>RCWM02000051.1:2237500-3437500 GCA_003667255.2 Euschistus heros | reverse complement strand
TAATTGTAAATTATATAATGTCTAGAAAAAAATGTGTTGTGAGGGCAGATTTACACTTAGCTCGATGTAACATGATCATTTCTACTCATCCAGAAAATATGTTTCAAGGGGTGGTGTCATGTTTTCAAAACATTTTTTTTTTCCCATCGGACTCCTGATCAGATAGCTTCTATCACCAAGATTTTCGCCGACCATTGTTAACGTTTTTTTTCCTTTCAAAGAAACAAGGCCTGTTGTCCACAACTGGAGTATCTTCGGGGGATCTTTAACCGCTCACGCTGTGGGAGTGGTGGGGTGGTCAGAACTCCGTGACCGCCTGTCAACGCCTTATTAATATTAAACAAATTTTAGGATCCAAATATCCGACAGGTCCTTGCAGAACTGGATCCTTCCGCCCTGGTGGGGGAGATGGTCCACCTAGATTGACAGGAGGTGTTTATCCTGGTTATCCTCCGTCATAAAGGCAGAAGAGGATTAGAAAACAAATTTTGATTTTTTAAAAACATGGTTTAGTCACCACATAAGTATTTGCCAGAGTCTTGATATAAATGACTTCTGTAATACTGTAATATAAATAACTATCATAATACTTACAAATTCCATAATTAATTATAATTAAATAAAAAATGATTTTTTTTTCTTCCGTTTGGACATTACGTTATACGAAATCAGAGGAAGGGGATTTTCGCTAGAACACGAGGAAGTCCCGGAGAGGGGCGCTTGGAAGAAACATCATTTGTCCATTGATCATAAACCCCAGAGAGGGCAATCAGTCGCATTCCTACCATCTGCGGGGGAAATTCATAAAAAAGGGGAGGAAAAGCGAAGAGGTCTGGAGGAAATGGCCTGGAAACTGGGCGAGCGCTGCTTTGGATCGTCTGGAGCGGAATCGTTTCTTCCCCAACTCTTCCAGGACATGCTCTGTATTACTGTTTTACGACGGAACATTACTCATAGGGAATCGTGTAATGTTTCAATAACGGATGCTGTATATGTGATGATTTTTCACAATCGATAATGGGCAATGTGTGTCATGTTTAAATATAGATCAAATATGAAAACTTGAAACTAGAAACTGTAAATCTGTAAGGACTAATATTCGTAAGAAGAATAACAAATACATTGTAATATTGAACTAATGATTTCAAACATATAAAAAAATCAAAATAATAATTTTATTGATATTTATTGTATAACTGTATACAATATATACAAGTAAATGTACGATAAAATTATTACTATGACATGTCAATAACTTGTAATTAACTACCCATTAGAAACACTTAAAATTGATATTATACAAAATATAGTCCATAGGTCATCTTCTTTTAAGAAACTTCGGAGGGTTATTAGGAATCGAATGAAAAGCTAGTTGAGAGGCTAGTGTACAGTGGGTATGTTAGCTTGTAATGGAAGGATAGTTATCTTGTTTGTGCCATAGCTGCAGCATATGGGACATTTAATTTAGATGATTAGGCAAGTAAATTTGAGACATCATAGGCACCATTGAGGGTCTTGGACTGTAAGGATTGGATATGAGAAAAATTGGATGATTTAGTGGAGCCACAATGCTCAACTTCGTATGTCTAAATAGGTCTAATTACTTTTATATTGTAAGTGTCGAAAACGACAAGCGGTTTCTTGTCACTTAAGTCTCTTTAAATAATAATAATTTGAGAAGTATGCTTTTTAACATCGGAATCAGAAGAATGATTCTGGTGTTTCCTTCACAGCATTGCCAGCCAGATACAGAGGTTAGACGAAGCACGATTCACTGTTGTATGTATGCTGTTTACACAGTCTAAGGACAAGGTAGAAACTTAGGAATTTAAGAATTAATTGAAAACAATGTGAGTATATGAACTCTACTCCGAGTATATTATATTATACTTTATTTCAAAATATATTCATATGTAGTTACGAGGCTCGGTTAAGAAGATGCCCAAGCGGATAGCTCTAAACGGATAAAGAACAAGTAGCCTCAAATGGGCGACAACAATGAAGGAACAGCAATAGCACCTTCCCCTCCCCCCCTTCCAGCCACAAAGGCCCCTACCCTCGTAAACAAATATAATAGATTTATACAGGATCGGCTATATAATGACTGCGCTCCATTGTCTTCGCGCCCATTGATAAAATTACAACACTTAGTATTATCCCTGGTCTCCCGGTACCACTCGAGGGTACTTCATCGGTACCGGGGTACTCGGAGCCCTTCAACGAAATTATTTTAGTCATGGGACCTTTCTGCCCATTGTAATAGAATAAAAGTCTACTAATGTAACTTGATAGTTTAGTCTACTGTGGTATTTTCTTTTGTAATTATATATATATATATATATTATTTTAGTTATTTATTTTTTATTATGGTATTTCTTAATGTAAAATAAATTCTTAATAATAAAATAAATTCTGAATATAGTAGAAGCCGCTTTAGCTGGATGAGCACCTTATTTTTTATTTATTTATTTTATTTTTTTTTACTAAAAGATACAAAATAAAATTCTGTGTAGCTAACCTGGGAAGGACAGGCTGTCGTATTGATCAGAATATATCTCCTAGTACTAGACCTTCAACCTTAAACTGTGATTTTTATAACTCGTGTTGTCCTTTTATATTTTAGAGTTTTTATTATTTGATGTAATTTAAACTGGTTTTAATAATGCAAAGAAAATTTTAAAAAATCTATTATTTTTTTTTAATTCTGTCTCCAATCAAGTATTCTGAAGTTCTATTCAAATGATAGAAATGAGTTAAGTGGGAAATCGTATCCGGTCGATTTTGTTCTATGAGTACAAAATTATTATAAAAGTTACTGTACCAGGTGAAAAAATATATTACATATTTGGGAAAGATGCTCTCTCTAAGCGGAAGGCTCTATGCTGGATAGTGAATTTGGAAAAGCTTGAAGACAAGTCAAGAGATTAATAGATATTTAGAGGTGATCTATTGACTACTACGACTATTTTCCAACAACAGTACAAAATTATTAAAAAGAAATATAACTAAACACTCACCCCTCTGCTATCATAATAAGGAATGGAATTCAAATATTACTTTTGAGTTTAAAGTTTAAAAATTAAAAATTTGAAACCAAATAGTTTTAGTTTTATTATTTAGAAAAAATCTAATATATGTTAAACAACCTTAATATGCCATAGTCGCCCATGAAGTAATATCAATCCAATATGTTATGTAAGAAAGACAAATAATATAATTTTAGTATAGTCATTTTGAAAAGTAACATAACTATTTTATTTTCATCTATCAATTAATTAAAAATTATATCTCAAAAATAAACTTTATTTCACCTTCAAATCACGGAAATGTCCTATAATTATTTGTAGCAAAAATTTATTAAAAGATTGTCTTATACATATTATTTTATTTCAAGTTCAATTTCTAATATAAATAATAAATAAACGGAAAATATTAACTGTATCTCTGATCTGTCATGCCCAATCTGAAGACACCTGCTGAAGATTTTTTTAGTTTTGACTCGAATAACGGTTGTACTATGTATTTAAATTTTTTTTTTTAATTCATTGATTAGAAATATTATCAACTATTTAAAAAAAAAGTATATATTGCGTTATATTTTTTAGTATATACTTTTTAATTAGATATTATTGAACTAAACACCTCCACATCACCGCCGACTGATCCACGAAACGTGGTGATGACTACAAACTACTTGATTGAAAAAGCCCTGTGAGGAAGAAGTTGAAGTGTTAATGACTCGAGACCGCGGTACCAGACACTGGTTAATTACCAGCAACTATCTGCTTCACGTGCCTCGCCAAAGTCTTCATCCTCAGGTCACGTGCTCTCTCTTATCTGGAATAGGATGAGCTGACAATTAACTGGAGGCCGAAAACTTTGAACTGCGCCTTCGATCCGGGCTTCGTAGGGGGTGATTCGAGCAAAAAAACAAGATCACAGTGACCATTATCGTTGTTATTTACTTGAAACTTTGCCGCTGTTACCAAAAGCTTAATAGGAAAAAAAAAACGCAATAAAAGGACAAAAATGTTTATAGAAAATATTACCTTACTATCGAAATGGAATCTGTATGCTTTATAAAATAATTCTTACATTAAAATAAATCATAATAGATTTTAAAAATGTATTAAGCTTAAAAAGAACTTAAAATAAAAAAGTAAAAAAAAAGTTTCAAATATTTTTTTTAGTGCTTTATACTATATAGAGAACAAAATAAATGCATTAATTATAATAAGTATTTTTTATAATTAAAACACAAAAAATAGTTCATCATTTCAGACTCTCCCGGACCATTTTCAAATATTATTATAAATAGACCTGGAGAAAAAAAAAACCAAAAACAAATAACAAGCTACGAGTAAAGCTTACTGAATTAAAAATTATTTTTCAACTCGAGATTAACAAATCCGTTGGTTGAGTCCTTGTATTTGAAAAGATACAGGAACGCAGGGTAAATACATTATGAATGTAGGTAGGTTTTTGGTTCTTAGGGTTTGGAACATATTAAAGATACCCGAGTTTGGTATAACAGTAAATGCGAGAACGTCTGAAAACTCCAGAAGTGAATCTTATGGTATAAAGGTAATCCATAAAATCCATATAAATTTAATAAGTTGAGCTTCCTATAGATAAATTCACAATTTCAACAAGTATTACGTCTTTCAAAACTTGAACAATATTTATTAGCCGAATAATTATAAATAAAATGAATACAGTTAATTTAGATGTGCAGCCAATGCAAAAGTTTAAGTTTTCTGTCATATGACTTCCATATCCAAAGAATCAGAATGTATAGAAGGCGCGATTGAGAAGGCGAGCCTGTACACTAATACCGTTTTACGAAAGTTGACCTGAAACGCCGTTCTGAAAACATTTATGCAATTTTTTTTTAACAACTCTGACAATTTTTGAAATTTGCTGAATTTTTTATCTCCTAATAAAGATTTAGTACGAAATGAGTAATACCATCTCGCCTTCTGAAGGGCGTACAAGGGTAGAACGTTGACGATCCTGCAGATTGTATTGGAATTTCTTTATTGTTTTCTAATCAATATCTATTTTTTTCTAATCCTCCGGCAATATTAATAATAGAAAAACAAATAAAGAATGATTAAGGATTGGACTTTGTTTACATATATAAAACCAATCGGCGACATATATATATATATATATATATATATATATATATATATATATATAGCAACCAATCGGTTGCCATTTGAAGATTGGTGTCTGCTGGTTTTTGTGTTTCAGTTTGACTGAACGTCTCCCTTCTGCATATCGAATGAGGAGAAATCAGTCAACCGTAAGTAATATAATGAAATTGATAGACAGGTACTACATTAATGTGTAACCTTTTTTCTATTTTATGGGAGTAGTAGCACTCACATAGTTTTCAAGACTTATGAACAACGTACTTCAGCTCATAGTTAAGACATCCCCTTTGCTCCCCCCTACATTGACCCTTCAATATCCAGATGACCCTCGGACATATTCAATATTCCATATTTCCTTCGCCCGGATGTCGAACTTCAGCTAATCATTAGCGCGGTCCAGTTTGAAGGGTCCTTTTTCCCACGTCACTCTCCCTCGGCCTAGTCCTTGTCGGGGACACCGATTTTTTTTCCCTATTCATCACCTTTTTTAAAGTTGTGGACATCCCCTGTCGTGGGAAGGAATGACCGCTGCTTATTAGTAGAGGATGTTTTGTCCTCTTGCTACGTTCCTCCTTGTATATGGCAATTATTATAACTAGTTATACGCTATGGAGCCGTTACCTATTTTTTATATAATACGTGAAACTAATATGTAGTTGGGCAACTGTCAAACCACATATAAAAAAACCTCGTTTCCTCTCCTTTATGTAGTATCAAGGTCGAGTTTCTATTAATAAATTTCTATTTATTTTTATATAAAATAATTAGGTCTTGGTAAATGCATTAAATTGAATTGGATTTCCGAAATTTTATAAAGATTTTAAAAATTAAAAAAAAAAAATCTGAAAACTTACTACCACTACAACTTAGAACCACTAAAGAAGTATGTAAAAACTATAATTTTATTTAAATCATTACGTAACTAATTTGCAGGAGAAAACTTTAGGGATTTATTTGACATTAATTTAATGACTTATTCAAAGGATTTGAAACTGCAACAGTTAATTCCAGGTGATTTTAACAATTAAAAACGGTTTATTTTTACAAGCTAAGTGTACGTTTGACCATAACAATGGAAAAATAATATACTGAATGATGTTTAAGGACAATAAGTATAAATTAATTAAAGAAAATTAAACTTTAAAATGTTTTATTCTTTCTCAATATTTAGAATAATGTTAAATAATAATAATTTTTAAAAAAACTGTTGAAAATTGTATACTTTTTTTTTCTATTATATCATATATTTTTAAATTCTTTTTTGTAGTAGATTAATTGCTGTTATATCATATATTTATTTTTCACAGTTATTTGTTCTTAATTACTATACTTTAAGTTGTTCACACCAAACATTATTACTAAAATGTATATTTTTAAAATAGTAACAATAAACAATGTAAAATCAGTTATTAACCCTTTATATATATCTTTTAAATTACGGGCAGTACTGAAAGTATTTTAAAACAACTGCGTTGTAGGATTTAAAAAGAATTTTATTAATTTTAAAATTTTTTATTTTTTATTTCTAAGTTAGGGCGTTTTATCTGAGGTTTCAATAACTGTCTGGTTTACCCTGACATTTGGAATACTTCTTTTATTTTCATAGAAAATATTTACATATTTTAAACAATAAATTCTATTTACTTTCACAGTTTTATGATTTCGGTCATAGTGGAAATTTTAATTTCTTTGGTAGGTATATAAAATCTTGATTCATTATCACTAAATCAAAATTTTTATCATTTTAATACAATTGTTTTTTTAAGGGGGGGGAGAGGGGTCCTGAAAATACTATTAACTGAAACTATACTCAATTATTATTGAAATTAATTTTCGCTTATTTCCAATTTTAAACTAAATTAAAAATTGAAACCCCATATCTAGGAAGAGTTAATAATTTTATCATCGTGGATACGAATTCCTCTGAAAGGAAGTGGCGGGACTGCAAAGAGACGTTTCGTTGACAGGATATCAGCTACATGTCGATCGCTGGGTGCCTGCACATGAGCGCGTATTCTCCGACACAACTCAATCAAAACTCCACCAGCCTTGGAAATATTCTCTTTAAATATTTCACTAGCATTGGGTCTTTCGGAATAATCGTTTATGTTAGCTCTTAAGCGAATAACTCATCGTATACCCTCTGTGATAAAACAAAAAATACATAACAGTTCTATACATCAAAAATATGTATAAAATATAATGCAGATTTTATGGGTTCATTATTATTTAAATATATAATATAAATAGAAACATGAATAGAAACGTAATTAGAAGCTTCCCTAATCTTAAATACATCAATTTTTTTTTTTTTTTTACATGATTATGTATTTTAGCTGGGTCTATACTTTTCTGGTGTAACGTTTCTTTCACATAAAAAATGAAACATTTAAAACGCTGTAGTTCAGTTGATGTTGCTCGAATCGAATTTGCCGATAGTTTCTTGATTAGAAATTTAATGGAGAAAATTTTATGTTATTTAACATTTGTTGCTTGGACCAACCGTTTAGGGGCTATATTGGTTTGAATGAAAAAAGTCACGTTTTGCCTACATTTATAATGTTATCGTAGTGAATTGCTATAATCGTAATTATGCTCGAAGAATAAAGAAGAATTAATAATAGATATTGAAACAAAACACCCGTATACGCTAGAATTTAAAGTTTCATAATATTAATTATTTAATATTTTAATTTTTATATAGTTGTATGGAAGGGCGGTAGATTAGTGTCTAAGGGACTATTCTTCATTCTGTTATTTCAGCAGAGAATCGACCATGGGATCAGGAGACTACTGGGGCACACTCAGCCTCTAGAATTAGAGGGAACACTTTATGGTTTCTAGTAATTCTTGCCAAAATTTCATTTTAAAAGTAAATTGAATAATTTGTAGTTTTAAAACTAAAAATAATTTTTATTTTTTTTTCATCAAATTAAAAACGAATAGTTCAGTTCCAATGAAAGAAAAGACGATACTTTTGTATAGCAGAATGACACCCTACAAACGGCATATGACGAAATAGTGACGATAATCCTTCAGCATCGGATGACCCGGAAGCCGATTTTGACAGTTAAAGATTCCTTCTTTCACACCCGAACCCCAAGAGATCCTTCCCCTTTGGACCCAGATCCACTAGAAGGGGTGGATAGAGCTCACTGAAAAAAATAGAACAGAAGTAAAAAAAAAATCGTAGAAAAGAAAAAAAAAAAATACGCAGTAGCGAAAGTGCGACAGACAAAAAAAAGATCCCCCTATTGCCAGCGGACACTGAGATAGGAGAGAACAATCCAAATTAAGTTGTTGATGTGGGGACTTAGCTGCGATTATCGGAGGGGGCAACGCGACACCAACCAATAACACCTCTGTCTGTTACACTTCACCCCACACCAACTGACAACTATTGAGTCTATTGCCTATCTTATCTTCTTTACTAACAAGCTAGTTTATTCTTCATATATCCTTCTACAGAGTTATATTTGAATGTTTGAAGCTCTAAATAAAATATAAAATTAAGTATAGTATAATTTACAATAATTATATCGTTTTCTTTTTTATGGATATTTATAACTGTAAAATAATATAATATGTAATATTAGTCGAAAATTAAATTTAATTAGCACTTCAATAAAAATTCAATGCCAGAAGTTCCCTAGACCACCTTTTCACAGACAGTTTGGAAGGTTATTGGAATCGCAAGTTGGTAGAATGGATTTCAATGGACATGGATCGTTAATAATGTAGATAATTTTAAATTGGACATAATAAGTTTAATTGAGAATTATTAGGGTTTAAGATTATAAGGTTTGGATACGCGATGAATTTGTATTTTTATTCGGTATATATATATATATATATATATATATATATATTATGATGTGGATCAATAAGAAGCGATGTTTGGTTATGAAACTTAAAAAAAAAAAAAAAAAAAAAAAAAAAATGAGTTATGGAAATATGTAGACCCGTACATATGGATACCACAATAACTGGTGGATATTAATATTGGTTAATTGGTTTGTAGACAACCAACAGCCAATATTCACCAGTAACATTGGCATGACCTCAAGATCCTTACTAAACATCTAATAGTAACAGCCAAGAAAATACAGAATACGGATTTTCATCCCTTCACACTGGTTTACATAGCAAGCCATAGCACATTTTTTTAATAGACATTAAAAATATATTTTTAAATATGTGCTAGATATATCTAGGGTTGCTAATGCTAAAATGTTCTAATATGATTGTATACCACTCCTATAGTATTTAGATAATTAGAAAACTAGTATCAATATTAGACATTCATCCTCAGTTCAAATTATGGATGATTTGGAGATTTGTATGTTTTTAGAACTGGGGCAAAAGATTCATCAATCCATAATTGAAATAAATAAAATAAAAATAATACATCAACTAATTATTTGTTTTGCAACAGTTTTCAGATTTAAAATATTTAAAAAAGAACATAAAAAACAAAACAAAAAAAAAAAAAAAAAAAAAAGATACTGCCATATCATAGTGGAGACGAGACTAATACATGTTAGATGTTTGAATTTGTCTACTGTTACAGACATCGACTAATGAAGAAATACGTCCCCAATGAAAATAAGTTGAATTCTTTTTTTTTTCAAACACATTTATTTATATAATGAATGAAATTGACATTATAACCATTGCTATCTCGTATCTGAGACTTATCAAACACCACGCGTAACGATTCCCAAGAGTATCATTCTCATACCGTTGCGCACAATACGGGCCCTAAATTTCTCACAAAGTTAGATCGCTGACAACTAACAACGAAGTTAGTTTTCGATCTCATTGAGATGCAGATATCGAAAGCCGTTCGGTATCTTCCGTTTGTTCGTATTGTAGGCGACTCCTGCATAATTCATCGGATAGTGCTGAAGACACAACGAGGAACCATCGGCCCGGAAGAAATACGATACTTTAGCGATTCACCCTCGATCGAGAACAGCCGTGGAGTATTTAGTGGGTCACGCCTCCTTCTAGTCAAATTCAGATAGGTCTACCTGCCACTGTCGTCTATTAGGGATGCGGTTCGATTAGGGTGAGCTGGGAGGCGTCTCATCTTCCAATAAATCTTTTTATTTTAATTTTTTTTTTTATTATATACTGTCACCATTTTCAAAATTATATTTCTTACAGTATTTAAATAAAGAAAGTAGGAAACCATAGTTGATTGAACCTTCCAAAATTTAGAACAAAGCTTTCGTAGAGCAAAATAGAATTTTTTTTTTAATCATTTATTTAGCAGCTATCATCAAAGGTTAAAATATGTTTTACGACTGCCATGAACAAATATCCAGAGATGATACATTTCTGGAAGAGCGGGCAGTCTCACTTTCATGGACGGGACCAGCTGGTGAGGATTAGCCACTCCCCGCTGAGGCTCGGCTCCAGAATCCAGGCAATCCTTGGAACCAAATTGGACTGGAGGATTATCTGATGTGAGAACTGCTGCAGTGCCAATTGGTACGCGTAGGAGGTGCCTTTGTACTATGTGTGTACTCTTTGTTGTTGCACCCTCGGCAGCCATCTCATTACTCGAATTGCGAGTTGCGGATTTGCCGGGAATTCATTAATATCTATCTCTCGAGTATTGATCCTTGAATCTGGTTTTCTATTAACTGGTGGAAGAAATGTATTTTTCTTAATAAATAATTGACTATTTTCAAATTATTTTATGTTTACCTTTTTAAGGATATAGTACCTTATTTCTCATTGCTAGAAGTAATAACTAGAATAATGAATGTATTTAATGAAATATTTCACTAAGGTTAATAGCGTTTCTTTGATCCCTTAAAATAAATAAATAATAACATCATCTTCTTCGTCAGACCTAACCTTTGACTTGATTGATCACTTAATTGCGGATATTAGGGCTATTTTCTCATTTTTTTTGTTTAATTACACTATTGTTTTTTTTTCTTCGAAAATGCTTGGAGTCATTATTACTCAATGCCTAATTTAAAATAATAAATCAATTTCAAATTTTTTCCAATACCCAGATCCTATAATATTAAAAAAAAAAAAAATTAACTGATGAAGGAATTCTGTGATTAAGTCTTGGATTTCTTTTGCGAACGAAAATCCTAGAAAGAAATATTTTTATAGTTTATCACGCCTAGTTTTACGAAAATATCTGTTAGTTACCTTATTCTATATTTGTAATCAATCATTCTCAGATGAGGAAGAAAACAAATATTTGAAATAGAACTATTTTTAGAATTCTTCAGCTAATATTAATCATAAATCCTCCAATTTATGTTATCAAGTAAAAAATAAAATAATTATAAATCACCATATAGCAGTAAAAATAAGAAACTGATAAGGTACGATTTCGATTATGTTTAAAATTTCATTTAGAACGAAACTTTTTCTTTTAGGACTTCAGACACGTATGAGAAATAACTTTTTTTAAATGTTTCATCATCGAAAATTCTGATAATTTACATATTAAATGATAACATTTTATAACCATTTTCTGAAGTAGGGCTCGATTCGTTTTTAGTCATAATTTTGTCTAATTTAATTTGGGATTCTTGTTTTTAGGTAATAATAAAAACACTGTGACTATATTTTAGGTTGAACTAATTAGGACAATATCCTATTGTCGATAAACTCCGCTTTTTCGGTGAAATAAAGATAAAATAAAGAAAAATGAAAATGTGTTTCCATGAAATGGATACATCTCGGTTAGGGCGATAAGTTGCGAGAATCCCGAACAGAAGGATCAATAAACATCTGCCCTGGATGTCACTCATTCGCTGACACCTATCTCCCAGGACATCTACCTGAGCTCTTTGAATATTCAACTCCTTTGTCAAGGATACCCCAAATCCAATTCCGCCGCTGTGTGAGAATCCCTCGACCAAACTGGCCCGAGGTAGATGGGATCTGAAATCTAAGTTCGAATAGACACCCAGGCGGCTGGGGTGGTCAATTTGAAGCTATTCCAAACCTCATGGAAAAATATAAATGTCGTAATCATGAAATCAATAAAAATATACTCTTGATTAAGAAGACGCTTTCTTATTGAATGTCTGAATCGACACACAAGAAAAAACCTCAGAATATTGCATAGACCATGGTTATTTTTCGGTGATATTCTGTACCTGGTGAAACTATTCCTTGGCTAAATGCCATTTTTCTATAAGCTTTTTTAATAGCACTACAATTTCAAGCTGGCAAAATTGGACTAGAACCGTTCTTATCCAAGAGCATTCTATAGAAATAGGTTTTACACTTGAATAGATCTAATTGGATTTTATTGAAGCTAAATTAAAAACATATTTAGACATAATTACAAGACTAAAGCGACAAGAAACTGCTTGTCGTTCAGACTGCTTCAACATTTACTAGACCAACGATCAAACCTAATTCATTACAAAAGACTTTCATGACTGCTATTAGACCTATATAGACGCACGGAGTTGAGCTTTGGGGCTTTACTAAACCATCCAATTCATCTCGTATCCAATCCTTACAATCCAAAATCCTTCATTCATTGTTAAGGGAAAGTTAACATAGAAATTTATTATTATGAGTTTACTATTATAGTTGTATAAGAAAGTTTATAACAACATAAACACAACTCCTTTGGAACGCACATGTTATTTTTTTTTTTATTTATTGAATAAATATTAGAAGTTGCCTCACTCAATTAGTAATATGGGCGTGAGTATCTGATTACGTGAACTTAAAAAAAAAAATTTTAAGTATTTATTTTTTTATATTTTATACCAATTTCTTGAAATTTTCAACTGTACAAATATATACATCAAGTAACTATTTTGATAATGATTAGAATAACATGTCAAAACTTGAAAAGAACAACTCATCAGTAGCACTTCAATAAAAATTCTACACTAGAAGATCTCTCTTGAGAAACAGAAATTTTATAGGTTATGGGGCTTACTATGATAGGTATCTGGTTTAGTCTAACTCTGCAACATATGGGACATTAAGATATTTATGAATACGTTTATTGGTGACAACGTAATGAGCATTTAGTATTTTTTGAAGGATTTTGGATTGTAAGGATTGGAACAATAAAAATAAAAATAAAATAAAACTAAACAGCCTTTAATTATACAAGAAATAAAATAAAATGATAATATAATATGAATTAAAGTAATAATTTTTACTACCGCCTCTCCTCGGCCAACTTAACAACTTAGCTTATTACATTCATACCACACAAAGGTATCGTAATTTTGAATGAATTGGTGTAAAAAACTCCGAATGTGCGATATTTATGTGTTTACAGGTATTTATTAAAATATAAAACTGTATATATAAACAAATACACTAGGTAAATGTGAGTGATAATTGAATAGATTACATATACATGGCTAGTAAAGGAACTAACTACCCACCGGTAAAACTTATTAGTAAATTAAATAATTTTTTTTTATTTTTAAAAAATAGAAAAAAAATAATAAGTTGTAGACAGATTGAAATACACAATTGAGAATAAATTATAAAGAAAAAATGAGAAAGAGTAATAAAGCCATTAATTTTAGGTCTGTTAAACATTACATTAACTGCAAAAATTGTTTTTCATTAGTGATTAAGTATAAGTATATATTATACTGAATTAATAAATTAATTAAAATAACTGCGATAAAATCAAGTACTACATAGCTTTAGTCATAATTCGCCTGAGAGGAAGTAAATTTATTCCAAGATAAAAAGGGACTGATAAAAAATACGAAATTCTCTTAAGATAAATTGCTAGAATGTTGCTTCGTAACGAAGTAAAAAAGGCAAAGAAGGTATTTTCCCGAATATACACTGGCTTCCTTCTGTTCGAGCTTCGTTAAGTCACGCCAAGTCTCTTATCACTATTTCTTCCCTCTCTTTTTTATTTATTTTATTTTTTCCCTTTTTCTACCAGAGGCTTTACTTTCTCAATTAGGGTCTATCATTGAGTATCTAGGGCAGGCTGTTAAGTTCCCAACTAAACTTCCCCTTTTTACAGCTCTCGGGGGGTGAAATTGATTCGCCATGACACTCAATACTCAGGGTCTAAGATGGGGCAGAGCATTCAGTAAATTTGAGCGAGTAATCTCTGCATCAGTAACTGTGGTTTTAGCGTGAATAAAAATACGAAAATGTTCTCGCGTTGTTTTTAAATAACAAGCGGTAGTAAACATGTCCCACACAATTAGGAAAATACGGTCCGAAAGCCAATTCTCTTGAAGACAGATCGCGAGTTATTTGAGTTCTGTCTGTCGCCAGAGTGGGTATTTGTACGACTTATACATCAATAAAGCCTAGACACATAAATCAGTACAACAATATAAATAAATAAATAAATCGGTGACGATGATTTTTTTTTTTTTTTTTTTTTTTTTTTTTTTTTTTGGCGATGTGTCAGATCAATCGGAATAATATAATTCAAATTACTAATTTAAAATGTCTTTAATAAATTTAAAAAAAAAAATTAGAAAATTATACTGCTCGTGGAATTTATTTACAAAAATATGTATTAATTAATATTATTAAATAACGACGAACCAGAGAATAGTGTTCTAACATTTAAATTGTTTTTTTTGTAACAATCCTTAAAATTTACTGAAATGAATGGTTTTTTTAATACAAAAATATAAATACATAGCTCCTAAACTTTATCAGGTTGCTACATACACACCATACAAATCTATCTGATCTATCTATCAATGATCTCATTGAAGACATCATTATAATTAACTTCGAAATAATAATAATTCGTAATATTGACAACAAAGTTTCTATTTATCTTATATTTTCTTTCATTTTCCTTTTATTTATTTATTTATTTTATTTATTTTTTTTTTTTGCACGCGAAAAGGCCCTGAGGACCACGCGAATATCATTGAGCTTAGTGCTTCTTTCCCTCTTTCTTTCTCTTCCTCTCATTCCATACTTCCCTCATGCGGTCACCGTGGTTCCTCCTCCTGTCCACCGACCACGCTCCTCGGAATTGAAATTGAATAAATTAAAAAATAGACGTTTCACTCTCTCCATTCACGTAGACTTGATCGGAATACTATTTATATGTAATGGAGAAAATGAACGATACCTTAGATTGAAGTTGACGTTAAGAAAACTCATTTTTTTTTTCTTTGCAGTAATGCATGAAAATATTCTTATTGAGTTTTTTTTTTCTTTTACAGGCAAAACCCTTTTCCGATATGTAGGGAATATTTATTTTTTTGTTACATATTAAGATGGCATGTGCAACATAGACAGAGGTACCATTCTGTAGTACAGAATTATCAATTTATTGAATTAGGTAGATGAGGGTATTTTTAACTAACAAGGGGACGTTTGCAGTTGTAACACAGATTTGAATGCCAATTTTTTGAGCACCCTAAAGCCGGGTGGTGTCTTTAGCATAACGAAAGTATTTTTATATCAAATACCTTACATAACTGCAAATAAACGTGAAAGAATCATTTCTCTATCTTGACTGAGAGCTGAGAAAAAAAATAAAACGTGATTTTCATATTTTATTTTTTTTCTCGGCTCCTATTGCCCATTGGCGGCTATAACTCTAGTTTTGCACTATTATACGTCCCTACTACCCACACAAAAATCTATGAGTTACAACTGCAAACGTCCCCTTGTAAGTTTATAACAATGCACTGTTTGTTTTACAGTCATCAGTTGTTTAATTTAATATTTCATATAAAAAGAAGAATTTTATCACATTTAATATTGATTTAATGCTATAATATTTCACAATAATTTCATAACAAACTGCTTAAAACGTATCTTCTAATCCTCAAGCTTATTAGAAAAAAACCTGGTTTTTGTATTAGAGATCAGATAATTTTCTTTTGGGTCAGTTAAAATCAGAACTTTATTGCATCTTCTATTTTAAAATTAAATTAAAAAATTAACGATTTTTGGGATCCTTTTTTTAATTTTCATATTTTAAATTTCATGCATTAAAAATAGCGCATGTGCTAAAGCAATATGAATATAATAAATTGGGAGCATCTTTGATCATTATTTGCCTTGATTTTATTGATTTTTGTGTGAGAATTCGTTGTTTTTGTGAAAAATCGAAAGCCGTTTTCAGATCTAAACAGGAGTATACATATATTGCTTTCTACGTCCCATTTCTAAAGTGACCCTTATGACTCCTGTATAACTTAATCGATGAATATTTCAGTTTAGATTACATTTTTGGAATAAAATAATACCATCTAAAAACATTAAACTAATACATAATAATTCAGCACAGGTAATTAATTAAGTTTACGGTAGTCAGACTATATGATTAAAACTATGATTATATGATGAAAAGGTTTTCTTTGTTCTTTTCATATGAATGTTTTCTTTCAATGTTAAAAATAATGAGCCAAGTTAATATTAATTATTTAATATAATCCACTCCAAATAATAATCCCATTGTGCAACTGTTGAATGTTACTCAATATCAGCAAGAAAACAGTTGTCATTGAACCATGCAACAATTGAACCAATAATTTGCACCCCCGCCAGACACCCCAGCGGCAGTGACAAAGCTCTGCTAGGTTCTACTCGCCCATTGACCGGTGTCTCTACTAATCCAGGTACCACTGTACCAAGTGTCCCATTCATAAAACCGCCAATGAATGGGGAACCCACGGCTGACTAGATAGCTACTGAGGTGTCGGGATGATGGGATCATCTCTGGCAGGTCTTCCGAAGTTCTGTTAGCGCATTCACCACCTGGAAAATATTCCTCATTCACTCAATACAATTCGTCCGGGTGAACTTCCTTGCAGAACTGAGGTTTTATAAATAAAAAATACTCATATTTTGGTGAATGTCGTGAAGAAATGGATATATCTAATTACCTTGAAAATTAGTTATCCTTCGAAGCAAGATTTTTATAATTCAAGTGATGAAACATTGATTGTTATGCTCCTTAATAGGACCTTAAAGTATCTATTTTGGTGAAAATGGTATTTTCTTACAATGGTATTTTCTGGTACTTCTTAACAACATCGAGGGATTTATGCTTACAACTCTCCACGTGTCTAATCGTAAACAGATCTTGAGAGATGAGTAAATTTCATACCAATATTCTTTAAAAAAAAAAGAAAGAAATAATTACTAGTGCATCTTAAAACTTAGTA
Organism: Euschistus heros; assembly: GCA_003667255.2. Lineage (NCBI taxonomy): Eukaryota > Metazoa > Arthropoda > Insecta > Hemiptera > Pentatomidae > Euschistus > Euschistus heros. The sequence goes on along the minus strand of RCWM02000051.1, from coordinate 3,420,201 downwards.
GACAGACTAAAATACACTCGTATCCAGCTTAAAAGTAAAGTATTTCTAGATTAAAATTCTTGATTATATTAACATAATTATATTCTGTGATGGAGAATTGAAAAGCAATTTTTAAAAAAATAATCTTAGGGCATTTTTAATTTCTTTTAATTTCCGAGGATTTATTTAAACCCCACAAGATTGAAGTATAAAAATCAAGAATTATGTTTTTTATTTTTTCACAATAGGGTACATTTTTAAAACTTTCAATAACCTGTAAGAAAAATAATTTTTTTTTCAAATGAACTAAACAATCATAATTTTACTGTGCAGAATTTAAAGTAAACATAAATTAAAAGCTAGGCGGCGCATCCATCAGTTTTTAAGTAAATCAATTTAATTAGCATCAATGCATTAGAGATTATTTAAATATCCCAAATCAAAATTAATAAAAGATACAATTATAGACGTGTCATAAAAGTTAAATATTTTTTTTTTACACTTTTATTTAAATTTCTGTAACATATATAGCAGAATAAATAATTAAAAAATATATATAATAAATTAGCCAGACCTGATTTGTATGTACTAATTATAAATAATAGTTAATTGATGAATATTTATTCTAAAGGATATAAAGTAACTTCAGTGACACCTGGCAATAAATTATGCAAACTCCCCTTATGCTATCAATGAGGAACTAATAAAAAAATATATAACTCATTCGAATGCTAAGATAAGGGGGATGTGGGGCAAGAATTAACGTGAGCGCAACCTGCCGGTGACTTCGTAAAGCATTCTTACCTGAGTCAGTCTCAGTGATTAGGCACAGGTAGCGCCACATTGTGATACATCATACCTGTTCATATTATGTTTATATAATTTTTATACTATGATACATAAATTTATGATAATAAAACAATAGTTCCGGAAAAAATAATATATATAAAAATATTAAAATTAATAATTGAAGAAGCGAAATATATTTGATTAAGCTTTAAAAAAATCACCTGTTTAATCATTTAAGCATTAAAATATTACATACTAAAATGCTAATAAAATAATAAATATATGCAACAATATTATATAATATTTTTAGTATTCATAAAGACGGATAGATTTTTTAAATTATACTGACCTATTGTCGTTCAAATGACATTAGAAAAACAGGCACAGAAAAAAAATTCCTATTCCGTCTGAACAACGTGGTTTGTTGAAAATATTTTTTATTTGACAAATGCTGCATTCTACCATTAATATATCTGTACTTATCTTAAAAACTGATCCTTTAAATAATTTTTAAACTTTCAAATATCAGAATTATGTTTAAGCACTTCAGGGTATAAAGTCGATGTTCTCTTCGTACGTTGACTCAAAAAAAAAAAAAAAAAAAAAAAAAAAAAAAAAAAAAAAAAAAAAAAAAAAAAAAAAAAAAAAAAACGTTGACTCAAGATATTTCGGAATACTCTTTCTAATGAATATTGCCCAACGCTAAATCATAAAATAAAATAATTAAAAGAAAATTAATATAAAGAGACCTAATATTTTCAAATATTTTATGTATAGTCAGATACAGTATGTACAGTTAAAACAACTTGTAACAAAACGAATCGTAGCTAATCGTTTCCAGTTATTCTTCTTAATTTTTCGAATCGTTATTTTGAAATTGAGTTAACGATACTAAAAATTATTTAAGAAGTAAGGATTAATACCAGAATATCTATCAATAGGTGACTGAAATGCTGATAATCATAAGACAAGAGAATCTTCATAAATTTTGGGTTTCGTTTGAATTGAATTTTTTTCTAATTCAAACTATCTTATTTCTTCAGGAATATTTCAATGAGAAGTGTTATACTATGAAACGGATTCTACAGTACGTATGAAAAACAGTAACAAATAAACTGCTTCAGCAATAGATTTTTGGATAAATATTTGACTAAATATACGAAAAAAGTTGTTGGATCAATCTAGGACTAAATCTGTGGCACCTTATAAACTGACACGACATAATGTTTTTATCTTTGACTAAATAAGCAACAAAAGTATTTAGAATTTATCTTTAATCTGTGAACAGTTTGTGCAATTTTGTGAATGTTACATGGGTGTAACTATATATTTTATTTATACATAATTTTTTTTTTTTTTTTATAGGGGGATCAATTGGCTATTTAAATGTTTATTCTTGCTACAGATGGAATCAGTAAATGTCAATTTCGAATGAATGATGTTCTTTTTAGAAAGATATGTTCATTATCGGTGTATTTATAAGCTGACTGATTAGTTAATATATATATATATATATATATATATATATATATATATATATATATATATATATATATATATCTTATATCCTCAACTTGTTGGACCAATGGAGATTCAATACACGGTTATCCACTTAGAGTCAGGCCAGATCCTAATTGAGCTTCTTTAGTATGGGCGGATGGCACCGGGTAGGACGAAAGAGTGAGGAGGTTAAGTGAATCCCCCTGGCAATTAATCATTGGTTAAAAGATGTGGCCAGTGAATGGGTAAGACATTAGGCGGGGAGCTAATGGCGAAGAGGGAAACATCTCACAGAGGATATGTATCAGTGTCACCCATTGGCTGAGGCTCAATTAAGGAGCTGCTCTCATTGGCTGATGGATGGGTGAGGGGCCGTCGCTTTATCTCCTACCACTTCTCTTCACGCCGCACTTTCTACTCCGCTGGTCTCCCCCTCTTGTAGGTAGATTACGCAATCTGTTGAGGCAGATTGCTTGAATTGATGCCAATCTTTTAAAAATGTGTTATTCGGTTCGCTTAACGCAAAGTTATATAACACATAGGACTGGAATACGCGTCACCGACTATATTATAGTTTTTGAGGCAATTAAAGTTAGTTCTTGTTGGGTTGTAAGTGTTGTCAATAGCGGATTTCTGATATAATAGAGTTTTATTATATCAGAAATCCGCTATTAACAACACATATAACCCAACAAAAACTAGCATAAATTACCTCAAAAACTATAATACAATCTGCACTAGTAGTCCTGAACTTAGGGAAATAAATAAATAAACCAGGAAAAAATATTATGTAGATAAAAAACTGTTTTTTATGTTTTTTTGAATCTGAATTTCCAATTTGTCTTCTCGAAAAACATGCGTGTCGGGAATAAATGTCCAAACAAAAGTTAGCGGAGTTTCTCTCCCAGATTAAAAAAAATAAATTTTCTTCTAATTATTTCCAACATTTAGGTGCTAGAGAGCGTTAAAATTACAGGTTAAGTAACAGGGAGAAATCGAAAGAAAAAAATATAGAAGATTGTTTATCAATTTATTTTTATCTCTTCTGGTGTGCTGAATTTCAACTTTGCCCCATCAAGAAGATTTAGCATTCCAAAAAAAAAAAAAAAAAAAAAAAATTAAAAATAAAATGGAAAAGTGCGTATTAAGAGAGTTAACAATTTATTGAAAATTAAGATTTTTGTCAAAAAATTTAATGCAGTTTGTTTTGTATTTTTACAAGTTTTTTTTTTTTATATTTGGGAATAAGAAACTGAAATAGTTATAATATTTTGAACTTATTTTTGTAATGATCATTTTTTCTCTTTTTGAGGGGAAACATTTTCTGAAATTCAAATTGAGCAGTCTAAAAAACATAAAAATTAATTTAACTATAAAACATCTTTATTTTTTCACCAACAAAAATGCCTGTTTACAGTTAAAGTACAAAGGTAAACGTACTTGACAATAGATATCGGTATAAAAAGTGGAAGATAAGGACCAAAGAACATAACGTTTTTTATGAATGAACGTGGAAGTCATTAAGGAGGACACGAGCCAACGACAGAGGAAGTGTAAGAAAAGATTGGCGCGACTAAGAATGTGCGCGTGGCAGGTGCGAGCCCACACACTTCCTCGCGAGTCACGGCCAAGTAGTTCTTGAAGGAAGTGGTCGCACGACGCCGATCAGTTCCTCCAAGGGATAATTGTACTTCCTTGATCTAATGATCCGCCAAGGGGTGACCCAAACCTTAGATCCTGAGGACGCCCAACAAGGGTGAAGTTGGGTGGAAAGCCAAAATATGACTGAACTCGAAAAATCAGAATCCGAAGAATAGATATATATAAAATTATTTTATAATTATTCCAATCATAGTAAGAATAGAAAAAAAGTTCCATACCATACGAGCATATATTAAAGCATTTATTAAATATATTGAATATTTTAAGAACTTAAGTTGAAGTATAGTTGCCGATTTGTCTAATAGCTAATATTAATGGTTCCTGAGTTTAAATTCCCTTTTTTAAGTTATTACAATATCATTACAAATGAATAAAAAAATGCTTCGTTGTAATAATAAGAATATTTTTACAATCTTTCAACTTCATCAAAAGTGGTTTAATTAATTTTAGACAACCTAAGTATAAAATTTTTAAAAAATGGAATGCACGTTGCAATTCGTCTGCTGAGAGCAACTTCCAAGGTTATGCCGAGTTGGGAACGGGTTAAAATAGAAGTGGCGACGGACAAACAAAGAGACAAACAAATAACGTTTCAGCTAAGACGTTATCTTGAAACATTACATACAATAATAATAATTTATATATTCTCATAATTTTCATGTTTTTTAAAACTATGCTGAATGATAATAGATCAGTCGTACTTAAGCATACAAAATAAATGCGCTCTAATTATATCAATTTTACGATTAAAACAATCAATTTTCAAGAGTGGAGATTTTAATAAGATGGAAATCTGTATCATAGAACAAAATAATGAATTCTTGCATAAAAAAAATATTTATAAAACTAAATATCTAACTATATATTATTCAACTTAAAATCAACAAAAAATTAACACGGTGAATTCCCATAGATAATAATCAGGGCAAAGGACCCTGACTAAAAGAAAGTTTATGTATAGAAACTTCAAAGTTGTACTAAAGTTCAATAGCACTGATGATTGTTAAATTTTATAGTAGTATCAAATGAATAAATAAATTTTTTTATTATAAAATTATTACCGAAATTCCAAAATTTTATATAATAATTTCTATAAAATATCTTTTCAGCAAATCATTTATACCTCAATTTGAATGTTACAGGTCAGAGTGGGAGGCAACAGAGGATTTCTGGATGGAACGTTGGAATTTGGAAACTGGTTGAAATACGTAAGAAGCACCGAAAACCCAGATGAAATCACAGTTAGGCCTGTGTTGTCAGCAGGACAGGTAAGGGCTATTTTATCTAAATATATATTATTTTTATTATTACTGCACAATGTTTGATAGCATTCTCGCACCTCTTCTATTTTCTATTTTAAAATACTAGTTTTTTTGATTTACGAAAGAAGAACGTACAGTCTAGGGGACAAAAAGTAATAAATCCCTCAATATAATAACAATGTAATAATGGAGATAAAATATTAAAGAGAAATTAATTATATATAAAAAGGAAAAAAAAAAAAAGCTTGAATTAATACTAACAAAAATACATATTAACTTGCTGGTTAAAATACCCTGCCTGCAGTTGGCAGGGGTTCAGAAAATATTTTAAGTCCTGACCGCCAAAAGGGTATTACCAAGTTCAGTTCAATGAACTTGAAGGTTGCCACTTCTGGAGTGAAAGTAGGTACTAATAAAGTTTAGCAACAATTAAAATATATTTAAATTGCTAAACGGTATTTAATTTATTTTCAGAATTAAATGGAAGAGTATGATAAATTTTAGAATAAATAACCGAAAATATATTAATTAACTCTGATTCAGTTTAATCAAGCTTTAAAGGCATTTAGAGCTTATTTAATTAGGTGTTGTAAAGATGAAAAAATATATATTTTTTTAAATTTTTATTTATTGAATCTTATTTATTTTTTTGTTTATTGTAACAAATTATATATATATATATATATATATATATATATATATATATATATATATATATATATATATATATATATTTTTTTTTTTTTTTTTTTTTTTTTTTTTTTAAATACACCTAGATCGTTTATAAAAATGCAAAAAAAGAAATTTTTAACTAATGAAATTCACATCAATATAAATATATCTATAAATCAATTTAGTGGGCGTTTACTTATACAGGGTGAGTATCTCTTAGCGTAAAAAAAAAAATTGGGTGAAACTAGATCAAAAGTGTAGCCAAATGCCGCAGACCTCACCTTTCTATTCCAATCCGTTGCAGATATATGGTAAATAAACGATTTTTTGGAGGAAAGCATGTTTTTTACGATAAAAGCTGTAATATCTCCATTTTGTTTAAATATTTTTCAAATATTGATCACATTTTCGGATTTAGCAATAAATTTCCTATAAGATCGGAGTAATTTAACCTTGAATTTTACAAACTTGGGACCTAAAAAATATCTTTATCTTCACCTAATTTAGGGAAGTTACAATTTCTTATAATACTTCAGCGCTCACTGCTTTTCATAAAAACAATCCACAAAAAACTGCAAAGCTCTCAAAAACTTACAAATTTAATAAGCTTTCAAATGATATGTTAAAAGTAATGATTTTGTTTTAATTTCATGGAGAAATTTACTTTTGAAACCGAAAAAAACATGGTGTTCTCATTTAGCATACAAATCAGGTACTTTGGTAAATAAGACATTATGATAATCGCTTGATGAAAATCTGTATTTTAAATAAAAGAAACACTTCATTAGAATAAAAAGCAAAGAAAAAATTTGTAATTTTAAAATAAAAGAATCACTGTCAATAAAGCGCCGCCAGAGTCCGTTATTTTATTAAATTTTCAAAATGTCCTCCATTATTTCGAATGCAGCTTCTTGCTCTCTTTCTCACAGCCCCTACGGTCACTGCTAAAGTCAGACGCTGTTGCAATTTGGCTCCGGCCTCCAGAATTCTCGTCTTTAGGACCTCAATGCTGGTCACTTCTCTGGCATATACCTCGCTTTTTTATGTAGCCCCACACATAAAAGTCCATTGGAGCTAAGTCAGGTGACCTAGCTGGCCAATGTATCACACCATTTCTACCTATCCAGGTCGAATATCGTTGGTTCAGCCATTCCCGTACTGCTGCCGAATGATGTGGAGGAGCACCATCGTGTTGGAATATTATGTTTTGCTGAACATCAAGTGGAATGTCGTGAATAAGTTGTGGTAGAATATTTTGTAAAAAATCCAAATAACTTTCTCCATTCAATCTGCTGGGCAAAAAATGTGGCCCAATGAGTCGGTCCCCTATTATCCCAGCCCACACATTCACTGTAAAACGATGCTGGAAAGATGCTTCTTGAACCATATGTGGGTTTTCAGCTGCCCAGTAGTGCCGGTTGTGGACGTTAAAAATTCCTTCCCTTGTAAAAAGAGACTCATCTGTCCATAAAATTTTCCTCAGAAACTGGTGTTCTTGAATGTCTCTATTTAAAAGCCAGCGGCAAAATTGTATTCTATGTACATGATCATTAGGTTCTAGCCCTTGTACTTGTGTGAAATGATATGGGTGAAAATGTTCTCGGTGCAAAATGTTGATAACTGACCTTTGGGAGATACCAATTTCACGGGCCAAGTCTCTTGATGAAACACTGGGATTTTCATTTACTATATCAATAATTTCCTCTTCGAGTTCAACATCATGAGGAACTTGTCCCAATTCTTGACGTAACTTATGAACGGAACCTGTTTCAGATAAACGTTGATGAGTTCGTGAAAACACTATCGTAGAGGGGAGGCGCCTATCTGGAAACCTAAGTTGGTACTCCCGCCGCGCTGCACTCGCGTTTCCATTACAAAAACCATACAAAAAATGTATGTCAGCGTACTCACCATTTGTGAACGTTGCCATCTTCGCAGGTGTATTGCCAAACAGAAAAAAATAATCCCAATAAATAAAATGGGCCCTCAAGCTAAGGATAAGCAATATTAGCAAGGGTCTTTCTAATGATAGTGACACTTTTATCTCTGTAGCTTCTTAATTTCCAAATCAAACTTTCAATCATTATATCAAAATAAAAATAAAATAATAACAATAATCCCCTCCCATTTCAAAATAAACAGGAAAATAACTATGAAATAGCGATAATGTGCTTAGTACTGAGAGAGGTCAAAGTCGCTGTTGTTATTATGAATACCTGAACTGGCCTAAAATTTATGTCAATAAATATTATATTTTTTTTTTCTTTGCTTTTTATTCTAATGAAGTGTTTCTTTTATTTAAAATACAGATTTTCATCAAGCGATTATCATAATGTCTTATTTACCAAAGTACCTGATTTGTATGCTAAATGAGAACACCATGTTTTTTCGGTTTCAAAAGTAAATTTCTCCATGAAATTAAAACAAAATCATTACGTTTAACATATCATTTGAAAGCTTATTAAATTTGTAAGTTTTTGAGAGCTTTGCAGTTTTGTGGATTGTTTTTATGAAAAGCAGTGAGCGCTGAAGTATTATAAGAAATTGTAACTTCCCTAAATTAGGTGAAGATAAAGATATTTTTTAGGTCCCAAGTTTGTAAAATTCAAGGTTAATTACTCCGATCTTATAGGAAATTTATTGCTAAATCCGAAAATGTGATCAATATTTGAAAAATATTTAAACAAAATGGAGATATTACAGCTTTTATCGTAAAAAACATGCTTTCCTCCAAAAAAAATCGTTTATTTACCATATATCTGCAACGGATTGGAATAGAAAGGTGAGGTCTGCGGCATTTGGCTACACTTTTGATCTAGTTTCACCCAATTTTTTTTTTTACGCTAAGAGATACTCACCCTGTATAGTCGCAAGTCAGTGAATTTCATAGGAAATACCCAAACATTAGAAAGTCCTGAGGTCATCAACTTTTCAGACACTTCGGAAGGTTATCGGGAATCAAATGGGAAGGCTGATAGAGGCGCCTTCAGAAGGCGAGAGGGTGTACTACTCATTTAGTCCTAAATCTTTATTAGGAGAAAAAAATTCAGCAAATTTTAAAAATTTGATGAGGTGTTAAAGGAAGCGTTGCATAAGTATTTTTCAGGCCAACTTACGTAAAATGGTAGTAGCGTACCGGCTCACCGCCTCGCCATCACTAGATGCGAGTGGCGAAGGAGTTTATTATGAAAGTATAGGAATCTTGTACAGGCTAAATCTAAAATAATAATGTGATCATTGTGGATAAGTTTTTTTGTGATATAGTAATGAGAATTGAGGAATTTTCGAAGTGCTTTGGATTGCAAGGATTGGATACGATTCAGGTTTTGAATATTCAAATGCAATAATTCAAATAAAATAGAAATATTTAATAAAAATTATTATGATCAAAACTTATTATTTTTATAAATTTAAATGAATTTCTGTAAATCTATTTAAATAAAAATAAATGTTTCTACGTCTTTACTTCTTCCTAAACCGTTCGTCCGGTTGCGATAAAACTTTGGGGGATGGTTAGACGCATACCCGCGAAAGTTATGAGTTATCTATACCATGACATTCATGGACGCTTTATTATTGGACTATTATTTATTTGGTGGCACGAAGATCGGAGGGTCAGCTGGTAGAAAATAATTTTTTTAAACATTCCAGTTCTCGATTCAGCAAATACAGAAAGCTGTTTGTAACATGGAATTACTCTTTAAAACAGGCTTTCGAATTGTTTAATAATCCGACCTCAGGACAAGAAAACTCATGTTATATCTCCTGGACCTTCATGGGATAATATTGCCTTCAGAAACAGAAGATTTTCTGTAGCAGACTGGCCGAACATGATTATAGCTATAAAGACGACGGCGAAAGAGGGTTGGCATTGCGCATGTGCTGTAGGCGCGTGGTGTTGATGATGTTATTAGACACAATAGCCGGGCTGTGACTAGGTCGGAAGGGTTATTAGGCTGGGTGTGCCTGACAGAAGATGATGTATGGTCCAAGGGTGTTTGTCGGCTGCTCCCATCTCCGGGGTTGTCTTATCCTTGTAATCTCCAACAGCTTTGTTCTCAAATCATAGCGGATCAAGTCTCTGGCTATTTAAATCACCACCAAATATGAGATTTGAGTTACCTAACAACTATTTTTTTTTTTTATAACTTCAAATCCCTTTACTAAAAAAATAAAACGAATGATCGCGTTAGCCTGAAATAGTTTTAAAAAATCATTTCAATCTATCATTATGAATATGATTAATAACGATTTTTTTTTTTTTAGACTTATTGTAACATTTTTATCTTGAAATGCGCTTTAAACTATAAATTATTTCTAGGATCGATGAATTAATAGCCGCTTCTATTTAATTTTATATGAAATGGAATTATTTTATATGAAAACTATTTTTTAATGTTAAAAAGTTCATCATCAGTTCTTAAACGAAATTTTCAAGATATCAACACTTTGTTACATAGATTATATGTATTAATGTTTTTAAAAAGTGCAAGACGAGAAATCAAACATAATGATTGTACTCGTATGATGTATGATGTATGATGGTACTCGTCTAAGGAGGCAAACGGACTTCTGAAAGATATCAACAGTGGAAGGGGGTAAAAAGGCCTCGGTAGGTTAAATCCTTGGGTTTTCATTATGACTAGTTGTTTTTTTTCCATTCCTATAAAAAAAAAAAAAAAAAAAAATCTGGATTGGTTTCGAACAATTTTATTATTTCTAATGATTCATAAATATTTAATTTTAGACTATTTTCTACTTGATTTATTAGTTCCACTCTAGAGTCATGTTTTGAATTTTTTTTTTTTTTTAGAACTGATGATAAAAGTTTAACATTCTAAACTAGTTTTCAAATAAAATAATTACAATAGAAGTCGCTAATAATAAATCAATCCTGAAGGTATTGATCCTTGTATACCTCAAGTGAAAAATTATTCCCTTTTTTAAATGAATTTACTTGCTTGTGTTTTTCTAATCATGTAAAATAATCTGAAAAGCAAATCTATATCAGAAACTCAAAAAGCTTAGATCTCAATTTCGGAAATGGAATCTTTTGAAACTGATCAACAAACATCCTCATTTGCAATTTGAATGATTTAAAACAGAAGGATCGATAAATCAACTAAAATTTAACAATAATTTTAATGTTTATAGTCATTAATAACGATATTATAATTAATATTATCAGTATTTTACTATACCGAAAAGTGGACAAAGCAACATAGATTTTACAATGCACCAGTTACGAGTTCATTGAACCTCAAACTGTTAAGTGCTCTTGAAACAAACAGTATACATCTAGTTCTATTTTAGATGTCACTGAATCATAAATATTTTAGGAAACCAGTAGCATTATTATTATTATTATACATATACTTTATTATAACTTTTATTAGGTCTGTTATTGCTAAAAGAATGTGTGAAAAAGTTAGTACATTGTTTATTTTATTACAAATAAATAATTCCTCTTAATTAACCAAAAACTGATTTGTGATGATAAATGATTGATTTAATTCTAGATATATGTATATGAATTACTTCTTTTTTCTTTAATAATCGATTGTTTTTTGGGGTCGATATTGGACAACAAATTGAAACAAAATAAAAATCTGTTAATCATAAATTAATTTATGAAATTTCAATATCACTATTTCATAGTTTAAATTATCTACTCTCTTAATAAGAGCAATAATATAAGATTATTATTAAGATAGTTATCAGCCTTCTCTTAGGGTGGACCTTGGAGATAAAGGGAACACGACACAAGCAACCAGGTGGCGCCCTGTTTATGACACAGTGACTTATCATCCCCTCTCGGATAAACATCAGGGGATTGAAAACAATAATGACCAAGGGTTATTGTCTGGGCTTATCCCCTGATTGTTTCTTGGCGTTTTGATTGAGTTCTTGTCACACGCGAAGTCGTCCGTGTCGGGGAGAAAAAGTTGAGGTCGTGTAGATTCATTAGTCTGGCCGTTCTAATGGAGATGGAGCATTTCCGAACCCGTGTCAGCTGAGGCAAAGGCGTTTGTAAAGTCTAACTTCAGTGGCGCTAACAATTGCTGAAACGATATCGCTAATGAGGGGAAGTGTTTCAGATTGGATACAATTAGTAATAATTTTCTTAATTAATAATTAAATTTGCTATTTAAACATCTTAGAATAAATACTTATAACCTATTTATATAAAGTATACAAAAATTCCAATAAATTGAATACAATATTTTTATGATTTGAAAACTATATGCTACAACCATTCACAGTAAAACAATTTTTTATAGAAAATTAAGAACATTTTAAAAATAATATAAAACAGTAACTGTGATAAGTGTCATGATTAATTATAATGTGATCACATAACAAATGGAGCTGAAATAATTATTCAACCGAAAAAAAATAGAAATAAAAATAAAAATAAAAAAATAAAATTTAATCATTTCTATTTTACAACTAATCTTTTGGAATCAAACACCTAATTTAACAATGATTAAATTTTTCAGTTATTTTTAGTGAACTAATGATTATTTGACTGAAACATTTAATCATTATTAAATTAGGATTCCTGGAAATTAGTTTTCAAATAGCTATAATTAAATTTTAGATATGATTAAATTTTGCCCAACTATGACTACAATGATATCTGATGTAAAATTAAAAAAAAAGCAAACTGCTTTAAATTTCGTAACTGTTGTTATATTGAGGGAATTCGACCACTATAAAAGTCGATATTAATCATTCGAATAATTATGAATTTTCATTTTTGTTTTTAGTAATAAGTACACTGGCCTACCAATAAATTTTATTTCATATATATTTTATATTGTTAGATCACTATAATTTTGATAGTAATGGTACTTGGTCATCGTAAGTATGGACTTGGTCATGAAAAATTCTGAAGATTTTTTATAAAATTATAATTATAATAACATTTCCTTTTTAAAGAGCATATGATTATGTATAGTTTTAATTTCTTCACAGCATAAATTCTATAGTTTTACCTTTTTTAAATAATAAATATAAACTTAATTGGTAAACGAAATGCTTATTTACTCATAAACTCCATTATCTGCTTATACGTGATAATACTTTCTTATGATATAATTTAAACAATTGAAGATTTATAAAGGAAATAACGATTTTTTTGTTTCTTACAAATTAATGCAAAAAATTATTATTTTTTTTTTTTTTTTTATATTTATTAAAATATACCATCGCATTAAGAAATACATCCAGTAAACGTTTGAAAAATAAAGAAAATAAATTTTTAAAAAAATGAATCATGAAGTTCAATTAAAATATTTATTGGAAGATCAGTAAATTACATACAAATAGTTATTTAGTCAGTTAAATAGTTATTAACAGCTTAGAGAACAGAATGTAAATGTTTGGAGAAATTCTGTGGTGACTCAGAAGCAGAAGGTAAGACAGAGTGCATTACCAAACGGGATCGAGTGGTCGGATACTCAGGTAATCAAGGTAAGTTTAACAGGAAATCCTCATAGAGATTTATGAAGACAAACAATTTTGACAGAACAAGATGGCATCATGGGACTGAGGTCATTCAACTTCACTGATCAGAATTGTCAACAAAGAAAATCTATACTTGAAAATGCATTTTGACTTGATATGATGCACGGAGCTTTTGAAGAAGAAGAATTAAATCACATAAATTAAAATAAAATTATAACATAATTCACTGTGATGAAAAGTCCGTAAATTCATAAAAATAAAAAAAAATATTAATGCATAATTAGATGTTTATAAAAGAGTGACTGTTCAAGATAAATTTTAACCGAAACAAATTTTTCTGGTAAATAGTTATAGAAAAAACGTTGATTATAAAAAATAAAATAAATAACGTCTCCAAAATATATATACATATGTTGTTACCTGAACAGTCAAATTATCGCTTATCATAATCGAATAAATACAGTTTACAATAAAAAGAAAAGGTTTACGGTATCCTAACAACATAATGGGCACATAATATATTAATTTTAATTAATAAAACTGTTCTAACTCTAATGAAATATATTTTTAAAAATAGACATTCTTGAGCGTTTTAAGTGGAGAAAAATAAAATAAAATATTTTAGATTTATTATAATTATTTTAATAGAGAATAGTTTAATAATATATTTATATATGATTTCAACATAAATACAATAATGAATCCTCATGATGCAGTCATAAAAATTAACCAGCATTCAAAAAACGTAAGCTGCATGCATTTGTACTCATAAAATTAGTTTTAAATTCTAGGATGTAGTTGAAAACAATTTGTAAATTTAAAATAGTAATCTTGCTTGCCATTAGTAGAGCATGATTTTGATACTAATAATTGAAGGCATTGGTGGAAGGTGTTAACTCAGTATTTTTCATAAATAATTTTTTTTTCTGTTTATTCACATTTTCTCACCTACAGTGATCTTGTTAGTACACAAAAATGTCAATAGACAGGGCGCATTACGATAAACTACATATTAATGGGTGAACTCAAGAGAATGATTTTTTTTCTTTAGCAAAGACTTATTAACAGATTTCATCAGATTTATTTAGAAACAGAGTAAGGTTAGCCATATAACCAAAATAAACAATGGAGGATAAATAGAAACAATTTTATAAGGAAAATACTAACGTCCGAAAAAGTTTCAAACCTATAATGCAAAAATGCTTCTCCTGAATATTTTAATATAAGTGAGTTAATAGCTTGTTTAAAACTTGAAAGATATTCAGATGTATTCTATACTGTTTTTCTTTTAACCTTCTATAATCTAAATAATTTCAAGTGAAGTAAAACTAGAAAAATACTTTCAGCGTGTAGTTGTGGTAGTTAATATTTAGTGTCAAGATTAAGTAAGTAGTTAGGTATATTTTCCTCTTTCTTAACATGTAAAATTCGACAAGTAGCGAAAATGTTTCTAGAGTGTGAACTTGAAAAATATTTAAGCAATCGAACAGTTTGATGAAACATATTTTCGTTATGTTTAGGTCTTCTACGAAACAGTTACAGATGTCCAACCAGGAAGAGAACTCATGCTTCCGCCCAAGGAACCGCTTAGGCCAGAGCAGGAAGAATCCCACTCAGGTAAGTAGCAACAAAAATTTCAAATACTTGATTTAAATGAATATATATATATATATATATATATATATATATATATATATATATATATATATATATATATACCCTTTAAAACCAAAATTTTAGTCATTTTGAACCAAAATAATCAATTCGAATTTTCAACCAACATGGTTTTAATACTTATTAAATAGTTTAATCTATCATTCTTCCAGTGTTTCAATAGTTTTAAAAATACATTATAAATAAACTTATTTCAAAACATACAGCAATTTTATACTAATAACTCACATTGTTACACAAATGCTAGTAACATTTTGTAAAATTTAGTTATTAAAAATTAATAAACCAGTTTTGATTATTTTTTTTGTAAATATACGTAATTCAAACGTAGTTTAATTTTCAAATGGCTTTTTTAGTTGGAAGTCGGTTATTTTAGTTTATTTTTCACTAAGCCGTCTTATAAATAGAATTCTGTTGTTTTTCCAGTATAACTTCTTCAAGCTGCAAACCGCCTCTCCTAACTTATAAATCTTAAATTAAGAGGCTGAAATAATTGTTATATTTAAATTTTGAAGGAATAAATGTGTTCATAGGACTACTATTTATTGACAACAGTGGAAGAGAGTGATATTTGTAAAAAAATAAATAAATTTTCAATATCAAAAATAAAAACAAATTTTCCATTGTTAAGTATTTTTGAATTATATCATATTTCTCTTGTCTTTAAATTCAATTATAAAAATAAGTTTTATACAGGATTTATTATTCTAAATATAAATCGAATCTCATGGCAGCTTCCTACGAGCTTCCTAAATTGCGTGGTGAAAAATAGCAACTGTTTTAAAATATAAATAACTGTTGTATGTGACTCCTACAGAGAATCTGCAACTATAGTTTTAACTGTTTTTTGAAAATAGCGGTTTTACCCACATCAAGTTCAATTTAATTGTTTTTTAAATTCATTTATTGATTGAAATTTAGAATTGTATACGATGTACATCAAATAAATGTGAGGAAATATAATTACAATGATATATCTACAAATTGTAAAGAAACTACCCATCTATAGTACCATAAATTCTACATTAAAAGGTCCCTAAGCCATCTTCTATTTAGAGGCCACGGAGGGATATCTGGAGTGAAGTGGATGGCAAGTTGGGAGACTAGTGGATCCGAGTACGGAGTTTACTATGAAATAATAGGTATCTGGTTTGAGCCAAATCAGCAACATATGGTACATTAATATCATCATGAATACGATTGTGACATTATAAAGAGCACTGCAGATTTTACAAATGATTTTGGATTGGATACGAGAAAAAATTGAAGATTTAGTGAAACCATATAATTTTATTTGAAATAAATTTTTTAAAATATTAATACTATTAAAGCATAACAACGCTTAAGCAACCACATAAGTCACTTTTTGGCCAACATTAATTAAGATCGTATTCTTTACCTGAAATTTCACGCTTTATCCATTTCCGAGTCGAGTTATAAAACACCAAAGGCAAAATTGCTGCAGCTAGTTTTGTGCATTTGTTAAAACTTAGCTTTCTTTCCTGTACACAACTGAGAAACAGATGTCGTAAGTTTCTCATTTTTTTCCCGACTAAATTAAACCATTAAACACGAATTTTTGCTTTATATGTGTGGTAAAAGAGAGGAACACTTTACTAAGCGGTGCTGCCCATTTTAAATGGGTAGCTAAATACACAGCATAGTTTATCAATCTCAATTTCAGATCTGATAGTATTCAATTGAAAATAAATATAGCATGAAAAAAAAAATGTAATTGTCATTATTTAAAAATATAATAATCTACATATTAAAATGATCGATCCCATGCGGATTATAAAATTAGAGTTAAAAAAAAAAATTAAAATATTAAAAAGACAACATATAATCTTATTGATGACAATATAAAACATAACTATTCAAAATAAATATGAAACTATGTACATAAAGTAAAGTAACAATAATAATAACTATATAACTATATAACAGCTAGGACATATATCATGCATATATATATATATATATATATATATATATATATATATATATATATATAATCATACAATATATATTTGATTGTATTTCTTCTCTTTCTTTCCTTTTACACTTCCCAAACTATCAGATATTATATATGTAGTGGTGATAATAATAATACGAACAAATCAGTTTTATATGTCTCCTTCAAAAATGGGTAAAATGAATTATGGTTTCTGGGTACTTAAGCGATGGTACATGAAATGAAATCATTTGTTCAGAATAAATTGTAAATTTTAAAGTAATAAAATTTTGAAAGGAGATAATCAGGGATGTAGTCAAAGTGAAACACTACGTCTAAGTAGAATTTAATGCGTGCCAACGTTTCGACTTGCCTTGCTCAGTGATCCTTCATCTCCTCTCCGGTGCGGTTCGGTAGCCCTGAAGAAGACCTGTAAGGCAGGTCGAAACTTCGGCACGCATTAAGTATTTCTATTTAGACGTGGTGTTTCTCTTTGACTGCATCCCTGATTATCTTCTTCTCCATTCATCTTAACAGTCAACTAACTATACTTTTATCATTAAAATTTTAAAAGTGTAGTAAATTCAGATAATCCCATTAAATTATCTAATTATTATTATATATTATTATTATTATATAATTGGATAAAAAAATATCGATAGCAAGATGGAGCTATTATCAAAAAGACACGGAGACAGATGGTAACACTGATGAAACAGACACTCCGGTTGCAGACAGACTGTGTCGCTTTAATTAAAATATTAATTGGTTAATAAAGGAACCTCGTATTTCCTGACTGCTAATAAACTGACAGGGGCGAGTGTCGCTACACCAATCCGCTCCGTCTCGGAGGATTAAATTATTTTACTCCTTAAGGACTCTTATTAACTTTCTCGTCCAGGACGACGGTCCTTGGAGGGGTGGAAGAGTTCCCCGGAGCTGGGGAAGAGTAGAGCTGAAACAGACGACCGCCGTAAATGTTATGCCAAATTAAACGGAAAAGATAAGCGAGCTGTTAAATATAGAACAGTTTCATAAGGGAAGTTTCATTTCGGCAATTATAAATTTAAACATCAACAATATATTTTCCGGAATAAATAAATAATTTTAATACACGTCAATTAAACACAGATGAAGAAATAGAATTTTTAATTACATAACATGCAGGATCAAAACTTCAGTTTAAACAATAAACAGAACCTATGTTAGACAAATAGAACTTATGTTAATCCAATCTATACACACCATAAAAAGATATTTAATTTTTTTTTTCAATAAGTAGTTAATATTGAGAAAATCAATGCTTTGCTCACATAATATAAGATGATGTGATGTCACCATAACAAAATATGTTTTAAAAAACATTTAGTACATGGTAAAAGCCAACAGGTGGCTATGAAATCTCAGATTCAATATTTTTGGACATTCCCCATTCTAGTCCAACACTCTTCAAATTTAGTTTTTGACAATACTCTGATGTATAATAAATGAAACAATTAAACTGAAATAATTAAAAAATAAAGTATTGTTAAATAGTGCAGAGCAGAAGTATACTATAGCACACATAAGATGTAACAGTTAAAAAATAAGTCTTCTCTTGAGCTACTGGATCAGAGTGAAATTTTGTTTCAATTTAAACATCACATGCTTTAATTTACGTTTCAACTCCTTGATTATTTTGAAAATAGAAAAAAAAAAAATTAGTCTGAAACATTAACAATATATTTTTTTAAATTAAAAATAACTTTTATCAAATAGAGAGGGAGGAAAAAAGATGGTTATCTAATTAACATCTGATATATATTTTTTATTTATGTTTTTAAATCTAAATAAAAATACAACTATTTATGTAACTTTAATATTTTAAATTGATTATTACTAGACAAACGTTTAAAGCTTCCAATATTACAAAAAAACTCAATCCTCCTTATAATTTCACATACAATTTCTGATTTCACCCAAACCAGAAACTTATCCTTTCATAGTAAACTACATACCCACTCGAATCCAATGTCTCTCAACGGGCATCACACTCGTTTCAATTACCCTTCAAGGTGTCTGAAAAGAAAATGGCCTAGAGACCTTAAAATGTAGAACTTTTATTGAAATGCCTCTGACGAGCAGTTCACACATTCATACATTTGTTTGTTCTGTATATTTTATATATTATTAAATATCAATAATGAGTTTTTAAAAAAGAAAATCGTAAGATCGTTTAGTACGATAGTATGTGCACTTCTTTTGATTATCTACTGTCTTTGGCAGGTGTTAATTTGAAAATCATCATCATCATAATCATTTGATCCCCGTTGATCGCTACGCAGTGTGGGGTCACAATTTGTAGAGTCTGGACCAGATGTCTCGTTCTTGGGTCAGCTACCTTCTCTTACTCCAGTCCATATCCTGCCTCCTGAACCAAGAAATGCGTGGTCTTCCTCCTGGCCTTCTTCCCTCCAACCGTTTCGTACGTCTTCCTGGCAGTTCTTTCCTGGTCTATCCTAAGGAGGTGACCGAACCACCTTAGCCTGAGCTCCTCTAGGATGATCTTAGTAGGCTTAACTTTGAGACTAGTCTGTATGGTACTGTTCAATATCCTATCTCGTCGTGTTATTCCACTTTACGAAGATAAGATATTTTTAGTTTAATAATTTTTATATTTATATTATAAATAATCTTAATTAAGATAAGATATTTTCAGTTTAATTTGAAAATGAAACTAAAAATGTTCTTTACCGAATGGTGACTTGAACATTTTTTTAACGATCGATTCAAAATGCGGTCCAAAGTCAAAAGCTAACCGAACAACCTTATCGTCCCATCGACTTCTCGGCCACGACATTTCAATTATTTCACACTCTAATCCTTGGCGAGATAACAGCGGCGGCAGACCGCATCTGTCGCTAATCAGTTTAAGACTCCTGGAAATCTGCATAGAGCTTGGTAATTGTGGAGCTATGCTAATCCGGGAGGACATCTGCCGCGATATAGATGTCAACCGGAGGGTGGTGACAAAAGCTGTATCATAACAGTTTGCCGGCCCCGCCCCGGGGGAAGGGTTGCACAATGAACCCATTATTATGGTAGCCGCGGTGTTAACTGCTTTTTTATTACAGCCCTAATGGCCTTTTTCAGCCTCGTGTCTTTATCGTAAAATATTGTTATAGATGTCAGGGCAATAATAGTGTGCCGCCTCCTGCGACTGGGGCATTTATTATTTTGTCATTTCAGTACTTTTTACAACGCCGCTGTATCGCCGAAACGTTAATTTTGTTAAAGGGTTAAATCTTAAAAATGGCGCGAAACGTACATATTTTATGATAGATTTTCTTATTTGTCTGATGGGGGTAATTTACAATAAATTCGATATGTTTAAATTTTATACTTATTGATTAATATTGACTAGAAATCTAATAAAGCCCGAAAATGCATCAAATATTTTTTTTCTTCAGCAAAACATTTTATAGTATAAGATAAAATGGTAAATAAGGAAAAGCAAGTAGTTCTTTTGAGTGAATCAGATTCCCACTCTACGATATATTTTTTTTCCCCTCGCATCATTCTGCTATGATTCTTTCAAAGTACGTTTTTGTCCTTCACTACATAAAAACCTGAAACTAAGGTTTATAAAGCTGCTTTGTACATTACTCTTTGCCTAGTGGGAATTCTGCTTGATTATTCAAATAGGAAGACCTTCATTATGGCTTTAGGATACAAATAATAATAGGCTTTCCATGTTTAGTTTTGTTTTTTGGCGAAAGATATACTGTTTAGTAAAAATTAAGAGTATATATTTTTAAAAAATAATAATAATGATTCATTTACATATTTACCAATAATAACTCTTTAAAGTACACACATCCCTGCCTTATATCTTCTACAATATTAGTATTCATTCGAATAAACATAAAAAATTTAAAAAAAAAATTATCTTCCTTAATCATTTATGATACATAATACATTTAGTATTATTTTACCTGCCCGATTCAACTTAAAAGTTCTGCTCAAGTGTAGCACTAGCTAAAAAAAATCAAGTCTGGCGGGTGAAAAAAAAAAAAATCAATAAAAATTTTACATTTTAATGTTGTTCTATACACAAGGAGGTAAGCAGTTACTCCAAACTTGGGATATAATAAATTATTGGTATCGTTAGATTTGTTGTAAAATTTCCGATTCGACACTCCGTAGAAAAGCAGTAATTAGACTTTTTACTACTTTTCTACGGAGTATTGAATCGGAAATATCACAACTAATCTAACGATACCAATAAGTCATTATGTCATAATTTTCTCCAATGCAGGGCAATAGAAAAATTAAGGAAAACCCCAATATTACGAAATATAACTAATATTATATAATAGTAGTTGGTTGCCAAAATTGAGTTCTACTCAGGTGAAGCTTACGTAATTTGTGCTTGAAGTACTGCTTTGTATTGTATAAGTTTGTTTAGGTGGGCGAGGGTTTAATTTAGATTTTTCATTAAAATAGGAGAACATGCTTTTTTTTTCCTTTAACTTTCTTATTGTTTTTATGTTAGTAGTCTGTCCAGCAGTATTTTATTATCACTTTAACAATACATCCCGAATCCAGAACAGATACCATAGGTGGCCATAAAGTTCATGTAAGCATGAAACGAACAACAAATAATAGAGACACAATAGAAGCGGGCGACATCAGATAAAGAGATGACGGCGGTTCGCAGATGCCCAGTGACGCGCATTGAATCGCCTAATCTGCGGTCGGTGAAAGGGGTGAGCGTGTTTACGTTTCCCATGGCAGCGCGCCGGGCAGATGGGCTCGTGTCTGAGTTACGCCCACAGCCGTCTCATTTTTTAAATCACAATCAGTAGCAGCTTTATCGTCGGACCATTATCGCGTGTGTACTGACTTTGATATTTCTATCGGCTGCGCTTATTTTTGGAAACCAATAGCGGTTTAGGGGGTACATCGATTAGGCCGCAGAATATGCGTCTTAAGAACTAGAAATCTAATCAGTAATTTGGTTAATGCAACCAAAAAATCTTGCACTTGTAAAAGCTCACTAATAATTTTTTTTTTTTTATTTGGTAATTTAGACACGTTGTGAAAACAGTTCTTTTACCGTCCCAGAATTAAGCCAAGTTTTTAAGTATAATTAGGCAGATAAAAAGCCCTAAAATATTATAGAAAATTGAAATTTAAAACAGCACTTTAACAATAGTAAGCCCTGATTTCAAACAAAGACTTATCTTTTTTTACACGTTTAATCTTTATTTTCACCTGTCATTCAATGTGTACAACTAAGTTTTCATGAAATCGTTTGTAGAACGTCTGTATTAGTTCCTTAACAGTAGCAAGATATCCTTAACCCTCAGTTATTTTACTACAATATTAAAAGACAAATCATTCGAGGCACACATGATGGTATAGAAGGATCAATACAATTAGGATTGATGAATTAATTCCCACTTCTATTGGGATTATTTTATTAGAATATTAGTTTCGAATGCTAAACAATCATCTTCAGCTCTGAAAACATTCAAAATTTTCAGCACATTGGCACTATGTTACATGGATTATATATACTAAAGTGTAAAATGTAAGACAAGAAAGCAAACATTGGTACTCACCTGAGGAGATCTAAGAAATATTTGAAATAAATCCATCGTGGAAAGGGGAAGAGGGCAGGTGGTTAAATGTATGGGGTTTTTCCCTTGACTCATTGGATATTCCGTTCCTGTTGGGAACGAATTTAAATTGGGCTATTGGACATGTTTATCTGTTCCTTTAAACAAAAATCTGGATCGGATTTAAACGATTTTATTATTTCTAATGGTTAATAAATATTTGATTTTAGGCTATTTTCTACTTTATATATTATTTTTACTTCCTAGTCTTTATTAAATTTTTGGTTACTTTCATATAGATAAATAGCGAATGGTTCTAAAAAAATTATTATTCTAATAAAATAATCCCAGTGGAAGTGGCAATTAATTCATCAATCCTAATTAAAAGGCAAATTTCAATACAGATTTTGAGGTATTGTTATGTTACAGATAAACTATGGTAAGAGTTAAATCCATGAGTTTCTAGACTCAGTGACCGTCCTTTAAATTAATTAATACCAAAAATTTTTATGATACTGTTGTTTTTCTAATCCAGTTTCACGTTTCCATAACAGTGAAAAAGTGAAATGTTAGATATAAATTTCTCTTATCCGTTTTATTTAAACATATTTTTAAAATCCTATGGGAATAATCAGCAGTATGTAATATTCTATGTAAATATTGTCGACGACATATAGCAACAATACTTGTTTCGGAATCGTTGAGCTGTAAATATCCAAAGGAGGGGAGCATGCACTTCTGGAAACTGTAAGCAGGCTGGCAGCAGCTTCAATAAAATGGCGAGGAGGCTGAAATACAGCATCCTGGGAACAATTATAGCAGCAAGGAGCCAACGACCTGATCATTTGTCCCAGTACACCATCCTTTAGCGAAATATCCTCTTCCAAGGCACTGCTCTTGTTTACTGCCTCGCTGCTATATTTGGACAACCAAAGCCATTCTTCACACTCCTTGTAACTCGTTAGAAGTAAATCATGCAGTTAATGTGGGCGTCTTGTTGGCTATTGTCTTTATTCCCTCCTTATGCTGTCGGGCTTAACGGTCGCTTTTTTGTTCCTTGACAACAGATTCTATATGAACTATAGAATCTATGAACTATAACTGGTCAAAAACAGTAAAATTTCTATTGATATACACTCTGTGACAAAATGTTAGACACACCTCTGTAAATAAGAAAAACTTTTTAAGTTTTTTAACACTGCTTGAAGTATAAGTTAAGATATTTGAAAAGGAGAAAGAATTATCAGACCTTGCTGAATATTTTAATCAAATCTTACTAAATATTCACATTTTATTTGCAAACACTTTCGTTCTTTACGATTTTCTTGAGGTTGATACCAATAAATATAAATTATACTTTAAAGTTGTGTTAAATTTGAATGAAACTAGATACAACTAAACACGTCAATCATGGTTAAAAATTAATTTTTTTTTAAAAGAAGAGCACCGTTTGATTTCTTCACTAATGAGGATGGGGTGTGTTCTAGGGAAATTTGCAAAACCACCTCAAACTTAGTTTTTCATCAGTTGCAAACTTTATGAGGAACGGAGAGACATGAGGAACCCACCGCTCAACTGAGGGCCCCCGGGTTTGTCGTTTCAAGAAAATCGGAATACGCAACTAACTCTTGTAAAACTGCATGGTAATCGCTGATGAAGCCTGGAGTTCAAACGACTTTTAAGAGCGTCCCAAGATTAATAAAAAATCAAAAACACTAGTTAAAAAAAATAATAAAGCCAGTTTTTTTAGCCGTCACAAATTAGCTAGTGTGGCCTTTGATCGAAATATAACATTATGGGCTGAGCAGCGGAACAAAATTTGTCTGTATTGGTCTGTTGTATTTTTATTAATTTTCATGAACCAAGAAAAGAAGAAAATATTTTATCAAAGCGGCATCTGAAAGGAGGACAGTTACTAATTTGCGACGGCTAAAACACTGGCTTTATTTTTTTCTAATTAGTTTTTTTATTTTATTATTAATTTTTGGACATTCCTGACATGCGTTTGAGCTCTAGGGTTCCTCAGCGATTGCCTTGCCCTTTTACAAGAGTTAGACGCATATTCCATTTTTCTTGCAACGACAAACCTAGGGGCCCTCGGTTGAGCTGTTGGTTCCACATGTCTCTCTGTGCCTCATAGAGTTTGCAACTGATGAAAAACTACGTTTGAGGTGGTTTTGTAAATTTCCCTAGAACACATCCCATCCTCATTAGTGAAGAAATCAAACGGTGCACTTTTAAAAAAAAAAAAAAAAAAAAAAAATTTAACCATAATTGACGTGTTTAGTTGTATCTACTTGCATTCAAATTTAACACAGCTTTAAAGTATAATTGATATTTATTGGTATCAACCTCAAAAACATTAAGAAAATCGTAAAAAACGAAAGTGTTTGCAAATAAAATGTGAATATTTACTAAGATTTGATTAAAATATTCAGCAAGGTCTGATAATTCTCTCTCCTTTTCAAATATCTTAACTTATACTTCAAGCAGTGTTAAAAAACTAAGGTCAATGGAAAATAAAGAAGTCTTAAAAAGTTTTTCTTATTTACAGAGGTGTGTCTAACATTTTGTCACAGAGTGTAATAATATCCAAGGCATTGGTATGGTTTTAGTCAGTTCCAACTTTAATTTACCTCATCATACCTCATCTTATGTTTTTGTACATTATTTTTCTCTACTTTCTTCTGCATTCTTCACAATGCCAACGACACCTTTCCGGTAAATTATTTAATAAGCATTACATAATTTTAAAAATCTCCGCTACATTATAACTCAAACTAAAATTCAGTAACTACTGCTAAAACATAAAATACTAAGACGACTTTTGAAACGAAATAAAATTGTAATATAAATATTATTTGTTATAGTTTAACCTTTACAAATTTTTGCTAAAATTTACTATGATAGAACCACGGCGTTCTAATTTAGAATATTTTAGTAATTTAAACGATAACCGATTCTCCATATTTTAGTAATTCTACTTTAATATAGGTTAAAAAATCTGGAGGAAATGCGTATTTTATTTTACACATTTTTAATTTATTTTTATTTTTTCATTAAAAGTATCTTCCTTGGAAATATCGAAAGAGTAAAACTTTAATTCTTTTATATACCTATTTATTTATTTTAAAAAAAATAATCAAATTCTGAATGTTTCCAAGGTAAAAAGAAATACTTTAATGTAACCATAAGCATTGTTCCATCGACCAGAAATATAAAAATACACCACAATCTCATAAGAGAACAGAAATATATATTTTTAAATCATTTTCCGAGTTCCAATGTTAGTAGTATTTTTATTGTTCTCATATGAAATCTAAGTCCTGTTATCGCCTGAGTACTTACACGATAGGACCCACTTAAAAATTGAACTGACAAACAGAAAGGTGTTGAGTGATGACGCCTCATTAAATATTTAACCGAGGGAATTACATAGACCGCAGACCGTAGCTAGTGTTCCTGAATAAGAGAAGGACTTCAATGAGACGATTCAAAGTCTCAATTAAACGTCACGCGAAGTAAGAAACGGAGAAATTATTAAAAGTGATATCTCACTTTGCGATTAAGAAATGTAGGAGTTCAGTCTTATTGAAAAACATTCAGTATGAAAATCATTACTGTCAAAATTTTAGTAATTCACAAAAGGGAAAAATACAAAATCAAAATTGCTAAATAATTTTCCACGTAATCGTGGAAAGTAAAGGCAATATACAAGTTTTCAGCAAGACAACTAGATTAGGTAGGAGGTCGAAGATGGAATATATAGATTAATATAATAAATTCATAAAAGAATACACGATGTGATATGTTGAAAACCTTGTTAAAATCTCTATCAAGTAAATAAGCTGTGAAACTAGCAGTTTTCGTACGAAAACATATTATATTTAGATACTGAGACGACAAACCATTCCGTGCATACTGAACACGCTTCTTAAAAACATAATAACCCTTGCACAGGTTGTCAGCATATTGACTCGGAGCCTCTAGTTCTCACCCTCTGCCGGGTCAATCGTGGAGTCATTAAAAAATAATACAACCGGAAGGCTCTCCAAGAGCCGGCTGCCGCTGAGTCAGTTCACTTCCGGCGTGCACCGGCCATTAGTGCTTTCGGGGTTAGAGCAACGGTCAAGCGGTGATTTAGCCTACTACATCTGTCAGCAGATGTCCGATGTCATGGAGATATAGGGAAAACACCCTGAGTACTCTCCTGGATCTGTGGCACATCAAGGAAAAGTGACAGGATCTACAGGTTTTCGTCAATTAACTACAAAGAACGGCACAAAATTTGAGAATAAAACTATCAGAATGAGCTTGAGGAGACCAGCATAAACCATGGCATGAAGTGTCACGGAAATATTAACAAATTAGAATAATTATAAGGACCTCGCAAGCTAAAAAAAAATCCATTGATTACCAAACTAAATCCAAGGCCCTACGTCCTTCTAATAGAAATCTAACAACTGATTTATTGTAATCAATGAAGTTCGTATGTATGAAGCACGATAAATAACTATGGGTTTCTGACACAGATAAGACTAAAAAGAAATTAGATGATAGAACAACTGATTTACTAGAAAAAAATTAAAATTCAGAAAGGATTTTCTGAATATGTACCCTAATGATCTGGTAATCGTGCCTGATTTCTAAACGAGAAGTTTTTTTAAATTTCATTTTAAGCTATTCATTGATATTTACATCTGAATACATAAATACAATAAGTAAATTTTGAGGAAATTATAACAATGACTTGTCAATAACAAGTAATTCACTAGTAGAATTTCAGTAAAATTGTACAAAAGAAGGCCTATAGATCATCTTCTTTTCAGACGCCTAGGAAGATTATTTGGAATTGAGTGTGAGGCAAGTTGGGAGACTCGTTATTAGGAAAGGATAGGTAGGCGGTTTGTGCCAAATCAGCAACATGTGGAACATTAAAATCATTATTTATAATTTTGTTTGTGACACAATAAAGAGCATTGACGATTTTACGAAGGATTGGATACGAGAAGAGTTGGAAGGTTCAGTGGAGCCCCCATACTGAACTCCGTATGTCCAAATGGGTTAAATTACTGTAAATATGTATTTTGTAATTTATTGGGAGCTTTGAACGCTTATCTAGTAGATGTTGGAGTAGTCCAAAATGACGGGCAGTTTCTTGTCTTTTAAGTCTCAAATGAAGATTCTAAGTATGTCATTTGGATTCCTACGTTCAGGCGGAGTCCTACCTAGCGGATTTGTTCAAAGGGTCAGGGGAATATGATTAGAATTTAAATCAAACTTACGATTTGCTTTAAATAGTAACGGAGAAATTCTTTTTATCGATAATAACCAATGAATATTTGGTTCTTATCGATAAAAAGATAAGTCGGATTCCTACGAAGGTCATTCAAGGATACTTCAAAGAAAGACCAGCGAAAAAATAAAAAATAAATAAAGAAAAGAAGCAGGTGCGTGTAGGAGCTGAGATAGGCAATCCGAGAAGCTACCAGTGACTTGTGGGCGTCTTATCCCAGGCGCAGTCAAAACATTTTGGACTCAGCACATGTCCCTGGTATTTTAGTTTACACATTCTAAGAGTGGATGAAAAATAAAAAACATTTATGAAAACTTATTTTTTTAATAGAAAATACAAATATAATCTATGGTATTGAGTGTTGATATTTAAGGAATGCTGTATCTAAAATAAAAAAATAGATCCTCAACACGGAAATTGACTTCTACAGGTATTCATGATTCATCGTTTCACGCATTCTCACATTTCTCGTTGGTGTGATACATCTCCTGAATAATATATAAATGGATATCTTAAAATTAAGAGAGGGAAATCAATGGTCAATCAAATTATTGAGAAAATTGCTAGAAAATATAGAAGTACTCTTATCTTACCCTACTAACTTCATTCTAGAGAAGCGGTACATAGTACATTTCTAGATGGTACCACTTTGGGGTAATTTTATATCATCATTATATTATAAACATTTAACGTATGCTATTATAATTTAAAATTTACGTACCAGACCTAAAAGAAAGTGTAATTACATGACAGTGATTAGACCTATTCGGACATACGAAGTTGAGCTTTGAGGATCCACTAAGCCTTTCAATTCTTTCCATATCCCATCCTCACAATCCAAAATCCTTCGTAAGATCCTCCGTGCTCCTTATTATGTCACAAACAAATTTATCCATAAATATCTTAATGTTCCATATGTTATTGATTCGACTCAAATCAGATACCTTTCGTTTTACAGTAAACTCTATACCCAATCGAATCCACTAGTCTCTCAACTTGCCTCACATTCAATTCCCGGTACTCCTCTGTCAGAAAAGAAGATGACCAAGAGACCTTCTAATGTAGAACTTTTAATGAAGTGTTACTAGTTAGTAGTTCTTTACATGTTATTGACTTGCCATTGTAATCATTTTCCTAAAATTTACTTGTTGTATATAATGTATATAGTTGTACATGTAAGTAAATATTTTTAAAAAAAATAATAATTTAATGTTTACAACATTTAGACGTTCTTTAAATGAGATTAATTGAATGTAATCACAGTTTCAGAAATCAGCTCTTTCTATGATGAAGTTATAGGAAAATTACTTTGCTTTTCGTTTAAAACGAATGTTGGATTTATTCACATAATGCACTCAACTATTTGCCACTCGCTCTATATGACATCCTTCGAAAGTACGTTACACACTCCCATCAACGACGGTGATTTTCCGATTTCCGATCACTCCCAGTAAACCAGCGCCGTACCTGATGCGGAGTTCGCACGCGCCCCAACAGAAGGTAATGACTTCCGTCCACCTGCCCTACGTGTATCGTGCGTTTGACCTTACATTCGAATCTCACCCCCGTTTTGATTATCGGCTCGGTAAAAAAAATTAACATTTGGCCTCGCATATGTTTGGAATGATATAACACTCCCCTTCAGTCGGGCGGTGAATAGTTAATCACCCCATCAATTCAAATCAATTTGTCAGACGTTTTTGTATAGAATGTCATTTAGCGCATATTAGTTCTGAATAAATTTGCAAGTTATTTGAGTTATTTTCTAATAATATATTTAATGATATCTTATATGATTGATTCTCATGGAGACTCGTTAAGGACATCCGTGCAGAAGATGCCAGGGTAGAGTAAGATTATTAACACCCACATTTTAAATTTATTTCTAAAACTTCAATTTCAGCTACAAAATTTATTGGTACTGTTTTTAAATGTTAATGGTTCTTCTTCTATTAGCACCACCAGAACATAACGCTCCGCTCGACTAGTTCAATAGCTTCTAGCCAGCTTTTTTTGTCTCTCGCTTGAGCAATATAAACCTCAGTTGCTGAATATCCTGACCTACACTATTTAATCATAGATCCTTCGGCCTACCACGTGGGTGCACAACATCGGAAACATTCACTACAGCGTTCTGATCATGAATAAATAAATGCGGGTGTTAGTATTTTTATAGCTGATATATTTCACTGATTTTCTTTGCTACAATTAAAATTATTCTAAAAATTATTTTACAACCATACTTTCAAATTTATCTTGCGGATTGACGCCATTTTTTTTTTTTAAGTCCAAGTCTTTCTACTATATGTGACCATTAAAATATTACTAACATTTGAATAGTAGAATAGGCGGTGCAATATAAATAGTTATCTATGAAAGTTTTTCTTTCCCTACAATATTTAGTTTATTATAAAAATAGTTCCAAATTCTAAGATTTACCTTCAGCTTAAATCACCTAGAAGTTTATATTTAAAAACCAATTCAAATTTTTTTTTTTTAAACTCAGTGGGTTTTTAAAACTAAAGATGAAATTTTTCCATGTAACTGGTTTTCCAATAAAGTGAAAATCAAAGGAGTAGCAAATTGTTAATAAATTTCTAATATATATCGATACTACAAATCGATTCTTCGTTCCACATTTTGCAACGACTGATTTAGAATTCAGATCCGACTTTTAATCTTATGAACGCCACAATAGCTCTTCTGTATTCAACTAAGGCAATAATATAAAAATTTTCATTAAGATTTTTTTAAATTAAACACGGAAACATTAATATGAGGGACTTCTATTCTGTAAAAGTCACTCCTAGAGACCGTTGGAGAATAGCCATAATAAAACCAAATTAATTTTTTAAAAACACGTAATCAAAGAAAGTTATCTTAAACCTCATGTCAATGAAAAGATACAAAGATTATATATTTTCAATCAGCTCTAATTACTGTGCATTTATTTAAAATTATTAGCTACCTCATTATCAAACAAAGCATATAGAGTTAAAAATAATAAGCTTATTTCTTTATAAAAAAAATCAATAAGATAAATCATTACTAGAATGGTAGAAGTATATTTAATAATATTTTTTGTAAAGAAAATCAAGTTATCTTTCGTTTGTTCGAATTATGTTTATAGCTCTTTGCTTCGTGGAATTTTTACAACCTCTTATGAGATGTGTTGACCTCGTTATAAAATATTTTGTACCTCCAAAGCATATTTAAATGACCCAGAATTATAGCAAATCCGTCACCTTTTCTTAAGAAGGCACTTATAGGAGTACTTGAAGATACCAGCACACCGACTCCTGGGTTTTCCCCGGACAGGTCAAGAACTTTGGGTGGCTGTTGTGTCGCAAGAAGGGTAACTAGTGAGGTAATGAAACCATCCTCAGACAATCTATGTGTTTTCCTATTTTAAAATAATTTAATATTTATAAGTCAATATCAAGGATTATGTAAAAGAAAATTTTAATTCATAATCATAATAGTCAAAGCCAATTTTCAACAGTATATATTCGAAATATCCTTTCTGTTAATATGTAACTAATTACAGATTTTTAAATATATAATATTCTTTAAGGTAGAATAAAAAAAACGCATTGATGGAAATATAACACCACTTGAGACCGTTGAACGAGTAAACCGTTGGGAAACTGACCAGAAGACATATGCCGTATTCAAATAACCACCTGTTGTAACGCCTCCATAAAGCACCTAATTCTGGTTAGAACACAGGTGAAACCTCGTCACACCTGAGCTTGCCTACTTCCTTTTAAACTATTCTATGATTCCGGTAGTCGATTGGCCGTTAGAGACCAGTTGTGCGACTTCTGAAGTATTAATAATGTCAAGAAAACGTTGAAAAAAAAATGAAATGATCAATATTTGAAATACCAACTTATACCAGGTGATCAACCATTAACGATAAATGGATCAGATTTATTTATTTATTTTTATTATTATTTATTTATTTTTTTAAAACGAGTTGCATCAAGGATTTCTTTATCACAATGACATCTCACAGTAAAAAAATTATATGTATATAAACAAAAATCAAAACTCATCTTTAACTAGCCGGAATCACACCAGAGGATATTCCAAATCAGATAGTTTCCAGGTTCAAAATTTACAAGTGGCAAGTTGAACAGGAGGAGAAACCTATCAAATAGAATGGAACAACATGGTCTAGAATGGAACATCAAATATAAAAGAAGCCCACAACAGATGAATAAAGGAAGTGTGAGCACGAAGAAAGGAAAAGCATGCCTTTTGAGTTCTATGTGTAATCCTAATCGGCTCATTCGAAAATAAAATAAAAAATCAATATTTTCTTAAATATACAAGATTTTATATAAAAGTATAAAAATAAGTTATGAATGCAAATCAACAACAACAAACATTCAAATGATTACAAATTTATGGGATATTTCATAATAAAAAAAAGTTGTTGGCTACTATTAAAACCTGAATTATTTATATCAATAGGAGAGGTGAAGCTAATTAAGGGATAGGTCAATGAAAGCATTTTTAAATTAATAAACGTTATTTTTATTCCGATATTTAGTCCATAGAAATGATAAGAATGACAAGAAAAAAATTGAAGAAAAAGCAAGTCACTCTCAAGCGATCCGAAGGAGAGTATGAATAAATGATGGGGTATTAGTACAAAAGAAAATGGACAAATATTATGAAATAAATATTAGATCAAAAGCGCTAAAATCTAGAATATTTAAAATTAAAAAAAAAATAATATTATAGAGGGGGGTGTTTCTTCAGATTTCGATATGCGTTCTTGTCCACTTATTGAATTATGCTCATATTTCGAACTCCTTTCCACAATTAACGTTGACTCCCATGCAATGAACATTAACTTGATGAACACTAAACACACCGTGAGAACGCCTACACCAGAGGAGTACTCCACTTCCAGACAGAACTACAAGATGGTAAGGATCAGACCAGCTGGGGCGGTCATCAACAGGTGTCGGATCACCGGCGCGCGACCTCCAGCTGTCTTCCTCGCCGCAGTCTCCCATGTCCCTTAGGTTCCTGAAGACCGTACCAGATGTACACCTAGGTACCTTATGTCCACTGTGTTATCTACTGTTTTTAATTCGCTAGCATTCATTTACCGAAAACATCTGTCAGTCAAGTAACCTCTCTATAGTTCAAAGTATATGGGTGGTCACTTGAAAAAATGAAGATATATCTTAAAAAAATGTTGTACAGTACAGTTTCTTTACCGAAGTGCACTCGGTAATTCGAAGTTGAATTTGAGTCCAGACCTCTTAGTGCGCTTTTAAGTTTCCCTACTTGTTTACATTTCCAAGTCCTATTGAAATACAGCAAGTTAAGACTTAAGACCCATACTGGTGACCCCTCTGAATATTTTAATCTGACATAATCCCTCGAATAAAAATAATGAGACGAAGGTACTTTTCCGTCAACATCCAGAGTTTCAACCTCTCCATAAAAGAATTTCGTTGGTTCTTTCTATTTGGAATTTATATCTAGTGTTTTAATTGATTATAATTGATTGGCATCAAGGAAGCAATTAAAAATATCTTTGGGTTCAGTCAAAACAAATAGTTTTCAAGGGATGTTTTGAATAAATATAAAAAGCCTAACATCGTATTGCGTAGTAAATTTTAGAAAAAACTACAACAAAAAACAGTTAATCCAGTCCTTGGTTCTTTTATTAGTGGTACCAAAAAGCTGTGAGGGTCAAGAACTCTTGCAGGTTTCACTCTCTCAACCTAAATTTTTTTAGTAGTATGATTTTAAAACTAAGAATTTTTCATATTTAAATTCTAAATAATTGGATAATTGGGAGTGAAATAATCTGATCTGGATAAGGGCAGTTTTTACTTATTTTCCCCGAAGTAGGGTATCTTCCATAACACATCCAACCGCATTCGATGGCCCGTGGAAGATAGAGAAGCGAGGCATAAAGTTCATAGCAGCATAACCACAGCCCTCACCTACATTACATTAGCTGTGATAATTAAATTTCATAAGCCGTGGGAAAGATTACTCGAGCGTGCTTCACCACCCGGCGTAACGCTCCGAAGACCAAGGTGGTCTATGGCCAAATCTAATATAGCGAAGGGTTCATCAATAGTATCAGCATCTTAGTCTTAAATTCCCAAAAATTATTGGGAAAAAAAATTTGATATGCGGAGTGCTGAAAAGATTCCTTTTGGATATGAAACACTGCTTAAATATTGAGGGAAAATGATTTTGACGAATATTTCATTCATCACGTTTAGGCAAATTAATTATTAATTGTAAAATACACAGATAGATAAATCCTAATACTCAATTTTTTTTTTTTTTTTTTTTTTTTTTTTTTTTTTTTTATTTTCTGGGCCGAAAGTTTCATTATTTTTTTTAGTTGTGTGCGCTCCAATATACTTAAATCAGAGCATATGAATGGTATCTGGATTATTAAGAAATTAATTAAATGAAATCAAGCAGTATTCATAAAAAAAATAATAATAACCAATAAAATAAAATAAAAATAACAAGCAACTTTAAATTTACGAAATTTTTAACTAACGAGGTTTATATCCACCCTTATTGTTTATTAGGTCTTGAATTTGATGGGGTATAGTTAGATCTAATCTGATTTTGAATAAATTATTGAGGAATGTGCCCCATCTAATGCAAAACTGTGATACATCTCATTAATTTAAAATTTCAGAATTTTAATTTTTTTTTTAGTACTCCTTGCTTTTATTTAACTACTGTTTTTAATAATCATATGATCTGGTTAAAGAATAACCAGGACGTAAACTCATTAAAAAAAATAAATAAACTTTTAGCTGAAAATATGAAAAATAAAAAAATTGTTTTTAAATTTATTTTTGAATATACAGCCGTAGATATCATTAAAATTATTAAAAGAAAAACTTTTAAAAGCCTACCAGTCATGAAAAGTGATTATTTTTCCCAAAAAAGACCTTTAGGGACATTCCAAAAATTGTAAAATAATAAATTAACGTAAAGGGTAAACAAAAGTAAAGTTTTTTAGAAATTTCATAAAAAGTAGCACCCAGAACATACTAACTAAAGATTCAATTAGACTTTGCAAAACTTGTTATTAGTTGAATTAAAGAAATTTACGATCATCTTGACTGCACGATGTATTCATTAAGATATGACTTTAAATAAAACGTGGAGAGAGACAATCTGTAATTTTTTTGATATTATTAATCCAAGGGCTATCGGCATTATATTTATAAATAAGATGACATTACAATAGATTTTAGTATTGAATTTATTGGCTAAACAAAGTAAAGCATTTTAACATAAAAGCGCAGTCAGTTTCAATTTAAACATAAGGAGGAATTTCAGAGTGTATGATGAGTGTACTGGTTGAATTCCTTAATTTCCATAGTTTTAGATTGAGAATTTCATCTGAGAGGCTTGACAAAAGAAAAACTCAGATACTAAGTCTATTTGAAGGATTGAATAAAAGCATAAGATATACCATCCATCTTTAGAAGGAAGTTTATGATGAATTATTAAAAACTAAATAAGGATATGGATTCCTCCCAACAAATATTGAGCCATATGAACTCAAGTCATTTTAGAAATATCTACTGCTTTTATAGTTTTCATTTTGTGAGGTAGTCTCACAATGTAACCGAAAATGGGTTTCTTTGATTGCCTCTTTTTATCAGTAATTACCAACCAAATATTTCGTGTCGTTGATTATCCTTCCGCATTCTATCACCCAAAACATGGGATAAATGGGATAACTACTCCCAACGGATAAGTTACAACCCCTGAATAGCGGAAGCGAAGACGGTTGGCCGGAAGAGGGGGGATGATCCGGGAGTGGGGGCGGCAGCAATGGCTCCCGATCTAGCAGTAACCTGTTGGAACCGATTAGTTAGTCCACGCTCGTCTCACCTGGATTTCTTCCAACTGAATCCATGTCAGTATACTATATTTATTTTTTTTAATTTATTATTAATTTTTTTTTTTTTAATATCTGATATTTTTTATCAAAATTTATAAATTTAACATCGGTCCATATAAGGAACTTTTTTTTTTTTTTTGTAACTGACACAAAACATAATAATCTATCATTTATACCTATCGCTTACAGTATAAGTATATGTAAATAATTTTAGCTAAAAAATGCTTAAAAAAAAAAATCATAACATCAATTAGTTTATGTTTGATGTTACGAAATATGCTGAGATAAAAACAAAACAAAAACTGAGTGAGCTTGTAGGATATCCATTGTTTTCTTATTTTTTAAAGAGATCCCTCGTCCTACGCCTTTTCAGTTTTGGAATAAATCATTCTTTCTTCATCGTATCTTCTACAAGCACAAGTGTTGTGAGTTTATAGAGTACTCTTAAACTTTGTTTTTCAATAATTAATTTATAGTAGAAATAAAATAGAATGATATCTATTATTTTACAATGTGTATCATTTATATTAAATCATTTTAATATTATTTTTAAAAGAATTTTTTTTTTTTTGTGATTTAAAAAACTAAACAAAAAATAAAAATCCATGGTTCATAACTATCGCGTAAAGAATAATATATGTATTTATATAATTTAACCAATAAAAAAAAATTAACAATTTTTTTGTTAGAAAAATATAGGTTATTCGTACTTATTACTCCTTACTTCATAGTTTTTAAGGAGATCCCTCGTCCAATTCTTTTTCAGCTTTTGAATTGATCGTTGTGTTTTTATCGTTTACATGTGTAAGCAATGTGAGTTTTTAGAATATCCTAAAAGTTTGAGTTTAATAATTTACTTAAAGCAGAAATATAATGAAATTATATCAATGATTTTAGTCTATACTTTTTTATATTTTTTTATTTTATTTTAATTTTTATATCTTATCAAATCCAATATCTTTGTATTTGAAATTTACTCTAATTTATTTGAGGCAGATCTTCGCATATATGAAAATATTTTACAGCTCGCATTTAGGGTAACTTTAATTAATTTAAATTATTTGTTTCCTAGCTATAGTTCTATAGTTCAGTAGGTTTAGAGAATTTATTTATCAGACTATTTTTTCTGGTGCAAAAAAAAATTAAATAAATAAGATATTTAAGATACATTACGATCGATAAGCGTAAAAATGATCATCTTATACTCAATGCTACATGTATAATTCAGCCGATACTATAAGAATGAGTGAAGACATTTTCAAGTGGAACTCTTACGTCCAATTTACAATAAATATTTGATGCAGTAATTTTCACGTCAAAGGAGATGGATTTTCTTTTTTGATGGTAAGCAGGACCTCCCTTAGAATACGTGTCAAATGTCATCGACATTTCTTTTTGTATGGAGTAGAAATACTATGATACTCTTTATAAAAGATCTTTATGAATAACAAATGGGATGTTTCTAGACTACACCTAAAAAAAAAAAAAAAATTCAGTTTGCAAGTATTAAGGACATTAGCTTTAGTATTTTATGTTCATATTACAAGCCAGGAGATAACATGTACAATAAATATGATACATAGAAACTTATGGATGAGTTTAATTATTTTTGTAAAGTGAAATTTATATATTAAACTTTTAATCGGTTTAAAATACATAAAAATAAGATGCTCTCCAATCCTTGAATCAGTGTTTTCATATTTTAGTTTTAGTAACCAAAATTGTTATAATCGTTGTTGTTATAAAAAAGTCGAGGTGCTAGGATTTTTGAGTATTCCATTATTTAATAAGTATTAACAATTTTCATGTAATTCTTGAAATCTTCGATCTAAACTTGATGTTTTAATTTCGTAATCAAATATCAGTATTTTTATATATTTTATAAAAGTCGAGTATTCAAACTTGTCAATTAGTATTATAGGACGTTTTTAACTTATTCCATTCAACAATTTTTTAATTTTTAAAACATATTATATAATTAAAAAGTATATTGTTTCATTATTAATATTCTTTTCTGAAAAAAAAAGGAATGTAATTATTTGTAAAATTTATTTTTAATTCAAAATAGAATTTTTCAGTTAGATTTTTTTGAATTTGTAAATTTAGTTAATTATTAATATTTTCTATCCTTTGAAGGAATTTTTCTTTCTTATCAAGCTCATACTTCGAAATCACAAAGACTTGACAGAAAAATGAATTGACCAATAAATCAGAGAAGCTTTTAAATATTAAAAGGATGCTGCCCTAAAACTTTTATTATTACTGAAATAGACAATAGAAAGATCCACCAAAAAGCAAGCCGATGGTCACTGACATTAGGGGTGACTTTCCAAATTTACTCCGGGTTTTCCCCAGCTCTCGGCCAATGGGAGGCGAGGATGCTACGGCCGGTCGGGGAATACCCAAGCCAGCATCCCTTCACCTACCTAACCCCTCACGCCAGGAATCCTGTCCCAGGATAGACAGCTTGGTACCAGTGTTAGCTGTTCGAAAGCTAGTTAGTTGTGAATAGTTTATATGTGATCTAGGATAGAAAAGTAATAAGTAAGTTGAAAAATAATTAATTCATGGACTTAAACTTAAAATATTTGTTCAATTTTGCCAGTTTCTTATGTCATACATGTCTTTATGTCAATGCTATACATTATATAACTTATATATTTATAAATTACTAATATTCAGCATTAAATTATTTAATTTATATTCTAGGTTAATGTGGTTAAAATTTATTTAGTAGGCTATTTACAAAGACAATTTAGACTTTTTTTTTTTTTTTTTTAAATCTCCGGAATTACCTAAACGAAATTATTTAAATACTTCTTAGTCATTCCATGAAGTAAATTCTTTTACATAAATATTTTGACGTAAAATATCTTAAACACTTCTAAAAAAAATCTTGTGTTAGTAATATATTTATAGTAGATTCCATTTAAAAAAAAAAAAAAAAAAAAAAAAAAAAAAAAAAAAAAAAAAAAAAAAAAAAAAAAAAATTATTCTTGAATATAATAACAAATGAACAAGTAACTGCAATTCTGACATTCAATCATGGGCAATGTTAAGTTAAAAAAATTTAAAAGAAAGGATTTTATTTCAACTCCATGATTACCATATTATCAATTAATTTACCGCCAAACGTAACTTTTTTCGTTCTTGTTACTTTTATTTTATTACTATGTAGTATTCATAATTATTGTTAGTAATAAAAAGCGTGTCAAGAATATCTTTTCTTAGATAAGTACTTTCATATCCGTATTTGAAAAGTTGTAGGGGAAACCCAACATTAATCTATTAGGCGTTGTTTCGGGTACTTCTTCATCACTTTTTTCATAACTTAAATATTTAAGTTTTCCCAATAAGATTTATGAAAAAAATAAAATAAATATACTGCAGCAGCTCTTGCTACAAATTTAATTGAATATTAATACTATCTAACATATATAAAGTATGATAATCGGTAGAATTTTATTACAACAGTTACATCTCATTTTATGTTTTATGAAATTAACTTCATTTGCTGATAGTAAACCTCTTATTATTCTAATCTACTTGCGAATTTATACAAACAGTTATTTGTTACGATGATTTATATATCTATAATTTATTGTTTTAGCTTCTCTTCACTTTCTTTAATAAATGATTTCTTCGAGGAGCCTTAATTTCAGTTATATCAAATTTCGATTATTTTTTTTTTAATTTAATGAATAGATGTGTTTACTGCCTTCGATGCAATTAATCGATTTTAGGATTGGTTAACGTTATACGATGGTGATTGATAATCGATCCTCAGCGACACCCCCAAAGAACCCTGCCTCGATAATACAACGGCTGACGTGTGATGTATGGAGTGCGCCGCGAGCGTCATGCGACATCCCTTTGTCGCTCCTTTCACCGCCTGATGGATCGGTGGCGACAAAGAGTCCATGTCGGGCTATTCACTTAGATCAGTGCCCCTCCATCGTCTCTGGGGGTTTTTAGATAGAAATACTTAAAAGAAGTCATTGGTATTAAAAATAAAAGCCATAATATCGATCAATAATCATAATTAAAGATGGCAGCTTCGTTCTTAGGCTTTTGAGAGAGTTCAGTAAAAAGATTATTTTAACTTTGTAAATATTTTATATAATACATTAATATCATTGCTAATGTGATATCAATATTCACCTTTTATAAACTATTGAAACAATGGTTGAATGTTCTTTAGAAGATAAACATATAAGCACATAAAATAATCATGCATTAACTATTTTTGAATTTCTTTGTACTTACCTGTTTTTTCGTTTTCAGCCTCCCAACAGTCCAGTACCGGCGAGGAAGACAGAGAAGAAGAAGAGGAAGACTCTGCTCGTTGTCCTGTCTGTGATCTCTCGTTCCCTGACGTAGACCTGTAAGTTATATTATTTAAAACATTAAATATTTTACTATATATTCAAGTATCTGTGACTTAAAACAAGAACGCTCAATGTCGAAAGTACGAACTATCCAAAATGAGGTATTTAAAAAAATACCTCTAAGTTGTCTTGCATTAAGTCACAGGTGTATCTTACAATGAACTTCGAATGTATGGTACTTGATTTTCAACCATGAGATTTGTTTAAACCTCAAGGGCCGCGAAAGATTTTCTCCAATGTAGCTTTGGAGTAATTTGCTATTTTTTCAGAAAATATTTCAGTCTCATCGGTACACTGAGAGTTCATATTCAAATGCGTTATATATATTTTTCATTTCTGTCCAATATTTATTTGTTATTTTTTTCTATTTGTGAAATTGTGGTATAATTGAATTTTAGTGCTTCCTGAACCATATTATTTTTATTTTTTCTTAAATATACATATATTTTTTTTTTTTTTTAACTTTCGCTCTAGCTAGTTCCTTTTAGATTTGTGAAAACGAATTTCCTTTACAAATAGTAAAAATCTGTTTGATTCATCTAGTTATCCATATATTTTTCAACAATCATACCTTATTTTTTCTCGAATACAACTCATTATTTAACGCAAATGAAGCTTTCTAGATATTACTTAGAAAAAAAAAATTACAATTCTTAAAGTTATAACAACTGGAATTTCGAGTCAGGCTCAATATTAATTTTAAATAAACTAAGAAATAAAAAAAGATAAGTGGAGAAGAAAAACCTTAACGAATATTAGATTTATTAAAATTACTTTATTAACTGGAATCCAAGAATGATGCATATATTTTTTTTTTATTTTAACTGTAGTAAAATTAAAATGATGAATCAAATTAATATATCCTCTAATTTTATATAAGTATATATTTAGATAATTTTACTTTGTATATTAAAATATTTTTAACTCTATTATATTTAGTCAGTGTATAATCCAATCTAATTGCAATTATAGTTTGATATTTCAAAAAAAAAAAAAAAAAAAAAGGAAATTTTATTTTTTAAATTAAAATTCAGTGATAAATCCCAACCAGTAAATTAAGGGCGTAGACCTAAAAATTTTATTATAGTTGAGTTAAAAGAATTTAATGTCCCTTCAAAGGGTAATCCGGTCCGCAGTGACAGGGGTGTTTTTCGAAATTTACTCCGGGTTTTCCCCAGAGCTTGGCCAATGGGAAGCCGGGATGGTGCATCTCCGTCTAGGTGCATCATTCCCCCCACCCCTGGGATCAAGTAAGATAGCTCGTATCGGTATCAGTCGTTCTAAAGCTTTTTAGTAGTTAAGTGATTACAGTTCATCTTGGCTTATAGAAAACTTCTAAAGAATATTAGAGTAACAGGTTAGTTAAAATAAATTTAATTCAATATTTTACTTTCTGTGATCAACTTGATATGCCTTCATCGGTACACCTGCATTATACCCCACCTGTATTTACTATCATTAAGTATAATTAAAACTTAGTTAACTAATATACAAAAAAATATATAGTTATTACAGACACTCGTTTATACTATCTATTTAACATTCTAACATTTTAAAAGTTGTTTAGTACTATTAAAACATGAGTATTAAAATCAGTAAAATACCTCTGATTACTGATTGATAAGATTCCAATTTTGTTGTCCAAACCAAGTATCCATATTTCGGCTATAACCCCCCAAGCTTGGTATTTACGGTTTTCATTTATTTAAAAAAAAAATTAAATATAAT
The DNA here is from genome assembly GCA_003667255.2 of Euschistus heros. Classification (NCBI taxonomy): domain Eukaryota; kingdom Metazoa; phylum Arthropoda; class Insecta; order Hemiptera; family Pentatomidae; genus Euschistus; species Euschistus heros. The sequence goes on along the minus strand of RCWM02000051.1, from coordinate 3,378,303 downwards.
ATAGAACTGGCTACATTAATAATGGTTCTCATATTTAAAATCCATAAACAAATCCCCAAGAAAATGTCTAAAACGGTATCATATTCTCATTAAATCCTTTTTTCTATACACCTTACATTAAATATTACAATATTTAGTAGTTATTGTAAAAATTATCACTTTCAGACGGTCTCTTGTTTTATTTTAGTACATGCTATTTTTTTTTGTTTTGAAGAATGCTTTGTTTCTTTCAGCTCTGTTTTATGTTAGTTCGATATTATTTAATTTCTTTTCTGTATGCGATAATTTCTCCTGTATTCAAATCTGTTTATTTATTTATTTTTTTCGAAGGATTCAGCAATCCGTTTTTTTAAATTTTAACATCCGAAATAGGCGGTTTAAATTTTAGAATTACAATTCATGATTTAAAATCAACGCGCAATCGAATGTGTTTTTTTTTTTTTAAATAATACCAGTAAAAGAAGACTGAATGAGTTATTAAATAACTAATAGTGATTTGTTAACAAATTCCAATAAGAGAGAATATAGTCAACTATGGTTATTACTTTTAAAATTTTACAAATAAATATTGTAGGAATCCAGTATCATGTTTGTTATTTCTAGCTTTTCTTTTTACAATTTTATTTATAAAATCGACATTTCCTTCATTCTCATTATAATAATAGTTATATTTCGTTGTTGAACTTCAAACTCAAAGCAAATAATTAAATACAAATTTTAAAAAAAAGTAACCCGGCGAAAATTTGAGTTTCTATAAAATTTTAAATTATTCCAAATTACTATTCAACGTTTCAGAATTTTAAATTATCCCATTTTGGCAGTATTAGTTCATTAATTAAAATACCATAATGATAGCTTCATTTTTGTATAATTATTAATCGTTATATTCCTCATTTTTATTTCAATTAATGATTATTTTCTTTAAAAAGGAGAATATTCTTTATAAAATTTAAAGTTCAGTGATAAATCCCAGCAACCAGTAAATTAAGGGTGTAAACCTAAAACTTTTATTATAGCTGAGTTATAACAATTTAAAGTACCTTTAAAAGATAATCCGATCGGCAGTGACAGGGGTGTCTTCCGAAATTTACTCCGGGTTTTCCCCAGAGCTCGACCAATGGGAAGCCGGGATGGTGCATCCTTTCTCCCCTCCCCTAGATCTACATAGATAGTTCGCTATCGGTGTCAGTCGTTCGGAACCTGGTTATTAGTTAAGTGGTTAAAGTTTGTCTTTGTTCATAGAACACTTCTCAAGAATATCTGAGTAACAGGTTAGTTGAAGTAAATACAATTGAATATTTTTTTTTTTTTTAAAGATCCTGATTCAACCCTTTGTTTACAAAGTAGCTATTTTTTTTTTAAATTTAAATATTTAATATACTATTCTTTTTTTGATAAGCTTTCTTGACACAAAACTATAAACTTAAATAAGTAGGAGACATATCCAATTTTAGGAAGACTAACCAAAATTCTTAAATCTGAATAATTAACATCCATTTTTTAATTTTCTTTTTTTATTAATTTCTTTTGTCTCAAATTTAAAAGCACAATGTGATAAGTAAATTGATATCTTCTATATTCATTTGTCGGTTGTTTTTTCCCCTAGAAAACTTGCTCTCATTAATGTTCTGAATCTTCCCCCCTTTGTCTAAATATTTTAGTCACTTTTCTGTCGGGATAGAATATTTATTTATAAATTTTTTGATTTACGAAAACTGTTTATATTAATCAATAAATGTTATGAAACATTTTTAACATTCGATTCTGTATGATCTTTGTGCATGTTTCGTACTTTTTATTTTTTCTCTCCTTTCTCTATCAATTTCTCATACTTAAAATTTTTCTTTCCTGAGTTGAATATAACTAGATATTCTTTTTGAAGAAACTATTATCTATTATCGTAGTTTAATATTATTATAAAATTATGTTCAATTCGTTTCAACATTAGGTGACTTCAAATTTATAATTATGTCATCATAATCCTTAAAATCAAATCAATATCCCCTAAACTTTATTGCAATGATAATTTATTTTTTCTAAAAAAAAAAACTACAAATGCTTTGAAAACATAAATAGTAAATTCTTCGTACAATGAATTTAAGGATGCATTCCCAGAAATTTTATTATGATGGGATTTAGTAAAGATACTTCAAAAACCAGGCCGATCGGCAAGTCAGTGACAGGGGTATCTTCCAAAATTTACTCCGGGTTTTCCCCGATGCTCGACCAATAGGAGGCCGGGATTGTTCCTCCTTAAATTTTATTAAGTTGGAGCACAAATAATATCTGATTTTATTTTATTTCATGGTTATGACATTTTTATTAATAATAATTTCACCATATAGTACTTTGTTATATTAGAAAAAAAAAATTAATAACTGTAATTATTGTAATATAAAAATTTTGTTTCAGTGCATTTGTTTGTGTTTTCGAATTTAAAGTCAACACATTACAATTTTAGCAAAGTTATTATAAAGAGGCATCAATGCATTACCAAAACTGCATAATTAAAGCATAATTTGATTGTTTAAAAAAAAACAACTAAAGTTGAAAAGATAATTTGCGTCTTTTGCACTTGTTCCCCGCTTTTAATTTTGAGTTTATTATCATATGTTTAGGTTACGAGTAACACAAATGTAATAACATGTCAATGAGAGATCGTTTGATTGTTCCTATTATTAAATAATTTAATTTTAAAAAAATTACAAAAACAAAAATTTTTTTATTTAATTATTTATTTAAATATTTTATTAAGTGTTATTCGATGTAAAATACCTTTTTCCTGAAGAAATTCTATCGCTTTTTCTTCGACGAATTAAATCGAACAAAGACATGTCGCGTATAATAATAATTTTTTTTGTTTTTATTTAATTATTACATAATAGGAACAATTCAAAGGATCTCTCATGGTCATTTTTTTTACGTATGGGAAGGTCACTCGTAACCTAAACAAATGATAACAAACTCAAAATGAAATGAGGGGGACAGTGCAAAAGACTCGATAATTTAAATAAAAAAATATAACTGAAATATACACTTTTATGTTTATTTTATTTTTATTTTTTTTCATAGCAATAGTCTTTTACTTGACTGGATTTTGTTCCATTCAATCATAATTGGTTGGTTCTTTTAAAAAAATAATTAACTGTAAATACAGAATAATGCAAATTCTATTATTTGCAGCTCCTTTACTGTTATCAATACTTGGTTCGGATAGGTTTGTGCTTTATTTTAGTATCTAAGCCGCTAAGTTCAGGGTAACTTTTCTGCATATCAGTTTTAAGGTAGCCATTCGAACTTGAGGCTTATTAAAGTTGAGGGTAGTAAAACCGGGCGGGATCATCAAGTTTTGATTGCCGACAATTCTCAGCTAAAATCGTAACGCTCTTATTGTATACAGTTTATCACTCTAGGAGGCCTTAATAAAATAAGAGTTTCTCCTATAGTGGCCGTAAAGATTACTTATAGTTTGGGAAAGAGTGACTAAATCAGAGTTACGCCGGGAGTGTTTCATGGCCTGGGGCAGTTAAGAGCATCTGCTCCCTTCCCACAACTTGGCCCACCGATAATATCTTCTGGCTTAATCCATTAGCACCACTTATTTCTTACATGTCTTCTTATTGGCTGGAAAGTCGTTTACGGAACATCGCCAATGTTCACGGTGTAACATCATTATCGATGTTCAGGTCTATCAGTCAACATAATGTAAACGGAAATAACAACCCGATAAATACCGTATTCATTCATTATTAATCTCACGAAACTGGTATTTAAAATCGTAAATATATAAATACATTTAATGCAAATAGGATTTAATTTTTATCGAGTCTCCTTCAGGTGTTCCAATACTCTGGTCAACATGAATCCAGTTGAAATTTATTAGGTCGATTCCGTAAGTAAACAGACTTGGTTTAAAAGTCACTGAAGCTGTTAGATATGTTCTAAATGTGGGAAGGGCCTAATAATATAGCTTTGGGGCTAAATTAAAATTTATGTTTTAAAGTAAGGAAAGAAGAAGCGTATTAGACAATGATCATGTTGAAGTTTTAAATCCTTTAACAGATGTATAAAGAATAAATATAGTCTACTTCATATGGAGTACTAAATTATATATTTCTTGGTCCCTATGAAGCTAAAAAGGAGTTTGTTTAAAGTAAACTAATAGTTGCTGACCACTCTCATATCAGACATGGTAATAGTATTATATTCTGATCGCAGTGATTGACGCTGGCTCAATCATTTATGGAAGTAAAGTTTAAGATAAAGCCAATGTTGAACATATTTTGTTTATAACCATACCTCAATATATACCACACGTATTTCTAAAGAGACAAAACTCAAATTTCGCAATTTTTAGTTATTTTCAAGTTAAAATTACGTAGCCTTCTATGAAGTTTCGGATGTGTGACAGTTTCAAATCCCAACGGATACAGCCTGGTCGTGTCACAGTTTTAGTTTTCGTGCAGACATATACCTCTGTTATAAAAAATAAAAATAAAAATGGTGATTGTTCAATTGAGATGACAGGACAAAGATTTCTGAGTTGTGTCACGTTAGAAACACTCGCGCGATATGCTTAACTAACACCAAACATATATTAATTTTTTTAGTACAATAACTATGATTATACATAAAAGACATGTTTAATAATTAGGCATACAATCATCATAGTGCAGTAATAAGACCATTAGGGATCTGATAAAATATAGGCAAACGAATCATCATGTTCCAATGATAAGTATGGCGGTCGACTACATACAATTGCTCATCAACTAAGAGTCAGCGAAGTTTACCTAATGGGCTCTCGCATGCCATGAGCGATTATCTTAAATTCCTTCAGCCCTAGCTAATCTCCACTTCTCTTAAACTGCAGTCTATATCGAATCACATCATCGGACGTTCCTCTCTCCCCTAAGAGACAAGGGTCCGCAGGAGGACATGGGCATTTACGCGAAGAGATGGAAGCCGTTGTCGGTTAGAGTGGCTATGATTAATAACGGGGAGGCGGCGATATAAAAACGCCCGCCGTGTCGACATCGGTTGGCACTTAAAGCCGCCGCCTATCGCCACGGTCTATTGCCACCCCCCGCTCTAATGAGGGGCGGTGCGTCTTCATTGATGCTCGATTCTCCTCTGGACCGTCTTGTCCCTCTTAAAGTTACCTAGGGAACTTCATACTTTGTGACTACCGTAATGCTTCTCTTATTAATTTCTTCTAGCATCTGATATATGATGAAATAAACGATAAGATGGATATATTTAGCCTATGAATTTAGCACAGCTTTAAATAACTTCCGAGCACAGATTTCTCTTAGATAAATATAATTTAATATTTGACACTAAATAAAATACTTTTCACCGTAAATAATTCTTATGGTTACAATAATTTTTTGTTTCTTTCTTTTTTATCAGCTTGGACGACCACCTTGTCAGTGGTCATAGGTACGTCGGTGGACAGTTTAGGTGCAACAAGTGTGCCAAAGGCTACAGTTGGCGACCCTGCCTTGTCCAGCACCAGGCACTGCAACACGGCGAAGTCAAACGATATCCTTGCGAAAACTGCAACCGTGTTTTCACAGACGCCAGCAACCTTCAAAGACATATAAGGTAAACAATCTTCTGAAAACACTTTCTTGTTTGATATCGCTATCTAATTGTTGCCGATTTTTAACCTGTTGATTTTTTAATTACAGAAGGGACCACGTCGGAGCTAGATCACACGCTTGCGAACAGTGCGGTAAGACTTTTGCGACATCTTCAGGTCTCAAGCAGCACACGCACATTCATTCCAGTGTGAAACCATTCCAGTGCGAAGTTTGTTTCAAGGTGCGTCTCTTATCGACTTTCATTATAACTAATTTTTAAATGTAATAGAATATTTTAAATTATATCAAGCATTATACAGCCTTCACAAAATTTATCAAAGAATGATACATTTTTTATATCAACGACTATTTTGTTTAGAACATTTTCATTTATGTAATTTAGCCAAAAAGAATTTAAAACAATTTGTCTAATTTATGCCTGTTCTTTTACAGGCATACACGCAGTTCAGCAATTTATGCCGCCATAAGAGAATGCATGCAGATTGCAGAATGCAGATCAAATGTGGGAAGTGTGGCCAAACCTTCTCTACAGGAACTTCCCTCTCTAAGCATAAAAGATTTTGCGACTCAACTTCACCAGTAACATCGCCTGGAGGCATGAGTCTTCCGCAGCCCGGTGGAAACCCTTTCCTTATGTACCCCAGACCACCAAGTGGCCTTCCTTTCTACCCTCCCATGATTCCACCTTATCCATCGCTTTTCCACAACTCTTCTCCTGGGTTCCTTCCGAACCCTTTGTTGTTCAAGAACCCAGAAGAGGAGATGCAGATAAGCACTCAACTGACCCTGGAGGCATACCAGAAATTCAGTCGTCAGAGGACTGGTTCTTCTCAGGACGGATCGCCCTCTCCTACAAGAACCTCTTCTCCTATCGACGCTGGAACCCCTTCAATCAATTCCATACTGAGCCTTAACAAGGTGTCACCACCAACAGCGGAAGAAGCAGTCTCCAATGAGAGGCCATCACCAGCTCGCCCACCAATGTCAGCGAACTTTCCAAAACTAGAAGAAACTCATAATAATCATTCTTTAAGTGATGGAGCACAGTCACCTGTATCATCTAAGGCAGGTGAAACCACAAGTGACCAACCACTTGACCTCAGCGTTAGCAGAAAAAGAAGTAGAGAGTCATCACCTATAGCAAGCCGAAGAACCCCATCACCACCTGTGACCAAAAATGAGGAAACGCCAAAACGAAGCATTGAGCTTACTGTGAAACCCATGAAAGATCTTACACCTTCACCACCTGACGATTCATCATCATCGCCTGATACAAACGATAAAATACCTCAGATGGCTTACCCAAGACCAATCCATCCTATGTTCTTAGAAGCTCTATACAGGCCCCAGTTTCCAGGGTTTACCCCCCAGCGTGAGCCAAACTTCCAGTTCGGGCCTCGACCATTTCCTTTTTTAGGATCAATGGTCAATGGTGTAGCAAACAATCAACGGCCGTATGAGATGATGCGTCCACAAATAAACAATTTTAACAAGCCATATCAAGATGTCCTGTCGAATACGGCGAACGGAGGAAAGTTAAAGGACCGTTATGCTTGCAAGTTTTGTGGAAAAGTGTTTCCAAGATCAGCCAACTTGACTCGACACCTGAGGACCCACACAGGAGAGCAACCTTATAAATGCAAATATTGTGAAAGGTCATTTAGTATTTCCTCAAACTTGCAGAGACATGTAAGAAATATACATAACAAAGAGAAACCCTTTAAGTGTCCTCTGTGCGATAGATGTTTTGGCCAGCAGACTAATTTGGACCGACATTTAAAGAAGCATGAGGGTGAAGATGGAAATGGTGTGGTATCTGTAGCTGATAGCCCAAGCAGTAACGAGGCAGAGAGAGAGGACACGTATTTTGATGAAATAAGATCCTTCATGGGCAAGGTCACCTATGGAGCAGGGCTGTACCAACCTCAAGGTGAACCTAATGAGACAGATTCCACATCCGAAGAATGTTCACCTGCAGTATCACCTGCTGATACACCTATTGCCATGGTGATCAGGAAACAATACTCTCCTCTTTCTTACAAAGATGAAGCATTGAATAACAATACATCAGAAGCAGAACCACTTCAAGTAACAACCTAACCTTTAATGGCAAATCGTTTTATGTAAATAAATATATATATATAAACTTATGATATGCGATGCCACCCACCTTCAACATAATAAGTTTACTTTGTATTGTGATAGTCTAGCGTACCAAAGTTTAAATTTGTATAATTGTAAATTTTATCACATAAACGTCTTGTCATTTTTCTCTATGAGTGAATGGATATTATTTATATTGGAGTTTTGCTTATGTTATTTAAATGCTTTCTATTTTTTCTTTTTTGTTTACAACTATCAACCAAATTTAACTAATGGTTGTCTAGTTATTGTTTTACCATAGTTTTAAGTACTTATGTATATTTTGAAAACTCACACGTAGATTTGTAAATATTTTGAATATAATTTTATTATTTATATTATAAACACTTAATCGCAAATATTGTAATTTATAACAGATTAAAATTATAGTATATTTATTGATTAGAAATTTATGTCTTAATATATACATATATCTATATAATTGTACATATTTATAAATATATTCATTAATGAAAAGAGTTGCATTATTGTAAAATTAAATCGAAAGTTTTAACTGTGTATATTATTGTTGATATGTTACGTCATTACCTCAAATAAAGACTTGTCTTATCATTATTTCTTTTTTCATTCTTTACCCAAATGCTTCGATTAGTTTTCAAGTGATCCTTATTCACAATTGTAATTTTAATTAAGTTCTAATTAATTTTCTAATTTTTGCATATTTATAGTTTATTTTAAAAATCAGTAAGAAATTAAAAAAGTTTTAGAAGAAAATTGAAGTTACATTAAAAAACTTAACCAAAATGCTTTGATATATAAAAAAAAAAATTGCATAATATTGAACAATGTAATAAATTTAACTTCATCAAATGCAAAATCTCATTAAAAATGTGTTTATGAGTAAATATTTAATTAAAACGCTATAATCAAAGTCACATTTACCTTTACATTTGTCATAAGATACATCCTCTCTTATTTCTAATATCTAAAACACAAATGCAATCTACTCATGGTTAATAAAGCATGCCTCTCACTTCATTAATAAAAATAATTAAAATTATTTCTCACTTAATCTTTCTTAATTTTCTTTGTTACATTAAATGAAAATATGGGTCAAAAATAATATTTTGATGAAGCTTAATTTTAATCAAGAACAATATTATATGATTGTGTGTAATATATAAATATTTTACATACCATCATATAGTACTGTTAATATGATGCAAAATAAACTATACTTAAGGAGATGAGTATACATTTCCCCCTGGTACATTCTCACCTCCCTCCTCCCCAGCTGAATATTGAATATTAAAGCTTGTAACTAAAATAAAACAATTGGAGCATTCTGACCTCTTTAGTATTGGAGCACAGCTCTTATGGTTACAAATACTTATTTTTTTTAATCAGATTTTTTCAGATCAGATATTTGATTTATTTATTAAAAAAAAAAATCAAAAGAAAATAAATGAAGGGAAAATTTTTAATTAAACAACACTATGGACACAGTTATTTTAATATAAAAATTAAATAAGTATTCAAACAAAAAAAAAAATTCCAGGTAGATAACACTCCAAAAACTCAACCATAGCAGTCTTTTTATTATTATTATTTTATTTAAATCACTAGAAAACGATTTAGATTTTTTTTTCTGATTCTTTATTCCACAATGTATCAGGTGTGGTCATGTCAAGTCCATCCTATTCGTCTGTAAGGCAGACACACTTACCTCCCATGTTTCGATGGAATTTATCATGTTTAATCCATAATAAATTTTATAACTCCTATATAACTAATGAAAATGCATAACAATAATAAGAAACAGATAACTCTAAGCCTGTTGAGAATCCCTTTTTCTCTAATATGCCATAGCATCTAAATAATCAAAAATTTAGTGAATTTTTTTAAACACTGAATTGGTAATGGTGTATGATTGTAAATATTAACCGGCTTAGCAACAGAAAATTTGTTTTTAGCAACACAAAACAAGATCTGTTGCATACTTTGTATTAAACAAGAAATATAAATAATACCACTTAGCAATTTTGTGGTTAGTTGCACTACTGGGAAACAACAATGAACTCAAATATTAATTTCCCTTTCTTCTGCACTAGAACTATTTTCAGTCCTATTGCTCACACTATTGACTATTACATATTGATAATTGGTAGAATGTAAATGCATGAGAAAAGTAAGTGCATTATATTCTCAACTCAGGTGACACATTTCAACACAGTTTATGCTACTTGACACCTTGTGAAAGCAAATATTTAATTCCCAGAGGCAGTAATCACAAGAAAAAATAAATTAATTCCTGGTTATAAAATGTAAAATTTATTAAGAATAATGGGTAATAAGAATTTACAGATCATTAAGACAGAAAATAATTTTTGGATCAAAGAAAAAATGAATAAAAAATAAATAACATATACTTTACTTACCATTATCTACAATGAAGATTAACATCAGGAATCCGGTAACACTGATTTGAAGAATCTGAAACGATAAGTAATATAAGGTTCACTATGCATAATTTTTAATTGGTATTCAAATATGTTCATTATGAAAAATTAAATTAAATGAAAAATAATCCTTATTGTAGGATAAATTTTCCCCTAAAAATAGCAAAATATTATAATGAAATGGTATTATTGTCTAATAGCATAAATTAAAAAAAAAAAAAGACTTTAGAGGATTATAAAACAAGATACTTATAATTATAGAAAGTGGAAATTAAAAATAAAAACTGTTCTTCGAGTTAAAATACAAACCACAGTTAAAGACATTATTACATATTTTCAGGAAATAGGTAATGGATTGAGGAAATGGAGAAATAAATTGTGTTTAAAAGGAGCTAGTGAGGAAACAATGCAAATGGAGATGGGTTAGGAATTCTATTAAAAGTAGCAAAAATAATAAAGGATTTTTTAAAGGAGGTGGTTTAAAGAAAAGCAATATACAAATAAATAGGTTGATATTTATTTGGATTTGAAAGTAGCTTTCTTCATTTTTAATAAGGCATTAAGTACATATTTTAGTGTACCCAAAAGTTACATTAGTACTCCACAGAAAAGATGGGCAAAAAATTAAATTGCTTATTATAATCCTTTCAGAAGAAGAGAAAAATAAAGGAACTGGTATTTAATTTATATATCATACCCTTGATGGTTTTTAAATCTAATTTAAAATTTTTAAATTTGAACATGTTACAACATTTAAGGTAAGCAATTTTTGTAATTTACAAATTTAAATCATTATTATTACTCATAATTATGTAATTATTTGTGGATAATATTTTTTACTAGTCTATTATATTCAACCAATTTCAGGCCTATTTTTTTTTTATCTAATATTTATTTTATTTAATTAGGAAATATGTCAAACTCAAAAAACCAAGAGTGGAAACCTCTTAAGATCCCAAAGTTTGGAATCAGTGTATGGATGAATTGAACGAAGCAAGTGAGGAGGAAGGTAAAATCAGATTCAGGAGAAAGTGACCACCTAAGCATAAGTGATCACAATTTGGAGTCGGAGTAGTCAGCTGAAGAGGAAGAAACTGAATATCAGAGTGAGAGACAAGATTAATTTTTAATAGGGAAGGATAAACCAACTAAATAGTCGAAGGAAGTACCGAAAAAGAATGTAAGAACTCGTAAAGAAAATATTAACATGTAGATTTTCATTTTTTATTTATTATTTTACTATTACGGGTTTTTTTTTTTTTTTGTGCTATATTTATTTAGTATTGTATATTGTCAGATGTCAAATTTGATTTGAAACCCATTTAAAATGGGCAGCACCGCTTAATCAAGTGTTTCTCTCTCACCTTCCAGGACCGAAAGCTGTCGCGTCAAACATTATCTTCAGAGGATAAACGTCTTGTCTTTCGTATAGACAGAAATGTTTACAAAATTGTTGTAGATTGTACAAATATTTACAGAGATTGATTGATGAGAAGCAACCAGAATCAACAGGAAGAGAAGGTGCCAGAGGCCGTAGCCACAATTGTGGATGCAAACGCAACAGAACTACTCGGAAATAGAGTGAAAAGTGCCAAAAATTGATGTGTAATGAACACTTGAAAAATGTTTGTAATAATTGTTATATTTCCTCTGTATAATTTTTTATTGTGTTTTAATAAATAAATAATTGTTTAGTTTGAAATTGTTGTTTCTTTAAACCTTTAATGACACTCAAATAAAAGTTTATAAAAGCTGAATTAACAAAATGAGGGCTTGATGAGAGTAATAATAATAGGGCAATCATCCTTTATGGGGTAGAAACCAGACAACTAGCTCTTCAGAATCATTCAGTAGTCTTTTTTAAACTAAGTTTAATAAGAAGCTTTTGATCCAGCCGAGAATGAAATATCAGAATTGTGGAGAAGGAGACACCGTGAGAACTTGAGACAGCTATCTTTATTGGTGATGGTAGTAATATGGAGATCAGCAGTCACAGAATGGTAGTTGAGGGTAGTAGATTGTTCTAGATTGGCTGAGATGGATAAAATGTTTTAGATTCAATATAGGAATATCTGATATATGTTTGGCATAGTTTAAGAAAGTTAGATTAAAAGTAAGAGTTACAAAAAACTTTGTACTTTACAGATCCTCAGCTAAGCATTATTTTGAATCATCATTTCTTGACAGATCTTAGTATTATAGATACAGTTTCCAATTATAATGATGTCAGCAATCCATTAGATCTCTGTTATTTTATTATAAATACCACTGCTTGAGACAACAGTGTAGGCCATAATTATACGGTGTCCGCAAGAACTGAAAATATTAGTTGGCTCAGCTAGACATATAAAGTTTATCAAAAACTAAATTCAATATCAAATTTAGTTTATATATAAAATGACTGAAACGTGATAAAGCTCAGTAATATTAAAAAATCAAGCAATTGACATGAAATTTAGGTATTTAGAAAAGTAAGCTCTTCCTCTGTGAAATTGAAATTGAGTAAAAATGAGCTCTTTTTCTGTGGATTGTGAAGAATAAGTTTTTCCTTCTTGACACATTAGATAATTGAGTGGATCAACCACTGCATTAGAAGTGTTAGATACAATGTAAAAAAGTATAAGGATATACGTTTGAACTTGATAACATTAATTTTCTTAAATAAGAAAATGGAATAATCTTTAAATTTTAGAACAAGAGCTTTTCATTTCAGCCACCAGAAAAGCCTAAGCAAGTATTCTCTTCTTTAAAAAATATCAAATTTGCTTATGAATAAAAATAATAATTTTACTTGTCAATCAACTATTTTATTGAAGGAGATTTAATATTTCTTTTAAAGGCATATATTTTATATTTCTTTTAAAGGCATATATTTAATATTTCTTTTAAAGGCATAACTCCTATTAATCTTTAATTATCTTTGACATGTTTCGGAGTACATTGCTCCATCTTCAAGATAACTGTGATTTCTTTCACATAGTCATTTGTGCATGTCCTTACTGACCCTCAACTGAAGTTCCAGGGTCAGCATGCACAAATGACTTTGTGAAAGAAACCACAGTTATCCTGAAGATGGAGCAATGTACTCAGAAACATGTCGAAAATAACTAAAGATTAATAGGAGTTATGAATTTAAAAGAAATAAATTTTACTTGTATTGCATTGTAATTTTAATGTAAATAAACACTGTTTATTAATTGCAACTGGTTTAAATTAAATAATTGTTTTCTCATTCAAAGAGGAAAATAAATGTAAAGGATTCATTTTACCAAGAAGTGCATTAATCAGGAGTTAGATTTTCTTCTAAATAGTAATGGATATGAAACAATTATTATTGTTATACAGAGAAAATAAATATTTTACAAACTTCTAGTTCAAGAACTGAAATAGAGTCTTTTTTTTATCATTGGCCTCATTAATGAAAAGTTTTTTCAAGAAAAATATTTTAATCAAATTTCATCAACTAGTAATAAATATGTTTGTAAGAAGATAAGGGCACTGTGTATAATATTCTGGTAAAATATGAGAGCTCTTATAATATCATTAAATGAGTATCCATTTTTCTTTTAAAAAATATATATATAGTAGTTTCGAACAGGGTTAATTTAAAAACCAGCCTGTTGCTTTGATGATGTTTCAAATACCATTGAAAGCAACAATCAAGTTATTTTAAACATAAGAATAATCAAACTCCCAGAATTAAACTTTATAAGTTGATTTTTAATAATACTAAATATGATTTTAAGTATCTTACAAGAAAAAAAACAAAACAAATTGAGTTTTATTGTTGATAAAACAGTCTTAATTTCTTATGCCTTAAAATAAAATAGATTAAAAGAATCGAAAGTTGAAAAATTACAGCAAGCTCAATGTTTTTCGTTCTTTGATATTCAGATTACTTTGAATACTTTATCATACACAAATTATAAACTTGTAACTTTTTTTACTGCTATATAACATTGGAACCCTACCTACATTTATTAAAGACTTAATTACAAATGTAAATTTAATATTTGGATAAAAATGTAGGAGCTAAATTGTTATGGTCACTACATATTATACTCTTGATTATATAAACTTCAGCTTTAAACAATTCAACATAAATTATGTTTTCATGAGCTCTTTTTAAAATTTACTGAGGTAAGTAATATAAATAGCTATATTATTTACATTTCATATTCTTCGATTTGGTAAGATTGAAACTGTTTGAAAAACAATTAGATTTCTAAAATTTCTTTGGGTGATGCCCCGCTATAATTGAATTTATTAATCATTGAAACAGTCATTTAATATTGACAATTGACTGTTATGATAACTAAATTAATAAAAATAAATAATAATAAAGTAGTATGATATCATATATTATAAACAAAAATTTCATTTTATAATAATGCTTAAAATAAAATCATATAAAATGCATTAAGAATAAGGAATGGGCTATTTTAAAATGTTTTAAGTATATCAACATAGTATAACATAACACTGTTTCAATATATCATAAAATAAGCTTTACATTTTAAATTAACAGAAAAATATAACTGAATTTGATTTCATATACCATCATTTGAACTGGAAGAATATAAGTAAGTATTCAATTTATGAACTGATTTCATATTTCTATCATCATTACCTCCTCCATTAAATCCTCAATAGTTTAGAGATTCTCAAGTTTCCCACCAAAACATCAACAGCTGGTTAGGCTATATTTAGTACTTATATATAATTGGTCATATACAGTTAACAAAAACAAAAAGGGAAAATTTATATTTTACAGATTAATTAGAGTGTTTTTGGATTTTTTTACACATTTGGTTATAAAAAATATATAAAAATCAGTAACAATGTAAAATTGGCACACTGTATTTTAGGCTCCAGTTTCAGGTTGAATATTGTGTTAGTATTTAAAGTTCCCTGCTGTCTAAACTTTCAATTAAAATCATATATTTGAAATTAGATATCTGTTTAATAGAAATTTAATTTAGATATTTATTAAGATATCTTAAAAAGAAACATTAAGATTGTCTGAAAACATTTTCAATTCAGTAAATCCTTTGCTAAAATAGGTTTGACAGTAATATTGTATATCTTAAAGTAACTATTTTATTATAAAATAAAAAATGGCTCTTAAGTATTCAGCTACATGGAATAATGCAAAACAAAGGTTTATTGAAAGTTTAATTAATTATTTTTCAATATGACAGATATCTCGTTATTTTAGAATTTTTAGTGTTTCTTTAAGTTTTATAAGGAATTATATTTTAACTATTCTAAAGCTACAATAACTCAGAATCTATGTATGATTTTATCTGAAGTTACACTTCTTTCTAAATGGTAATGAATATCTGTTTTTTTATTATAGGTTTATACTATAAATATTTTTTAATTTAAATTTATTATTATGCTATTTAGTTTCAAATGTAAATGATGTAGGTTATTTGCCAACTTTGTCCCAGCAAGTTAGTAGGATCAGTTCGATACTTTTATAAGTTATTAAAAAAGCACTTTGTTAAATAAGATTAGTAATTGACAATCTTTTTAGCTGTTTGAGTATACTCAGCCATTAACTTCAATTCTATTGTGGATTTTTAACAAATCAAAGTTATAATACTAGCAAGTAAAATAAAATTAAAGTAAAAACCTAGCAAAAATAAAAATTGTTTAATAAATGTGCATTAATTGTAATAAATATAGATATAATTATAGTTTAAGTAAATAATTGATTCATGAGATATGGTTAGCATCTAAATGAGCCCAATCATTCCTATTTATTTCCTAATTAATTTTGTTTTCTTTAACCAAACAACTTCTGCTCAGTTTTTTTTTCTTCTCTGCAAAAAAAAAAAAAAAAAAAAAAAAAAAGGTACCTTTCAGAGATTTTTAAGCTTGGATGAAAAATATTAGAACTCAATAAATCGAAATTATTCTCTAGCAGTCATTTTTTGTTTATATTGGATTGAAATTATATTCTAATACTAATTTATCTTAATGTTTTTAATTATTTTATAATTATACTTAATTTAACCAAAAAAAATATTAATATTTATTAATAACTATTATTATAAATAAGTATTAATTTACTTTATAAAATAATCCTTAGAAATAATAAATTTATTTGTTACAGATTAATATGTGGCTGCTATTTGATTTTAAGAACAATCTGCAAAAGTTATTGTATTTTGGTGAAAGAAAAGGATCAAGAGAATAATTGGGCTAAATAATAAACGAATAGCTGGGATCGTAATTGGCTCTAAACAAACAGGTAAAGATACCTCACCATGTATCTGGAATATATGTATATATCAGTGAGTAGTGTTATTTTATGATGGAAATTCTAGATTAAATGGATTTCATGGAGAAAATAAACTAAACTTATTTCAGACAGTAGGAGGTGGAGAGGGATCAGGCAAGAATTAGGCAATTTTTGATATTAGCAAACCTTATTTTTTATTTTTCCAACGTTTAAATATCAAAAATAGAAAAAAATAAAAAAATTGAAATAAATTAAAATTAAATCTGTCATATACTTTTATGGTTAGAAATTAGAATCCAACCAAATGATATCAATAAAATTATTTCTGCCAAATAAAAATTAATTCTAAATCAGAATGTCGATATTATGTGAAAAAATATTATCTATGGGCCAATAATTGTAAGCACTCTGCAAGAGTTTTTTAATAGTCTCTGTCCATCTGGATTACTAACTGATACATTAAAATTAATAATTAGATGTCGAATTATTCTTTTACGTAATCTGCGAAAAACCTATTCTGTGCAATTTTAACCAGACTAAAAATTACTGCTATGTGAAAAAATATCCTCCAGAAAATAATGCTTATTAATTGTATCCTACAATACAATATTTTTATCGATTAAAATTAAACAAATATACACTTTAACTATTATTTAAAATTTTTAAAGTTCTTTACTTATGCGAGCGGGCTAAGCCGTGATGGGAGATGCTAGTGAAATATAATAGGGTTAATAAACAATTTGAAATGATCTAAAAAAATAAGTAGATAAATTAAATCAGAGCAAAAAAAAAAAAAAAAAAAAAAAAAAAAAAAAAAAAAAAAAAAAAAAAAAAAAAAAAAAAAAAAAAAAAAAAAAAAAAAAAAAAACATTACTGTATGTAAAGAGAGGTTAAAAATAAAACACAATAAAATAAGTAAGATAAAAGTGATCAAAAGAGACAATAAATAGATAACATAATTGATAAATATTAAAATTAAAAAATAAATGAAACAAAAAAATGGAAAATTAAATGCGATTATGTAAGTGGATAATACAAAGCTGTGAATAAGTGAAAATTATTTTGTAAATAAAAAAAACAAAAAACAGAATAAAGTTGTAACAAATAAAATAGCAGATAGAAAATTAGAAAAAAACTTTTTTTTTTTTTTTATTCTTTTATTAACTGAAATTTACAACTGTATTAGAAAATACATCCAGTAAATATGCTGTATACAATGCAATATGATAACATGATTAAGACTTGTAGATTGGTAGTACTCTATGAAAAAAAAAAAAACAACTAAATTTTAATTTTATTTAAAATAAATGGCTAATCAATGAGAAGAGATCTCTACTTTTTTGTCGGTCCGCAAAAATCTCTTTCACAGACCAAATCCCTCAAATTATGCATGAATGTTTCTTGTAGTTATTAAAAGTGAGTAGTATAAGAATTTTAATCATCAGATTCCTTTTATTTCATTATCGACATTCTTTTTTATTTTATGTTGACAACTCATATTAACTATTAGTTAGTGGTGTATAATAGGTAGGTTAGTACATTTTTATCAAAAATACATATGTTTTAATTTATGTTTGCATATTTTATTTTAGTAAGCACAAAAAAAAAATAAATAAGAATAAAAAAAAATTCCTTGGAGCAATATTTAATAGCGATTTCTTCACCTTAATTTACTCATGTGTGTATGGTTTTTGATATATGATTATAAATCCTTATCTTAAATAATATGCCACAATGCTTTAATTTCACGTACAAAATCTTTAATTTTTCTTTTTTTTTTTATTTATTTTTGATATTTTCCTTAATTTTTCCACACTATGTGTCAACAGGTCTTTACTCCAGCACATAATAACAATAATTTTCCTTTATATTTCTCCGACAATGCTTCCCAAATTTTTCCCATATAAGCATTAAAAAAACTTTGCTCAACAGGCAATTATATTTCCATGCTTGACCTTCTTTACCTATCCACCAGTCATTAAATTAGCTTAAACATTCCTTCTAAACCTATACCTTTTCATGAAATCTGATAACCATATGTTTTTATCTCTTGAAATCCTAAATCTCTTTATTTTGTTTAAGCTGCATTCATCCATCTCCTTTTGATTCATTTTCTATAATTTTTTTTTCAGTGCTTTCCTCACAAATCAAGATTGATTCTTCTTACCATATTCTAAGTTCTGTTATTTCATTTTCATGAGTTACAATCAGCCTGATCAGGATTTTTAACACCAACATTTATTTCAACTTTAATAATAAGAAATATCAGTTCGATACGGGAAAAAGGTTTGAAAATAAACTGACCAGCTTGCATAGGCTGAAATTGTATAATCAATACCAATACAATTAATTTCAGCATAATTCAAAGAAATATCAGCTTCAGAAGAGGAATACTAGAAAACTATCATCAGAAAAGTTTTCCCCAGAAAAAGAAAAAGACCAGTTTGACAGCCTGAACTGTGCTAGTTAGAATGTGGTGCAGATGATGGATGTTCATTCTTGGAATCCCATTACTTGAGCATTAATTATGATCTAATAAATATCTATGCCACAAATTTAGCTATATCATGATGTTTTCATAAAACATGACATTATTTCAGCATTATTTAAAATAAGTGTAATAATACTAAACTATGCTATGATTTCTACTAAGTTCTGTTATAAATGTAAATTTGAATTATTTTATGATTTAAAAACAATTAATAGTAAAAATGTGGTAAATAGTCAAATTTATTTCTTATTTGTTTGTGTTATCAACTTAGTTATGTACTTTATCTCTGTTTCAGGTATTTTTAAAAAGTAAAATCTTTGCTCCTTTCTTTGAATTATTGAGATAATAATATTATGTGACCATTCAGAGCTAAATAGAATTTATTTTTCTGATATTTCATCTCTCTGATATTTTCTGATGAAATTTCATCACTTTCACATGCATTTGGATATACCATACTGGTATGTTTGTTTATTTATAATGTATATGACATCATAAATCAATAACCAAGGTAAATAATATGATTATTTCTTGAACATTTTGATTTAATAAAGAATATAGAAATTGTAAATTTTAACTACAAAAGATACTGATGTATTTCATATTTAAAATAAATTAGAAGAATTTCAGTACAATTATTTTTCATTCTGAAAAAACATTTTGTAAATGTCACAAATGATTTGATTTTGATTTAAAAACCAATTAGATGTTATTGTTAGATTATTAAAGTTTGTGTTGATCTGTTTCATGATGATATAATGTCTCTATTTAGTTTATCCATGTGTAACTTTGTGATTGAACTGTATACAATTCTTTCATTCATGAAATGCTACGTTCTTCAGTCCTAACAATACATGTGTTGATGAATCATTGACCGATTAGTGAGAATGTTTGAGAATTTTAGATGTTCATAACCCATTGGGATATCACTGTTGAATAGCTTCCTACCTATCACTTCAAACTTTAATAAATCATGTTGTACACCAAGAATCAATTTTATTAATAGGAAGAAGATGATCTGGGAGGCAGTCTGGAAAAATAGAAAAAAAACATGTCCAAGTAAATCCTTTTATGGTATGTTGAGTTTCAACCTGTCTTGCGGGTCTTCTTTAGGACGACCAAACCACTCAGGAGAAGAGACATCGATTGTCTCCTCTCCTGAGGGTTGCCCTGCAGAAGACCTGCAAGACAGGTTTAAACATTGGCGCGCCATAAACATTTTTTACTTGGACATGTTTTTTTTATATTTTTCCTGACTGCATCCCAGATCATCTTCCTATATTACTTAACAGACAACTATTATATTCTTATTAGTTTTATTTATTATTAATGACCAGTTCAATATTTTACTGTACAGTTCATACAAACGTTAGCTTACATGTTTTTTAATTCCGTTACTGATTTACAAGAAACATTTTATTTTATTAGAAAAACAGTTCTCTCTTGCCTCCCTTTCATTTTTGTGAGATCGTATTTTTTGAAAATTCTTTCCACCATTCTTTGAAAGTTCAGTAATAGCGTTAATGGAGATAGTAAAAAATTAGATACTTTCAGCCACAATAATAATTTCAGTTTGTTGAAGGCCTTATAAAAAACATAAAATAAAATGAATATAAAAATGATATTGTTAAGCTTTAATGTCTAATTTATAACAATAAATAGTTTAAAATTTAAAATTAAAAAATTTAAATTTAAAAATTAAAGATAAAATGATTTAAATATCTCTTTATTGTGAATTCATGATGACTTAGCATGTCAAAGTATATCTTCTCTAGTTAGAAGAGGTAACATTTGAAATCCACATTCAGCGGGTTGACTTTCATTTTTCGAAAACCCACAGAATGAACCTCTATTTTCTCATTCTGATTGGGAATAGTTATAGGTTGTAGGATAATCTGTTCTTCCTGCCCAAGTTGGTATACTACAGGAATTTAACCCCTAATGATCGAAATAACATTTTTTTTTTCTAGCAACTTCTGTAGGTTTTTTTTATTTCTCAATTTTTTTAAAATTTACATCTCTATTAAAAAAAAAAATTAGTAAGTGTGATAACAACATTTTTAATAACATGTTAAATGCTTGTGAATCAACTATCACTAAGTAGTGCTTCAGTAAAGGTTCTAATAGATATTATAAGATCCCAAGTCCGAGGGTTTCAGATGGCCCGAAGGGTTGTCGTGTATAAAATGGGAAGCAAGTTAAGAGACTGGTGGATATGAATGGTGAGTTACAATGAAATGATAGGTATCTGGTTTGGGCCAAATCAGCAACATATGGAACATTAAGATATCTTATAATATAATAAAAATAAGTTTGTTTGTGACATAATAAGGAGCATTGAGGAGTTTACGAAGGTTTTCGAATTGTTACGATTGGATACCAGATAAATTAGATGGTTTTGTAGAGCCCTGGATCTCTACTCAATATATCCAAATAGGTCTAATTACTGTCATGTAAATAAGTCTTTTATAATTGATGGGCATATTATACTGTTTTTCTAGTAAATGTTGAAGAAGTCGAAAATGCAAGCAGTTTCTTAAAATTTTAGTCATGTATGTGGATTCCAAGCTAAATGTTTATCCAGTTGGAGTCCTAGGTAGCGGATCTTCTGTTTGCTAAATTTTCATTTTCCACTAATAACCACAATAACTAAGATTTGCATTTCCCATTTCGAGAACGATTTGACAGTTGGGTTCATACTCCCACTGCATTAGATAATTTAGATATTCACAGTTCAATATGACTTTTTAAAGTTAAAAATATGATGCTGAACTGATTATGCAATTCAAAATATCTTTCAAGTATTTATTTCCTGCCATAATACACATTTAAAAAAAAAAAAGAAGGAACTGAGATATATCATTTTGAAGAAGTGTGTAGAAGTAAAAGCATATTTTGATAACTCAATAAAACTAAATTACTGCCATTAATATTACAAAAAAATTGGTGTTTGTTGCCATGACAGTGGTGGACAGTAATAAGAATAATGTTTTGAATATGTAGTTGAAGTATATTTTGTTTAAATATTAATAATTGGGCCTTGATTAATGATAATTGATACAAAATAAATAAATTATATGGGTCAAAAAGTTTTGGTATATTGCATCTGAATGTTCTACTGGTGTTACTTTTCAAAAACAATTTGTAGTACATATTCACCCAAGCTCATCATATCATAGTAGCTTATGGTTTCAAATTTTAAATCACAAGAAATATTCCAATGGCTTACATGAGCTAAATTAAGTTCTTGATTTTATCTTGCTTCTGTCACAGTAGGTATAAAATCTGTTTTGTTATTGCGTTATGATATAGTGTGCATTATGTATTTCCGTACATTATCATGATTGAAAACTCAGAGAGGAGTAATTATTGAAACTACTAGTAACGTAAATGAGTTAGGAACATATTTCTAAAATGTTTATGTTATTGAAAATTATAAACAAAAATTAATGATACAGAAGAAGCCAATTGCTTATCACCATATCAAAATTAAAGATGATTATTTAAAAAACCCTAAGAGGTATTCAATTAAGAATGACACATTGCTTTATTTACCTTTAAACCCTAAGCAACACAGGGTCGTGAAAAGACTCAATATTCATTTTTAAAATATTATTTATACTAGAAGGAACATTTTATAATGATATATGATTAGGTGAAATTATATATATCAAATCGTGATTGATATATTACCCAACTCATCTATTATATCTATAATAAAAACAAAATCAAAGATCTTATTTTAACATTTATCTTTTATTTATCGAACCTAAGATTTATTATAAAGAAGATGGTCCATTAAATACTGAAAGAAATCCTCATAAAAGAAAACCTGTCATTTTTTGTTAAAAACGATTCTGCTTTTTTGAGTTATATTCTGAACTAGCAATAAATAGGTAATATTTTTTATAAACCACATGTTTATACTAATGACATAGTATCGATTAAATAAATAATAGTTGAACTTTTAGAGTGGCGAAATTAAAAGAAAATGATAGGTTATTTTAAAAATTATCTAAAAAGAAGAATATCCAAGTTAAAACTTAGGATGAGATAATTACATTCATAAAAAAAAAAAAAAAAAAAAAAAAATCTATTTTAGCTATATTCTTATCACTATTAATAATTTTCTGAAAATTCCATTAGCACATTATTTGCAAAAGTGTTTACTTGAAACATTGGCTTCAGTTTAGAACGGGTTTTCTTAGTCAGAAGACCATTTTTTACTTTATGAACTTTAACGAGCTATTTTTTTTTCACATGATATGAACAAACCAGTTTTCTTTATCTTAGGTCTCCTGTCATTCACTATTGGGATACCAGGCTTCTCTCCATTTTGAAATATTTGCTCTCCTGTCTGATGTTTTATTCTGAAGATAATAAAATGTAAGGGTATCCACACAAAGATAACTTCTCCACATAGCAATTCCTACTTCTCTCACTGGCAGTTATTAATTGATCTGACAATGTTGCACTTTCTGATAATTCCTAGGCAATGGTCAACAATGATCATAGAGTCCACTGCTCTAAAAAAAAAAACCATGTATTGCTCTCTGGTGTTATATTAATATTTATTAATGGTAAAGCTTCATTTAGTTTTCATAGAATTTTTTGCTTGTAGAAATGGTACCTATGTATTTTGAATTGAAGAAATTGAAAAACTGAAGCCAATGTTTCAAGTAAACACTTTTGCAAATAATGTGCTAATGGAATTTTCAGAAAATTATTAATAGTGATAAGGATATAGTTAAAATAGATTTTTTTTTTTTTTTTTTTTTTTTTTTTTTTTTTTTTTATGAATGTAATTATCTCATCCTAAGTTTTAACTTGGATATTCTTCTTTTTAGATAATTTTTAAAATAACCTATCATTTTCTTTTAATTTCGCCACTCTAAAAGTTCAACTATTATTTATTTAATCGATACTATGTCATTAGTATAAACATGTGGTTTATAAAAAATATTACCTATTTATTGCTAGTTCAGAATATAACTCAAAAAAGCAGAATCGTTTTTAACAAAAAATGACAGGTTTTCTTTTATGAGGATTTCTTTCAGTATTTAATGGACCATCTTCTTTATAATAAATCTTAGGTTCGATAAATAAAAGATAAATGTTAAAATAAGATCTTTGATTTTGTTTTTATTATAGATATAATAGATGAGTTGGGTAATATATCAATCACGATTTGATATATATAATTTCACCTAATCATATATCATTATAAAATGTTCCTTCTAGTATAAATAATATTTTAAAAATGAATATTGAGTCTTTTCACGACCCTGTGTTGCTTAGGGTTTAAAGGTAAATAAAGCAATGTGTCATTCTTAATTGAATACCTCTTAGGGTTTTTTTAAATAATCATCTTTAATTTTGATATGGTGATAAGCAATTGGCTTCTTCTGTATCATTAATTTTTGTTTATAATTTTCAATAACATAAACATTTTAGAAATATGTTCCTAACTCATTTACGTTACTAGTAGTTTCAATAATTACTCCTCTCTGAGTTTTCAATCATGATAATGTATTTTTGTGCTTCTTTACTGTTCTTACTTTATATAGACACAGTTAAATTACTCATTACAAGCATTGTTTAAAATTATTTTTTCTATTGTTTTTTTTATTATTAAACACGTAAGTTTGCAATTTCAACTGTAATAGGTCAGAACTAATTTTGATCTCTGAATAGCATTGATACACTCAATCATTTCAAAATGGGACATTGAGAGTAACTCCTTCGAATAAAGTCCAGTTAAATATTTGAAACTGTTTTTTATATTTTTAGTAATCTCTATTTCAATGAGCGTTCATTTATTGCTACCTGTACATTAAATAATTTAAAGGTATTTTAATATTTTTTTATTATTTTTCGTTTAACGTCACTTTATGCTGCTATGGCTAATCGGACGATGCTACGGTGGGAGGCCTAAATTTTGCCTATCCAGGTATAATTAGGATAGGGATCTTTAACGAGTACCTGACATCGCACAGGCTTGGGACCCCCATTTTACGTCTCTTCCGATGGACGGCATAGCTAAGGATTTTTTACTCCCTTTAAAAAATCCTAAGGTCATCTGCCGGGCTGCGAACCCGCGATCTTGGGTTTAGTAGGTTGCTATGCTAACCACTACACCACAGATGACCCCAGGTATTTTAATAGCAAATATCAAAATTTTAAATATTAAAGAATAGTTATAAAATGACTTCAATGAAATATATTTTTTAAACTAGGTAATTGGTTCTATTAGGTTTTACATAAATATTTATTAGCTTTTATTTTTGTATGTTCATAGCCCACTAAAATGGTTTTATATGCTTCTAAACACATTTTCAATTTATTTAATTTTAAATTTCTTATGTTAATATATTTAGTAATTAATTTTTGTTTGATAATGATTATGCTGAGTCAAGGATTCTTAGCATAATGGATCGGACTTTTTGCCTATCAATAGTCTATAATCAAGCCAAAACCTTATTTATTTATTTTTTATATTTTTGATTGGTGTACGATGGTCAGTGTATTTCCAGTAACAATTTTATACAAGTTTTTGAGTGCTAAACAGCCCTAAAGCCTTTGGTGTTAGTTACCATTATTTATTTTATCCAATAAATTCAACTCAACAAATACCAAATCAAATGGATCCATTGCTAATAATATAATTAAATCTGGCTTAAATTCTTACACTATAATAATTCAATGTGATTCTTAGCCAGAATTGAATTGAGTCATGTATTAACTAATATGATCTGAGACTGAAGACTTAGCTTTTAAATACATTCTTTTTTTCGGAAGAAAGAAGAACAAACATATAAATTACTATCAATGGACAGGATTAGGGGTGAATTACGTTTTCAAGAAAGAATAGAACGGGTTCTGGGGTGTCTCCTCATAGTTTAAATTATTTATTCTTCAATTACAAATATTAAATCTGATCAGCAATAAAAAAACAAAAAAGTAAAAGATGTTTATGAAATTTGAGGAGCCTTGAAAAAGGAATCGATTTAATTTCTGGTGTTAATCCCAGAATATTTTTAGTTGTCCCAGAATAAAGTTCTTTTTTTTTTTCTTCTTCTTAAATTGTTTCAGATTTATAATTATAAGAAATTTCATGCAATATTATACATATGTCATTTTGTCTTGTTCTTCTAGTCATGGTGTATCTATAGTCTACTTAAGGATCATTCCGTATCAAATCAACACAGGGTATAAACCTGACCACTTCAGAATGTGATGAAATTTAGTCAAATGAAGGTTGTCTTCATAGAGATTAAACAAAAATGCCAATTTTTTTTCAAATATCTCAAAAGGTCTCAAAATTAGGTCTAGATAATATTCTCCAAATCCGCAGAAAAAATATTTTGAATTCACCATAACTTTTCTCCTAATTGATCTAGAACAGGTGGAAGTGGTGCCATCTTACTCAGATTTAAATTTAATTTTGATATACACGACAACATATTTTGTTATTAAAAGTTTTTTTAGACTCAATTCCAAATTTGGATTTGGATTTTCTCAAAATGTACCTTTTTGAAAATTTTTTAAAAGTTCCTATAACTACTTCATTCTTATGGTAAGTGATTCTAAAAAATTCAAAATGGGAGGCTAAAGGGTTTATAGTTAAATAATAATTCTAAAAAAAGGTGTTTTAAATTTTTTTGTATAAGTGGTGATTATTACCATAATTAATTACTTGCTTAGGAGGGTTGCCTCTCAGAAATATTTTTTATAACTTATTTTATAATGCATTTAATTTGAAAATATAATATTTTAATAATAAACTTCTGAGACAATAAGTAGATTTTTAATTTTTAGTGTGTTGATTTCGTATGGAATGACCCTTTAGGAGAAAAAAAATATAATTCTGAAAAGTGATAGTGTGTATGTCACATATATCATATACCCATAGGGATATTTAAAATTATAAGTTTTAAGTGTCACTTAATAAGTATTGTTTGGAATTTAGTTTTTTTGTAAAGTTATATGAAGCATTGCCAATAGCTAAGTTAGTTGCTTGAGCAACATGGCTTTAGATGTGAAAAGTGTTTCTTAGCTTCCTTACTTTCAGCTTCTGTTTGTAGTAGGTACTGTAAATATGGTTGTATAAATTGTTTCATGGCGGCCTATTCTAGGTAACCTTTAAAGCTTTTTATTAACAAAATAAAATAATAATATTTATTATTATTGTAGATGTAGGGCAATGCTGGAAGGCACTGTTAGAAATTGAAAACATATTGTAACTGCCTTAACTATTTTCAGTTTTATGATAAGAACTTCAATTCTACAATTAATATCTTCTAACAGTATGTGATTGTCAAGTATCAATAGGACTGAGTGAAGGATATATATATATACACACACACACATATTTTTTTTGTTTTAAATGCAGGGCTGCTGAGAAGGGGGAGCAGTGGGGGAGAGGTGGCAAAAACCCGGGGTCCCCAGCTCTTTACTTTATAAACGATTCTATGGTGATTCATAGTATTAGGTAATTAATCTAAGGTTATAGTATATTAGTAAAGAAAGAAATTGCATTGTTTGGATGATATTGGGAGGGGAAGGGGGTTAGTTAGGGGGCCCAGGCAAATATATTTGCCTGTGGTCCGGGGTCTGGGGTCGGCTCTCTCTGGCTCTGTTTGAAAGGTTTGGCTTTGAAACTAATTAATAAGAGTAATTACATTTATTGTATCTGTTGGTACATAAATTTATAATTTATAATGCATGAATCTGAATTGAAGTTTTACCAAACTTGCTGTGATGATGGAATGCTAATTCATAAGAGCAGGTACAGTTTTTTTTTTGTTTTTTTTTTCAAAAGTTTTTATACACTAACAATTGAGAAATTGCTCTAAATTATTTTGGAAGTTCTCCGCATGAAAAGAATAAGTGAAACAAGCTCATAGCATTTTTTCTTTGATCATTTCAATAAACGCTTCTCTGGGACATGTTATGTGTCTGGCAAATAACACGTATATTTTGCGACCAATGCTTCCATTTATCAATAAGTGAAAGAGGAAGTGTAGGAATCGTCTTCCAAATAAAAATTACCGTTTCGGAAGCGAGAAAATCACTTTCTCCTAACGTGTCATCTCTATAAACACTACAAATTTTGCCAGTGTTTTGCACTGAAAACTTTCTTTTACTGAATGAAATAAGAAACCTCTAAATGTCGAAAATATACTTTATTCCATTCTGATTCTGTACCCTTCTTAAAGATGCGCTATATCGACTGAAACTAATGCAAAAACCTTGACTAACCCGTTTTTAATTGGTGTAAACATCGGTAAAATAAAAAATGCTCCAAAACCACAAGAAGGATTTAATTTATTTTTGAAAAACGCTATGGGCTTGTTTAAAGAAGGAATATTTGATTGGACCAATAATGGAACCTGGATAGAGGAGACTTAAAACGCGGTTGGCACCCTCAGCCTCGCATGATAATATGATAATAATAGTGGATAAGTAGCCGAACAGATGTCCTGCGATACCCTTCCCAGAAGGGATGGGATCGTGAGGTATTTGTATCGAACTCCTCGTTACCCGGGCCACACCTCGAACGCTTATCGCAACACCTCCGCGATGGCTATCTCGCTCCCGTTTAGGGCCTTATTAACAACATAGGGCCGCCGGCCAAGTCTTCATTCCTCTGACTTTCTTCACCCTAGGCCGTTCGTAAATCACAACTATCATCCTCTAAAATTTATAGTATTGAAGCCTGTTGGCTAACTTCCTATTGGCGAGGTTGAAAGAAATAACTCCCGTTTCAATCAACTCTTCCCTCCGCCAGAACTCAATCGGTTCTCTTTTTTAAATTACTCTTCAGCAATGTTATATTTCGAAACAAAAATAATTTGAATATTTTCAATTAATTAGAGACAAAATATGGATGTTATATACGTTACGACTGGCTAATTCACTCACTCGACAGTGGTTGCTAATTGGTACACAAGGGTGTGGACATCATGGTCATCTGCGTAACACCAATCCAATACCGTTTCCTGCCTATTGAACAAAGATTATTTCCCCTGATTGAAGAAATTTATTTTGTGATGTACTATTTTTTTTCTAACAACTTAACCTTTAAAATCTGCTCACTAAACAGCATCAACAAAAAATGTAACGTTTTTTTTTGGAAATCTTTAATTTGAATTTTATAATAATATTCCAATGATCCCTGTTGAATTGATCCGCTACGCAGGACTCCATCAGGAAAACATCTAATTTGGAATCCATACACAAGACTACAACTAGAAGAAACCAATCGTCTTTGTAGATGAAACTACATTTACAAAAGATGCCGATTAATTACAAAAGACTAATTTACATTCCAGTATTTAAACCTATTTCGACTAACGGAATTGATTTTTGGGACTCCACAAAACTACCAAATTCATCTTGTATTCGATTCTTGCAATCCGAAATCCTTCATAAAATGCTCCTTTGTAACAAAGAAACTTGTCCATAAAGATCATAATGTACCATCTGTTGCTGATTTACCCCAGACCAGATTCCCATTCTTGTTGTTTGTTGTTTTTTAGAGCTTAACTTCCTTATATACTCCAACTAAGGCAGGAAGGGCGGGTTAGCCTACTGGGTACCAACCTATTCTAGCCAGGTTGGGAAAGTCAAATTTTATTCGTGGGCTCACCACGAAATTATTTTTATCCAACCCAGTGGGATTCGAACCTGGTTACAAGCGCGCTGAGACCCACGCCCCGCACGGGCCATTATCAGATTCCCATTCTTTTTTGTTAACTCCATAATCACTTAAATCTACTAGTCTCTCTACTTGCCTCCCTTTCTATTTCTGATAACTAACTCTTCGGTGGCGTCTGTCTGTCTAAAAAGAAGATGGTCTCTTTACTTTTTAGAATAGACCTTATATTGAAGTGCTACCAAAACATTATCATGAACATTATCTTCACCTTTACTGGATTAATTTTCCTATAGAGCTTTCAATATATCTATAGATTAAAAAAAAGTATTTTATAAAAGATATTTTAAGAATTAACTAGCAAGATTACTAGAAAATGTACCACTGATTATGGACGCAAGTTTTAATAGTTAATGAAACTTTTTATTTTTTGAATAATAATAATAATAATAAAAATGCTAAGTAAAACTGAGAACTTTTGAAAATAAAAAGTTTGGTTTTAACAAGAGAGATTGAACATTGAACAAAAAACAACTATTCATTATAAATAAATGAGGAACATTTTTTTTTCCAATAACAATAATTATTAGGGAAGTTCATTTCTCTAAATATTTGCTGTTGCTAATTGAATAATTATACAACTGTTCTTGGAAACGTTGAGAATATCACTACTACGTGTTTGCTTTAATGACGTCAACGCCGACCAATTACTAGCTCTCCTAAGCAGTGTTTAATTACCTGTTACAGTTCGTTACGAAAACATTCCACTATTCTCAGGGACGGATGCTGGAATGTCTTCTGGTAAGAGGGTGAAGAACTTTAATTTAGTTTGGTTAAATAGTTCTTGATATCTTAGTGGCATTCTATTTGGCAATATTTGGATCTGTTGAAAAGATCCACTATCTATGACACCAAATGGATAAACGTTTAACTTGGAATCCACATACTAGACTAAAACGAAAAGAAACTGCTGGTAGTTTTCGACTACTCAAACATTTACTAGACTACCGCTATAAGATGCCAATTAATTACATGACAGTAATTAGACCTATGTAGACATAGTTGAGATTTTGCGCTCCACTAAACCCTGTAATTCATCTCGTATCCAGCCCTCTCAATCTAAAGTCCTTAACGCTCCTTACTTAGTCACTAATATACTTATCCATATAGTTGTTGATGATTTACATTTTGCTGTATATATCCTTTCATCGTAAACTCCAAAATCAATCAAGTCCACTAGTATTTCAACTTACTTCCATTGTACGATAACTCACCGACGGCGTACGAAAAAAAAATCGCTTGAGGACTTTCTAATATAGAATTTTTATTTAATTACTACCCGTGGGTTGTTGCTTTACAAGTATTTGACGTGTTATTATGAAAAAAATTGAAAAACAATATTAATCCAAGGAATATATAAACCGGTAGCAGTATTCACTATCCACAAGATACTATGTATAAATTAATTGCAGTACAAACAATGTACGAAAAATAATTCATTTTGCTATCTATTATTTAAGCAGATAAATTTTCCACAAGTTCTGGATTTAATTTATTATTTAAGGATGCACAGATGTTCAGCTAAAACCATTCAATAAACACTGTAGATAGGTCATTTCTCTGGATGTTGATTTCAATAGTGTATCAGAGTTCGGAAACTACTATGGACATGTTATGAAATGAAAAGTAATCTGTAGTCTTGGGTAACCAAAAGTATAATAAAATGGTTAAATTATCCAGCGTCATTGATTTTTTTTTAGTGATTAAACTTTGATAGTTTGAAATTTTTATATTATTTTTTCATTTTTCTTTATAGTCCAGCCAATGAAGGCCGAAAATGGGGTGTAGAGTGCGTTTTCTGTAATTCAAGGGTTTTATTCGGAAACATGTTAAGGGTAGTCAGGAAGTTAACATACTAAAATGTCTGGCGTTTTCGGGCCTGGGAACAGGAAGGGGGTGGGAAAAATTTTTCAAATATTCCCGGTTTTTCGCTCATATCTCAAAAACGGTCCACCGTACGCAAAACATGACTATTCACTAAATTTAAGTTAATTAAACTTTCAACAAATTATATTTATTACACTTATTTCATATTCCGTACCGTTTCCGAGATATACGCATGGCAAATGTGAAAATTTACGAACGAGCGATTTTCACCCAATTGTCTCTCTCTATATCTTCTAAACCGTTCCTCCTATGAAAAAAAAGAGCTTATAATAAATGTTGTAGAGCATTAAATTTAATTCAAAAAATGTATTTATATTCACTTTGTGAAAAGTTACACCAACTTCTTTGCGATGAAAAAATAACAAAATTTTGGATGGGGGGTCACCTGTGGTGTAGTGGTTAGTATAGCAACCTACTAAACCCAAGATCGCGGGCTCGGAGCCCGGCAGATGACCTTAGGATTTTTTAAAGAGAGTAACAAATCCTTAGCTATGCCGTCCTTCGGAAGGGATGTAAAATAGGGGTCTCGAGCCTGTGCGATGTCAGGTACTCGTTAAAGATCCCTAGCCTAATTATACCTGGATAGGCAAAATTTAGGACTCCCACCGTAGCATCGTCCGATTAGCCATAGCAGCATAAAGTGACGTTAAACGAAATAAACAAACAATTTTGGATGGAATGAATAGTTTCGCAGTTATAGCCTAAAGAATACCGAAAAACGTTATTTCACGGAGATGTGCGACTTACCACAACCTATTTTGGTTTTGGGACTCTCAGTGTGAGAATAAATCATTGAAGTTCATAATACACGGTTAATTAGAATACGTAACACGTTTATAGACTTAAAAGAGGCATTAAGTTTCAAGAAATAAGTCAACCGCTAAATTATAAAAAAAAAGTTTAAATTGGTGTAACTTTTCACAAATTGGAATATATATACATTGTTTGAAGTTAATTTAAAGCTGTACATCATTTATTATAAGGTCTTTTGTCATATGATGAATGGTTTAGAAGATAAATATATATATATATATATATATATATATATATATATATATATATATATATATATATATATATATATATATAGAGAGAGAGAGAGAGAGAGAGAGAGAGAGAGAGAGAGAGAGAGAGAGAGAGAGAGAGAGAGAGAGAGAGAGAGAGAGAGAGAGAGAGAGAGAGAGAGAGAGAGAGAGAGAGAGAGAGAGAGAGAGAGAGAGAGAGAGAGGTGTGAAAATCGCTTTTTCGCAACTTTTCATATTTGCCAACCGTATATCTCGGAATCGGTACAGAATATGAAACAAGTGTAATAAGTATAATTTGTTGAGAATTTAATTAACTTTAATTTAGTAATTAGTCATGTTTTGCGTACGGCGCACTGTTTTTGAGATATGAGCGAAAAACCGGGAAAATTAGCCCACCCCCTTCCTATTCCTAATTAACTTCCTAACTAACCTTAACATGTTTCCGAATAAAAACCTTGGATTGCAGAAAACGCACTCTATAATCCTAAATCGACTGGACTATTGGTGAATATGTATCTTCACGTTTGACTTGCAAGATCAATGCTTGATTTAAAAAAAAAAATGTTATTAATTCTATACCGAACCAATAAACATATATTATACAGTTTAAAATAAATTATTATACAGATTTTTGTCGTTTGAGAGGATAATTGATGTACGTATAGTTATTACATAACTATCCCCAATATCAGCGGCATCGATTGATTCCTAGAAATCAACTTTTGAACATCGATTTCGGTGGAGTCGAGAATCGACACTTCCCTATATATAACGTATGAGTAGAGGGTGAGTATACAAGTATAATCATTTCAATATTATTAATAATTTTTTTTGTAATATAATAAATAATATTTCACTTTGATGCGGCTATTTCTTGGTAAGTTATTTCTGTTCTGCACAGTAATCCAGAAGCACTACTTTTTTTTTCATGGCAAGCGTATTTCCCTGTATCCTATTCGTAGAAGAGTACATTTGATGGCCGTACTTGCTCTGTGCAATTTCTTTTACGTACTTGAGCCTTTTCAAGAAGCGCCATATAAATTCCTGGTTGATGTTACTGGCTAGTTTTTCCCACAGGACAGGTGAACAGGTGGCTGCGGTTATGCTAAGTGCCAAAGGACAGGAGCTACGTGCAGACGGTGTCCAGAACACGGTGGCGCCTTGTCGTACAGTCGGATAGACACGTTCGTCTCCGAGGAGATAAGCAGATGCTTATCGACCCCTTCGGTGCACGTCACGACCTTCCAGCCTTTGTCTCCTCCGGCCTCGGGGTGCTTTTTGGCGTTCCTCCGCATTTCAGTGGTCGTTCAAGCCGCTGCTGTTAAAATCACCTCCCTTATTCTTCTGGATCTGACGTTTAGTTAGGTGTAGCGGATTGATCAAATATTTTTTTAAATTATTACATTGTAAACTCATTTCAGTTATAGTTTAACCATAGGTTTATGATTCTCTATAACAGAAGTTCCCAAACTGGGGGACATGAAGACAAGTCAAGGAAAGCGCGAGACCATATGGAAAAAAAAAAAAAAAATCTCACTTAATCAAAATTTTAGTACACGATTTAAAGCTAAATTTACATTATATATTTAAACTAACTACAATATTTAGAAAAATAGATCAATCCCCTAGAATGAAATGTCTGCATTTATTAAATAAATACAGATTAAAGGCCGGATTTCGTGCAGTAAAAAATTTAAAAACGTGCAATAAAAATTTGCCAAACGTGCTGTATAAGGCTGGGTAGCTGTTGCTCTATGGCAGTATTTGCAAATGTTGGACTCAAATCAAAGGAAACATTGGGTTCACCCGAACAATCAGAAGAGAGACATTAAGTCTTTGCCCGGAAGCACGCTGATCCAGCATTTCACCTGAAGCAAATGTTGCGAAACAAAATGTTTTGCTGGGTAAGAGCGCTCCGTGTATTTAATAGGGGTTCCACACACTGGAAGAGCAAACGTTGCAAGGTGTTTCGCAACGCCTTGAAACATTTGAGCAGTTGTTCGACGCCTGGATCCAATACAGCACGATGCTTGATGTTTCAAGGAGCAAAACGTTCTGCGCATGCACCAACCCCCTTCGACTACCCACCACTACATCCTCAGAAAGCCCTCTGACTACCACCCTTCCTCAGATCTCAGAAAAAAGTTTAGGAATGGATTAACTGAATGGAAAAATTTCATATATTTACTGAAAAAGTTTCTACCTTTCAAAAAATGTTTTCCGATAATTCTTTCGTACTCGGTACTATGTTTCTATTGAATAAACTCGTCCATCGTTCAAATCTATGATTATTTTAGATAAACGTATGGGAATCTCATGCTGGTTTGCTAGAATTCAAAATGTAAATATTAATATTTTTTATTAATTGTCAATTTATATAAAAAACATGATATAGGGAGTTTTAACCCACTTGGTGGTAATAAGCTCACTTTCGTTTTGGTCAACATGATCGCGATGTTTTTTTAAAGTGATTATTCAAGTTAAACCCAGTCAAATACGATTTATTACTCATTTGGATGTAGAAGATATAGTAGCTATTTTTGAATTTTAAAACCACTCAGTTGACCTTTTTTTTTTAACAGCTTTGTTAGATTGAAACAAAGCGAGGAAAGTGACAATATAAATTTTAAGAACTGAAACTGAACAAGTTCTTGGAAATCGGAATACCTGCTAGGGAGTTGGTAGTTCTGGGCTGGGGTAACCACAGAATACAGAATATGATAGAAGCGGTGGGTAGGTGGGGGGAGATGGCTCTAGGCCAAGGAGCGCTATCCCCACCACCTTAACCCCGGCTGTGTCAGTCAGTACCACTGTTTGTGTCGTGTTCATTTGGAACAATTGATAATTGTTAGGTTTCTGTTGTGTGTATGTGTTTTATTTTATTTTTTATTTCTAAATTTGATTAAAAAATGTCGTGTTGTGCCACGTTTGGATGTTCTATTTAAAACCTCCAATAACCCTTCACCGGTACATTTTAAACTTACACAGTTTAGTTTTTCAATAAATTGAGAAACAAATCTCCCTTCCCTTTCACCACAGTAAAAATATGTTTATTGTGGAGCTTTTTTAACTTTATTGTTAAACTTCCCGATATTAACAATAGTAGGTATTGTAACCACAGGATACAGAATATTCTGTATATTCAATTAGGATGGATAAATTAATTGCCAATTCTATTGAAATTATTTTTATTTGAATCTTTTGGTAATATTTTGTTTTATTTTCGTTGCTCAACTACCTACCTATGCACGAATGTGATAAATTTCTGAGCAATTAGATTGAATCCAATAAAATTGTTAAGAGTTGAAGCCTAAATATTAGATGGTTAAGTTGTACATAGGCCTGAGGTGAAACTAGCCCGGGGTGGCCGAACAGGAACCACGGAAACCATACGGCATTAGTGCCTCTGCTCCTTCTACTACCGGTAAACAAAAAATTGTTAATCAAATTATTTAAAAGAAAACTTGCCCAAGAAGTAAATGTTTCAATAAATAAGAGAGATTCTTATTCAATTATCGTTCTTTTTTAAAAATATTATTCATGATGTTTTTATTCATAAATCAACTTTCAATTGAAAAATAATCATTATCAATCCATTTCCAAATTTTTTTCTGAGACTGTAGTGGTGGATTGTGAAAAGGGTTGGTGCATGCGCAGAACGTTTTGCTCCTTGAAACAACTGCTCCAATGTTTCAAGGTGTTGCGAAACGCCTCGCAACATTTGCTTGATCAGTGAGCGGGACTCCTATAAAATACACAGAGTTCATTCATTCATGCAAAAAATACTTAAAGGTCTTGGACTGCAGTTTATTGAACGAAACATTGGAAGCGGACATGGCGTAACTAAATTAACATGATGTATAAAACAAAGTTTAATGGTGATGCATGAACGTAAATAATAAATAGTTATGGGTGAAGTTTAAACAGCCTACGCCAGTCAGGTTAGAACCTGTGATGTTTCATTTGTCATTGTTGCTAGGGTAACACAATTTTTTTCTACAGTGGCGTTACTCCTGATCCTAACCCCGCCAGTTTTTCTTTCGACCTGATTTTTTGATACTTACTGTCTATTTCGTTTTATTATTGCTGATATTACCTGGGCCTTTTTGTTGTTTGTTGAGACATAAGTTCCCTGTTTGCAAAACCTAGGTCAAGAGGTGTGTTGGACAAGATTCGCTCAGTGGGTGCGAATGAGTCTTTACTATCTGTAGTTATTGAGTTGATTATCTGTAGTTTACATTTCATTCTTAGGTTGTGTCAGGACCCTGTGGACTGGCTCCATTGGATTGAGGCCCCTAGCACAGTGGTCGGCAAACTTATTAGCCAAAGAACCAAATATGAACATTACAACAATTTACAAAAAAAATGGAAGCCAAATCTGCTTGTTCAGTAAACTTTTATTACACTAAATAAAACCAAATTTCGTACTTAATAAATATTTATTAATGCGAACAATGTGCTTGCATCTCCTTGGAAAGTTTTAGTAAGTCAGGTTTGCATGTTGTTGTTTTTAATTTTAGGCATGATTCCCAGTTCTCATCAATAAGGCAACTTCTCAGTTTACTCTTGATAATGTTCATACTTGAAAAAGATTGTTCGCATATATATGTAGAACCAAAAAAGGGAAAGAACAGCAAACTGTTTCAGCTGATCTTAAGAGTCAGGAATACTATTCCAAGCGCTGAAAATGATCATGTCTTCCTTCTCCAGGTCATTCAAAGCAGACCACTTGTGTCGTGAACTAAGACCACATTTTTTCTTTTCCAATATTTCCAATTCAACACAAAGACGTTTTTTTCATACCAAGTTTTTTTTTTTTTTTTTTTTTTTTTAAATGAAAATATTATTGCGCCTTCCGTGGGTATTTGTGCCAGAGCCGCACTTTGCCAACCAATGCCCTAGGAAATGGCAAGAAGAGGATGAAAAAGAAGAAGAAGAAATTTAATACTTACTATTTGTAACTCTTTACCTCTTAAATTTGTTTGATAACTCATTTTAATCGAGATACATATTTAAAACCTTGCATAAGACCTAGCAATAAAGGCCGTTGATGTAACATTAAAGTATTTCCTACAAAGTTGTGTTTTTCTTCTGCTGATCGCACCGCGAAAAAGCTTCTTGAAAAAAAAAAAATATATTTTGGACTATTCTTTTCGTTCTCGTCGTTTATTTCTAGGAAGTGTACCTCTATCAAACCTTAGAACATTGCATTACGGTTTAAATTAATAATTTAAAAAAATTATCGACAAATAAAATAAAATAATAAACAAATATATTTAATGAACAGTAACCTTAAGATTCTAAGAATAACCTTAAGACAACCTAACTGATACCTAGACGCTATCCCGCATACATATTTTAGTTACCGAGCTCCAGCAGACCAATAAAAACATTAAAGAGAAAAGAAACCTTTTAGAAATGGCTGAATTACGGATCTTTGATAGGATCTCCCTGTGCCGAAGAAGAGTCAATTAAACCTTGTCACTAAAGACAATGGACCGGGATGGCCGGAGTGGCAATTACCAAGTCCTCCTGTCTTCAGTCCTCGCTGTATCAGCCGGACGACATCCAGATGGTATCTGTTCATCCCGTTACAGGAGAGCACACCCTTTCAGCTGTCAAGGGTGCGAGCTCTTCGTCTTCCAAGACATCCTGAAGGATATGTAGTCTGGGGATCATATGCTCGTTAATGTGGTAGAGGTCTATGATAAAGGTAGTTTGATCGTAGATAAGGGAGGTCTGTTCCTATTCATGACAGCTTCCTTTCGAAAATTTTATTCCATCAGTGCTGTACTATGTATTATTATAGGTTCGGTTCTGTAACAAGGTGAAAAAAAAAATTAACTACATAGAGCTTTCAGCCTGTCTATTATATGGGTAGTATCAATGAAGATAATGTACTTATGAATTTCTGTGGTTCGGATAGTAATCACTAATGCAATATTTAATAAAAATACACTCATCTCCTTTTCAAAAATGCATTGACAGGCAAAAATCCCATTCAATTGATTTTTTCATATTCCCGGCTAAATGTTTAGGATTTGTGTTTTTCTTTTTTAGGTATTTATGTCCCTATATACTTTAACCAGGGCATATCAAACGTATTACAATTATTTAAAAAAAATAAATAAAAGCTAGCAGTATTTAAAAAAAAAATACCAAGCAATTTTAACTTTACAACAGTATTTAACTCTACAACAAAAACTGATTTGGGAATTGCACGTTCCTTGATTAAAATTAAAATTGACCGCTACAAAATAATAAATTTATTACATCATTTCAGTGGCATTTCAAGCGGGGTCCCTGGGTAGGCAGAAACATATTGCTAAAAGTCAGTCATGTTTTGGTATGTTCCAAAATAGATTATGGATGTTTTATTTATGATAAAAAGTTTCCGGATCCTTACGAAACTAGATGCCATTGATCATAGGCGGATTAAAATCGCGACAGGCACATTTCGAACCAGTTCCGTTCTCAGCGTTTGTTTTGAAGCAGGACAACCCTCTTCTTAATTTAGAAAGAGGAAAGTAGCCATAACTTATTTCACTACAATACTTTTCTTTTTAATTTTCTAGACCTTTTGTTAAAAAAAATTAAGTTACCCTCCCTTTGGCAGGAAAATTTCATTTGGCTAGCTTAAAGAAATACCGTTTAACGAACTAAGCATTAAAAATCCTCAATAGGTTCATAAACCTCCAAAAACAATTAGCTCCCGTCCAAAAGTAGTACCAGAATGTTTGTTAGTGGTAGAAAGGCCTCGTCAAATAATTTCCAACTTATTCCACCCAGGACAGAATCAAGTTCAAACCAACGCCATAGAAGTTTTGAGAATGCCTAACTGCTCCCTCTTTCACTACGACGCCATGAATTCCGAGTGATATACCAACAGTTGGTAAAGAGCTTGTAAATACAACAGTTCAACAAACGCTCACCTAACACCTTCAGAAACATATTTTTCCCTCAAAAACGGAATGGTAGGTGGAAATGAAGTGAAATGAGATTCCACCGAATGAATTTAAAAAAAAAAAAAAAATCAGTAAATTCTTAGTCAACATCAAAGCGCATATCGCAGAAAGCATGTCGGCTTTGATAGATTGATGAAAAAAGGGGCGTTGATGACATTTGGGTTCTACACATTAAGCTCAAGCAAACAACCAAACATGTTTTTAATAGCCAGCGTAATTTTTTTTTTGTTTATAATTATTATTATGTTTATTGACATACAAGTGTTTGCGTTGTGAGTTCGTTGATGTTCACCCGATAAAATAAAAAGAAACGGATTCCTTCCAGATGTTTATGCAAAACAGAGTACAAGTTCCAACAGCGGTATCCGCGGCTGTTCCTTGTGAAGTTTAGAAGACTGCCTCGAGTGCTCAGAGGCATGTAGGAAATTATGAAAACGATTACGGTTATGAGACAAGAGCCGGGAGTTGTCTCGGAGGGAGGAGTGCTAACCAGGAGCAGATTGCGATCTTGTACAGCGGGATGTGTTAGCCAAGGTGGTGGTTGTAAAGTAAGTCAAGGAGTGAGTCATTACAGATCATCAGCGAGTCAAGGACCCAGTCATTGGGTCAGCGTAGCTCTCCTGCCCTGCCGTTAGCAATATTTTCTTCTTTGTGAACCTTTCATCGGTTGAGAAAGTAGCAATGTAACTGATGTTGATGTAACTGTTATTAGCCAGTAGCTGGAGACATTTGAACGAAAATATCAGTTAGACATTCGGTTGTATCTCCGCTGTTTCTTTATTGCTATCTACATAGGTATATATGTGTACATGATATGGAAGTTTCTTCATTCAAGTTGAAAAGTATCACATTTACTTTGTGTATTTTCATATTTAAAAAAGTTCTAAGTCTATACTATTATATAAAAGGACAAGCCATTTTTTGTTTGTGATCACTAACCACGAAAACTACTGAACCAATCTGTACCAAATTTTAACCACATTATCTATATAGATCTAGGAAGGTTTAGCAATGATAAAATATACTGATTTTCAATCAATTTGTTATTAAAAAAACCACAGGATGTGGAGCTATAACAGTGAATTATGAAAAGTGTCCAACATGTGGAGAGCTTCATTCAATACGAGAGGTTACAAATGTATGGAGTTATATACAGCTTGAAATTTATAGTAAAATTTCCTTATCAATTAAATTATTAGAAAACATTTAAATATGTGGTGCGTCCTGTGGATCCCAGTAGAGTTTAAAAATTTGCTGATATATGGTTAGCACGGTTCTGTTATAGAGTATACAATAGTAAAAATACTTTATCTTTATCAAATTTTAACTATTCATACTTCTAGGAAGGCTCAGCAGAATTAAAATGTACAATAATAAAAATTGAAATATACATTTTTAAGTGGCAGAAATGAGATTTGCCACACTGTCATATACTTTTATAGCTAGAAAAAACCCTAACAGATGAAATGAATAAAATTATTTCTGCACAATAAAAATTATTAACAAATAAAATTTCTACTCTTTGCTTTTTGATATTGTTTTTAAAAATATGATTCATGAGCCTTTAGTTGTAAGCACTGATAATGCAGTCTATTAGCCGCAAAAGTTTCTGAATTGTCTCTGTCCATCTGGACTGGCTACTCACACATTAAAATTAAAATTTGATGTCTAATTATGCTTTTACGTAGTCTTCAAACTTCTAATCAGTGCAAATTTATCCTTAAAAATTCCTCCCTAAAAATTTACTGGTATACGTGAAAATATCATTGAATATATAATGTTCAATTCCATACTTCAATACAAGATTTTTTTTGATGAACAAACATAATTTCCATTATTAGTTAATATCATCTAAGCTCTTTACTTATGACAGCAGGCGAAGCAGCGAAGTTGAGGCTAGTTTCAATACAAAATACATTAGAAATTCATAATAAGTTAGAAACAATAGCAATAGTAAACAAAAGACGGTATGATGGTGGCAAATATACAACGGAATCCAATTTTGGACAGAGACAAATTTCGAACAGCAGTCAAAAAGATCAAATTTCCGGAAATGGTTAGGACACATATTGGTAGACGGTGGTGAGATGAAAGGAGAAAACGTCAGGCAGAGGTAATTAAGAAATATTTGGAAAGAACGGAAGATCAAGGGATGAATTGTTAAACGTGGTCCACAGGTGGCCGAACACGAAAGAAGAAGCATACTAAACAGAGAAACGAAATTAAAAATTATACAATATCTATACTCGGCCTCCACTTATCGAGGGACAATCCATTTCTAAAGTGATCTCTCTCAGCTGTGTCACTAGTGTCAAAACCAGGTCGAGACTTCGAAATAGATGTCGAAATGATGAATGAAAATTATTGAGAAAATAGTTATTCTCGGAGTTGGTAGATTTGACGTAAAGATCTTGAAAGAAAAAGGGGGGGGGATCGACTTATAATTAAATATCCTGCGGCTACGAAAGGTAGGGAAGTAAAATCCAAACCGTTTTCCATAGCTATAATACGGTTAGAGAAACTGAAACAATGCGAGGAAGGGCCGTTTATAAGGTTTTCTTTCCAACAAGCTATCCTTTCTTTGTAAAAAACCTTCTAAAACTTAAGCCATAGTTGTCTCGTTTTCCCGTCAATCCCAAAGGAAAAAGATTCAGCCAATCAAGCTTAATGATACCGAAATTCTGATTGCATCATCTATTAACTACCTTGGTGTTCGACTCGATCGACACTTAATATTTTCCAGTCATTTCCGTCATCGTTTAAACTTCATTCTTCAAACATTCTCTTCACTTTCGCTCTCCAACTTAATCTGTCCGACTAAAACTTCTTCTCTATAAAGTTCTTTCGACAATTAGTCCAAGATACCATCAATAAGTTAAAAAGGCTCTAAAACAGAACACTGATGTCTATACGAAGACCCTTAGCTTTAAGCTTTACAGACCGACTGACTGATTTTGCATCACGATTTAATTTAGAAAACCCTGTTGAGTAC
Source organism: Euschistus heros (assembly GCA_003667255.2). Classification (NCBI taxonomy): domain Eukaryota; kingdom Metazoa; phylum Arthropoda; class Insecta; order Hemiptera; family Pentatomidae; genus Euschistus; species Euschistus heros. The sequence continues at coordinate 3,335,808 of RCWM02000051.1, read as the reverse complement.
ATAAAACGTTACGACATGCTTCCTACCTTATCCAACCCTCTTTTTTCTTCCTTGAATCTTCCTTCAAATCCAACCAACTGGAATGGAAGGACAAATTCCCGTCTTAAAACTCTCTTCTAATTTCTGTTTAATTATTTATTTATTATTATTTATCTTTTTTTTTTATTCTGTTTTAAAATCCCCCTCTTTATGTCTTTTTTCCTTTGTTAATAACTTAATACCTGTGTAACATCACCACTGAATGTCATTGTTTACCATGTTTTACTAAACCTTGATCACATCAAAACATCCAAGGTTAATACTTTGTAAAACTCTATTTAGATACATTATATTTGAATGATAAATGTATCAATGTATTATTTTTTTAAAATAAATATGTATTGAAAAAAAAAAGAAAGAAAAAAAAAGAGCTACCTTCGTACAATCGCTAACAGCATAAAAGTTTCCATAAATGTAAGAAAACAAATTAAAATTTTCCACCGAAGGGTACACTGGTAAATGCCATTGATGATGTCTCGTAATTCAGTGAATAGGAATTCCTTTTAAAGTTTTATCCGTGGACTTTATTTATATTCCGGACGTCGAGATATACCCTTAAAAGCTGCTGCTGATTAATACAGTAGAGGAAGACTGGTGTTGTTATAGGCAGGCAAAATATTTATTGTCCTCGTCGGAGAATGACGATTGCTGTGGGGACGAGTCAATCCACCGTATGACAGGCGAGTAATGTATGTGGGAAGGGCCCTCGCTCAGTGAGAGATCTTTTATGGATGTCTCTCCGCGACCTGTCCATATTTCTCAAGACACGCTCTTCCTTAGTAGGTCTTCTTCGGTTTCTTATGTTCGGACCATTAATTATTTTACCACTCCTACTACGTGTTCTCCTAGGTTTATCACTTTTATGGTTTCCCTTTTGACCCCTTAGTTGTTTGAGTTATATTTTTTCAAAAAAATATTTTTACCGAAATTCAAATAAGAGCTTAGTATGACGGACTTCTAGGACTTCCGTAACTCTGATAATAGTTGAGGAAAGTGCTAAAATCTGGTTCTGTCTATAATGGAAAAAGAAGATATCGTAAAAAAATAAAATAAATAAGTCCTTACATAGCAATGTAATGTTTGAAGGATGAATTATGTTATGTCACATTTAAAAAAAAAAATAAAATCTTAATCTTTGAATGAAGAATTTAGTGCAGAAGTGTTATGCACCAATATCTGAATACTTCAAAACAACTAGAAAAATATATATAAAGAAGATGAACATGTAACATATTCCTGTTAAAGGAAAATGTAAAATAAAAACTTTAAAATAAATGGCTAAAAAGTGAGTTTTGTTACATAACTCCTTCATTCACCAAATCTTTTATTTATAATATATGTTTGCAATGTTGTGATTACGTAATCGTATTTTTGTGCACCTTGTATTTCGATAGTGTTACGTCAGAAAATTTAATTTAATTGCTCTTTTCCAGGCTTTATTTCTTTTTTATATCTATTTGTTTTATTCATACTTTTTATACATATTAATAACATATTACATATTACTTTACAGAATGACAACAAAATCCAATTATTTTATACTTTTTTTAGTGTTTTCCAGCAGTAAACCTGTTGGAAGGGATTTTATTTATTCCTGAACACACCATATTTAAAATATATAATGTACTTGAAATTTTTTTATTTTATTTTTATTATTATTTCACACATACATAGTACATGTATATTAAGTTAAATATAAAGAACAGAACAAGAAATAAAATAAATAATACGAATTTATACAATATTAAAATACACTAAAAACCAAGCAACAAAGTTATTGTATCATCATAAGTACTTCAGTAACATTTAACAGAGAAAAAATTATTTATATAGAATTTTAAAGATGTTGAAAGTAGTTCAAATTATTATGTCCGATTTTTGAAATAGGATTAAAAAAAATATTTTCAGTTCTTCAAACATTGTCCATCCACCGGCTAATGTCTTAGTTTCTGTACTTTTTTTTTTCACTCCTGCTGATGATATTATTGACAATCAGTGGATCTGATGAAGTGGATATATGCATGGCGTTAAAGAAGCAGAACCTAGCGGCAGCTCCTTCAGTCTTGGTTTAATTTTAATCAAGGAGGTCCCTTATCTAACTCGTTTTCCGGCCTTCTTGGAGTATTTTCGCTAATTGCGTTGTGGACATGTCTGTTCATTTACTGTTGGCATGCTAAAGTCAGTATGTAGAGTTATGTTGCTCATATACAAAGTCTTCTGTAATAGTTTCGAATGTTTCTCCCTGGAAAATTTGGAGTTTGCCAATATGTAACTCTTTATCTGTTGTATATCCCGAAGCGTGTGTCGAAACAGCTATTGTTAAATATAAGTTATCTTCAATCAAATTAAAATACTAGTTCTATTAAACGAGTTACTAGCATGACTTTACTTGTAATATATAACATGCAGAAACATATGAATGGATAATTTCCATTTTCGCTTCAGGAAATTTATAATAAAATAAATTAAAAAAAAAAATCTTGAAGGAGGAACGCAATTGAAAGTTTGAAATTTTTGTAGACAATGGTTTACAAAGGAATATTCATGTCTTTGATAACCGTATAAATTACTACTTTTGACACAAATAGAATACAAAATAAATGGTGTATCTGGTAATACTCTTAATACAAATATAAAAAATTAGACATTATTCACAGTTTTATTTTTTTTATTTTATCAATTTATTTAAATACACAACTGTAGAAATATATACATCAAATGTGTTAAAAATGTTTACAGTATCATGCCAAAAATTGAAAAGAACAACTCATCAGTAGCACTTCAACAAAAATTCTACACTAGATAGTCTCTAGGCCATCTTTTCAGACGCCTCGGAGGATTATCGGGGGTGGAGTGGGAAGCAAGATGACAAACTAGTAGATTTGAGTGGTCATGGAGCTTACGATGAAAGGATAGGTTTCTGGTTTGTTCTAAATCAGCAATATATGGAACAATAAGATCTTTATGGATTAAGTTTATTGGTGAAAAAGTTAGGATTAACATTGAGGATTCTTCGAAGGATTTTGGATAGTAACGATTGGATACAAAATGAATTGGATGGTTAAGTAGAGCCCCAAAGCTCAACTATGTACGTCCAAATAGATCTAATCACAATCATGTAAATAAGTCTTTTGGAATTAATTGGGAGCTATGAACGTTTGTCTAGTAAATGTTGAAGTACTATGTAACGACGAGCACTTACTTGTCGTTTTAGTCTGGTATGTGGATTCCAAGTAACACGTTTGTCCTAGTGGAGTCCTAGCTATGGGATCTGTTCGGCAGGGATTAATGGAATATTATTGAAGGATACTGTAGGAAAGGAAGTCGTAGATTTATGACGAAGGGTAAAGGTTATTTGGTGAGATTTGTTGGGATTTATTTTGATTCTCCATTTTTGACACCATTCTTGAATGTTTAGGACATGGGATTGGAGTGTTTGGGAGGCAATGAAGGGATCATTGTTTACCGATAATACACATGTGTCATTAGCGTACATAACATAAATATAAGGAACATAAAAAGATATTTCCGGATTTCGCGTATTGTTATTATTTAATTATTTGATTTTCAATACAATATTTTTAACTAAAAACCTTAAAAATTCTAGTTAATGTTTTCTGGCAGTGTGTTATGAACTTAGAAAAAAATCATATTTGTGTTAAAACAGTCATCACTAGTTTGTGTGATTTTTTTCTGAGCCTATCCTTCAATGAAATTTGAAAAAAATGAATACCTTCTTGAAGATATCAAAAGCATCACACGACCTCTGAGACACTGGAAAAATCGACTGGTCGCACTGGACCAAGGATAAACTCTAAGTGGGTAAAGTGTATTCTAAAATAGTTTGTAATTATCACGAAATTGAGCAGATGACTACCGGTTAAGTTGGGACACCCCCTAAATCATCTTTCTCTCTCATCTCGCGGTTGTTATTGGGAATTTGATTTATCATCTCTCTTTTGAAATACGCTCCATTTTTTTTTTTTTTTAGTTTTCTGCCGAGCTTACGCAACAGCTTTAACGACTTTTTAAACGTCGGTTGGCACGAAAGAATCTCGCGAACCCCAGGTTACCACTTGTACAGCTTTCAGCGAGTTTTTGTCCGACCACTCAACAGCTGAATACTATCTTGATTTATGATAATGTGAGATATTTTTGTTTGCATAAATATGTAAATCATTTATGCTATTATAATTTACTGAGTTACAGTTTCAGTTTTCAACAGGACATTATACATCATCATTGTAATGGCACTGCAAATATTTTTATTTTTTAGTTATTTATTGAAATTTGAAACTGTAAACAAAATAAAATTAAATAGATCTAATAATGTTCATGATAATAGATCAATTAGAGTAAAGCAACTGTCTGCTGGTAGCACATGGTAAACAGTTTGTGGGTTACGCTGGAAAGTTAATAGTGAAACAATGTGCCAGGATGATGAAAGCGATTTTTATTTATCTGTTTAGTGAAATTTAGAATTATATGCATAAAAAAAATATCCAGTAAATGTAATTATAACATTCATGGTAGCATGGCAATCTCAAATGACTGCTGCAATGTAAAGGAATACCAACAGATAGAACTTCGATAAATGTTCTACATGAGATGGTTCCGAGGCCATCTTAATTTCAGACGCCGCGGAGGGTTATCGGAAACAGAATGAGAAGTTAGTTGAGATACTAGGGGATTTGAATGGTTACGGAGTTTATTATTATAAATATTTCGTTTTGTCCAATTTCAATTTAATTAATTGGGTTTTAGTCATGAATGTTGATTCCAAGTAAGACATTTGTCTATAAGGATTCCGAGGTCTGTTTATGACGAATACGATGTATGTTTAGTTATATTTTGAATATCTAATTTCAACACTATTCTTGAAGGCTTATGATATGAGATTGGATGGTTTGGGTGACAATGAAGGGGACATTATTTACTTATAACTAGGGCTATGAAATATATGCATTTGCATATTTCTCCTAGTTGACTAAAGCTTCTAATATTATCAAAAGTTATATGTTTTGAGGCATTTTGTTAAGCATTTTTGTAACAAATTTTTCCATAAATACTCAATCGAGACTTTTAAGGATGATAGAGACGGTTTAAAATGTTTTGGTTTTGATAACGTTATATCTAGTACTACACGGTTATTAGTAGTACAGTTCATTAAAATATCAATATTCGAATAATACAAAGATTAGAAGTCAAAATTTGTAAAAAAAAAAAACTATTGGCTAACAAACTGCCACTGAATCAGAAAAGTCTGGTTTCGATACAGAGTTATGTTGTGATTTAGTTCGAGCTGACATGCCCTTACATAAATTAAGCCACTCTAAATTTTTTTTTATTTATTTATTTTTTTATTTTAGTTACTTAAACTTCCATAATTATACAGGGTGAGTATCTCTTAGCGTAAAAAAAAAAATTGGGTGAAACTAGATCAAAAGTGTAGCCAAATGCCGCAGACCTCACCTTTCTATTCCAATCCGTTGCAGATATATGGTAAATAAACGATTTTTTGGAGGAAAGCATGTTTTTTACGATAAAAGCTGTAATATCTCCATTTTGTTTAAATATTTTTCAAATATTGATCACATTTTCGGATTTAGCAATAAATTTCCTATAAGATCGGAGTAATTTAACCTTGAATTTTACAAACTTGGGACCTAAAAAATATCTTTATCTTCACCTAATTTAGGGAAGTTACAATTTCTTATAATACTTCAGCGCTCACTGCTTTTCATAAAAACAATCCACAAAACTGCAAAGCTCTCAAAAACTTACAAATTTAATAAGCTTTCAAATGATATGTTAAACGTAATGATTTTGTTTTAATTTCATGGAGAAATTTACTTTTGAAACCGAAAAAACATGGTGTTCTCATTTAGCATACAAATCAGGTACTTTGGTAAATAAGACATTATGATAATCGCTTGATGAAAATCTGTATTTTAAATAAAAGAAACACTTCATTAGAATAAAAAGCAAAGAAAAAATATAATATTTATTGACATAAAATTTAGGCCAGTTCAGGTATTCATAATAACAACAGCGACTTTGACCTCTCTCAGTACTAAGCACATTATCGCTATTTCATAGTTATTTTCCTGTTTATTTTGAAATGGGAGGGGATTATTGTTTATTATTTTATTTTTATTTTGATATAATGATTGAAAGTTTGATTTGGAAATTAAGAAGCTACAGAGATAAAAGTGTCACTATCATTAGAAAGACCCTTGCTAATATTGCTTATCCTTAGCTTGAGGGCCCATTTTATTTATTGGGATTATTTTTTTTTCTGTTTGGCAATACACCTGCGAAGATGGCAACGTTCACAAATGGTGAGTACGCTGACATACATTTTTTGTATGGTTTTTGTAATGGAAACGCGAGTGCAGCGCGGGCGGGAGTACCAACTTAGGTTTCCAGATAGGCGCCTCCCCTCTACGATAGTGTTTTCACGAACTCATCAACGTTTATCTGAAACAGGTTCCGTTCATAAGTTACGTTACGTCAAGAATTGGGACAAGTTCCTCATGATGTTGAACTCGAAGAGGAAATTATTGATATAGTAAATGAAAATCCCAGTGTTTCATCAAGAGACTTGGCCCGTGAAATTGGTATCTCCCAAAGGTCAGTTATCAACATTTTGCACCGAGAACATTTTCACCCATATCATTTCACACAAGTACAAGGGCTAGAACCTAATGATCATGTACATAGAATACAATTTTGCCGCTGGCTTTTAAATAGAGACATTCAAGAACACCAGTTTCTGAGGAAAATTTTATGGACAGATGAGTCTCTTTTTACAAGGGAAGGAATTTTTAACGTCCACAACCGGCACTACTGGGCAGCTGAAAACCCACATATGGTTCAAGAAGCATCTTTCCAGCATCGTTTTACAGTGAATGTGTGGGCTGGGATAATAGGGGACCGACTCATTGGGCCACATTTTTTGCCCAGCAGATTGAATGGAGAAAGTTATTTGGATTTTTTTACAAAATATTCTACCACAACTTATTCACGACATTCCACTTGATGTTCAGCAAAACATAATATTCCAACACGATGGTGCTCCTCCACATCATTCGGCAGCAGTACGGGAATGGCTGAACCAACGATATTCGACCTGGATAGGTAGAAATGGTGTGATACATTGGCCAGCTAGGTCACCTGACTTAGCTCCAATGGACTTTTATGTGTGGGGCTACATAAAAAGCGAGGTATATGCCAGAGAAGTGACCAGCATTGAGGTCCTAAAGACGAGAATTCTGGAGGCCGGAGCCAAATTGCAACAGCGTCTGACTTTAGCAGTGACCGTAGGGGCTGTGAGAAAGAGAGCAAGAAGCTGCATTCGAAATAATGGAGGACATTTTGAAAATTTAATAAAATAACGGACTCTGGCGGCGCTTTATTGACAGTGATTCTTTTATTTTCAAATTAACAAATTTTTTCTTTGCTTTTTATTCTAATGAAGTGTTTCTTTTATTTAAAATACAGATTTTCATCAAGCGATTATCATAATGTCTTATTTACCAAAGTACCTGATTTGTATGCTAAATGAGAACACCATGTTTTTTCGGTTTCAAAAGTAAATTTCTCCATGAAATTAAAACAAAATCATTACTTTTAACATATCATTTGAAAGCTTATTAAATTTGTAAGTTTTTGAGAGCTTTGCAGTTTTGTGGATTGTTTTTATGAAAAGCAGTGAGCGCTGAAGTATTATAAGAAATTGTAACTTCCCTAAATTAGGTGAAGATAAAGATATTTTTTAGGTCCCAAGTTTGTAAAATTCAAGGTTAAATTACTCCGATCTTATAGGAAATTTATTGCTAAATCCGAAAATGTGATCAATATTTGAAAAATATTTAAACAAAATGGAGATATTACAGCTTTTATCGTAAAAAACATGCTTTCCTCCAAAAAATCGTTTATTTACCATATATCTGCAACGGATTGGAATAGAAAGGTGAGGTCTGCGGCATTTGGCTACACTTTTGATCTAGTTTCACCCAATTTTTTTTTTTACGCTAAGAGATACTCACCCTGTATGGATGATGTATGTACTATGTATTTAATAATATTATTTAATTACCAAGTCTGTCAGAAATGAAATACTAGCCTAATTATAGTTTGATTATGATAATGTTTTAATTTTTTGTAATGACAATTTTTGATTTTATATCTTTTCTTTTTCATTGTCATGTTTCTGTTTTTTTCCTGTATTTTTGTTTTTAATATTAACTCCTACATTGTCTATTTAATTTTTCTTTCTCTCCTTTCTTAATAGTTTTTTTCTCTATATTTGTTCTCATACATATTTGTATTCACTTTAATCCATGTTGTTTTATTTTAAAAGCCCTCGGCCAGTGATGATTTTACTTAGTGTTATTAAATTTTATTATTAAAGGACCTCCCAGAATGAAGTTTTTTTTCTAATCTGTTCTATTCTAAACTTGAGTTTATACTTATGTATATGTGCTATATTTTCTTCTCACAATAATGTAGATAGTTGCATATTTTCGGTATTTAATTGTATATAATTCACAGCCCTACTGATAACTCACATTTGCCATCAGCGTAAATATTTTAACATGTAATATTGTCATTAATTTCTATCCTAAAATATAATTGTATGCTTTAACAGTTTTTATTAAGAGTGTGATTATAAAAAAAGTGTGATGTATAATTATAAAAAGAAAGTCATTAGAAAGGAAATCCCTTTCTCGGTTATAGCTACATTTAAAATTTCACAGGTCTCATAGAACGGCCTTCAATATCGTTTTAATAGAGTTTTTATTATTTCACAGATAATTTATATTAGCTTGAAAATAACGGAAGAATGTCCCTTCGATGACATTCACTAAATTAAAAAAAGTATACATAGATTCGAAAATTGATTAATTCCTAATTAACTTTAATGGGAAACGATCTTTAATTTATAGAAAAAAAAAAACCTTGATTTATGAATAAATTGATTAATTTTAAGGTAAATCTTTTTTTTTTTCCTTTAGCGTCGTGGAGTCACGCTATTCGGTATAGTTCGGTAGACCTCGGAAATAGTCTAAAGTCAAGAGGTCTTGAGGCTTTATTTTATTTATTTTATTTTTTCTTACTAATATAAATATTGTATAGCTAATTTTTCAAATACTCTTGAACGGTTCTCGATTATCAATTAGATTCTCACAAGCGTGTGCTTCATTTTTTATCGAATACTATTCCACTGTTCCCTGTTGAACCGATCGGCTTCCTGGACAAGCATTTAATTTGTAAGTCACATGATAGACATTTAAAAGATAAACGCTCTAAGACACCGATAAATAGCAAAAGACTCATTTACATGACAATAATTAGACCTATATGGACATAGGTTCGGGGCTCCACTAAACCATCCGATTCATCTCGTATTTAATCCAAGCGATCTAAAATGCTTTGATAAATTCTGAATGTTCCTAACATTGTTACTAATAACACAGGCCAACAAAAAAAATATTTCTAAAAACTTTGTTTACTTTAATAGCTGATTTTTTATAGATTTTTGTGTGCTGAATCCAAATCTGGTCTTAGTTTTTCTGTATCACCCATAGTTTTTGAGAAATTTGCTTTTTTTATATAAATTAAAAAAGCATATATAACCGTTTCATATAAATATAAAGCATTATATAACAGTTTCATGAGGCCTAACTTTATATGTAGAGGTGGTATGAGAATGTTTTTAGGATCTACAAGGTTTTTGCGGAGAATGCTCTTCTCGCCGGGTTTTAAAGACTCCCTCACAGGCCAGTTCTTTCTGCACCAATGTTGATCCCTTGTTTTACTGTCCCATTCACACAAAAAACAAGGAAATTTGGTAAAACCGCCTTGCTGGGCAAGAAGCATGCATATTACTTTCAAGTCACCACATATCATCCAACCATGAGCCGAATAGTCAATTTTATTCAACACTATTTCTAGGTTTTCATAGCTCTCTTTCATATGTACAGAACGGCCAACAGGTATAGATGCATAAGTGTTACTATTGTGTAATAAAACAGCTTTTAAACTAGTTTTGGAAGAATCAATAAACAGCCTCCATTCTTCTTTTTTTGTATTCAACACCAAACTCTTTGATCAGACCTGGAATGTCTGAGCAGTACACTAAATCACCTTCTTGTTCAAAAAATTTCGAAAACTGCTGCTCTCTCTTCCTATACACATACATGCTAGTTCCAACTGCCAAAAAGTTCTTTTCTTTTAGTCTAGAAACAAGCGATCCACCATTTCTTTTGTTAACCCAAGATCTTTAACTAAATCGTTAAGCTCAATCTGAGTAAACAGTTTAAGTTCTATATTTGCTGTAGCACATTGGAACTCTTCATCATCTTATTCATCTATATCTATATCTGTTTCAGCAGTGCTGCCAACTCTTCTACATCCAGCACAAATTATTTTACAATTTTATATGTACTACTATATAAAAGCTGTTAGATTCTGTAATAAATCGAAAAATTTAATATATTGATGTGCAAATGTGAAAAACTGGTTAGTGATACGGCTTAATAAATGTCATATTTGGATTTGATAAACAGAATAATTAGGTGTTTTAAGTAAAAAAGTTTTTCCATCGTTGGCCTGTGGAATCATATCTATAAAGAACGTAATGTTCCATATGTTGCTGATTTAGCCCAAAACAGATTCCTATCCTTTCATGGTAGACTCCATAGTCACTAAAATACACAAGTATATTAACTTCCTTCCCATTATATTACCGTCAGTCCTCCGAGGTGTCTGAAAGGAAGATGGGATGATCTCTTATAGAACTTTTATTGAACCTATGGATGTTCCTTTACAATCAATAGATATGGTATTATGAAAGTTATAATCACATATTTTTTTTTTATTTAAATAAATTCTCGAAATTAAAATCGCTTAATTCATCATGGCTGATACATAACGTCACTAATAACTTTCCAGCGCTCCCCACTATCCATTAAAACATACTTCAATGGAGTTCAAAGTGGGCCACCTAAAAAATATCTCCAAGACGATATTAAGGAGGGAGTGGGAAACAATACTTCTCTTTTTTGGAAAACCAATAATACATTAGTATCAAAATTTACATATTAATATATAAAGGGTGTTCGGAAGATCGTTGGCCAAAGAGGTATCTCGTATAGGGAGGTTCATTTTGAACCTATTTAAGGTCACTTACCTAGATACAAAGCCTTACGGTTTTTTTTTTTTATGAATTTTGTTTTAAAAAATGGCCAAAACTAAACATTCATGCCTTATGAATTTGTTGTTTACTGATACATCAACGCCATTTTTTTGCTGTAATTACTAATACATTGTCCATGCAAAATAAAAAAGATTTGATGCACAAAACAAATAAAAAAAAAAACAACGGGAGATCGTTAGATCTCGTTAAAGGAAAAAAAAAAACTAAGTTTAGATTCTAAAAAGAAAATAAGTTAAAAAACAAACAAACAACCAAAGTCAAATTATTTTAAAAACATAACGATCACCCGTTTTTTTTCTTTTTTTCTATTTGTTTTTTCCATCAAATCTTTTTTATTTTACATGGACAATGTATTAGTAATTACAGCAAAAAAAAAAAAAAAAAAAAAAAAAAAAAAAAAAAAAAAAAATGGCGTTGATATGTCATTAAAAGCTAAGTTATAAGGGAAATGTTTGGTTTTGGCCATTTTTTCAATAATATTCATTAAAAAAAAACTTAAGACTTTTTGCATAGGTAACTGACATTAAATAGGTTCAAAATGAACCTCTCTACCTAAGATACCTCTTTGGACAACGATCTTCCGAACACCCTGTATATCATATCCATCACATAGGAAACTACTTTAGAATTATATAATCATAACATTAATTGTTGATCTAAATCAATTGTTATATTGAACAAAAATAGATTAGAAAACAATTTATAAGTTGTAAGTATCTATATAATCTTGGGCCATGGTGAATAATCATCTCAAAGGATTTTCCAAGTCGTAAAACCATCCAGCCAATAAGTTCACGATCGTGATTGACTGTTTTGTTACGCCGGGCGATGTGGTGGAGGGGTAGCAATAATTATTTATAAGCTGTTGTGAAGTGCTTGTTATGGTAATGGTCCGTCTCCGATCCCCTCCAAGCCAGCAGGATGTCCTCTTCAGCAGCCTTCAAGATGGCAGGAGTGGACGCCAACTTGATCCGGGATGTTTTGTCGAGGGTGTGGTGAAAACCACGCCCGTCTTGCGATCTTCCTACATTCGAATATTAGGTCATCTGTTCTAGTGTCCGCTTGCGCTGTAGGAAAACAGCACATAGACATAATGCGGTATTCTTTATTTGCTTATCATCGGCTTGTATGAGTAGGGTAATAAATGCGACCTTGTAGGCACGAGCCGTATTGAGTTTAATACAATACAATTATTTTCTGAATGAAGTTTAACCTGATGTAAAAAAAAAATAAAACTTATACAGGCATTCCTTGATTACGTCAGTTCCAGTTTCTTGGAAAGTGATTTATTTCGATTTCGACTTAACTGGAGAGCTTCTTATCTCATTCATCGAGTTTGATTTGGCTTAAAAAAAAGACGTTACATAAACTGCTAAACGACCTGTATTTTTAGGTCTACCGTCTGATTTTACTTCAGGAACAATATATTAAGGAAATAAATTAATCGGTTACGGTTTCCCGAAATACACAAATAATCAATGTTTTTAACAAGAATGTTAGTTTTGAATAAGTATACCTCCTCGGAAGTTTATATTGAGAATAGAAGACCAAATCGTTATATTTATAACTGCATATTTATCACTATTTACCAATATAAAAACCATATTTGTTATCATATATCAAGATCATAGATTAATGTTGGTAAAATAATAAAATTGGTAACAATATCCTCTGGGAGCTCTTCTCAAATATCCTTTCCCTCAACACACAATGCTATCGTAGCGCCTCTAAACTTCATTTCGAGTTTCAGATACATTAATGGGTTCTTGCCATTATTTTCTCCATGAACTTAAATCATTACATTTAAATTTTGCAATCGATTAATTTTATAGACATTCTACAACTGTTAGTACAATAAAAAGAAGTTATGTTAGGCAATGATGATAAATAACAAAATTAATGTTAAAGTTTACTCATAAACTAACAACTGTCAATTTAAAAACTTTACTGTTTCTTTCCAGAACAAGGGAAGTGGTACTGATATTATGGTTTGCAAAAGTGGGTTTGTTTTCTGCGAGTCTATGAACTTAATATGATGTATGATGTGGCTTGAAAAAGTTGAAATCTTCATCTCTTTTAGTTATCTTTTGGAGCGTCAAGTCCTAAAATTATGTTCTTTATGATTTATTATTGGAGTACCTAACTATGACATTATAGTTGATTTGACTCGTAGCTCAATGAAGTTTCATAATTGTGTTTTTAATTACCTTCTTATCTTTCATTTTATTTAAATGCATGTTTTACTTACATATGTATTTATAATATAATAAATGTAAAAATTACATGCACATCATATACATTGAAGTATGGAGTGTATAGGAATAAATTAGCTTCTAGCATGGTAATGAATGCCAAAATGAGGATGCACGAATTATAAAGATTTTTTAATGGAAGTCGATCTATGAGAAAAGGTATACAAATCGGTAGTTCTTGTACAGAAGTCCTGGATAGAAGAACACAGGGTTAATAGATCATGAAGGTGGGTGGGATTTTTGGTCCATCAGGTTTGGGATAAAAAGGTTCTAAGGAAATATTTCCGTCTGTAATCAGGATAATGCCTTCCGAGTTCGGTGTACCAGCAGGAAATGTGAGAACTTCGAGGAACTCTGAAAATGAAAAGATTCTTATGAAGCAATTCATCAGTATCATTAGAATCTTCTCGAGCTCATCATATAGTCCCCCAAAAATTAAAGATCCATAGGCAGAGTATAATGAGGGAGAATAGGAGAAGTTAGCGGATACATTTTAGGAATGAATTATTATGTTTAGAAAAGAGGATATATATAAAATACCTTAAAATACAATATCAACAATATCTTAAAATACTATGGATCAATTTAAATGATTAAAAGAGGCCGTAACCGTTCAGTAATACACAGCTTCATTTACTCAACTTGCAGAACAGTTAAACGTTTGACAGAAGGAATTGTCCTTTAATGTAACTGATGTATGATTCATCGTTTCATTACAGTAAAGGCTCCATTGTAATATTTTATATTCATGTATACACAGTCTACATACAATGCTAGGGAGGCGAAGCAACGGTAGATGAAGATTTTTAAGTAGGCCTACCCGTCCTATTAGGCCGGATAGAACGTCTTGGCTATAGATTACTGCCTATGCCACTGATGCTACGTCATTACCAGAGCCCCAAAAAAGCTGAGCCACCCACCTCGTGACGTCTTTCATCCCCGTGATGTCATTAGTGACGTCAGATGTACTGACTGATGTGCATTGTTCCTCATGCATCGGCCCTATTAGGCGGTTCCAGGCCGTAAATCTCGTGTTTGGTTAGCGCGCTTTTTATCATACCGTGCATACATACATTATTACAACAGATTGAAATATTTGTTCCATCTCAAGAGAGATTGTTGGGAGGATATCGTTTCCGACAGCAATCGTCTATGCTGGTTAGATAGGAACAAAGCACACCATTCTGAGCGGATCGCAACTCATTATTTTAATTAATGTTGTCAAAAAATCCATTCCATTGCGCTGCGTTCCTTTTCGCACTAGTATGAGCCAACCTTTATTGTTGACATTCTCTCTTAGATTTTTAGCTCAAATATCCTAAGAAATATAAAAGAAGTTTTTCCCCAATTAAGGGAAACCCACTTTTTAAGGGGCTGGGTGCGTTACAGGAGGGTTTTCTGCCCTCGAAGTCGATCCTCAGCTGAAATGACAGAATATAAAGTTTCAGCCTCCAGTCAGATTCGAACTTGAGCATGGCAGTCAAGCGCCTTAAGGTGGGTTTTCCCGGCGGCAGGATAGATACGTCGCGTAGAACGTAGGTCAGCCTATTGCGGCGGCAGGATAGATACGTCGCGTAGAACGTAGGTCAGCCTGGTGGCAGAAACTTATAACCGAAGTACGCCGCGCATGCCTGTTTTCTTACAAATAGAAATGGCGAGCGTACAACTCTTTAATTTGAGCTATTCGGAAAAAGTGTTTAGTTTTTCATGAACCGCCTGGGACCCGTCAAGAAACATGATGTTGAGGTATATCCTGAGGGATGGACCAATTTGAAGATTCTGACTAATGATAGGAGGATGTCTTATTTTCATGTAAATAAAAATTTAAACATGAAACACCGCCCAGGGATTGGTGATTCGAAATTTCCAGATTCATCACTATTTGAAAAACTTACATTTTTGCTTCCGTTGTGGGATGAAGAGGAAATGAGACAAGAATTATTGAATAATTCGTTGATTGATGATTTTTAGTTTTCATAGGTAGTTATTTGTTTATTTGAGCCCAGGAGCATGGTAGTCAAGCGCCGTAAGGTGGGTTTTCCCCGCGGCAGGATAGATACGTCGCGTAGAACGTAGTAGTAGAACATTGAGCCACTTGGAAAGAGTGTTTAGTTCATGCCTATCTTCATGAACCACCTGGGACCCGTCAAGAAAAGGAAGCTATTACTAATAATTAAACATATGATGGATGAGGAAGAAGAGGATCTCTTGCTCGAGGCTTTTAAATTGCGAAAAACTAGCAATATGTTTAATAAACGTGATAAAGAGAGTGCATTTCACATATTGATCAACAACCACTTAATCGACGACGAAGTGAGGTTCAAAGAATATTTACGACCTTAATCTCTATCTTATAACTCACAAATGTTATACATATTAAAACTTCCCACACACAGCTGTTGCAACTTACAGCTTCAATTAATGTTCCGTTATCTTCTGCATTGAAGCGGGATGCCATTTTTATTGAAAAATAAGAAAAAAAAATTAAGATAAACCATTTTTCACAATCCAAAGTCGCGGCGTACAACTGACTGACTCCTCATACAACTGAGATGAGTTCCCCCAACAGGCTCGACGTAAAGCGCTGGCGTACAACGATTTGCGCTCTGTTGGAAAACAGACACACTAATTTAGTATATAGCAGTGTCCGGCGTATTGCGCAATGTCATTGCGTTCTACGCGGCGTATCTATCCTGCTTCGGGGAAAACCCGCCTTTACCCACTGAGCTACCGCACCTCACGTAATAAAACATAGATATTTTTTATATATACTTTTACGTAATCTATCTGATTAATTTGTAGCTCACTTAACCATATCAGTTTTAGCAAATAGGATTGTTTCAAAAATTGATGGGGGCGTGACAATTTTTCAACAAACATAAAGGTTGCCAACTCTGATTAGTTTGATTCATAACATCATAAGATTCTTTTGGGAAAACTCCTCAAATTTATTTACATAACTTATGGCACAAACAAAGTATTTAGAACATTTTAATTAAATTTGTTGAAATACTTCCCTATCATTCTTTTCTGAATCATTGCATTCGTGTTGATTCTTTACAACTAAGGGACATAAACGATTGAAGGTATCAACAATAATGTAGCTAAGGTGCTCTACGTGATGTTACATTTTTATGAGTAAACAAGCCGACATGAAACTTCCTGTAGTGCTCATTAACTGCAGCCTTATCTAGCTATTTTCCTTGAGATCGTAGAAAGCTAACTGTATATAAACTATTAATGGGAATCATTAACGCTCTACAAATTTTACAAATATCTATAAATGAGAAATAGTGATGCAACTAATGTGCTTCATAGTCTAGGAGCCAATGACACATTTATTCAACGGACGAACTTAAAGCTACTGATAATATTAATTGACAGTCGCCTACAGCTAAAATCGCCGTCTTGCACTTCTGCAAGTGCATTTCTGGTAAAATTAAATTTTTTTTTTTATATACATAAGGCAAAGTTTCGGTGTTCCATTCAACGGAAACATAAACTGCTAAAATGTATGAAACAGCTAAATTACATCTAGTAAGTTATAAGCCTAAGCGGAAACAGACGTAATCGGCTGCGTTTTCAAAACTGACGCGCTCAAACACTTCTTCAAGTACTCCACAAATTAGTACTCTTTTGACTATAACTCCGAAACTATTTGTTCGAACCAAAACTTCTTTTTCCATCCGAAAGCATAGTTAAATTTTGATATATGAAATTTTGAAATTAAGTCCCGTAAAAAGCCATGTCAACACGCTAAAAAACGCGTATTGTTGTGAAATCCAAGTTTTTTGGCACATTTTTTGCTTTTTTGCACATTTTACTGCGGAATGGTGCTAGCCACATATTGGTCAATTTTCAAACTCGATCCACTTGTCTCACTATACTTTTAAAACTCTTGTAATAATGTAATTGAATATAATTAAAGTTTATTATCAATTTCCAACTCTATATGAAATGAAATGAAATGAAAAATAAGCTTTATTCTGGAACAGACTGTCCCCTAAGAATAATTAAAGTGCACAATAATAGGTACAATTGTCTGGCTGAGATTAGTTAAAACTCAGCACATCGGTGTTAAAAATTAAATTATCAGAAAACAAACAAAAAGAAAAGAAGAGAGAAGAAAATAAAATAACATACTAAATTAAAAATTAATGTTGAGTAAAAAAAATAAAAAATAATAAGTGGAAAAAATAAATAAATAAATAAAATAAAAAACAATCAACAGTAAAACTTTTAGCACACTTATGTACATTTGCATTTTTGTGGAAGATTGAAGATCGAGGAGATGGATAAATAAAAGATGTTTAAAAGAAGTTAAGGAAGAGGCTTTGCGAATATGGATAGGTAAGGAATTCCAAAAAGAGGTAGCAAGGATGACGAAGGATTTTTCATAGGAGGCAGTTCTATGTGAGGGGGTATATAGGTTGGAAGGTTGGGATCTTGTATTCAGGTGGTGAATGGAGGAACGCAGAGTAAGTAGGTCTAGGATATAGAAAGGTTTATTGGTTTTTAATGACTGGAATAGGAAAGTACCGAGGAAGTATTGCCGTCGAAAATCTGGGAAAACCCACCCTAGCTCATTGTACCGGCAAGATACGTGAGACCGTCTGCTGACACCAAAGATAAATCTTATGAAGTAATTCATAAGTCTCATCTCTAGCTCAACAGACAGCGCCCCATACACCAAGCATCCGTAATCAAAGTGGGGAAAAATGAGAGAGGATACCAGAAGTTGGCGGGTACTTCGGGGAAAGGAGTCACGATGTCTTTGGAGCTGTTTGAGGATCATGATGGATTTTCTGGTAATTTGGGAAATATGGTTATTCCAGGATAGGCGTCGATCAAAGGAGATTCCGAGGTTTTTGATGGAAATTTGGAATCGAATTGTACGGTTATTGAGGTAAAGTAATGGATAGTAGGGGAGGGAATTAAGGGTAGGTTTTGAACCGATAAGGATAGCCTTGCTTTTCTCTGGATTCAGGCGTAACTTATTTTTCATTGCCTATCCGTTGATGTTCTCAATATCGTTCTGAATCTTACGAGATGCTTCGTACATGTCTGAAGGATGGAAGGATAGGTAAATTTGGAGGTCGTCGGCATACAAACGATACTGGGAGTGGCGTATAACTTGGGGTAGGTATATAACTCCGTAATATTGTAACCTCTCATGTTGAATGGCGCTCGCCACCTGTCGGTAAATTTTCAAACGTTTTTTTAATAACAAACTAATTAAAAATTAGTAAATTGTGTTATTGCTAAATCTTTCTTGAAGTATAAGGATGATGTTAAAATTTGGTGGAGATTGGTGATGTAGCTAATTTTTTTTCTCCAATAATTATTGTTTGTTAATACATTTGGTTTGTTTTTTTTTTTGGTTATCACACGAGTTATTGTTAGTAACAGAAATTTATTTTTAAACGAGGTTTCGGTTACAGTACCGGGATTCGAAAAATTTTGGAATGTACTCATCACTGTTTTTTATATATCACTGGATTTGTATACAAGTAAGATAACTCTTTAACGACATTCACTAATTTTCTATTATCAAGATTGATTTTAGTAACGTGTAATACCAGTTCCCATTCGCCAATTAATCACGCCCAAAATCCTGACCATGACTTTACTGACCATGTTTATAATACGTTATCTCGAGGGAATTTTCAATTGACGTCGCTCAAGAGCAGGCGCGATGTTTGGATTCGGGTGTTTTGACAGATGTTTCATAATTAATGTATCCGATTGTTTATGTAATGCGCCGCTTTCCAAAATAGTCCTCTCGCGTTACTTTCACTCTAGACCACTTTCAGGGGCCAAATATTAATTGTAGCTTTCGTGGAACGGCTCCGTCTCCACTCCGCTTCGGCAAGGCCCGTCGCATAAATATCTAAACGCATAGCCAATTTTAGATTTTATGTCAAAAAAAAATATCTTACTAGATGAACAGTGATTATTAAAACCGTTTTGTGTATCGGATGGGCCGGACTCGATTTGCATATTATCAGTGGAGATGGTGTTCAGATTGAGGGGGCCAGCCCGGCAATTAGCGGGAGCTCGTCTAATCGCCGCTGAGCTGTTCCTTAACGACGACACCGTCCGCTGTGGTGTTGGGTATCATCAGCTACTGCTTCCGCTCATCCCAAGCTGTCACTATGAAACCTGAGCATACAAATTACCTTGAAACCTATAAATTATTTTTGAAGAAAATTATAATTATTTGGTAGGTATTTATTCAGTGTTCTTAGGTTGAAAAAATGCACACACACGCGTAAGTATACATATTTACTAGAAACAGGGCCAACTACGACTTTCGCCGATTAGTCGATCTATTGCTTCTGTTCTGCTTTAGAATTAGGTCACCTCGGCAATATCTGTACAGTATATTAGAAGTTATAGGATCTACTTTTTTGTTGATAGGGTAAATCACTAGTTATGGTCATAGGGGAACTTTAACGATAATTATTATTTGTTTTCCCTATTTATTAATTATTATTATTATTATTATTATTTATTGTTACTTCTTTGTATTTTATTCCCCTTTTAATTTATTGTTATTATATACTTCCTCTACAGTTAAATTATTCCAAAATTATTAGAAAACTTACTTGTCATGGGTGTCTCTTGTACGCGACTATACCCTTCATTCAACCATTTTTAAATCAATATTATTGTTTAAACATCAATGTATGGCTTCTCAGGATAATCTGGAAATTAGATAAATACAAAAATAAAACATAAACAAGAGAATTTCGTTGATATAGTTTGTAATATGTACTATTATATATATTCTAAAAATTTTATTCTATTGAATGTAAAATTGATGAATATACTAAAGCTTCCTTTCAAATAAGTTTTTATGTTTTTTTACAATGAGCTAAAATTACCAGTTATGGGCATGTTGTACCGGTTATGGTCATAGCCAAGTTATGGTCATGTGACGAAATAATCTAAAAAAAAATGTTTTTAATAATTTTTAAGATTAATATTAATTAATGAACAAAACTATAAAAATAATCTAAATACTAACACAGTGCGGTCTAACAAAAAAATGAAATATACATATAAAAACACGATCACTCGATGCTCTCATTCACAAATTTTGTTGTTACTTATTAGGTTTGAAAACCGTCATGAAAAGATAATTGAAAATGAATTTTAAAAAACTATTTATCAGAGTGTAATTCTGTCCCACTTCTCGTTGATTTTCTTCATAATCAGTTACGGCATACAATTTTGTTTTTGCAAATCGCTCAATCAATTTTATAACTCTTATTTCTGAATTGAAAATTGATGTGATTTTTTTCTTTTAATTCTAGTTCTGCATTGCTTTACATTTTGACTGTAGTAGTTTCTTATTGTTACATTTTGTTTATCTTTTCATAAATATGTCAGTTAGTATCTTAACCATGGATAAGTCGATCCCACCGATTCTTGAGGAACGAATCGATATCGAAAATCAATGATCCAAAGTCGATTCCTAGGAATCTTTCGGTACCACTGTTGTTGGCGATAGTTTCGTTACACATAGTTATTATACTTTTTTTTTTTTTTTTAAAAAGAGGGATTTTTCATATACTAGATTAAGACTGCTCGGTGCAGAATTCTTAACTTTATTTTGAAAAGTCAAGCATTGCTACTACAATCCAAACGTCAAAACGTCGCTATTAGAAATTAAAAAAATAGGACAATAGCACCGTTTTATTATATTTTTTGGTTAATCCTTGAGGATTAAAGATTATTTCTCATTTTATGAAATGAAAATAATAGTTATTATTTCCTGATACACTGTTAAAATAAACATCCCGAGATATATCAGAGCATCTTATTATCTACAGTGCTTAGTGAAAGGATTTATTTGAATATTTCCGCTTCTTTAAGTAATAAATGAAAATAAGAACCTATGGAATATTTATCTTCTCAAATAATAGTTTATAATAATAATAATAAATAAATGTTTAGCGAACCCGAAGGTTCGGTACCGACACCACCAATGATCGACCGCACACTTACCTCCAACCCACTCCTCCAAATCCCTGACGCAATCCTCCCATCTTCGTCTCGGTCCACTCCTAGGTTGTTTGCCCGACGCACAGTGGGACGAATGACCAATCTAGAAGGAAAAAAGTCTGAATTACTTAAACAGACCAGGCAACCTGATATTCATAAACAATAGAGTTTAAATAAGGTAAAATAAAACCACTAAAGTCACAACAATTAGGAAAATACTATACAGTAGGTCCCCATAGCCCGGCAGATGACCTTAGGATTTTTTAAAGGGAGTAAAAAATCCTTGCTATGCCGTCCTTCGGAAGGGACGTAAAATGGGGCTCCCGAGCCTGTGCGATGTCAGGTACTCGTTAAAGATCCCTATCCTAATTATACCTGGATAGGCAAAATTTAGGACTCCCACCGTAGCATCGTCCGATTAGCCATAGCAGCATAAAGTGACGTTAAACGAAATAAATAAATAAATAAGTAGGTCCCCATTATCGGTGGTTCAATATATATATATATATATATATATATATATATATATATATATATATATATATATATATATATATATTTAATTAGGTTTAATTTTTCACAATATTAATTTAATAAAAATAATGAATTAAATAGTTTCTAACGAATATATAATTGTCAATTATTTATAGTTACTATTTTGCAGTAATTATTTTTAATTATCTTAAAAAAGTAATAAATGAAAAAATATGTCAACCTGGTATCGTATAAATAAGATGTTTCCGGTGTACTTATCCAATTCATATTATGGTACGATACTGTTTTCAAGTCTTTCTGTGGTATTTTAACTAACCTGTTAGCCTACTCAACAAAACTATTTACTCAGTTATGCTTTAGACTCCATTTAAATAGGAACTATCGAAATGTCACAAAAAAATAAAATAAATAAACAAATAAACAAATAAAATAAAATAAAAAAAAAAACCTGCTTACATAGATTTAACCTACATTCTTATGTATTTTTGAGTATTGAAACTTAATAAACTTATGAAAAACTATTTTTTTCATATATAAGTAAATTTCTCAATCTCCTGGATGTAATATGACTTTACGGGTTTTTTTAGGCTCTTATTATTTCGTTTTAATTTTCGTAACTACTAATTTTAAATATCTCTTCAGTACAGCTGAAGATGTTGGAATAATATCCTCTAATTTAAGTGTTTCAAATATAGTAATATATATTAAATCAATGCCCTTACGGTTTTGCCAAGTACGAAATAACTCCCTTCGGAATTGAAAATTCATTTTCAGACAAGAAAGCCGATAAAAGCAGCTAAATGTTTCATGATTATTTCATATACCTTCTAAGGCACCTTTACAATGAATTTCAGAGAGGTACTTTGTGGTACTTTTTAGTACTAATAAATAATAATAAAAAAATACTTTAGTTTAAAAATTATATTATAGGTCAAATTATAAAAAAATTATTTTGAGCATTGCTTACTGATATAACGATCGTCTATATTCACTAATTATAAAAGAATAATGAAAAAATATCAATAGGATGATACACAAATTTAGATTGAAAGAATCAATAGTTTTAACAAAATTTGACCTATGGAGTAAGGTACTACTTTGATCGTTCTTTTTACTTTGAAATCCACCTCCAAAAAAACGAAAGAACCATTGATAATGTTCCATAAACTACTTAACTCTACACCTATCACAATAGTATCATTAATTTTCATAATGACTTTTTTCCTCCTAGATAGGCCATTCGTCCCACTGTGATACGGCTCAAAACTGATTACATCTTTCGGAATTCGATAATTTCTAAACCCAACGGGTTTACTAGCTAATTTTACAATTTCAATACTTGAAGTATATTTACCGGATATAGCTCGCGCAGTTCCGCATTCTGAATGCTTCTAAATTCTCCTTTATCCCCTTTTTCAAATAATAGTTTATAAAATTAATTTTGTTTTTGTACAAATTTTGAACCGGAATTGACTTATATATTGAATGTTGTGGATAATAAATGCTATGTGCAGTTCGCTAGCTTTTCTTGAGATATTATTGTTTTCTTATTAAAAGGTCTTTTGCTTTTTCAGCTCTCATATCTCATATCGATTTATGTAATTGTAACTTACTTTTCAACCGAGGTAACGCCACAGAGAATCGAGATTCGATTTTTTGATACAGGTACTGGTACTCAAAAAATTTGGTAATGACACAACACTTAACTTGACCATTTCAGAAGTTATGGTTTTTCAGGTAGTTTCATAGTTTATATAAGGTTTTAAACCCCTTACATCCAGATACTAAATTATCCTTTTATAATATAAATTTTAATTTTTTGATTAAATTTGCCAATTTTTTATTATTAATTTTAGGAATCATAGTGAAATCGATTCTGAACGTTCCTGTTAGCCGATGAAGTTTTTGATTTATGGATCCGCTGAATTGATTGATTAATATTAGTTGATCAAGATTCGAGTTTCTTCAGCGACCCAACGGGGGTTTATTCGCAATCTGAAAACCATCTCAGTAATTTGCTTAGTTCCATTATTGGTACATTATTTGACCTTATGAATTAGCATAATCGGAAACCAAATTTTAAAATTATAGCCTCAGGAGTACGGCTCTTAATGATCACTCTGGATCCCAATAAATCAGGGTTATGATACATTTATAAGTGTTTTTTGATGACAAGCTGTTTGGAAGAGAAATTGATTTACATGGAAAAATGTTTTATGGGATTTCGCCTGTTGAAACATTTCTTCGTTAAAAAGTGACTAAATTGTTCTAAATAGCAGCCCTATTTTGAATGTTGCTCTAAGGTACAGAAGATGATAAAGTTTAAAATATGAGCAATGAGAGAATAACAACAGAAAGTTATTAGTAATAAGCATGAAAAGAGGAAAGAAAATTTAACTTATTTTGTGATTGTTTATGCAAGAAAAGATAAATTAGAGACAATTTACACTCTATCCATCGTACTTTTGCATTTTCCTTTTCTATAAATACATATTAATATTAGATATGTATATACAGGGTGAGTATCTCTTAGCGTAAAAAAAAAAATTGGGTGAAACTAGATCAAAAGTGTAGCCAAATGCCGCAGACCTCACCTTTCTATTCCAATCCGTTGCAGATATATGGTAAATAAACGATTTTTTGGAGGAAAGCATGTTTTTTACGATAAAAGCTGTAATATCTCCATTTTGTTTAAATATTTTTCAAATATTGATCACATTTTCGGATTTAGCAATAAATTTCCTATAAGATCGGAGTAATTTAACCTTGAATTTTACAAACTTGGGACCTAAAAAATATCTTTATCTTCACCTAATTTAGGGAAGTTACAATTTCTTATAATACTTCAGCGCTCACTGCTTTTCATAAAAACAATCCACAAAACTGCAAAGCTCTCAAAAACTTACAAATTTAATAAGCTTTCAAATGATATGTTAAACGTAATGATTTTGTTTTAATTTCATGGAGAAATTTACTTTTGAAACCGAAAAAACATGGTGTTCTCATTTAGCATACAAATCAGGTACTTTGGTAAATAAGACATTATGATAATCGCTTGATGAAAATCTGTATTTTAAATAAAAGAAACACTTCATTAGAATAAAAAGCAAAGAAAAAATATAATATTTATTGACATAAATTTTAGGCCAGTTCAGGTATTCATAATAACAACAGCGACTTTGACCTCTCTCAGTACTAAGCACATTATCGCTATTTCATAGTTATTTTCCTGTTTATTTTGAAATGGGAGGGGATTATTGTTTATTATTTTATTTTTATTTTGATATAATGATTGAAAGTTTGATTTGGAAATTAAGAAGCTACAGAGATAAAAGTGTCACTATCATTAGAAAGACCCTTGCTAATATTGCTTATCCTTAGCTTGAGGGCCCATTTTATTTATTGGGATTATTTTTTTCTGTTTGGCAATACACCTGCGAAGATGGCAACGTTCACAAATGGTGAGTACGCTGACATACATTTTTTGTATGGTTTTTGTAATGGAAACGCGAGTGCAGCGCGGCGGGAGTACCAACTTAGGTTTCCAGATAGGCGCCTCCCCTCTACGATAGTGTTTTCACGAACTCATCAACGTTTATCTGAAACAGGTTCCGTTCATAAGTTACGTCAAGAATTGGGACAAGTTCCTCATGATGTTGAACTCGAAGAGGAAATTATTGATATAGTAAATGAAAATCCCAGTGTTTCATCAAGAGACTTGGCCCGTGAAATTGGTATCTCCCAAAGGTCAGTTATCAACATTTTGCACCGAGAACATTTTCACCCATATCATTTCACACAAGTACAAGGGCTAGAACCTAATGATCATGTACATAGAATACAATTTTGCCGCTGGCTTTTAAATAGAGACATTCAAGAACACCAGTTTCTGAGGAAAATTTTATGGACAGATGAGTCTCTTTTTACAAGGGAAGGAATTTTTAACGTCCACAACCGGCACTACTGGGCAGCTGAAAACCCACATATGGTTCAAGAAGCATCTTTCCAGCATCGTTTTACAGTGAATGTGTGGGCTGGGATAATAGGGGGCCGACTCATTGGGCCACATTTTTTGCCCAGCAGATTGAATGGAGAAAGTTATTTGGATATTTGGAAATATTCTACCACAACTTATTCACGACATTCCACTTGATGTTCAGCAAAACATAATATTCCAACACGATGGTGCTCCTCCACATCATTCGGCAGCAGTACGGGAATGGCTGAACCAACGATATTCGACCTGGATAGGTAGAAATGGTGTGATACATTGGCCAGCTAGGTCACCTGACTTAGCTCCAATGGACTTTTATGTGTGGGGCTACATAAAAAGCGAGGTATATGCCAGAGAAGTGACCAGCATTGAGGTCCTAAAGACGAGAATTCTGGAGGCCGGAGCCAAATTGCAACAGCGTCTGACTTTAGCAGTGACCGTAGGGGCTGTGAGAAAGAGAGCAAGAAGCTGCATTCGAAATAATGGAGGACATTTTGAAAATTTAATAAAATAACGGACTCTGGCGGCGCTTTATTGACAGTGATTCTTTTATTTTCAAATTAACAAATTTTTTCTTTGCTTTTTATTCTAATGAAGTGTTTCTTTTATTTAAAATACAGATTTTCATCAAGCGATTATCATAATGTCTTATTTACCAAAGTACCTGATTTGTATGCTAAATGAGAACACCATGTTTTTTTCGGTTTCAAAAGTAAATTTCTCCATGAAATTAAAACAAAATCATTACTTTTAACATATCATTTGAAAGCTTATTAAATTTGTAAGTTTTTGAGAGCTTTGCAGTTTTGTGGATTGTTTTTTTATGAAAAGCAGTGAGCGCTGAAGTATTATAAGAAATTGTAACTTCCCTAAATTAGGTGAAGATAAAGATATTTTTTAGGTCCCAAGTTTGTAAAATTCAAGGTTAAATTACTCCGATCTTATAGGAAATTTATTGCTAAATCCGAAAATGTGATCAATATTTGAAAAATATTTAAACAAAATGGAGTGATTACAGCTTTTATCGTAAAAAACATGCTTTCCTCCAAAAAATCGTTTATTTACCATATATCTGCAACGGATTGGAATAGAAAGGTGAGGTCTGCGGCATTTGGCTACACTTTTGATCTAGTTTCACCCAATTTTTTTTTTTACGCTAAGAGATACTCACCCTGTATACAGGGTGTCCCGAATTTAAATGGTAAAACTTTAGGTACTAATAGGGGACCGAAAAACTAAGACAAAAATTCCTTCAGAGATTTGCTCGTTTTTGCTTAGTTTTAGAGAAAATCGCAGAAAACGAAACAAAACCAAAATGTTACAGGTAGCGATTATCACCTTTCAAAGTTCGTCAGGCTAGACAGTGAGATATGTAAACACTTAATGTTATCCTTTACATTCTTTTATTTGTTTACATTTTGGCTTCCTTCTAGGATTATAATCCCTAAATCAGTCTTCAGTCAGTTACTCAGATATTTTTGTGTGAATAGATTCAGCCACAATGCCGCATACATATTCTAATGTTGAATACGCCGATATGATTTTTGTGTATGGTTTCTGTAACGGTAATGCTTTAGAAGCGGTGCGGGTGTATGCGCGCCAATTTCCAAATAAAAGAGTGCTTAATCAACGAGTCTTTTCGTTAACTTTTAATAGACTGCGAGAGACTGGGTCATTCTTAATACGTAATGAAGGCGACCAATTCCAGGCAGCAATAAGAGCAGATTATTATAAATTCGGGACACCCTGTATAACTAAAATATCTAATATTAACTCCACGTCAAAAGTATCTCAACACTTTGAAATATTAGAGTTTTATAAAAGCGTATTTTTTTCATAATAAAGAAAGGTTCTGAAGTCTATAATAAACATCCCTAAGCAAGCCATAAACATTTTTTATTAAAATAAATTACAATATTTCTTCCAATAAACAAAAACTTAGAAAACTTACTTTTTAAAATTTTCATTTTTTACAATTTTAATTTTTAACTTTTTAATTCATATTTAATAATAAATATTGCCACATTTGGCTTGAATTACTGCTTCCACTAGTCTTGGCTTACTTATAA
Organism: Euschistus heros; assembly: GCA_003667255.2. Classification (NCBI taxonomy): domain Eukaryota; kingdom Metazoa; phylum Arthropoda; class Insecta; order Hemiptera; family Pentatomidae; genus Euschistus; species Euschistus heros. Next base: position 3,307,725 of record RCWM02000051.1, on the reverse strand, counting down.
ATAACGAAACGAATGATAAATATGGACTGAAGGAACTTTGAAAAAAATAATCTAAAATTCCATCGTTTGTTATTTACATGGAAAAACATTGATGTGTTTAATCCTTAATGTCTCACGTTTGATAGATAATATTAATCTGAATATAAACCAAATATGGATTAAGGTTAGAACCAGGAAAATCTCGAGAATTATAAGTGTTGCATTACTTTTAACGGGGAGTTCACTTTTTTCAGGTGAAACTTTTTTTCACTCTCAAAAATGTAACATTTTGACACACTCTAGCTCTGTTGGTGTTGCTTGGTTTAAAAAATTGACGACAGTTTCCTAAACAGAAATTTATTGAAGATAATTTTTTGTTGTATAACAACTGTCGCTATGACCTACCGTTTAGGAGCTATATTGGTTTGAATGAAAAAAGTTACGGCAGAAAGCCCTCTACTTTCTCTCAACTTTGTTTATTTGGAATAATTGTTAATTTAATTTAATTATTAATTCAGGTAATTTGATCAGTAATAAAATGCAAATTGTGGAAAGCAATATACTATAGTTAAATATCTCCATGATCTATTGTTTTTGACATACATCCAAACATTGACTAACATCCAACATTTCTTTTAATAAAGTAACGGACTTTCATGGGAGAACCGTGCCTCTTAAGTGAACTTTCAGTTCATTTCAATTTCAGAACGGTCAGTTTCCTGATACAGTGATACAACAGTTGTGATTTTACAAGGAAGAGCGGGTACGGCCGAGATGAAGAGGTCATCCGAGGAGGATAAAGGAATTAAAGGAGTTGTCCGTCAGAGAGGCGGTACCGCTACAAAGCGACCGATAAAGCAGGAGTCCCCGGTGTCAGCAATAAGTCCACTACTCTATACATTATTCAGTTTTCGGTTTTCCTCCTCGAGGGCTGTCCTCCTTGCTATTGCCGGGGTCTTCGCTAGAGCAACCTCCATTATCATCGCCAGGCCTTCATTATACTGATTGGTCGGTTGTCCAAGGGCGTCCGGGGGGCAGCTGCACATGGCAATGCACCACTTCCCATGACTTTATCTACTGACGTACTGTTATCTCTATCAAATGTCAGCTCTACTTCTATTTTCTTTTAAACTCTTTAGTTCCTAGTTGCATCCTGGTGGAGAGTACTAATGGTCTCATTTAACACTAAACCTACCGACTTGTTTCATGTGTTCATGTTTCTGTCACAATTCCTCGGTAAAAAACAATAATAAAAGAGGAGTGAATATTGAAAAAAGACGTTTGATAAATAGTTTAATAAAGGTATTTAAGTCAAAAAGCAAAGAAATGAATGTTGATTCCAAGAACATCTGTCAAAACTTCTGAAAAGGGTCACTGGACCCAACATGATAGGTCAAGTTTTAAAAACCTTTTAACGTTTGTCACATATTTCATTAAAAACTCTATATATTTGTCTATGAGATAACGATTGATAAAAAAATAATTAAAACTTAGCTAACCTACATTCTGGGTGCAAAACTATCATTTCATGATAGAAATATGTAAGTGATAAAGATCTGTTTGCAGGCTCTGAAATTGAATTCCACTTAATAAAATATAGGAAATTATTAAATTTTCGTTAGTAAAATTTTGTTTCTTCAAGCGATTTTTTTAAAAAATATATAGTAGACGAGACCCTGTTTGGATATTCATAATCCATATTTGGACCAATATGGCCGAGAGTAAACTGGATATATAGTAGAAACTCGCTAATCCGCCTCCCCCTAGTCCGACTCTCCGGGTAACATCCCGCGGGGTCCCGTTGGATGCACAATATTTTCCTTTATAGTGCAGTAAAATTGTAGTTTTGATTTATTTATACATTATTAGTGTTGTGAATATGTGTTAAAATCCAAATTTTCGATCTCGATCCGCTGCCACTTCATAATTGGTAGCTCCAAAGCGTCAAAACATTCGACTTTTTTAAGTTTCATCAAAATTGCTGCTGCCCACTTGGCTCTAAAGAAAATCATTTTATATTCAAAACTAAACTAAACTTTCTAGAATTTGAGCAAAAAATAAGCTCTGTAGTTAAAAAAACAAAGATACAAGATTTCAAATTTTCGAAATTCTCTCAAAATTGGCAGACATTTTTTTTCCGGTTTTGCTATACACGTCCTTAACGAAGTTTAGAGCATACTTCATTATGAAATATTTTAAAGTCGAGTTATTTTACTATGAACCGAACAAATTACAGTGTTATTATGGCCAATGTTTCTATACGTAAATAATAAATAAATCCACAAATAATAAATAAATACGAAAAGTAATAATAAATCCAGACTCTGGTTATTAATATTATTTGTGAATATAATGTACGTTTCTGGTTCCTTTCTTTTTTAAAATGTTAGTTCATATATAGAACATTTTAATATAATAAACACGTATTCACTTTTATCTATAAGAACATGTGCTTCATTGAAATCTACGGTTAATCTATTTGGCTGTTCGGCTCTCTCTTTTCCGGGAGAACCTTAGGGTTCGGATCCTACTGTAGCTAAAATCTGGACATGAGAGAGTGACTAGGATCTACAAGAAATTCTAATATTATTTATAATCAATAATTATTTTTAATTATCAGTTTTGAGCTGTCGGATAAACGACCGAGGGTTTTGGAGAATAAATGGAGGGAGGTGTGTGGTCAACGGTTGGTGTCGGCATTGAACCTTCGGGCTCGCTAAGTTATTGTTAATAGTTTATATTAAAATTTTTATTTTTTTGGGAATAGAATGGGAATTCGAATGAGAGACTGGTGAATGAATGTAAACGGTTATGGAGTTTACTATGAAAGGATATGTGTCTGGTTTGGACTAGATCAGCAACATATGGAACATATTTATGGATTTAAGGATTAGATACGATATGTTTTAGTGCAGTCCAAAATCTCAACTGCGTATTTCTTGTTAGACCTAATTATCTACTTATTGAAATTTACAACTTTTTAAAAAAGATACATCCAGTAAATGTGATTATAACGTTCATAATAAAATGCTAATGGCTTGCGAAGCAACTCCCTTCTGTTTGCACTTCAATAAGAGTTCTACTTGAGAAGGTTCTTAGCCCATCTTCTTTTTAGACGCCTTACAGTACTGTCGGGAACATAATGGTTAACAAGATGAAAGATTAGTGCAATTTTAACCAGGATAAAAATGACTGCTATGCATAAAAATATCATTGATGAAATAATTCTTATTAATTGCATTCTACAATGCAATATTTTAATCAAGAAACAATTTAAACTTTAATTATTAGTTAAAATTATCTAACTTATTTATATATGCGAGCAGGCGAAGCCGCGAAGGTGGATGCTTGTGATTTTATTATATTTTCTAATTCTTCAAACTTCAGGAAGTTCTACAGTAAAAAAAAATCCCCGGACTACTTTGTTTTTTTTTCTCATTTGGCTGCACCAGTTACTTTCTATATGAGAAAAAAAATTAAAATAAATAGCATTGAGTTATACATTTATATATTAAGACATGGTTTATTATAAAGCTCTCCAAAAGTGTTTGCATGAAATTAAAAACCGACTATTAGTGTTGTCAATACTGACCATCTTACAAGAATATTGGCTTCTGATAAATTGTCGAATGTCCTTTAATTGCATCATTGAAATTTCATTGCCTTTAAATGGTTCAAACTTTCCTTTTCCTGTTTTTGTAAATAGTTATATTTTATAGATATTATCTATTGATTACTTAAGATAATTTATTATTTACCCTTGTCAGGAGGTTGCTAGACTTGGAATTAATCACCCCAGCTACTCTCCACGATCCTGATCAAGGTATGATTAATTTGTGGAATTTAATCAGTAATTTGCTATGAAGACTTCTGTCATCGGCTACCTTACAGAGCTTAACGATTTCGCCAAGCATTAAAAAAAAGAAAGAAAAAAAATGAGGAAAATAAAATAGAAATTTTATACAGGTTTTCATACCGCTTTAAACATATTTTAAGCCGTAAAGTATAGGAATATTTATGACTTACCTAAGATAGATGTGAATACCATCTTAATCATCCAAGAATGTCACTAAGTCATAAACTTATATTATTAAAATTCTGGAATTAATAAGGATATCGTAAACGTCTTCCGCGGGTTCTTCAACTCACTCGACTGTTATCTATCATCTTGTGTAAGAGTTTTTCATGCCAACAGGTCCTTCTTCGGACATGAACATCATTTTTCCTTACAGGCCAGTTTTGTGCGGTTGGAGGCAATGCGGGATATATTCAAATATCTTCATTCTCTGTGAAGAAAAAAATTTTGATTTGAAAAATAAGATATAAAAATAAGCCTTTAATAAAAAAAAAAAAAAAACTCGATTTTTCCCTGCCTGGAAAAACAATAGATTATGGAATTTACTCACTGAACAATTTGCTAATTTCTTAGATGCTTATAATAAAAAAAGTCAAAGTCAAGTAATGAACCGGGTCCACATATGAAAAAAAAAACTCGATTTCACCCTGATTGGGAAAAATAATAGATTATGATAAAGTCTATCTATAATCTACTGCTTTTCCCAAATTACATCTATAATTGAAAGAATAAAATGACTTGGATTAATTATCAAATTAAATTAACAATCAATGATTATTCGAAATAAACAAAGTTGAGAAAAAATAGTGGTTCCAAACATGACTTTATTCATTCAAACCAACATAGCTCCGAAATAGTAGGTCGTAGCGGCTGATTCTACATAGCGTGTCAAAAAATAATAATAATTTCTGGTAGTTCCTCTAATTTAAATTTCCATTTTTAATGGAATGGAATGGAATGAAAATCTCGCACTGGTAAAAGTCTCCTTAATTATGTAGCATCATCCATTCATCACCAATGGGACAGAAATGTCATATTCCATTTTAATATCTGGATAACCTTTTTTTTGTTATACATTAATCTACCTTATTTTCTTTATCATTTGCTGATTATTTAGTATGCTAAACCTCCTTGTATGCCAACTAAGGCAGGAAGGATGGATAGTGATGTAGACGCACCTTCAGAAGGCGAGAGAGGGTTCCATTCATTTCATATTAAATCTTTATTAGCAGAAAAAAATCCAGCAAAATTCTAAAATTTGCTGAGGTGTAAAGAAAACTTTTCAAAAATGTTTTTAGAACGGCGTTTCAGATCAACTTTCGTAAAATGGTAATATCGTACCAGCTCTCCGCCTCGCCTTCTCAAGATGCGCCTTCTCAATTGCTGATTTCAATCCTAATCTTTGGTGAGAAGTCCCAGTATGATTCTGTAGGTACAAATGTAAAGTTGAAAAGGTGGGCTTTCGACAGGAGATTGCTAAGGTTCAGAAACCACAGCTTCATTAATTATTTTATTATTTATTTAATTATTTTGCTACTTTTAATGATTAGAGCCCATCGTAGGTTATGTATCATAAGATGACAACAATCCCCAGTTGTCACGAAACCGCTCATTTGCCATCAATTGGAAGTTTTTTACAATGCTCATTAGGAATTTTTTGTAGCATTGAATTTATCAGTTCTCCTTCGTCTGCCGGTACCATATCTCAGTCTACATTTAGAGTAATATAAATTGGGTTTAACTGAAAGCTTTAATATATCTCGTGACTAATTCATTTGGAGAGTAGTGAATTGATATTTTATGAGGCATCTTGAAATCTTTAGTATGTATTTGATCATTAATGGAGCTTCTTCGAATGATAGCTGATTAAGTGCATTGAAAATCCGACAGGTTCTTCTGACGTGCCCCGACCAGTTCTTTAGCATACTTCAACTTAATGACATCTTAGATTCAATTAAAATATTTCAGAAGCCATAGGTATTTAAATGCGAGCTCTTGAAGGAGAACAAATTGGATTTATCAACCTTCTGAACGCGAAATGAGAGCCGGTTCACATGTCCGCTTACAGAAGAAATTCGATTCACTTTAGCAATCTTACCGACATCCTCTTGATTTTTTATTAGTTAATTAATAAGGAAACAATTTAAATATTTTTGTGTAAAGTAATTGCAGTAAAACGTTGTACTGTATTTACGATGTAAAAAAATTAAAAATAAAATAAATTAATATACATACAGTTATTGGAAGTTCTCGATTACTTTTGATAATGTCATTTTTTATGAGATTTGGATAAACTTTGGTGGCTAACCCAATGAATATGGAAGCTCAAGTTAATTAATCCTCAAGTTGAGTAACTCTCTTCGGTTGCCAACCCACTCTCTTAGATACTGCATTGAATTCGAAGTTGCCATTGGACAGCTAGAGTAAGCAATGCAAGCCTATAAATATATAAGAAAACAGATTATTTACTGTAATACAATTGGAAACTTTTTCTTTAAGGGCATCACCTCTGAGCCCAGCCCCGCCCTTTTTGCTGACACCTGTCAGTTATGATATTGACAATCAGAGCAATGAACATATATGGCATGAAAGGTATAAGAGGGAGAGTGTACCCAGTGGCAACTCTTCCTGTTTTAATTTAGTAGTAACTTAGAAAGCTCCATTTTAGATTTCTTAGGGTGTTTTCTGGTATTTGCATAGTGGCCATGTCGTTTATAAGTGTGTAGAGAAGTCTGTAAATTTATCTTGAAATCGTTTATGGGTCTGTAATTGTTCATTAACAGTTGGCATGTGATGGCCAGTAGCTCAGTTAAATTGCTTAACTACCGGGTTGTTTTGTGATAGTACTAAAGCTTTTGTATGAAATTTTTTAAGCTGCCAATTTAATAAATCTTTAACATTATCTTTCGTAATTTTAATGAATTTATAATCATTAATATCAAACAAACCATTAAGAAACCTTAATCAGCCACAGAAAATCTGTGATAAAAACGGACCCCGGCTTTAAGAAACCAGACGAACATGACACGAAGCGGAAGCAATGGCCCTAGATATGCAGAGGTTGAGCAGGCTGGTTGAGGAGGCCAAGGATCTACAGGGTTTGTCGAGCCAACAGAAAAAAAAAAAAAAAAAAAAAAAAAAATCAAACAAATAATATTAATTATAAGTGATTACTCATATTCATTTTCAGTCTACTTTTTACTTTGCTCAATTCGGTGGTTCTGTACGCATTCTCATAGCTGGTTAGTGCTATGTCTGTTTGTTTAATTTAAAAAAAAAAAAGAAATCATAAAAAATTATCAAACATTGAACTAAAATTTGATATTGGACTAGTTTTTTTTCAATATTATTTAAATTGCGTGATCCATTAGTTTGGTGTTAATAAAAAAATTATTTTGATACTGTATCATTGGGTATTATATAAATGATTTTTCTCAAATAATAAATGTGTATTTTCAATGTTATATAAACGATATTTACATGTGATAACACCATTTATGTACAACTTTCTTTAATTAACAAAATTCATTAAAAATAAAAAAAAAATAAAAATAAATATGTTATCGACTTCAGATAAAAATTTTAGTTTTGCCGAACCTCTCCGTCAACGGAAATATATGAGCGGTCCCTAGGAAAATCTCGATATTCTAAAGAAAACAGCATATTTTGGGTACTATTTATTAAATGTCAAACCATACTTTTAGGATAAATGCCAAAAGATTAGAAAGGCAGTGCTTCAGCCTGAAGTGTAAGTTCTAGGTAAAAACCTTACCGAATTTTTTTACATTTTTTTCATGAACATATTTTGTCACAAAATGGTTATGTATATCAAATATTAATACGTGTAATGGATATGTAAGTTATGAAATATATACACAAAAATAATCTACTCAACAATTTCATAGAGAACAAACAAGACTAACAATCACGATACAATTAAATATAACAATCATCATCGAAGCAAGTACAATGTCATTGAGTTCCTCTTTTTCCATTGCCTGGACTTGATTCGATAAGTTGGGCGCCTTCGTTGAACAATTTCAAGAGGGTCCTCAGGTAACTTTGAGTGCCCAAAACAAACAAAAAACATTGACTCACGTCCATTATACTTATTAGCCGTGCGATTAGATTGTCTACAGATTAGAAAAAAAAAAAAATTGACTGCAGAGGTTAACACGTGCCAGTCACTTCAGAGCAAGTCATCCTGGGTTCTTATCTTTGTGATCCGTTAGAGATGGGGCGTTGCAAGCGGTTTGTTTCATCTATCTCATGAGAGATGATGACAAAAATATTAGGAAATATTAAATTTTCAATTTGATCATAACAAATGAATTACTGTCCATAGAAGTATTTTGTTTTCAGACTAATCTTTGAATTATTAGATGACTAACCGGATGCGCTGTTAAAAAGTATTGAACTATATTTTATAGGAGAAGAATAGCTTAAATTTGTTGGAAAGTTAAATTCGTTGTTTTATTTTTGTTATAATAAGGAGAACGGAGGATTTTAATGAATGGATTCAATAGAAAAGGAATTCCATGGACTGAATCTATTTCAGCTGAGACACGTACGATGGTACAGAAAAATCAATGCAATTTGGAATTGATAGATTATTTGCCACATCTACTGATTGATATCTTTTATTTTGTAGGTAGTTTCGTACGTTAACACATTCACCACCAGTTCTAAAAATATACAGAGGTGCATGTTAGTATTTAATTAATATGCATGTTATGTATATTAATTTGAAAAATATAGGACAATAAATCAAACGTGTTGATACTTAACTGTGAAAAAAAAAGGGAAGGGCTTCTCGAAGTTATTAATTCATAGAGTGAACAGTAGAGTGAGAGATATAAAGGGGAAGTGGGAGACAGCTAAATAATCAGGTAAATAAACAATCCCTTAGGTTTTCCCTATTGGCTCTAACAATTTTTTTAATTTTATTTTATCAATTTATTGAAATTTACAACTGTACAAATATACATGACAAGAAGATCTTCTTTTCAGACTCCTCAGAGGATTATCAGAAATTGAGTAGAAAGCAAGTTGAGAGACTAGTGGATTTGAGTGGTTATGGAGTTTACTCTGAAAGGATAGGTATCTGGTTGGACTAAATCAGCAACATATGGAACATTAAGATCTTTATGGAAAGGTTCATAGGTGACAAAGTAATCAGCATTGAGGATTTTCGAAGGATTTCGGATTCTAAGAATTGGATACGGGATAAATTGGAAGGCTTAGTAGAGACCCAAAGCTCAACTCCGTACGTCCAAATAGGTCTAATCACAGTCAAGGAAATGAGTCTTTTGTAATTAATTGGGTGCTTTGAACGTTTGTCTAGTAAATGTTGAAGTAGTCTGTAACGACGGGCAGTTTCTTGTCGTTTTAGTCTAAGTGGAGTCCTAGGCAAACAAATTTTAAATAGGACAATTGGAAATATTTAAACAATAACCTGGATTGGTCTAAAACGGTTTATTATTTCTAGTGATTTGTGAAAAATTAATTGTAGAATATTTTTTATGCAATGAATTATTCTCGCTCCGAAATTATCACGTAGAAGATAAAATTAAACACAATTAGGATCGATGAATTAATTACGACTTGTATTTGAAATTTTATTAGAAAACTAGCTTCGAATGCTAAACATTCATGTTTAGTTTTAAAACATACAAATTTTTGAATACATCACCTCTATGTTACATGGATTATATATACTAAAGTTATCAAAAATGTAAGACAAGAAATCTAAAATATTGGTACTCATCTTAGGAGATCTAACAGATATCTGAAATATATACATAGTGGGGAAGGTAACCTATCTGGAGGTTAAAATGTTTGTGGATTTACCTTGAGATTTCCCCTATGAATAATTGAATTTTTCCGTTTCTATAGGAAACAAATTTGAACGTCTAAAATTAAAGGTTTATGAATTGATAAAAATAATAAAACGGTTTAAGAGCAATACACATTTATGTTAAAATGACCAGATAAATATTTGTAGTAATCCCGATAGTAAATTTGTTTCCTGAAGGATCAGAATAGACGATTAGTTATAAGTAAAACCTAAGATATGGCCTGATTATTGTTTCCATTACACCACAGTTTACTGTTTGAGCCAATAGCTTCAAAAAGCTCTTCCACTTTTTCAAACGCTTTTTAAAATAAAATATGTTTTCAATTTAAGTATGTTTTAGAACTGATGAATGTTTAACATTCGGAACAAGTCTTCAAGTAAAACAATCAAGTAGCTTGTCAAATAATTCATCAATTCCGAATCAAATCCATTTAACTGGTTTATTGGGTTAGCTAGGTATCACAAATTAGATTTTATATAGGTGGATGAAATAATGAAATGTTTGTTTCCTGAAATTGATGATACCTTATGAGGCAAAGGTACCGACAGTAGACAGTGCTCTAAAACATGCTCCTTAGGTATTTAAATTGTTCTTAAAAGGCAAGGCATTGAATCAACTTACCGCTAACGGTAAAAGCAGTTGCCACCTTATATTGCAAGTTACGGAAATTACTAAATCGAGTTACTTTTGGAACCGCTATGAAGGTGAGGATGTCTTCTGACGCGGTATTTATATTCTTGTTGAATCTTAAACTTCACTAAAGAGTTAAGTACGGATTATAGTTTTTTTTTGGACAATCTGCCTCAGTTAAGAGCAATAAGTAACAGTGCTAAGGAGAATTCATTCGTACCATATATACAAGTTCTCATACATTCACAATTAATAATAATAAGAGATTAAAAAAAAAAATCATAATAAAAATAAAACTAATAGTTACAATCATAAAAAATTAAATTAAATAATAAAAATTATTTAACAAAATTTTTTTTTTTTTTTATATATGTATTTATTGAAATTTACAACTGTACAGAATATATACATCAAGTAAATGTATTGACAACGATTATAATAACATGTTAAAACTTGGAAAGAACTACTCATCAGTAGCACTTTATTAAAACTTCTACACTAGAAGGTCTCTAGGCCATCTTTGTTTCAGACGCCTCGGAGGATTATCAGGAATGAAGTGGGAAGCAAGTTGAGAAACTAACGGATTTGACGGATTGAGATGAGTGATTATGAGCTTACTATGAAAGGATAGGTATCTGGTGTGGGCTAAATCAGCAATATATACGGCACATTAAGATCTTTATAAGTTTATTGGTGACAAAGTAAGGAGCATTGAGGATTTTACGAAGGATTTTGGATTGTAAGGATTGAATACGAGATGAATTGGATGGTTTAGTGGAGCCCCAAAGCTCAACTCCGTACGTCCAAACAGGTCTAATCACAGTCATGTATATGAGTCGTTTGTGATAAATTGGGAGCTTTGAACATTTGTCTAATAAGTGTTGAAGTAGTCTGAAACGACTAACAAAAATTAAAATAGAAAAAAAAAATTTAAGATATATTCATACTATATGTACAATTCAGACTACACTCAGCCTGGGGAACCCCAAATCGAACCTATTCCCCCCGCAGATTCCCTAGTGTCCATTGTTAGTATAACTTAGACGTTTAGAATAAAATAGAAATATATCACAATTTCAATTCACCGTTTATAAATCATTTACGAAATTGTCGGAACATGCACTAGTCACATTATGAACTCGTAAGTATCTAGGGAAACCTCTAGGTTAGAAAAAAAATATACATTGCCTTAAATGTGTAGAAGAAAAAAAAATTAATGACTGAACCACTACGGGTTCATTTACTAATTCATTTTTTTAACATGAATATGGCTTTTGGCTGGGGGTCAGTATTTTTTTGTTGCAGTGTTGCTCGGATCGAAAATAGACAACACTTTTCTGATTAGAAATTAAGTGGAAATAATTTTTGTTATATAAACATTTGTCGTTAGAACCGACCGTATAGGAGCTATATTGGTTTGAATGAATCAAGTTACGTTTTGGCTACATTCTTTTTAGTGTCTGGGGCTTTATTTAACACGTTTTAGCTCTGTTGGTGTTGGTGGAATCGAAAATTTTCCGACAGTAATCCTATCAGAAATTTAATGGAAAATATTTGATGTTATATAACATTTGTCGCTATGTCCTACTGTTTAGGAGCTTTATTGGTTTGAACGAAAAAAATAACGTTTTGTCTTTTTAAGTGCTTTTTAAGAATTTTTAAACATTGGGGCTGTAGATATACAGTAGATAACATATTAACATATCCGTGCTCTATATTTTTCTTAATCAGGGGAATATGAGTTTCTTCACTATTTTATTCTGAAATTTGGAATCATTCAAAAAACAAAACAAAAATCCTTCAACAAACACTTACTATCTCAAACCCATATGGATTTACGCATCACAGATTTATGGTTCATCCAAAAAAACTCACATATAAAAATCACAAAAATTTCAATTCCCAACGTTACGACAAATTACATGATCTCCGTGGTACGTATGTATACCATCCACGGAACACTGTGTACAGATCTACCCATACCCTATGTATTGGGTTGTTTCACATGAAATGTCCGTTTTCAAGGTATAGGGATTTTAGTAAAAATACAATATGAAAACAATATAATTTTATTCGAAGTATTTACCTTCTTTTTCTACACATTTTCCCCAACGTGACAACAACTTTTTTATCCCGGATTTGAAAAACTCTGAGCTTTGAAGTGAAACAAAATCTGAAATCGCACTTTTGATTTCAGCATCATTTGCAAAAAATTTTTCCTCTGCAGAACTTGTCTAAATTCCTGAAAAGGTGATAATCTGTTGGAAACAAGTCGGGAGAATATAGTGGGTGTGGAAGAACTTCGTACCCCAGCTCTTTCAATTTATGCATGGTAAGTTTTGAAACGTGGGGTCTAGCGTTGTCGTGTAGGAGTATAGGGCCCTTCCGATTTACCAATCCAGGTTGTTTTTTCAATAATTTTTCGTGCATTTGGCCAATTTCATTGCAGTAGGTTGTAGAGGTAATGGTCTCACCTCTAGGCAAAAAGGAATAATGTAAGATTCCAGCCATGGACCACCATACTGTAACCATCAATTTTTTCGGGTGCAAATTTGGTTTTGGCATTTGTCTTGGGCTTTCGTCGATATCTAACCACTGCCCTGACCGACGCTGATTGTCATAAGCAATCCATTTTTCGTCGCAAGTTATTATTCTTTCAAGGAAAGGGTCGGTTTTTTGCCTAGCAAGCAACGAAACGCAGGTCTCAAGACGTTTCAATTGCTGTCGCTCAGTGAGATCGTGAGGTACCCATGTATCGAGCTTTTTCAACAACAGAGACTCGCAAAATCCTCTATGTATTTCAAATATTATAAAATCGGACATTTCATGTGAAACAACCCAATAGTAGACAACATCAAAACAAAATACAGAATATTTCACTACAAACTACATCACAATCCACGCAGACTCCTACAAAACATGTCAACAATAAATATTCCTAACAATACGTACCGAAGGCTTAAAAAGAAGCTGGATGAGGGACCTCTTTAAGCAAGAAAGAACCTAAAATAATGTCAGGAGGAGGTACCGATGGGTACTGATCTCCCTTATATTTTCACGGCTTTTTTATTATAATTTTTTTTTTTAAGAACATTCACTGGTTGTCTTCATTCGAATGAGTGCAGGTGTAAATAAAAACAGTTCAGTTAAAAAAATAATTTTTTTTAGGATGTTGATGTTCAAAAATTTTAATGATCATTCAACAAACGGGTTTTCTTGTGAATCTTATAACCAATGTTAATTACAATTTTGTAAAAACTGAGCAGATCTGGTATCGAAAACCAAAATTATGGCTATTAATCATTGAATTGAAAAATTAATAATTCAATTTGTGAGAATTCTGCTCCTATTCAAAGAACCTCCTTGAACTCAGGGTGGCATCGTGTGAAGTAGGGCACAGAAGCTTGATTTTCTCTTCTTTGGTAAATGGTTCAGAACAACATCTTGTTTTTATGGGAATTTTTTTTTTTTAATCTTGCCCTGTGAAACTCAAGACTTTCAAAGTATCGGGAACTTTAGGCCATGAGATCTCGTTTACGTGGATTTAAAATGTAGGTTCTGTTTTTTAAGCTAGTTAACGAATCAAATTTTAATCGTTTCTTTCATAATTGTTCAGAAAAGACTGAAAGTGTTATTCTGGAATTATAGATGAAAGATTATGAATATGTTTTTAACAACTTGAGCTATTAATAGCACGGCGGAGGCCTAACAAGCACATTATAACATTAGGTTGAAAAATTCTTATTTGATAACAATCTTTCTTAACTGTCGTCGAATTAAGGTGTAATTTATTTATGACATCTGGCTCCAATTACAACCTTCTCGACGTTTAATTGGAATATTCAAGCCTGTCTCATAATCTGCTATTAGCTCTTGAGAGCAGGTGACAAAATTACGGATCAGATCTACTTTAATAGTCACCAAAGTGTTTAAGTTGGTTCAAATTTGTTTTAGAATATTATTCTGTGGTTTTTATTTATCAAATAATAATGTAGGAGATAAATAAAAGACTAAACTTATGCTTAATGGAAAATAATTAGGAACATTTAAGAAAAACATATATCCTATAAATGTAAAATAATGGAGGTAAAAAGGCATCTCTCAGAATTCTTGTAACAAAGATTGACCCTGGTGATGAACTAAAATGATCAGTTTTAAAATTATCGATGGTGAGTATGAAAATAAAATATAGAGATTATATTCAAAATTAATAAACAAACGTGCATATCAATGTATCTGAAAATTATTAACCTTTTTCTTTGTAATTATCTATTTTTTTTAAAACTATTTTAACGGACTACTTTAACATTTACTAGGCAAACGTTCAAAGATCCCAACCCATTACAAAAGACTTATTTACATGATTGTGATTAGACCTATTTTTACTAAACCATCCAATTCATCTCGCATCCAATCCAATTCATCTACAATCCAAAATCCTTCGAGAAGTAAGTGCCCCTTACTTTGTCACCAATAAACCTATTAATAAAGACCTTAATGTTCCACATGTTGCTGAGTTAGCCCATAACAGATACCTGTTCTTTCAAAGTGAGCTCCATAACCACTCAAATACATAAGTTTCTCAACTTGCTTCCCACTCCATTCCTGATCGTCCTTCGAGGCGTTTGACAAGAAGATGGCCTTGAGATCTCCTAGCGTAGAATTTTTATTGTATGTCATTGTAATCGTTATCAACACATTTACTTGATGTATATATTTGTACAGTTGTAAATTTCAATAAATTGAAAAAAAAATTATTTTATTGAGAAAGTATTGGAATCTACCTCAAAGAAGGTAATACGTAATATGGATGACATTATTATCTACTAAATATAATATTGAACTAGTAGAAATTAAATTCATGGCAGCAAAATACCTGCACTTAGCTTTATCAATAATACCGAATTATTAAAAAGATTCTAATTTTTATTTTATTTAAATCTTATGCTCAAGCGGTTCTAACACTAAGCCTTTAAACATATTAAAATTTTAAAGTGCATTAAAAGTGCTTATAAATTTAAATTATTAAAAAAACATATTCTTTGGAGGCTTTTTGATATGATCAAAAAGTAGAGGGAAAATCATATCTCCTTGAAAACTGGTTAAGCCATATTTTCAAGTCCGGGAAGTAACAATAATAATAAATTATATAAAAACATATGTATAATGATAATAAAAACAATATTTATGTGCATCACGATTTCAATTACCTGTTTGTAATATCAGTAGGTCTAAAATATGTATTCGCTTTTAGTTCGTCAAATATTAAAAAATGATTTATTCTGAAACAATGAATTATGGTTACAAAGTTTATTTACATATTGTACTGCTGTAAAATGTAAAGATAAATTTTTTTATAATGAAAAAAGAGGAGCAGTTCATATGAATATATTCATTAAACTTGTAGCAAATAATTATTTAAAACCTATGGATATTAATAACAAGTAATTAAATTATGGTGAACATAAATAGAAAATATTGTTTTTTTAAAATCATTATAAATATTTTGTTGATACAGATTCATGAAAAAGAAATTACAATTACAGGAGGTCTGACTTCAAAACAAAACACAATCATTTATAATGGAAAAATTCGAATATAAATACAAAATCCACAGATATTTAAAGATTCTACAAAAATTAGACAGACCATTTTGAGATACCAAGTCCACATCTGTATTATGCGTTAATTACAAATAAATAATTATCTTTTAATTGTTTAACACCCTTCCAAGATCACAGATTATCCTAGGTCAATTCGACAGTAACTTTAGGTAGGGTATAATCGCTCAAATACTTTTGCCGCTGTTTTCGAAAAGCTAAAAATTCAAGTAAAAAGTGTGTGACATCATCGTTATTAAATTTAATAATATTGATTGAGTGAAATTTTATTGTTATATACTATTATTATTGTTAATTTCAGGACTTGGAAATATGGCTTAGAAATAAAACTTTGTCAAAGTTTTTTTTTTAAATAAAAGTTTCAAGAAGATATAATTTGCCATTATCCTTTTTAAGCCATTAAGAAATGTATAATTTTCGATATGTATTTATTATAGACTAAAAATGCGTGTTCCGGATTCAGTACACAAAAAAATATCTTAAAACCACTCATGGTCATACATACACATTTTATATTCAATTTCAATGCAAGTAACATGAGTTTCATTACGCTCTAGCCCTTACACCGCTCATTTAAATCTGTATATGTTTTAGTATTTGTAGAAAATATCGTCTATATAATATTTGAAAAGATATTTATTGTTGAAGAGAACAATGTTTGCGATATATAAGCGAAAAACCGCTTAAATGTTGTAATTTTTTTTTTTTTGTTAAGCCGACATCCTTCAAAACAGCAAATTTGAAATTCCGATTTAGCATACTGAAAAAACTGTATAAACTTTAATAAAAAAACACCTTAAATCCTTTTGAAACCGGCTATTTTGAACATCTATTGACTGTGTTAATCACCTGTAAAGTTCTTTTTCCAGTGTCTCAGAGGCTTCCAATACGTGATTCAACGATCTTCCTGCTATCACAAGTGCATCAGAATATGCTATAATCCTATATTTAAGCTGAAAATGCCTCCTTAAATCAGAAGTCTATTCTATTTGATCTATATATTCCTAATTATAAAGAAGAGTAGAGGTGTTAGCTAGTCTCCTTGTCTTATTCCTGAACAGATATTAGATTTTTCTGATTTTTTAAATTTAAAGTTTACTAATTTCGTTCGGATTGTCATTTATTTCAAATATATATTTTAGTGGTCTTCAAGAAACATGAAAAATCCAAAGAAATCTGGATTTTAGTGTATTTATTAGTTCTGTAGACCTCGGATCAACTATGAGAAGTACCAAAATTGTTCTGCTCTTATCTACAATTCAAACTATTACATTCTTAATTCTTTACGAATGTGTAGCGGCACCAAAATATTCAAATAAAACCTGAGGAAAAATATATATATATAACATTACTTGACGGAATAGGTGAGAAATTATTCTATGAGGTTAGTAGTACTCTGACATTTAAGTATTTCTTTCGAAAGATTGTGGTTGGAAGAAGTATGTATATAATGTTAGGAAAACATCTGACCACTAGGAATCTAAGCTTGCTGAAAAATATTATTATTAATTCTTTAGGTATCAATTTAAGTGATGGTAATATAGAATTCAAATTTTTAAAGTGAGCATTATTAGTTAATAAATTTTTGTAAATAAATAATTGCTTTTATTAATTATACATATATATATATATATATATATATATATATATATATATATATATATATATATATATATAATTATAAAATATTAAATATATTTATAAATAAATTTTAAATATACCAATTAAATTGACTTGGATTCAAAATATCGATAGTTAAATCATGAATCAGTTTTCAGCTAGCACCTTCTTCTGCATTCTGGTTATTATAATTGTGGACACTACATTTAATTTAACATTTTTTAATGCTCCTACCGTTAGGAGCTCTATTGGTTAGAGTGAAAAAAGTTACGTTTAAAACCTCTACTTTCCCTCAACTTTGTTTATTTCGAATAATGATTAATTGTTGATTTAATTTAATTATTAATTGAAATAACATGATCCTTTTTAATTCTAAAATATTAATTGGGAAAATCGGTAGATTATAAGAGGGGCATATCCATGAACTACTCTTTCCCCAGTCATGGAGCAATTGAGTTTTTTTATAGGTAGCTGGAAAAATATCGTGAATTTAGATTTTTTGTTTTAAATATTTCGATGTAAAATTAGAGATTTATAAAATAAACGTATAATTACTAAAATTGTATATGATTGCAGGTATATTCCAGTCACACAATATGTTTGAATGACCCTCACCCACAGTAATCAGCATAGAAAAATCAGTTGTACTATATTGAATATTGAAATCGTTTTATCTTTATCTTAAATCTAGTTGTAATTTAAAAACAAAACAACATTTTTAATGATTTATGATATAGTTATCAGCGATGATCGCAGATTTCCTCGGCGCGGATGGCCGGAACACGCCCAGCCGTCGTCCTTGCGAGGGTGTAGCGGAACTAGGCCAGGGTGTACCCTCGGCTAATTGGGACGAGATATTAGGACGCGGCGGGACATCGGCGATCACAGCTATCTCGGGTGACTTCATGCTTTATTCATAATCCTTCCTAAATCAAACCCTTAATTCTCTGCTCGGCTCTGTAATTAAAGCCGTTGCATTACATGATGAAATTGTGGGAACGGGGGTGTCGGTTTGTGGGTCACGGTTATGCTTTTATGTTGCTAGGCGGGTTGTGCAAAATTACTAAGTATTTGTAATGGTCTCACTTTGGTAATAGGCTCATCGTCATCTAACAAGAAATATTACAGTTTTTAATGTTTAAAATTTAAACCTATCCTAGATACAGATAAATCTATACTATTATATAAAAGGACAATCCATTTTTCGTTAGTGATCACCAACCGCGAAAAATACAGTACCAAATTTTATCCACATCATTTTCGTAGTTCAAGGTAGTAATAATAAAATTCACAAATTTTCAATTAAATTGTCATAAAAATGCAATGAATGTGTGGTGCGCAGTGAAGTTCGATAATCGACCGACAGGTGGCGAGTACCATTCGAGAGAGGTTACAAACGTACAGTGTTATATAGAGCCTGAAAATTATGTTAAAATTTATTTATTTTCAAATAAATTGTTTTTTAAAATACTCGTACTATAAATATGTGATGCGACATGTGGATCCCAGTGCAGTTTCTACCGATTTGTGGTTAACTAGGTTTAGTATTCTGCTATATTAGCAATAAAACTATTGAAACCAACTGTATCTAATTTTAACTATAACACCTTCATAATTCTTTGAAGGTCTAGATTAATAATGCTTGCTATATTAATAATTTAATTGTAAAGTCTTGAGTGGAGGTTTGCCAAACTTTCGTATACTTTTATGGTTAGATATTATAATCCAACCTGATGAAATCGATGACATTATCTCTGCAAATTAAAAATTAATGCCGAATCAAAATTTCGACCCATTGCTTTTTTGTATTGTGTTTACAAATATGATTCATAGGCCTTGCAGATAATTTAATTTATCCTTTCCTTGTATGTGTTTAAAAAAAATATATACTCCAACAATAAGTTAGCTTAAACTTTATTTTTGCAGGAGAGTGAGATTTCAGTGCACTTTGTCCGACTCGAAATGTTTCTAAAGCCGATATAATAAAAGCATGTTTAAAGCTGTATTTGGAACTGCATTGAACGACTATAATTACAAAAAAAAAATGTCAGTTTTGGACGGGTCTCTGAATTTCCAATTCATTTACAAAATATTGTAAACTAAGAAAAATATATAACTGTTAATGAACGTGACTCTTGGATGTTTAATAATCAACCAGTCAAGGTAGTCAACCGATATAAGTATTTAGGGATTACATTGTCTCCAAGTTTGACACTCACTGATCACCTTAATCAAACGGCTCGCCATGCTTTGCTTGGTCTTAATAGTGTTTGGAATAATTTATTTATAATTAAAAATATTCCTCTTTCAGCAAAAAATGAAGTTTTTAATTCCAGATCAATTCTTACATATGGGAGTCAGGTTTGGGGCTATCGATATGATGATAAAATAGAATGTGTCCAAAGGACCAATTAAAAAATATTTAATTTAAAAACTCCTAATTACATGATATATTTAGAAGCCAAAATTTCACCAATTCATGTTTTTACCTTTCAAATACAATGTAAATACATATTAAAGACCCTAGATCTAGATGGAGGCCGTTTAACGAAATTGGTTGCAGAAGAAGTGATCAAAAGAAAACTATTATGGTTTAAGGAATGGATAAATTGGTCCGAGAAAGTCAAAAGCAACTTTACCACAGTTTTCAATACTGCAGAACAATTGGTTAAAGATTTAAAAATGAAATCCAACCTAATTATCTATTAAGACTCGTGTTATAGGGAAAGAGCTTTAAACGGCCAATATCACCAAATCTATAAACAATTGTCTTTTGACATTGATTATATTAATTTAAATTTACCTATATCTGATATAGGCGTCATAATTAAAATTAGAGGCGAACTTCTCAACTTGAACTACAGACCATTCATCCAGGGACAGAATTACATTTGTTCTATGTGTAATATTGGAGAAAATGAAGATATATTCCATTATTTAGGACGTTGTAAAGTCTTGGAGGGAATAAGGAAAAAATATTTTGGTGTAGTTACTATGACTGAAATTAATATGGTCAAATACCTAAATGGTGAAGACTGGGCAGCTCTAGTGAGTTACTTGAAAGAAGCCAATATCTACCGTTCCTTTCTTATTAAAAATTTTAATTGTTAATAACCTGATAAATCTTTGGATGTTATTGATTGATAATATATGTTATAAATAAAAATGATAATAATTAGATATTATTGAATAGTATAATAATGGGTGGATATATATTATTTGAGATATAATTGAGATATTGTTATACGATATGTGATAATTATGATATTGTTGTATAAGACATAATTAATGATTAATAATTGATTATATAATGGGTAATTAGATTGTATTGTATTGCTTGTGAATAGATTAATTAATAAATCAATAAATATTTACATATTTAAAAATAAATAAAAAATAATGTATATAAAATCATTATTAAATTAAAAGCACTCCCGACAGACAGCCGTAGCTATGTCAGTAACTTTGAACACTTTTGCAAATAACATAAAATTCTGTATATATTAATAATAAAGTATTTTCTATCTATCTATCTATCTATCTATCTGTAACTGTTAATGAAGAAGTTGGTAGGTCAGTGACTAGGGTCAATGGTTTGATTTTTGAAATGTATTCAGATATTTCAAATTAATTAAATAAACCCTAACATTGATTGTTATTAATTGTGATCGAAATTAACTAAGTTCTTAACTTATGAGAGCGTGCGAAGCCGCTAAGGGAAATTCTATTTTTTTAATATTTTTTACATTATTTTTTCTTTAAACACAATTTGTGTATGTGAAAAGGAAAAAAATATTTTTACATATAAAGGATAAATAATTCAATTTCTCCGTAATTCAAAAAAATAATACATCATGTCGAATTAAAAGGATCAAATTACTTGAATTAACCATTTGATTAAATTAAAAAGGAATCATTATACGAAATAAACAAAGTTAAAAGAATTGGGGGGTTCCAAACGTGATTTTTTCATTCAAACCAGTAAAGCTATATATATATATATATATATATATATATATATATATATATATATATATATATATATATATATATATATATATATATGCAGGTTGAATACTTCTTAGTGTAAAAAAATTTAATTGGGTGAAACTAGATCATAAATGTAAAAAAATGCCGCAGACCTTACCTTTTTATTCCAATCCGTTGAAGGTATACGATAAATCAAAGACTTTTTTTAGGAAACTATTTTGTTTAGATATTTTTCAAATGTAGACCACATTTTCGGATTAAGCATTCAATTTTCTATGAGGTCACGTAACCTTAAATTTTACAAATTTGTGACTTAATGAACAGCTTAATCTTCACCTTATTTAGGGAAGTTACAATGTCTTATATTACTTCAAATATATCTATATATATATATATATATATATATATATATATATATATTTATTTATTTATTTATTTATTTATCGCGATACAGGCCAACGGTGGACCACGCGTATATCATTTTCAGGTTTTCCTTTCTGCCCAAATTCTTTTCATTTTTTCGCCCATTTCCCTCTTTCTTTCCTCCGTCCATTTCTTACTTTCATGCTTCTTCTTCTCCGCTACAAGAACCTTTATATTTTAAACCATTTTTCCGAATTTATCCTTATCTTTGTAGTCTCCCTCCGTGATACCCAATTTTTTAACTTCCTCTTTCATTTGCTTTGGGTAATATATATATATGTATATATATATATATATATATATATATATATATATATATATATATATATATATATTTTTTTTTTTTTTTTTTTTTTTTTCTCCCATTAAATTCCTGATCAGGAAGCTGTTATAAAATATTCGATTCAAGCAACACTAACAAAGCTAGAGCTTGTTAAAATATTACATTTTTGTGAGAGACATATCCATGTCTCATATCCATGTCTCATATCCATACATATCCATGTCAACTAAACTCACGTTGCTTATTATTAATTATTAAAAGTTAATAATTGTATAGTATGCTTATATACAACAAAAATGATTTTAGTTTTTAGCAAGGATTAAAGCAAGGAAACATGGTACTTTTTTTAGGATAGGTATATATTAGCATTCAGGTAGGATCGTTATGTACAATCGTTTTTGGTTATAGCTATTTATAGTAAACGTTTAAGATAAGTATCGTAGTTAATGACGTTCTTACTGGTGAGATTGCTATTACAATCACCAAGTCTATACAAGAAAAACTAAGTGTTGTACTGGAATTTTTGTTATTAATGAGTTACACTAGAATAATATTAATAAAAACATTAATAATAACATAACTATAATTATTAATATTATTATAATTAATAATATTATTTTTTTGTAATGATCAGTCACTCTAGACTCTAGTGTAACCCTCTAATGATTAATGGATTACCATGCCATGAAATTTGTCATAGTTCCAAAAGATTAACCCAGCTAAAAACTATTATGTTTCAGTTATATAATTTATAAAGGTCAGGCAGTCAGAAGCTGAAATTACAGTAATATTCTGTATTTGCATATGTTATTGGACAGTTATATTTTAGAACTCGTTAATTGTTGGGGAAAAACAGGTCCTCCTATAACTACCTCATAATTGGCGAGAAATTACAATGACCAAACTCTTGTGCATACAAGACTATATAATTATAAAATTGAAACTCTGCATTTTCATAAATTTCATACCAAGGTTTAATAATTAGGATCAAGTTACATTACATTTCAGGGAAACATATATGCTTACATAAATCGTTTATTTTTGATTAACAGTAATAAATAAATTTTTCAAATTGTATTTTATGCGTTATTTATGCATAAATATATTAAAATGTTCTTGGTTTTTAAAGGATAAAAATAGAAATGTGCCGCATTAGTGTACTATATTTATATTTACATAGAATTTAATATTTATTTTTATGTAAACACTAGGTTGGTGAAATTCAATATCAATTATTTCATGTATTAAAACGAAATTAAAATTCAGACACAGTAGAGAAGAAGAGTTAGGGTATACTAAACCCAGAGTAACCAGTGGCTCCTTCTTCTGTCTTGATTTCTTTTTTTTTCTCTAGGTCTCTCATCCAGTTCCCGTTCAGCCTTTTTGGGGTGATTCTGGTATTACTCGTTTATGAGTATGTTGTTATGTCCATGTAAGTTTTCGTGGAATCGTTTCTAGTGGTTTCGTATTTGTTCATTAACTGTTGGCATTAGTTAAGGTAGAGTCTTATGTTGTTAATTTTGTAAGAGGATGCTTTTGTGAAATTCCTGATTGTTTATACTTGAATGATTTGGAGTTTGTTAATATGTGTTAGCTGATCCGTATATCTGCGAAGCGTATGTACGAAAAGGTTTCAGTAAGCAAGTGCTCAATTTTTAAGTTGAATGATTGGAGAGAATTAAATATAAATGTCTTAGTATGTGACCGAGGTAGTGTACAATTTCAGTGGAATTAGAGCGTTGTTAAGGAAAATTGGAAGGGATGTTTCACGTCGAAGAGTAAAACTAACACGTTGTGATTTGTCGCAATTTAAACGTTTTTTTCGGTGATTTATTGGTTAAAACTGTTAATTAAATTTAATCAGGGAATAAAACAAATAGACTTGGTGATTGTAATACCAACCTCACCAGTAAGAACTTCATTAACTACTATACTTATCATAAACGTTTACTATAAATAGCTATAACCAAAAACGATTTTATATA
Source organism: Euschistus heros (assembly GCA_003667255.2). Taxonomy (NCBI): domain Eukaryota; kingdom Metazoa; phylum Arthropoda; class Insecta; order Hemiptera; family Pentatomidae; genus Euschistus; species Euschistus heros. Next base: position 3,283,480 of record RCWM02000051.1, on the reverse strand, counting down.
ACGATCCTACCTGAATGCAAATATATACCTATCCTAAAAAAAGTACCATGTTTCCTTGCTTTGATCCTTGCTAAAAACAAAAATCATTTTTGTTGTAAAAGCACTTTATTTTAAACCTAGGCATCGATACGTATGTACCTATAAATAGTCGAGAATGTCACTAATATATATAAATATAGATATATACTTATTAGAATATATCTACATGTATAAGATGGGAATCTTAAATTAAATTATGATAACGTATCATCATGAATTGATTATGGCAGACATGAAGATTTTGGGTGACAGGCAGAGTCCATATTCGGCGTCGGAAAATAATAAGTTGAAAGAAATCATACCAAACATCGATGGGTGGGCCTCATCCTCAACAAAATGTAGAAGGGAGGAGGTAATAACCACATGGCTAAGAATTGGACACTGTCGCTTAAAACATTACTACCTGATAGCAAGGAGAGATCCCCTCAGTGTCAACTCTGCAGAGTTGCTCTAACAGTGAGGCATATCTTCGAGGAGTGTCCTCAGTACAGGAGAGATATGGATAAATATGGTGCACCTCGTCAGCTCTGTATCGCCTTGGGCGGTAGTGAACAGAACCTTTGTAGTACCATAGAATTTATCGAAAACATTGGATTATATAATGTTATTAATTGTTCATTATTTTATTCATTTAGTTAATTTTTTGCCCCTTAACAATTATTTTAATTTAATTTAATTATTTTTTTGTAATTCTTATTTATCTAATTTTGTATTCTTTGGGTTGAGATTAATATAATTTGTTTAGAATATTATTATTTTTATTGCTATTGTTATTGTAACAATCTAGACAGTACTATTAAGTTCAAGTATATGGGCAATATTAACCAACAACAGTTTTTTGCCCTTAAAAAAACAACAACAATGAACTGATTATTATTGTTTAGTTCTTATCTTGTTAGGTGTATCTAATTGAACTCTTTTTTTTCTAACTAATAATAACCCCCCAATATGCCTAGACAATTATTGGGGCTGTAACGGTATCCTTAGCGGCATTTAGTTGTTAACGATTTCATAAGTAATAGATAAGAAATTTTCCAAGGCCCAAAAATAGTTTTAGTTTGTATTTTAGTGTCCCTCAAAGTTTGTCTTTCATGCCTTGGCAAGATAATTCAGTTTCGGAAAGCTTAGGCTAAGTGAAGGTCTGTTTTGCTTAACTCTAAGTGTTCTCAATTCTTATTTGCCTGTCTATTATCTTCTGTTTCTCTCTCTTTTCCTATCCTAATATCTACACTAGGTGTGATCCCTACGCGTGCTTCCATTCTAATCCTTTCACATGATGATTTAATGATGATGATATGATGGTTTTAATAAATAATAAAATGAGCTAAAAAGAAATAAATCAAAAATAAGAAATGAATAATTGAACAAAGGCAGATATGATCTTTAGCTTTCATACTTAAACATGATAAATGTTATATGTAATGTTTTACGGTATTCATATGTATACGTCACCGCCAAAATCATCACCTAATTGAAACGCCTACTGAGAAGCCATTTCACGGTAGCCAGAATTTATCGTTTAGTGTTTTACTAATTTATAACTTCAATTTAAAATCTATTTTAACTTATTACGAAATGATCTTTTAAATTAAATTGAACGGACCTTTTATCTTATCAACTGAGATATTTTGTTGGCATAAGTTTGACGGTCATTTTTTTCTATAAATTTATTTGAATGCCTTTGCTGACCGTCAAAAATTTATTTAATTACAGTTACTGGATAATTAGCTGTTGATAGAGAGATAAAACCTAAATTTTTTAGTTTTTTTTTCATGGTTTTACCTTTTTTCTTGCTGTATGGACCATTCAATATTTTCTATGTAAGTCGAAAAGAAATATTTTTGGTTCCCGACGAATTCCCGATAGATAGAAAGAATCTTTACTTATTCGGATTGATAAAAAATGGGACGAAAATTGAGTGTTGCAAGTATCGTTGCATTGTAAATATTAACACCGAGTCTATTGATCTGAATTACTGAAGATGAGTAAGAAATAATCGGATACCATCCGTCCATGCACCATATTGTTGTTGAAAGAGTCGTTCAACTATCGACCAAGTATTTTCATTTAGGTAAGTTTTGCAGAAGAAATTAGTATATAAGGACGTAATGTATTAGCTTTAAATTGATTTTGATAAAGCATACGTGGGCATTCTTATGATATGACTCAACCATTCCAGAAGTCGTATTTTAATAAAATGGATCACGTTTACATCTTTGCACTAGGAATACAACTCGGCATTGGATCAAAGTTTTCACGTATTTGATTGTACTTCGTGAACAAGACCATAAATTTTCCTCAAAAGCTTAAGCTCAAACAAAGTTAATTGATTTTTCATTACGGTGGTTAACGTCTCCGCTCCATACGTTAGGACTGGCCGAATTTTTATACAAGGTTTTATACAGTCACACCTTAGTGGGTTGAGAAAATAGTCTACTTTTAAAGAGTTTTATATTTGCGAAGTAAGCCCTAATACACATCTGCCGTATGCAAAAAAAAAAAAAAAAAAAAAAAAAAAAAAAAAAAAAACCAAGAAAAATTATTGGATAAACAAAAATCTGTATATAGTTGTACAGAGGACTATACGGTTATAAACGATGTGCCACGAACATTACCGAAGTCACCCGAATTCCTGGTCGAGTAATCGGCCTTTTTACTAGCCGAGTAGTCGGCTCATCTGTTATTAATACATAGAACTGTCAGCTGCACTTAGCTCGAATATCCGAAATTTAAAGTTGAACAGTTTTTTCATGTCAGTTTTGCCTCGAAGAGACCGCAAGGACTGGCGGACAACTCCCGTGCAGCAGGTTATTATCGGGATTGCTAAGATCCGGCGGCTAATGACGACCCGGTACCCTATCCTATCCTATCCCATTCCGAATCCAAGTTGATTACCGGACTCTGTTTCCTCTTTCCCTGATTGCTCCTCACACTGCCACTTAATTGCAAATAAACTGGCCTCTACTTCTTTCCTATCAAATTGATTTCGGCTTCCTAATTGTGGTTAACGAGCGGTCCAAAGCGTTCAGCTCCAAAACGTCTTTCCATTTTAGTGCCGCCGTGGCTTGGAACCCTTCCATTAAGCAGATTAAACGAAATGGCCTTTAAGCAAATAAATTAGTCCACCACTACCTCTTATATATCAGCTATAGAATTTTAGGCTATTATAGTTTTGATATTTTTCACATTCAATTCTAATTTGTTTCTTCAGTAATAATGTTTTATGCTTAAAATGCGTGTATGCTTCCCGTTGATTTTTTTTTTTTTCAATATTTTATTCCGACAAATATATAGTTAACCTTTATCTACCACCATGGGTCAAAAACGACCCCAACATAAAATAAAAATTAAAGCTTCTTTTGTTTTCCGCTAGGCAGTGCTGGCAGGCACTATGTATTCTCCCCTTATAAACAGCTGCTTCAGTTAACCTTTTCCTGTCTTATTAACGTTTAGGGGTCATGTGATAGTGATAAAGTTATAAAAAAGTTGTGTAAAGTCTTATAAGTATTATGGCTAATGATGATTGGCTGTCGATGGTAGGCATTATAAGGATTGGTTGGCTTATATAAAAGGAAATGATGAACATCAGAACACTGTGTCAGATGAAAATGAAGATCTAAGTAGTAATTACAGTGACAATGGGTCTATTCGTTCTGATCATAATACAGGTTCTGATCAGAAGGAGAATTGGTTTTCGTCAGTGGAACTTGTTAAAGAAATGAGGAGGGAGAGTTTTGACAGACGTCAGAACAATGAGGACAAACAAATTAGAGATTCCTAAGCAAATTATTTTATTTATTTATTTTTTTATTGTACAAGAGAATCACCCACAGTTTTCTTATTATTTAAGGTTTTGAATTATTTTATTTTTCAGAATAAGCAGAATATCATGAAAAATTAAAAGAAGGAAGGAAGGCCCTCATAAAAATTCATTTTTACATATTGTTATGTACAAAATCAACACGCTAAAATAAAAAAGTTTATTTGACCACCTCAAATGGCATGAGGTTGCCCTCGTAGAGATTATTAAAAATGTCTATTTGTTTTCAAATACCTCAAACGGTTCTAAAATTAGAGCTAAGTAAAAAATCCCAAAAATATGTAATATATAATTTTTAAAAATTTAATTTCGATCATCCGAAATTCCATCCCTCACTAGATAAGTACGCAAAATCGACGATCTACTGTAATTAAATTGATGTTTTAGAGGCAGCCCTCTTAGTACATAATCAACCATGGCAATAATCACCACTTATACAAAAAAATTTAAAACACCTTAAATTAATATTTAACAATGAGCTGAATAACCTCCGAATTTGAATCACTCACCAAAAGTATGATCTATTTAAAAGAATTAAAAAAAAAAAGAAGTAAAAAATGAACTTTTTGAGAAAATCGAAATCCAAATTTTAAATTTAGTAAAAGAACATTTAATACTGACAAGGGGAAGTTTGGAGTTGTAACTCACAGATTTGAATGCCGATTTTTGTGTGGGTTGTAGGGACCTATAATAGTGCAAAACTAGAGTTATAGCCGCTAATGAGCATTAGGAGCCGAGAAAAAAAATAATATGAATATCACGTTTTATTTTTTTCCCTGCTCTCAGTCAAGATAGAGAAATGATTTTTTCACTTTTAATTGTAATTAAGTATGCTATTTTAAATAAAAATACTTTCGTTATGCTCAAGACATTGCCCGGCTTTAGGGTGCTCAAAAACTCCAGAAAAAATCACAAAATTCCAAGGAAATCCGCTGTAAATCAGTGGAAACTTTTTTCATGAACAACTGACCTCGAATCTCGATTTAACAATTAGGAGAAAAGCTGTTGTGATTTCGAAGCATTTTTTTCCACGGATTTCAAAACCGTTTTAGATATTAAAAGAAAAAATTAGGCATTATTCTTTATCTTTATGAGGACAACCTTCATACCAAATTTTAAGTGCCAACCAACCAGTCAACAACAGAAGACCCTAGAAGATGTTTTGAAATGTCAAGTATTTCAAGCTGGCGATGCATTACAAAAGCCTTCGAATTCGTTCCTTTCTTCAGGATGATGATATAAAATTGAAATAATGAAATTTGGCTATATTTCTTCATGATTTTCAAAATACATCTAGATCATAGTATTTCCATAAATTATTTAAGTCCAACAATAGTTTTACATTGCAAAGTGTGTAAGTATTCAATCTGCGAAATCGAACTTTCAACCACCAACATTTTGATTCCTTATCCAGCTTAAACACAAGTTTTGATATCTTAGATAGGAGATCATTTGAAATCCTGATTATGTTCTAAATGAATGCTGTAAAAATTATTGACATTTGACCTCATTTCAATTGACACTTCTTTACAATACTGAATTCCTTGAAACATAACAACCTGCAAAACAGAAAAGCTTCTAAGTTTTTGACAGGCATTATTCAGCAGCCTCTGAATGTAGGGCGTTTGGAATTGGATTTTGATCAACTGTGAAAATTCAGTTTAAACGGTAATTAACCACATGTTTTACCGGTTTTATGGTAAAACGACTTTATCATTTGATATTAACAAGCGAAAGTTTCAGCGGAAATTCTGATGGATTTCTTGTGTCTCTAGATTTAATTGAGCAACGGGCGCTAAGGTATTTCACTTCCGATTTATGAAATAAATTTATCTAGTTTTGTAAGTAGCGCAGGATGTATATTTATATGTACAGGATGTAGATACCATTCTAGGATTCATATATTCATATTGATGGATATTAGGAATGAGACTTTTCCATAAGTTAATTCTCTATAGAATCGAGTCTTAACTCTTTCGAGAATCTAAAGCTGTTTATTAGTGTGAATCAATGAAGATTTATGATTATAATGCTTTTATTATGTAAATACTTTTTTACTTATTTAAATAGCCCAATTAGTGATAATATATTTGTTGAAAAGAAATATATTTAACCACTTATTTATTAATACAACCAATTTTAATAACTGAAAAAGTAGACCTCAAGAAAGTTTTTTTAAAACATTTCTATTCGTTCACATAATTCATTGAATATGTAATCCTATCATAAATTTATCTTACGAAGTTATTCATTAATATTATTAATCTTCAATCGAGTTCACTAGAAATTCCAACAAAGATAGTCAAAGTGTGGAATGATAAGCGAAAAGGAATTTGTGAGTGCATACAGGAAGAAGATGAGGGGACTAATAGTTTTTACTAACAATAAGATATTATTTGAACGGATATATGATTTGAGGTCTTATAGTTATTATATCTGTGTTTTTAAACTGAAGACATACTTACTTATTTCACAAGAGCTTCAAGAGCTATCTGACGAGGATAAAGAAGCTACAGCATGGAATGGAAAATGGAACGAAGTTAATACAATAACGTTTAAATGAGAACTTCATATATTCTCAGAAGGTAAAGAAAACTGTAGTAGTTGACAAAATCATTGGCGCGCCCGGATAAGTTACTCTGGTAGGCGCGCCCGGTTTAGAGTTAATGAAAATGTTTAGAATGGTTGGTTCGAATTACGGAATGGAACTAGATCCGATGAAAATAGCTTTTAGGTTTATTAGGATCAAAGGATAGTGGAATGTTGTTAGCCCGGTTACTATATCTATAGAGATCTTCATGTGAATTTTCAATAGTGGAAAAGGACTTCGGATGGCTGAAAGGATTTGACTAACATCTGTATATCGATTATAATTAGAACGGTGAATTTCTTTAAGAAAGTCATTTACGTAGATGGAGAAAAAATTGACGGATCTTTTGAGGAACGAAATTTACACTTTTGCGGGCAAACAGATCTAATTTTTTTTTCTCCACCAGAACGGGATTTTAAACATTTTAAAATTGCAGCAAGGGATATCCGTAAAAGATATTTCTCATTTAGGAATGGTTTCATAAAAGTTTAATTCATTTATCTGTTTTTGTTTTTTTTAGTAGTAAAATGTTTGGTCTGTTACATCATAATTGGAGCCTGGAATTATTTTCTGCTTGTGATCTGATTTGAGTCAGAGGTGGTATCACATTTTAGCCACTGTATAAACATACGAGTAGTCCACACATCGCACATGTATTTCTAAAGTGACACAACACAAAAATCTGTATTTTTGTTTTATAATCATTTCAAAAATGTATCGAATTAAGTTGAAATCACACCTCATACATTTCACTTGCGGTTCGGATTATAAGATAATTCAAGTACACTTTCGATATTTCATACAAGACTGTGTAAATTGTACACTTTTATAATTCAGGTTTTTGAGTTGTAGTAAAAAACAAGAGTTATAGTCGTCAATGAGCATTGGAAGCCGTGAAAAAAAAAAAAATACGAAAATTACATTTTATTTTTTTTCTCATCTCTCAGTCAAGATAGAGAAATAATTCCTTACCGTCAAATTGTAGTTTTGTGTGTTATTTGAAATAAAATGCTTTTGTCATGCTCAAAACACAACCCGGCTTCAGGGTGCTCAAAACCTTCCCAAAAAAGACAAAATTTCAATAAAATCCGCTGTAAATCAGTGGAAACTTTTCTCATGTACACTTTTATAATTCTGGTTTTTGAGTTGTGTCACTTTTGAAATACATGTGCGATATGTAAAATGCTATCCTATTAACAGAACTTTTAAATTATTGTTTTTTCATCCTTATTATAGATTGAGTTATTTATATTTTGAAAAGCGTATAAGTCTTTTGAAGAATAGTAAAATTAATGTAACGCCCACTTAGGTAGACAATATCCAAAGAGTGGCAGCCATTGTGGACACAGCCCTGCAAGTAAACTGAAGATAATCAAGACGTAATCCTAACGCGATTAAGAATTGACCATAAAAGAACTGCAAACCTTCACCTTATGACCAGATAGGCTCCTCCCAAATATGAAATCTGTGGCAATAATTTTTAAGTATCCCATATGTTTAACGAGTGCCCTTACTACACGAAAAGGTTGACTAAATCGGGAATACTTTTAGACATCTTAATGGCTCTGAGAAACTAAAATGAAAAGATAGCACTGCATTACAGAGAAAAACTATATAATAAAATATAGATAAACCATGAACTTTATTTTCTATAAAGATCAAACGAGCGTTGATGACACTTATGTTTTATGCTTGAAAAACCTCAAATAAATAAATAAATTGAACATATTTATTTATAATTGATAGCTGTATGTAAGTGTGACTAATTGTTTACTGCCTCAATAAATATGTTTTGTATGCCTAGCAGATTTAGTAGTTAGTTTTGAAATAATATTAATATTTCATACGCCAGAGGATATACCATATCAAGTCCTGAAGGAATAAAAAGCAAGAAGTCCTTGTAGCCTAGTAGTAGAGCTAGAATGAAGACAAATCCTCATCTTTACAGGTCGATTTGTCTTTGTGAGTATTGCTCAAGGGCGGACACATTGTGGTAGTTAACTGCCTACAGTTTGCTGAAAACGCGGTAGCAAAGCGATATTTCAACGCTCCTCAAGAACTTTGTGGAACGCCCACGACTGAAGCGTAAATCTTTGGGGCCTTGAGCTGCTTAGTATCTCTTAGGATGAACTATCGATTCTGATTTTTCTTTGAGAATGACAACTTGAAGAATAGTTCATTATATTGGTTTGAAATCGTACTTCTGATAGGCATGTTGTTTGAAATATGAATTTTACTTCTATTGGGAGTAATTTATCCAATTTTTTTATGATTATGCATATAATAATTTTATTTGTAACTGTAATGTTATAAATAACAAGCGAATGTTATGTAATATTAAGAATAACATCAGTGCTGAGCAGTGGTACAATCTACAAGGTGTAGTACTATCTTACAAGGCAACGTTTTGACTTGTAACTCACAAATTTGAATGCCGAATTTTGAGCGTGTAAAAGGTACCTATAATAGTGCAAAACTCTAGAAAAAAAAGTATAAAAAAGTATAGTCGCTAATGAGCATTGGAAGCCGTGAAAAAAAAATATATGAAAATTACATTTTATTTTTTTTCTCATCTCTCAGTCAAGATAGAGAAATAATTTCTTCCGTCAAATTGTAGTTTTGTGTTTTATTTGAAATAAAATGCTTTTGTCATGCTCAAAACACAACCCGGCTCCAGGGTGCTCAAAAACTTCCCAAGAAAGACAAAATTCCAATAAAATTCGCTGTAAATCAGTGGAAACTTTTCTCATGTCCATCATCAATCTTAAAAACAAGAAAATTCCAAATACAGAATGAAAAAATGTACCAGAAAGGCGCAATAAATTAAGGAGAAATAAATGAAACAATCAATAGTAAATGAAATGTAAATTAAGGAGGAAATTTTATAAACTAAATTGAAAAAAAAAATAATATATTGAAAATAACAAAATGGTCTAAGAATCGTAATACTTGTTAAGGTGAGAACAAAAATTGTATTGACTTAGAACAATAAAAAAGGTGTAGGTAAATTATAAAATAATAAAAACAATAACTTATTTATCAAATCAAATAATTAAATGTAATAATTTCCGTACATCGGTCGTTTTCATTATTTATGCAATGTCAGCACACTTTGTATTATTCTCATCTTAACAAAGATTACCATTCCTTAGCCATATCCGAAACGTTCGCATATAATTGTGTATAGTAAATTATAATAATCCTTATTTTTTATCCATTTGACTGATCCCTCCTAGTAACCTACTAATATTTTAGTAATTAGACAAAGTCATAAATCATTCCAGCTATTCAGCTTGCATTGAGTTAGACCTAGGCTTTATAATATTGTGCCTTTTTCTTAATGTTTCCAAGTAATTTGTCAAAACAATGTCCGTTAATTTTATGAATTTGGCTCCTAACTATACGAATACGCACCTCAACATGTATTCCTTTGATGGGAGTTGAGGCTGTTATTAGAGTTGAAAATTTATATTATTATATTCCATACATTATTTTAATGTGCGTTTTAATAGATTTGTTTCAACAAATAATTGTAAATATTATGTTTCTGTTTGAGAGGTAATTTTAAGCGCGTTTGGATAGTTGAGTATAGCAGTGGTAGTCATTGTTGTAATATTGTTAACATTTTCAGTTTGCTGTGAAGGTTGGTTGTCCATGTAAACAGGTTACTAGAAGTCAAGCACGATGCAATATGTAGTAATTGGTTATAATTCAAGTTTATTTTCTATTTTTACCCAACTTTGTAGATTGTTAAGGAGGTATTGCTGTGTGTAAGAGGCTTGTTCATTCATTCTGTTGACAATAATGAAATAAAATTGGTGAAGATCATTGACTAGTTTGTAGGATGATGTAGTATTACACATTTAAATTAATATAATGATAATTGTTGTATATTATCTGTTGTGATTTGAAATTACATGAAAGAAATCATATTTTCAAATTATTTGCCTTTTTAAATATAGGTAGATTAAATACACATATAGATGTGCATTAGATATGGTCAGTCACCCACCCATATACTATATATAATAGTGTATTAAAAAATCTGAAAAGAAAATTTTGTATGAGCATATATTTGTCATAAGTTTTTGAGCCGAATCTTGAACAAAATGAGTTGAGTGATAAAATAGAAATGCAAAAGTGTTTTCTTCATGGTGAATATGTGTTTAAGTAAGATTTTAAAACACTTATTACTTGATATTGATCAAAGGTGCACTTTACTACTTATTTACTGGGATGGCAGATATATTAAAATGTACAATTATTGAAGTCGAATATCATAATTATGTGGTAATTATAGCTATTAGAAAAATTATTTTCATTTATTGTTGAACAGAAATAGTCTGAATAATATTCATATCTCGTAATTGTTTCTCATTAATTCTTAGGATATATTTTCATTATTAAAATAAGGGTTATGTAAGCTCGGTAGTATTGTATAAAGTAATGAGTATTGTGGATGTATTGATTGATATTTTAAATGTATAAACTAGATTGGTTTTATGGATTTGGCAATCAGACTGTGGTAATTTCTCTGAAATTTGATACGGGATCTTACGATCCATTTGTTGCATTAGCTTCTCTGTCATGTTAGTTTTTCTAAATGCTCACGATTTCACTTAGAGACCTAGCGGTAAGATATTATGTCCGACCTGATTATTATTTAGATATGCGTCAAAGAAGATAGACAATCGCCGAAGTGGTGTACTCGAAAAGTCCATTATCTCTCGGACTAATCCGTTTACCTAGATTAAGCTCTTTGTTTTCTTTGTTGGAAACATTAACACAGGCCCGGCTCCCGTGTTACCCCTAATACCCTATTAGCCCCCGGACCACCCAGGGCTGTTGGCCATATACCGGAGGATTACCGGTAATACCGGAGCCGATTTAGATCTGATAGGAGATTTGGGCCTAGTTCCTCCTTGCAGGTGGTCTCTTCAGCATCTGTAATCACCACTGATGGACCTCGGATCCAATTTCTCTGAAGACGAACTTCCAGAACGCCACGTTTAATGCCATTTAGTTTTTAATTATACCTTTCTTTTGGAGCAGCGGTCACGTACTTGATGGAATGTACGTCTTGTACAGTTTCTTCTTTTTCGGCGTTTCTCAGGGTTGCAAAGATGCATTTTTTTTTTTTTATTTGCCTCTCAACTCTGATTGTAGACTACAATTTTTTTATTTATTTATTATCTATTTATTGAAACTTAGAACTGTACATAAACAAACTTGAATCCAGGAAGTGTGATAACGTAAAACAATAATATGACAATTTTCATTATAGTCGGAGAGCTGGTGACACATTCAGAGCACGGACTTGATCCAACTGGCTTTGTAGCTCAAAATTCGATCGTTGTATATGGAATGGCTAGTATTTTTTAAGAAATAAAAAAAAAAATTGACCCTTGATGAAGATAGTAGCGTGTCAAGTACATTTTTATAATAATAATACCAAAAAGCCAGATCATTTGAGTGATGGGACACGAAACCAGGCTGCCTCAAAAATATTTTTTTCTTTTATTAAAAATTTTGGTTCCGTGTCCCATCACTCAAATGATCTGGCTTTTTGGTATTATTATTATTGAAATGTACTTGACACGCAACTGACTTTTCATTGTAGGTCAAAAATTTAACGATGCGCAGTTCCTCTGCACCTCCACCAGCCATTCCCTATACAACTATCGAAAACGTATAAAGCAAGTTGGGTCAAATCCATGCGTACTTTGAATGTGTTACCAGCTCTTGGAATATTACTTCTGAAGTAACTATCCACTGGTAGCACTTCAATAAAAGTTCTATTTTAGAAGGTACCGAGGCCATCTTCATTTCAGACGCCTCTGAGGGTTGTCAGGAACATAGGGGTGAACCATTGTCGATAGTCAGTTCCACTCGATTGTCACCATAGCATCGACTTTATACAATCGGCCAGTCGATTAGCCATAGAACATTTTTCAAATGTCAAAATAAAAGGTAAAAAGCCCTCACGTCATTTTTCATTAACTGGAGAATAAATAAAAGTTACAACTCACTGTAACGAGACTGATGGGAGAAGATTCTAGAAATAAAGGTAGCATACCATTTTACCAATTTTTCAAGACAATTGAACATAACAAAAAATTCTGAAGACCCCTAACAACTTTAAAATTGAGAACTCAATTGTTGTTTGTAATTCATTAAACAGTAGTAATCCTCTCCCGGAGATAATTCAATAAACTGCCACTTCTGTGAATTACAAAAAATAAACAAATTAAAAAAGGAAACCTACTAATGTGTGTTTTGCTGAAAATGAAAATAGTAATTTTCTTTTTAAATAACGTAAGTGCATATTTAGTGAGTATCTCAATAAATATTGACATTAAATATTTTAAATGTTTATTATGATATTTCTATGGTTTGATTTCTGAAAGAAAGAAGTAAATTTCGACAAAATATTCGAAAGTCTACAGTCGTAGTGGTATTGTTTCTGACTTTTCTGTACCCGACAATTAAAATATAATAGTTTTTAATAGATTTTGTTTTGGAGAATTGATTTAATTGCGTAATAATTTATTGCCTAAAAGTAATAATCTTATTTTTATAAATATCACAGAAAAATTATATGTAGAAGATATTGATCTATAAAATAATAAAAAAATTGATTATATAATAATGAAATATATGTATAGTTAGTGACTCATATTCATACATCATGGTTTAAATTGTATTTTTCCTCATCCCCAAAATTTATCTTGAAATTTTAGAGATAAAATACTCACAAACACACACATTTAAGTAGAACATATTTTCCATCAAATAACAATAGATTTATATTAATATATTATAACAGAGACTATGATTGAACAATAATGTTTTCGATTTACACGACTTTGATTTTCATACAGTTAGATAATTCATTATTTTAACAAAAAAAAAAAAATATATTTTGTTGGGTATCCTCTAAGTGATTTATCATGTTTTATGTATCTAAAGTTTGAAAACAGTTGGCTGATTTCTTGTAATTCTGGGATTATGTACTTCAATAAAAATATTCGTTTTCTTATTCAACAGCAAACTTTACGATATCTTTTAGTTTTTATATGATGTTATTATTCCATTAAGAATTTAATCAAGCGATTATCTTAATCTTTTATTTACAAAATTTCCTGATTTGTATGTACTTTTTGTAATCAAAAAGTAATCATTAATTTGATCATACCATTCAAAATCTGGTTTAATACAAAGGTTTTTGTGATATTGGCAGTTTTGTGAATTGATTTCTAAAAAAACCTTGAGCGTTGAAGTAATATTAGAAATTGTAACTTTCCTAAATAAGTTGAAGATCAAGGCTGTTCTTTAGGTATCAAGTTTGTAAATTTCAAGGTTATGTGTGCTCTGATATTATAGGAACTTTAGTGCTAAATCCGTAAATGTTGTCAAAATTTGAAAAATCTTTGAGACGAGTAGAGATATTTTAGCTTTTATAGCAAAAAACGTGGGTTATCCAAAAAAAATCTTAGAATTTTCATATATATGCAACGGATTGGAATATAAAGGTGCAGTCAGCGATATTTTTGGTCTAGTTTTACTCAAATTTTTTATTATTTATTTATTTTTTTTATTTATTTTTTTTATAAGAAGATGGAATAACTTATAGAAAGGGGGAAGGGAATCAATATTTATAGAAAGGAAAAAATATATAATAGAAAGAAATGTAGTTAATGAAAATGACTGTCACTATATGTATCTTAAAGGAACAAATTGGAGACACTAAGATGAATTAATACTCGTAATTCGTCGCAATTTATAAATAAATTTTATTTATATATTTATTATAATGGAAATAAATATTTCGGAACGGATTGTTTCTCGATATCGTGGCTTTGTTTACTTTCTATTGACTTGCGCTTCAATCAGATACTGAAATATACATTATATTAAAGTTAAAAAACAAATAAAATAAGCAATTGTTTTTAAATACACTTATATATTCGTTTTAATTAACTAAAGCTCTGGAGGCAGATTGGAATAAAGTAAAATATTTCAATAAACTTATTTTCTACAGAAACACTGACAATATAATAAATGGCATTTTATAATTAAAAAAATAAAATATGCAAAAACATTCTTATTAGTTCCCAATTACATGTTATGTACTAAAAACGATATACGCATACAGTATCTTTTACCTGAAATGGATTTTATACCGACCAATATTAGTTTAAAGCTTTAGATAATTAAAAAAAAACAAAAAAACAATTTACCTTTCTTGCTTTTTATGTTTTGTTTATTTAAAAACTCCATGGATGGATTTTATATCAATCCAACAGTTATTAATAAAAACAAATCTAAAGGTCTGTGTAAATAAAAGATTGGTTTTATGCCCCCAGATTTTTTTTTTATTTATCTAGGTCTGAATGTATATGGAAATATCATTATCTTGTCCATGCTCTATATCATGATTCTATCTACTTATTTATTTATCTATCTAGTTTACATCTGTTGTTCTACAGTAGTTAACTAGATAGAGGGGAGCGGGCTCAATCGTTACCGTCTATGCTCTTTTTTTCCAGCTGTATTAGAGATAATTTTATGGCATTTACACAAATTATTCCACAAGTACCAGACATTTTATTCACGCAACAACAGTATCATTTAGGGTTATTAACCAGTATCATTTCGTTTATTAACGTAAATAAGTATTACAACTGACCTCCAACATGAAATTTTATCGACAAACTGAGGAAAATAACAATTAATTGAAATTACAATTGTGTTACTGTTTGTGAATTGATATTTGGATTATTTTATAAAAGTTAATTTTAAAAAAATGTATAATTCGTAAAGTATTGCAAAATATCCGAGTATTTCAGCTTCGAATATGCCGTCAATTAAAAATAATTCTCTTAACTATATCTTATTATTGAATCTATTGATTCCATTTGTATCTTTTTTTATTGAGGAAGAATCTTATCAAAATTTAAAACTAATCATACGTAATAAGAAAATGCACATAGATACCTATTTTTATATGAACTCTCAATTGTACCCCAAAGATCTGCAGTTTATTTATTTAAATTAAGTCCATTGCATTTGCGAACAAATAAAAGATAAATAATAATACTGGAGCAACATTAAAACAATTCGTCAGATTAAAGTCAATTCTTGCCACAAAATCTGTCGTCATATTTGTCATAGCTTAAAAAAGCTCTAAAAAGTTGACTCGACCTGTTACAAAAATTAATCGTTTTTTTCTTGTTTGTTTTTTTTAGCTTTATATATTCATACACGCCTGTCAAAATATACATCGACAATCAGCGTAATGTTTGGCTTGATAAACAAAATTTTTCAGCGATAATTTTTCCTTAGCACTGAAGGAAAGATAAGAAAGAACATCTCTCATCCATCTTATTTTCAGTCTCCTTTTTGTATAACATTGCAGGCATATATGACATTGCCGCTTCTATTAGTTTATTTTTGTGTCCAAGTAAATTTTAATGGAATTGTGTGTAGAGTACGTATGCATTCGCTAACTGATGATATATGTATGTCAGTATGTAAAGTTGTGTTGGTAACATACCAAAGAGCATGAGAGATAAATCTAAGAGTTTTCGATTGGCAAGTCTGCAGCCTTTCTATCAGTTTCTTTTTTGTACTACAAAAAAATTGAGAAGCGTAAAATAGCTTTGTAACCTGGGGGATGACCCATCCTTCTTGCTTTAGTTGGAATACATATAGACTTTAAGCTCCGAAAAACAAACAACATCAAGGTATTGCTCTTGAGTTAGATTGTAATATTCTTTCCATTCATTCTATTAAAAATTGCTGAATTACAGATATCTAGAAAGAAGAATATTCGTAATGGAGTAATTTTTACAACGTTTTACCTTTTTATCTTAAAAAATAATTGTTTTATTTAAACAGATGTTTATTATATTATGATGTAAATATAGTCTCCTTTCTTCTTATGACGAGAAAACTGGAACGGAAATAATGACGGACTTAAAAATACAGTTGGCAAGTTCGCAGGAATATGCATAGCAATGACTACTTGCCTACCCTACAATGTTGCACTACCTGAAATCAGCCTCCGATGCTCCGTATGCATCATACAAATGATTCAGAAGGCCATCGTAGAAAAAGCTGTTATTCAAATGGCTGGGAAATTGCCGTGGCGGATTTGTGTAGGAATGGCCCGACTAAGTGGCCTTGATTTGCATCCGATCCAATAAATCAGCAGGAATCTTGGACAGCAATTCCAATAGATCCATCTTCCCGTAGCTGCCAGGGCACTCATCACCTCAGTACGCAGCCCATTCTCATTTACATTGCAGATCCATCAGGCTGCATCTTCTTATCGGGCAGCTCGGTGTTATATAGTTCAGGTTTGACAACTAGTTCAAAAGTTGAAAATTTAAATAATTAAAAGCAATGGAACAAGTTTTGCTTCGTATCCATCTAGTACTTTCATAAGGAAATCCTTGCACGTGCAACCATTTAACATACGTTCCTTCACATATTTCCTGAGAGTTTTATCCTGCGATCATTAATTTATTAACTGTAATACTATTGATTACTACTATTACCCCTAATGATGCAATTGGGTGCGCTGTTATGAATTAAAAAGGTAACCTTCGTTTTACGTGTACTTATGATTTAAACTATTTATGAAAACCTTGTTTTTTATACTGAACATATAATCTGTTTCTGAACCGTGATGATAAGCGTTTGGCAAACAAATATTTCTTATTAGAATTTGCGGCAAAAGGATTTGGGTGGGTTTAATCCAATTCAAAGCTTTGGTTGAGTCTATTCGTTTATGATAGAAAGCCATTTAGCAACCGCTTCTATTGGCTTTGTCTATTACACCTAGCCATTAGACTAAGGAAATATTATTTACTCTTGTAAAACTGCTTCTTAATTTGACAAGAGGAAATATCTGGATTTCTTGAAAGCTTTCCCTAATATTCCTTCCTTTGTATTCTACTACTACCAGTTCTGAATTTTTATTTGCAGAGAATGGGTTATATCTTTTTATACCATAAAAATTAAATAATATGTATCTGTGAAATATTGAATATTCACTGAAAATTACGCTAAATTCCCATTTTCTATTCATTGCCGCATACTTGTGTGTGTGTAGTTTTCTCGAGGCACTACGCAAGAATTCATGTTTAAGTTTTTATGATTTATACAATAATATGAATTTCAATTGCGAGATTACTGAAACTCCATAAAAAAAAAATATATATAAATATATTTATAAAATATTTTTAATTGGTTATATTTGTATTGAAGTTTGAAATACAGGAAGCTTATATCTATATATCTTGAAAATTCGAAAAGTTTCTTTCCAAAAATACATCAAAATTTTATATAACATGTTATACAACAAATATTATGTCGGGTTGATCGCCGAATTTAAATAAACAGTTTAAAAATAAAAGAAATATGTAAGCAGATAGAAAAGCTAAGAATGGAGGTGACCATATTATTAAAAACTCACTTTTCTACTGAATGGAACTAATTTTTTTTTTTTTAAATTAATAACTAATGTCGGAATTGAGATCGTCAAATCAAAAAATGTACAACTCAAGTTTTGGTTAATTTTAAAAAATCTAGAGTTCTCAACCCCTTAAATATTTTTATGCTTAAAGTGCTTATTTCTTTCTCCATAGCCTCTTATTTTTACAAGTAATTGATACTACTAATATTAGATAAAGCTAAGGAATAATTGATAATAGCTAATAGAAAAAAAAAATATGGGGAAGATAATCAGGGATGTAGTCAAAGAGGAACACCACGTCTAAGTAGAAATACAACAGTTATCGTTTGTCTACTGTCCAGTGTGGTTCGGTGGCCCAGAAGACGACCTGCAAGGCAGGTCGTAACGTTGGCACGCGTTGAAGTATTTTTAATTTTTTGTTAGACCTCCAATCATTTTTTTTTTTTACTTCGACAGTTAAATCACTACTTTTTTTTTTAGGAAACATTAAAATAGTTTCTGTCATTACGTACGTTACAAGGAAACATTATATCGAAAGCTAATCAGAGTAAAAAAAAAAAAAAACGCAGACATTAAAAAAGCACGTAATTACAAATTTGAATCCGACAAAAAAAAATAAAAAAAATAAAATAGATTATTGCAAAACACGCAATTGAGCGCAGCTTCGTAGTTTATTGTTATTATTATTTTTTTTTTTTTTTTCAAAATATAGCAGTAAGGTAACAGGTGTGTGAAACAAAGTGCAGGTTCTGATAGGTTGCTTAATGTTTGGAGCATTTTAAAGATGACGTTTCGTCATTCTTAATTATTTTTTTAAGTCAACAATTAAATAACTAAAAACTTCTTTATTTTCTAAGAAACTATATCAAAAATGTTTTTTCTTGCCGGTTTTTTCTTAACGGTAAAAAAAAAAAAAAAAAAAAAATGGTTGAAACAAGTATTATAACTGTTTACACTCAAAGGGAGCTCTGCAATAATTGGTTGGGAAGTGGTCCTATTAGCAATCTGTCCCCCAATGTTTCTTACATACCTTTAAAGAAAAGAAACTTCCCGTCGTTTTCAAGTACTCCATCATTTACGAGACAATCGTTCAAACCTCCCAATTAATTACAAAAGATTTATTTACATGACAGTAAATATACTCATTTGGATGTACTGAGTTGAGCTTTGGGGTTGTACTAAACCTTCCAATACTTCTAGTATCCACTTCTTACAATCCGAAATCCTTCTTAAAATCTTCAATGCTTCTTATTATGTCACAAGCAAACTTACACATAAAGATCTTAATGTTTTATTTGTTGCTGATTCGGCCCAAGCCAGATGTCTATCATTTTACATTAAACTCCATACCAACTCGAATCCACTAGTCCTCCAACTTGATTCACACTCAGTTCCCCGATAATCCCCCGAGTTGTCTGAACAGATGGCCAAGAGACCTTCTAATGTGGAACTTCTAAGGAGTAGTTCTTTACATGTTATTAACATGTCATTGTAATAATTTTCCTCAATTTACTTGTTTATAGTGCATAAAGTTGTAAATATCTATAAATAGTTTAAAAAAAGAAAAAAGAAAACTAATGTTTGTTTACTTTCTGGATTCGTGATTCGGACCACTGTTCACAGTATTGTGATTCATTGTGTCGATATCTTCCATCTTCTGAAGACATACAACAGAAGGAAAAATTCAGCATTTAGTGCCTTTCGACTAGGACTACAAGGAGAACACATGTCTTTGCCATGTTCAACTCCCGCTGTAATAAATACAGAGAGGAGTGGGCCGTAGATGACTAATAACATCAATCCCGAAGGATACCAAAGGATACCAAAGAGGAAAAGTCAAATTTGAAATAAATCACGTTAATGATCGCAACCGGCCGGGTCCTGATAGGCCGCTGGGTGCCTTCCTCAAATGTAGGAGCCCCTCGGGAGCCACCAATCACACCTACGCAGCTCTGTCTCCATTATAAATATTTAAATGTTCCCTCGCAACAACACTAAATTTTACTATTGACGGATTTCGAAAAATACTGCTCCGTCTTGATATATGCCTCCTGCTAGAACCATAATACAATTGGAATATAGAGCACTGTTTTTCTTTTTTACTATTCTCCAGTTTCTTTCTCTTTTATTGCCAGAGCTGCCAAACATCTAATATGTGATTTGTAGTAACTATAAACCATTTGAGGAATGCCCTCGGTACAGACTTACGTCAGCATCAGGAAATCATCCAGATCTTCTTTCTAAGGTTTTACAAAATGTTAAGGAATATCCAGTCATAATTAACCCAAGAAAGCTCAATTTTTTTTTATGATGTAAACAATATATATAATGCAGTTAGTGATTAGTATTTAGCGAAAAATAATTTTAAAAAAAATTATAACCCAATATTTGAAAGGAAAACAGATTTATTATGTTAAGTCTTCTGTCATTTACTTCAGTCATTATTGCTAATAAGTTAACTGTAGTAATAAAAAACTAACTCACTTCGGTAAAATATACACTTCGTTACGACTCAGAGTAACTTTTTACGACTCAAAACTATTCATTTACTATTTTTTTTAGATTTTTGAATTCACACGAACGACATAGATAACAGTTTCATCTGATTAGGATCGATGATTTAATTACCACTTCTAAGACTTTATTAAATAAATATATATAAAAGATCTAATCATGATTATATTAGGTGATTGATTCCACGAAATTATTTGTCAAATATTTAGCCATGATTAAATCTTGCCTAACTCTGTTATTCCATTCATTTTATTTTATATTTATAGATTATTTCTATGTATTGTAAGATTGGAATCCAATTTTTTCCAAAATTCCACCAATTTTTTGCTAAATTCGCTTGGTAAAGCTACCTACTAATTAAAAAAAAAACAACCCTAAAATATTCTTAAGTTTAAATATTTTTTATGTTGTAATTCAGAAAAAAAAAAAAAAAAAAAAAGATTTAATTCAGATGCAAGGGCAAAAATAACCATTACTGATTTTTTTATTTTTTAAATTAAACAACAAAAAGGCTTTTGAAAACTAAATTTTATATTAGTAACAATGAATTATACAGTTTTTAAATATATATATATATATATATATATATATATATATATATATATATATATATATATATATATATTTTTTTTTTTTTTTTTTTTTTTTTTTTTTTTTAATTCACGTTTTCTCACTAGTAGTTATCGTTTTAATATACAAACATGTCAACAGATGAGTCAAGTCAACAAAATGAATTTCTGAAATTTTAATTCGGTGCTAATTCAATTATGTGGAGAATAGAAATAAAATAACAGAAGAGTAGAAGACAAGCAAAAAAAATGAAACAATTTTATATAAAGAAAATACGTCCGTAAAAGTTTCAAATAGTAACGTGAAAATGCTTCAACACAAGCTTCACACTTTAATAAAAGTGTTTTACATCAAATATTAAACGATCTTCAAGACCTGGAAAACACTGTGAAATTCAAGGTAGTGCTAAAATTTATCAAGGAAACTGGATTCTGGACGGATATATAGTTATATCTAACTTTGTAGTTTGTAAGATTTCTCAATTATGTATATATTTTGATTTGTTGTAAATTAGTCACTATGATGTTTAAAGTTTTTGTATGATGTTTATTGTTGTAGCTAATAACTTAAATTTGTAATGTTGATGCGACGTTAAATAAAGAAAAAAAAAATGTGTTTTAACACCTTCTTCCACCAATGGCTTTAACTGATAGCATAGATCTGAATATTCTCTCTCTGTTCGAGGAACTACATATACCGACTGTCTAAGACAAAAGCCTGGGATCATTTTTAAACCTCTCAAATTTTTGTTAGTGATTTTGAGATCTCTTGCAGACCTAAAGCATCTCATGGTTTGCAGGATTGTATGGTGATTCAGCAGTTGCTGTTATTTAATTCAGTTGAACAAAAGAACTACAAATCAAAATCTTTTTTGTTTTTAAAATTAGAGGTTTACTTTCGACCTCCGATTTATTGGCAATGATGGGATCCACTTTGAATTCCAAATGAAGCTTCGTGATCTTTCTTCCTCTTTTTCTAGCGAGAAGAGCTCTCAAAGAAGATCTAGAACAGAAAGTTACGAATAAACAAAAAAATTAATAAATAACACATCCTACCTGTCTCCAACACTCACAAGAACTTGTGCACTTAATCGGAAGATAGCACGCTGATAGCTGCCTCGTTGTTGTCTTCCAGACATAACGCAAAATACCTGTCTTTCTAATTATGATGGATTGACTCCAGGTAGAGTTGTACTCGGCGAATCGTATCCTGCGATCGGTCGATCTTTCTTCTGGGGCCGGTGGTGATCTCAGTAATTGGAGTTCTTCAGGAGGAAATTGAATCGCTGTTCTTCTGTCAGCTTGTCTTGTTTTTGTCGTGGCTTTAACGGTAGTTGTCATGTTGGGTGCTGGATGTTAATAAAATATTTGTTAAAATATAGCTATGCTAATAAAAACTTCCATGTTTAAAATTCAACGGCTCGTTTGATATCTGAGATTTATCAGCTGATAAAAAATTAATTTGCTTTCTGCTTACGAAACTCACAGTTGTGGAATCTAAAAAAGCCGTATTTTCAATAAATGTCGGTTCAAATTAGTGAATCCGTCGGAGCATTGACATTTACCACAGACAGTCTAAGATTGATTGTAAACCTTATTAAAGTGTTACCGGTTCCTTTAGAGAAAACTCATAACTCAGGAATTATGATAAGGAGTTGAAGAAAACATCTTAGGAACGGTTCATCTGGTAAAACAAATACATTCTCAGCTCAGAGTAATACAAATGCAAGTTTGGAAATACATTCTAAGGAACAAAAAATACATGAATCGTTAGTAAAATATTTTCAAACCTTAAATTATTTAAATATCGAACAAATTAAAAAA
This sequence comes from Euschistus heros, assembly GCA_003667255.2. Classification (NCBI taxonomy): domain Eukaryota; kingdom Metazoa; phylum Arthropoda; class Insecta; order Hemiptera; family Pentatomidae; genus Euschistus; species Euschistus heros. Next base: position 3,260,642 of record RCWM02000051.1, on the reverse strand, counting down.
AAAAAAAAAAAATCAATTGTTATGACTCGGGATGTGTCGATTCCTCAGCTGTTCAAATTTTGGTTTGAATAAAAAAAATCATGTTCCCTGTTATTCTTTCTTTAGCCGACAGGCTCAAGAGGGCTAGTTTTTTTCTTATATTTTTATTTTTAATAATTAATAGCTGTCTTACTCAAGGGCAATATGATGACAAAGACTCATTCATACAATATGTACTATGGTATAAAACAAAGTATAATAAATAAAATAATAAAGAAATGAAAAGAAACAGCGTCTAACTAAACAAGATATACATATAATAATAATAAAATTAAGGAAGAAAAAGAAAAAAGAATCTTAATTACAACCATATTCTATATACAATACTTACAAGCATCCTGGGGGAAACAAACTTGTCCCTCTAATTTGGGAGGACAAGCCGAACTCAAAGAGTTCCCAGCGCTGTTCTCTCAGCACATGCTATGCCTAATCATAAATTAAATAGATAAATCTAATAGCATATGCCTTCTAATGATAGATTCTGTCACCTTTGGTAGATCTTGTGTTGTGTTTAGTGAGTCAATTTTTGTCCTCTGCAACGCAGCATTTTGAATGGCCCGTCTCAATATTCAGTTATTAGAATATTGGAATCTTTGTTGAATGTGAGATATTTGCTAGCATCGGAGCCCCCTAAAAGAGAGTAAGTTCCATAAAACACATATGTATCATTAATGCCATTTGTAACAAGAGGTTCAGGGAACTTGTTAAGCTTTCGAATGGAGTTGTCAGACAGTTCCTAGGGTATAGGATTTAAGAAAAGGTATATTTTTCTAGAAGATGAATTTTTTACAGTTGGTCTTCTTTGGATTAATTTTAATATACGAAAAGTATGACTTTAAACATTAAAATTTCATGCAGCAACATAAAAACCTTCACTTTTATTTTATAACAAACCAGCACATCATTGACATAATTTGAATTCATAGAAAGGGTCAAAAATGATTTTTATCATGCTGAAAAGGTAGAGCGGAGGCCAAGTCTTCTTCAGCTTGTGCAGTAAACCACGGTGCCACACCGTGGTCGAACGCTGCTGTCACATCTAGGAATACTCCCGTGTTATATTTTTTTGCCTCAAAGCCACGGTAAAATTGCTTCGACGACTCGTTGGACTTGGTGTTTGCCGAGTGGTGGGCTTGAAGCCAAACATCTGGGATTACATCGTTGTCTTCTAAATGTGAGCGAGACGCTTCTCAATAATCTTCTCCAGTAATTTCCCCAGTGTGTTGAGGAGGGACTTATTGGGCGATAACTGTCTGGTTCGTGTTTGGGCTTCCCCCTTTTGTGAAAAAGGAGTACTATAGCGTTCTTCCAGGCGTGAGGATAGTAACCAAACCGGATACAGGCGTTGTATATGCTGGTGAGTAGCGCAATCGTTTTCCTAGGCAGCCTTTTGAGAACTAAGTTAGGTATCAGATCATCTCCTGGAGCTTTTTTCCTTGGCAACCTTCGTATGAGAAATTTCAGCTCAATTGGAGAGACGAAGGGGATAAGGGGTTCTACTGTTGTGGTAGTTGTCGTGAGGTATGTGTCTACTTCGTTGTCAGTTAGTTCATCTTGTCTGTCAAAGTCTCTGAACTTATGAGAAAAGATGTTCAGCGAAGGTTGCACACTTTTCGTCATCAGTCGTTGCAGTGTCTGTTCCAAGTGTTAGAGGGGGGATATGTGTGGTTTGTCCAGTCAACCGTTTGGTTTCTCTCCAAAGCCGTTGGTCTCCTGGCACGAAACTCTCCAGGTAGCTGTTGTATTCTTGGAACCGCTCTTTGTCTAGTTCTAGTCTAATTTGCCTAGAGAGTCGGTTCATCTCACGTTTGTGATCCGGTAGTCTGTAGCGTTGCCATTGACGTCGAATGTGGTTTTTGTGGTGTATAAGTTCGAGTATGTGTTGTGGGGTCTTATATTGTTTGTGTGAGTGAGAGTAGGTACGTGAAGTCGCTGTGTTTATGGAGTTGTATATGTGTTGTTGTGTGTTGAGTAGGAATATGGTTGCGTCTATGTCGTCAGTCGTGTAGTAGTGTGTGGGGATGGGAAGGGAACACATTTCATCGGCGAAGATCCCCCAGTCCACCTTTCCCGTGATGAGCCGAGGAAGAGAGGGTGGTGGTTGGGCTCGGGCGCCAAGATAACAGATCACAGGGAGGTGGTCCGAGTCCAAGTCTGTTACGGGAGTTTGATGAATAGGGGTGGCAAAGTTACTGACGAGACCTATGTCTAATATGTCTGGGCGGTAGCCGTACTGGGTTGGATAAAACGTGGGCTCTTCTGGAGAACTTATTTGGAGACCAAGTTTACCAGCGATTTTTAGAAGTTTGGTCCCATTTGAGTTTCGGGTCCGGCAACCAAAGTCTGTATGTTTGCTGTTGAGGTCTCCGAGTAATAATGTTGGCTGTCCAGTAAATATCAGTTCGAAATCTGTGTCTGTCAGTCGTTTGCTAGGTCTTTGATAGGCCGAAACAATATTCAATAATGTATTATCTGTTAGTTTCAGTCTAGCTGCTACTGCGTCTAAATTTTGAAGTCGGGGTAGAATTTTCTCAGATTGTTCCAGGTCTTTCCTAATAAGAAGTGCTACTCCTCCAAATCTATTCTCAGTGTCAGTTCTGTATATTGTGTAATTTCTAATTCGAAAACTGTCACCGGCTTTGAGGTGGGTATCTGTGATAAATGCTATGTCTATTTTGTAGCGTGCCAAAAAAGTCTATCAGTGTGTTTTGGCGTTTTTTAAACACCGTTAGCATTCCAGTTGAGTAGTGTTAATGTGTGGGTCAGTTGGTTATTAAAATTCTCCATTTTCATTTATAAACATCTGGGAAATTAACTGCATAAAAAATTGTTTAATTTGTGGTAGTACCGGTTTTAAGAGGTTAGTCAGAATGTTAGCTAAGTTTAGATTGTCAAGATCGCTAGTATTTTCGTGATTGGTTGGCTGAGTGGTCTGTTGATTATGAGATGATCTGCGCTGAGATATGTTGGAGAGTCTTGGTGGCACAGGGGAACGTGGAGCAGTAATAGGTTTCATCCTGGGCACATGTGCTAGTTTCGGATCGAGCATTATTATTATTGACTGGAATAGTTTGTATTTGTGGTATGGATCTAGTAGAGGAACCGGGGAATTTATGTTGTGTATTTTGTGGAGGTTGAGTGGTATGGTATTGTACGTTTGTGTTGGAAGTGGGTGGTTTGTGTGTGTGTAAAGGTTTCATCGCCGGAGGTTTGTTTTATATTCCTGGCTCTGTATTGTGTGAAGGCAATACAGCCCCTGTACCTCGGCTGTGATTTTCACCACAGTTCACGCAGGTTATAACCTGAGGGTTGTTAGTGCAGCTGGATGTGAGGTGGCCCTCAGAACACTTCCCACATCGCGGGTCCAGCCTGCAGTAATTCTTAGTGTGGCCTACCCTAAGGCACCTTCCACATTGAGCTACCTGTGTAGAGAGATTTTACGGGGTTCCACCGTTTACTATGGTGTGGAACAGTGACTTGAGAGATAAGATACTCATACCCGCCTCATTATTCACCAGTTCTACTGCACAAAGAGGGGTTTGGCTGTCTGTACCTGTTATTAAGCCTAAGGACTTTAATAACGGGGTATGTGGGGGTCAGTAATTCCTGAATTTCTTCGTTTGTAAGCGAGTAAGGCACACCTCGGATAATAACGGAAAGGTTTCTTTCCTCTGGGTTCACGTACGAGTAGTATTTTTTGTGGTGTGTGTCATAATATTTTGTCAATGATCTAAAGTCATGTGTTTGTTGTCAAGGTTATTTTGAGTTTTCGGTTACACTGTTTGGTTAGAAATTCATTGATAACATTTTCTTTTATTTCTCTTACTATATGTTTGTATGGTTCGTCGCTAAGGAGAAATATTGGTGGTATTTTTGGTTTGGTTTCTGTTTCGTCATTATTTGGGTCCTCGTCCAAATCTGTCTGTAAGGCATCAACAAAACTATTGTGAGTCGGTACTTGGGGGAGGGTCGTTGTACGCGATTTCTTGGCTCTTTTGGATGGCTGTGTGGTTGACTCCCAACCGTCATCATGGCCACTGTCGACTGGGGGCGAAGGGAAATTTGATATTGTAGATTTACTGAAAGAAGGCTCACCTTGATCAGGAGGTTGTTGCTGACGGGATTGTTGTTCCAGCTTCAATAACTCAGGTGTAATGGTCGAAACTGTTCTCCGCTGGGGCGGGGGTGGTTTCATCTTTGTTTTCATAAACGATTTTGTCATTAACCCGCTCAAAAATACTCAAGTATCTCGGAGCTCAAAATATACGTGGCTATCACTTTTGATGGCAACAGCTGTTTTTTTTTAAATTCATAGAAAGGATTCATTAAGTTCGAATCAATCAAAGAAAATTTACAATCACATGGAAACCTATGAGAGTAGCCTCCATGCCTAAGATACGAGAAGTGCGTGGTTCTTATAACGATCAACATTTGAATAATAGTTAATGGTTACTTCAATTATTAGTTTTTAACATTTTGTATCTTGTAACATGCTAAAAAAATGGTTAAATATATTTCTAATCTTGATTTTTTAGTTAAATATATATTCATAAATCATAACTTCCATTATTATAAGAGATGTACAATTGGAACTCGATTAACCGAGTCGCGATCAACCAATGTTTCCATCCTTCTATTTTTTGTAGTTATGTATTATTGTTTTTTTCAACGAAACATTCGAATCCCGAACAAGTCATAGGCAATCTTTGTTTATTAGATCAGTATAATAGGAACATGCAGAAATCTTAGATTAAAATTAATAAATACAGATTTGTAAAGTTAACATTTCCTAAATTTTCTATAATCTATCTCTTCCATTCAAACAGTATGTATCTTATAACATTGTTGTCATCGTTTTAAATTTTATATTCTGCCCTTCATGATTTTTTAACACTAATTAAACTATCTATTTTCGAATTTTCGTTTTATCCTGTACCTCAAAAATCTAAAAGTTAAAGCACCACATTTTTACCTTATACAAATTAATTGTCTATTATCATTGTATTCATTTGAGCTATCTATGGGCTACGATCACACAACTTCCATAATTTTTTCAATTCCTCTTTCCCCTTCCTCTTTCGCCAGTACTACTTCATTCGTTGGCTTCCTAGCGCTCGTTCTTCTGCCGAGAATACTCTGTTCCTTCTCAATCCTTCCTCGGTCAAGCCCTTCACCCCCGTGACTTTTTTCTTGAAGAACTGCCTGTCTGATATTTCTTCTGCCGTGATCCCACATTTTTCTTGATCCTGATGTAGTTCTTTCACTTAAGAGACTTATGTCTTCCTTTTCTCCTGGAAGGTGAGAATCTTGCTGGCGAATCTATCATTATTTTAATGTGCCCATAGAATGACAGCATCCTTTTCTTCATTGTGGTAAACTGTATTTTCAAATATTTGATACAATTTCTTGTTTAATCGTAAGTGGAATGTGAATTTCTTTAACGTTTTCCTGGGCCCAAGAATCTTTCTAAGGAAATTCTAAATGCCATATACTTATTCAATATATTTTTTCTTTCCGGATTTTGGAATTACATTAAGCAATTTAGCCGATCAGAAAACCTGGATGTTCGAAAATCGATAACTTTGACAGTGTTTCCTTGTGACCAGGACCAGCGATTTAAAATGAAATGTACGATTGTTAACTATTTTATTAGAATGAATGTTAGATTAGTCAAAATTAAAATGGCTGATAACTCAAAACTTTTATTATTAATTAGCAAAATAAGTGATTTAAAAAAAAAAATCTATTTTCTCTTTTAACAAATATTTTTTTGTGTCTGTGTATTAAGGAATCGCTGACTTCGACGTTGGTTATCTCGCTACCTAAGTGGTGTCTGTCAACAAGCGTTGCCAAGTTGAATCTAACTACGGCGCGCCGCGGCGCCGCATACTTTTTTTCACCATTGATTTCCTCTTAATTGTCCTGACTGGTTTTATATTAATAAATCCGATTGCTTTATCAGGTTTAATTTACTGTTACATTTAAAGCTCAGTTATTGGACTATTCGATCGGTTTGATTTATTCGCCGGCTTCCGGTTATAATTGGACAGAATCCCCTGGTGGGGTATGCCATTAAATGAACATAGCTCTTAAAAGGGTACCTTTCACAAGATAAGTGGCTTTTTTAAAGTAAAAAAAACATGTAAATCTGGGATTTCGGTAATTTTGTACAACTGAAAAAAATATGTTTCATAACATACCGCCAATTTTCCTTAACTACCGACAAGAAATTCTGAGAAATTAGAATATTATTTTTAGTTATTTTTCTTTTTCATATTTCACTTATACGAATTTCTAGTTTTCTTGAAATAAGCAAAAAGTTCAGGTTGCATAATTTAGCTCCATTTTTTCTCCAACTTACAGTAACCTTGCAGAGTGGTTATTTCTCAAGTGTCCCATATTTTACTTTTTAAGCATTTTACTATTCTAAAATGAAAATCCATATATGTATATATATATGAACTGACTGATATACCTGAAAGTAAGCATATTTATCTAAAACTATAATAACCAAAACTATAATAATATAATAATAATAGCCTTGTATTATGTCCATAACTCAACAAATAAACCATAATTCAAATAAATAATATAAAAATAAAAATTTAAATATCTACAAATAAGTCCACAATTATTATCATATTTACAAACAAAATTCTTCTTTGAGAGTTTGAACAAGGGCCTTCCCTCAGGGAGTATAGGTCTAGACTTTCCCAGGTGACCAGCCTACTGGGAAGCCGGGTTCGCGATTTGGATCCACTTCTCTTTCCATTTATCTCTGTCCCTTGCCATTCTCCACCATAGTGGTCCGGCCTTCTTCTTAAAGAAGTCACTCCATCTTTTCATCTGTCTTCCTCTTCGCCTTTTGTAGTAATAGGGTGTCCAAACAGTCACTTCCATTGACCACCTTTTATCAGTTCGCTTTAAGATGTGCCCCGCCCATTCCCATTTTTGTTTCTTGATATGGTGAATTATGTCTTTCAGGCCAGTCTTCTCTCTAATGACACAACTCCTTACCTTTTCCTTCCTACTTATCTTTATCATATTTCTTTCTATTCCTCTTTGCCAGCTTATCAGTTTCCTTGTTTGGGCTTTCGTTAGGGACCAAGTCTGAAGGAGACAGTTTAACTATCTTCCGTTTATCTTTATGCCGACATTCTTCCAATCTATACGCCAAAATACTGTTTCCAACACTAAGATAAACAGTATTGGTGATAGAGGATCTCCTTGGCGCACTCCTCTTCTGACTGCAAAGTTTGGATACATTAAATATATATAGAATATATTAAATTGGTATATCTATTGTACTACATTTAACTGACTTCATCCTATCGTAATAATTATCCCTGAATATAAAAATACATAACGATTCCTAGGTTCACTATTTCTGTTTTTGACTATTCGTCAAAAAATTAAAAAGAAATATTTTTTTTTAATAACAATTTATTGAAATTTACAACTGTACAAAATTTATACATCAAGTAAATGTGCTGTTAACTATTACAATAATGTGACAAAACTTGAAAATAACTACTCATCAGTAGCACTTTAATAAAAATTCTACACTAGAATGTCTCTGGGCCACCTTCTTTTCAGACGCCTCGGAGGATTATCAGGAATGGTGTGGGAAGCAAGCTGAGAAATTAGGGGATTTGAGTGGTTATGGAGCTTACTATGAAAGGATTGATATCTGGTTTGGGCTAAACCTGCAACATATGGAACATTAAGATCTTTATGGATAAGTTTATTGGTGACAAAGTAAGGTGCATTGAGGATTTTTCGAAGGATTTTATATTGTTAGAATTGAATACGAGATGAATTGGATGGTTTAATGAAGCCCCAAAGCTCAACTCCGTACGTCCAGATAGGTTTAATCACAGCCATGTATATTAGTCTTTTGTAATTGATTGGGAGCTTTGAACGTTTGTCTAGTAAATGTTAAAGTAGTCTGTAACGACGGGCAGCTTCTTCTCGTTTCAATCTTGTATGTGGATTCCAAGTTAGACGTTTGTCCAAGTGTAGTCCTAGGTAGCGGATCTGTTCATTAGAGATTAGTGGATTATCATTAAAGGATACTGTAAGACAGGAAGTCGTGGGTTTACGACGAAGGGTAAAGGTTATTTGGTGAGATTTGTTTGGATTTATTTTGATTCTCCATTTTTGACACCATTCTTAAAGGGTTAGGATATGGGATTGGAGTATTTGGGAGGCAATTAAGGGATCATTGTTTAGCGTAAGTGGTGAGGACAGTGGTAGGATGAGTTGGAATGTCAGCTGTATACACCGTGTAGAGGATGGGGCCTAGGATACTACCTTGAGGAACACCGGCAGATTGGGTAAAGAGGGAAGAATAGGAATTTTTATGGTTTACCCTGAAAGTTCTATCACTCAGATAGGAACGGATAATTAGTAAATGCTTGTAAAGCAGTCCTGGGTGCCAGACTCGGTCAAAGGTCTGTTCCAAGCCGAGAAAGGCTCCCGAGGTGAAAAAAGTTTAATTTTAATTTAATGATAACGAGAGCTGAAATTATCGTCAGTTAAACTTAGAAAATCATCTCGTGTTTTTTTCTAATAAACAATAATTTTTTTCTTTGCTTTTTATTCCAATGAAAAGTGTATTATATTTAAAATGCACTTTTCCATTAAGGGTTTGTCATAATGTTTTATTTACACAAGTAACTAATTTGCATGCCAAATGAGAACACCATGTTTTTTCGGTTTCAAAAGTAAATTTCTCCATGAAATTGTAACAAAATCATTACGTTTAACAAATCATTCGAAAGCTGATTAAATTTGCAAGTTTTTGTAAAATTTGACTTTTTGTGGATTGTTTTTTCGAAAAACGGTAAGCGTTGAAGTAAATACGACATTGTGACTTTCCCAAATAAGGTGAAGATCAAGCTGTTGTTTAGATACGAAGTTTGTAAAATTCAAGGTTACTGGTACTCTATTCTTATAGAAACTTTAATGCTAAATCCGAAAATGTGGTCAAAATTTGAAAAATATTTAAGCAAAGTGGAGATATTACAGCTTTTATGGAAAAAAAACGTGGTTTCCTCAAAAAAGTCTTTGATTTATCGTACATATGCAACGGATTGGAATAGAAAGGTAAGGTCTGCGGCATTTTGCTACATTTTTGATCTAGTTTCACTCAATTTTTTTTTTACACTAAGAGATACTCACCCTGTATAATAGACACAGACTTAGGTGGGATCGAACCAATGCTATTGTTGTCCTTCTGAAGGTTGTGAATCGCCTCTAGCGTATGCACATTCATATGTAAATTTAACTGTAATTTATAATAATAAAGCAGCATACCTTTATAACAAATCATATATATTTATTTTATTGAGCGGATCTTAAAACCTGACCCCAATATTACTTACACAAGAAACGGCATTGAAATTGAAACTCGCGGATATTGCATAATTACTGTATACTACTAATGGTTTGTCTGGAAATTAATGTAGGTATATTTTTTATACTATAAATACAAAATAAATTATTTGACAAAAGTTGGAGTATCTATAAAATACTACACAGATTATAAGTATTAAATTTTAAAAATGTGAAATAAAAAACTATTTATTTTAATACCCACCTAAGGAGGTTTAATGATAGGGCTCCTAAAATATTTGAGGACCTAGAGAAGACAGAGTTTATAGAGACGAAAAGGGGAGTTGGGCAGTTAGCTAAATCCATTTTAATCCCTACATTATGTAGCCCATTTACCAATAAGTTCATATAGTGAAATAAAGTGGAATGGAGTAGTCAACTTAATATTCAGGTAAATATACAATCCCTTAGGTTTTCTCTATAGCTAGTAGGTTTTTTTGTTCCTATCAGAAACAAAATAAATGGTTTTGGACGAATTACTTCTTCTTCTTCGTATAGGACCACGCCATTCATCTATTGCGTTTGGGTCGGGATTTCCTTTCTCGCCTGTCAGAATCCTCCTGAGAGATATCCGGTCTTTTAAGCCATTTTACGTTCCTCCAAGTTCCTGCAGGTCTTTCTTTGCTTCTGAAAATGATGGTGATTTGGTCTTCCTCCTTTTTCAGTAACTAAGGAGCTGATTTGTCAACTTGGAATGTTGAATTCTATAGATGTGTCCATAAGATGCTAGATATCTCTTCCTAATTGAACGAATTGATTATTCCTTATGATTTGTAAATGTTCAATTTTAGACTATATTATACAATTTGTATTAGTTTCACTCTTGATTCTTTGTTATATTTATGATTATTTTTATTTAAATAGATAGCAATGTTGGAATCCTACGTCTTAATGTGTGCTCTTATATGTTCGTTTAATAGATTTATCGATCGTTCAGTTTTACCATGTATTTAGCTGTAGAATCATTACATTTTAGTTCATATACATTGCTTTTTTGAAGAACTATTTAGTCTTTAGTTCAAGGGAAATAGTATGAGAGGTTTATATACTTAAATTTTTTTTACTTCTTGAAAACAAGCGCAGAAGCTTCAAAACTCTTCAAACTAATTAGGCTCTTTAAACAGAAAATTATTTTTAAAAATGTCTATTGAAGTAATATGTAGTTACATGTGTAATTTATAGGATTAATATGCAAAGAATTAGATGAAAATCTATAATTATGTTTTTACTTCCTGTTAACAGATTAAAATTGATCATGATCTTTGTATATAAATGTTTAGAATTTGAATATTGATAATGTTTTGAAAATATGGTGTGAAAAATGACATTTAATAAGTAGCTGTAAATTGCAGTGGATATAATAGATGGCAGGTACCTGTTGTGGAAGGAATAGTTATTGTTTTTACTGAACGGCAAAAGGTGAAGGACGGCTGGGCGTGGTCAGATCTGCAATTTGTTGCCCGTCAGTACTTCCTTCTTCGCTCAGATTGCATAACATAGCATCCTCAATGCACAACAGCTGTGTTATCAACAGGAGGATAACATATAAATATGAAAATCTCATGAATGGTTTCAGGAATTATGAATCGACCTGTAAATTAAATAATACTTACAGGGACAGTTATAATTTTTTTTCTTTTTAACTTCATTTTTCAATTCATATCTATCTTCGAGCTGAAGGCATACAACGAGTGTGCTGAATAATAATTAGCGCTTTATTTCAGATTATTTGTTACTTAAAAAAATCCTCATTCGCATTTTTTTTTTTTTTAGCCGTAGGTATGTATTATCAGAAATATTTGTAGTGGTCATATTTTGTATGAGTCTGTCGTTAAATATCCGGTATTTTGTTTTGAATATATTGTTTTTTCTTTTTGGACACTCAACATCGAGGGTTTTTTGTCTCCTTTTCCAGTCTACATTTCTTTCATTCTAGATTTAGGCAATATTCTCAAATATTATTGAATGATTTATATTTTTAAAGGAATTGTATAATTGTGTCTATATTGTTACTATTATTATCAAGTAAAGGAGGGAGGTTCCTCTGTAAACGTGCTTCCTGAAAATAACTATCCCATCGAGGGCAGTCCTCTAGTATGTGCTTAATTGTTAATTATATATTCTTGCACTTCGGCGGCCTGTTATAAGGCAACCGTGGGTTAGTCCGAGTATGGTCGTTTCTAATTCTAGCTATAAGAACTTCTGCTCTTCTGTTGGTAGAACTTTTCCATATTTTTGTACCCTTTTTAATAGCTTTCAGTTTATTTTGTTTTTCAATATTTTCTTAAAGCTGGGTACAGGTCAGTTTTACACGATATTTTAAAAAGTGGCGAATGTCAGATGAGGTGTAAATATTTGTAACATCAATCGATGATAATGCTGCTTCCTTGGCAATCTGTTGTTTCGTTGCCCTTGATCCTCACGTGTGATGGTATTCCAAACTAGTGATACTTATTCAAGTTTTTTACCATTGATGCATATTCTTGTGCTTTCTGTACTAGAAGATCTTTGGCATAAATGTTTTATAGTGCCTTTAGCACAGAGAGGGTGTCCGTATTTATAACGAAGTTTTCTTATCTCGCTGCATAGTGTAAAATAGCGCCGCACAAATCACATAATATGCGCCAGTGAAGTTACTGGCTAGGAAAGGAAGTTTATACTTGGCTATGTTGGAGTCCGACACGAATGAGCAACCAACTTTATTATATAATTTGGAACCGTCTCTATAAAAGTATTTTCTATTGCTATATTTTCCTTAATTTCTTTATTTTCTGCCAAATAAATAATTCCTGTAGTGGTATTTTTCGTGAATCCTTGTAGTGTTAAATCTATTGCAGGTAATTTTATAGTTCAAGGTGGATAATCCAAGGTAGTTTTGATACTGTCTAGTACAGTGGGCATGTACTCTTCTGCTTCGAGTTATATATTTTATACCTACAGTGAAGATGTGTGCAATTGGAGCATTTCAAATTTATATATGTGTTTTTTGTTGTTTTTTTTGGCTGTCCAGTAAATTCGCGGTGCATATGTCACATCTGTTTTTATAAGTGAGTGTATGTATTTAGTCTCTGTCTTAGTTTCAGTGACGGTCGTTTATGCTGTAGTGAACAATTAATCTTAGTCGCTTCTAGTTTTCACATTACAGTAACCTTTCAATGGGTGCATATATTTCTAAAATATTTTAGAATAATATAGGAATTAACATTCAGTGAATATGAAGTATAAACAATAAATGAATCAATCAATCAATGAAATAAATGAATCAATGAAATTAGAACTTACTTAATAAATATAAAAAATATTGTAAAGAAAAAAAGGGAAAAAAACAACAACAAAAAATGTAGAATTATAGGCAAAATGTTCAATTGTTGAGCTCTATATAATCAACATGATCCAAAAATACATCAAACTCCTCGAAATATTTGTGTATGAGATCCTTCTTTGAAGGCGGCCATTTGTCTTGCACCTTTCCAATTTTCTGCAGTCATTTACTTACTTATATTTTACAGTACTACTGCATTTGGTTAGATGTACCATTCACAAGTCGAAAACTACAAATTTTTGTAAACATTGGTTTCTTTTAAATAGTAAATTATTCGACTATGGAAAAGTGTGAGAATTGTTAATAATTTTGATATATCTTAATTTTCCAGGCTATAATGTTTTCTGGTTGTATTTTTGGTATTCCACATTCTCGTTGCATTTTGGTGGTGGTTTAACTTCCAGTATCTGTCTAACTTTGCGAAAGAATCAAGTTATGCTGTTTAAGTATAAGCCATTATAATATATATTTTTTTAAAGTATATTTTGAATATATATGAAATATCTTTCTGGAATAGTAAAATTAAAATTAATTACTTTGATTTAAATTTATTTTAATTCTCAGTAAAATATAAAAGATAGGCTATAATTTAAATGAATCTTAAAATAACGTTGCATTGGTTTTTAAAATTTTATTTTTTACAAGCACACTTCTACTTTATATTATTTTATTGTAATTTTAAGAATTAGGGCACCAAAAAACTCATCTTGCATCCAAACATTAGATCCAAAATCATTCGAAAAATCCTTAATGATCCTTACTTTGATCCAAATAAATTTACCCACAAAAATCTTAATGCTAGTATGTTGCTGATTTAGCTCAAACCAGATACCTACCTTTCATAGTCTCCATAATCATTTGAATCCATAAGTCTCTCAACTAGCTTTTCACTCCGTTCCCTATAACTCTCCGATGCGTTTGAGAAAAGGATGGCCTAGAGACCTTCTGTTGTAAAACTTTTATTAAAGGTTTCATATATATATAAATAAATAAAAAATATATGCATTATTTATTATTAAATATAATACATAAATAATTATTTAATAAATTTTAATATACTCTTACTTTTGTCTAATTATGGATTACTGTTATTAGAAATATTCATAAAATCAATATGTTTATTTAGTATTATATTTTATTTTGACAACATATATATTGAAGACACTAACGATCCCATACAAAAAATATCTTTATTTATTTATTTATTTGTCTTCTCCATCAATCTCGGTACTCTGCCTTGCGGCACCATCCTCTCATTCTTGCCTGACGGAGATTTTGCTCCTCGTTATCCAGCCATCTCAATGGTGAATTCTTAACTAGTTATGGCCAATGACCAAAGATATGCTCTATGGAAAATTATTGTGAGCTAAATAAATGAAAATATAATTTTAATATATTGACTATCACGCTGTAATAGTAACAAAGTAAGTAAAAAAAAAAATCCTAAATATTATATTTATTTATTACTCTTTTCTATATTCATATTTTCCTTATAATATTTGTATTATCTAGATAAATCAGAGCTGTATAATAATGTATTACGGCACGGAAAAAAAATATTGTGTGGGGAATTTAAGAAAATAAACATTTTCTTCCAATTATCATAAATTCCTATAACATATCGAAATATATACTCCTTATATACTGCTATAACACAAGGAAAATATTTTTTAAAAAGTTCTAGGTCATGCTCAATATGAATATTTTTTTCTATTTCGAATGTAAAATAGTACAAAGAAATAAACGGCGTTCAGGGTGCAGTGCTGATCACTAACGTTTCCAAGATTAAACTATTTCATGTTGATAGTTCGAGATTTTGATGTGTGTAATAAAGTCTCTCTCTTATTTGTTTTGTCATTTATAAATAGTTAAATATTGGCATGAATCAAAATAAAAAATAAAACCTTGGAGATCACTTTATATTCAACGCTGCTGGAACTATAAATTACGTTTTTTCAAACAGGCTTAAGTAGCACTATAAGGAGTGGATTATATTTTGTTGTCGATGATTTGTGTTTTATTTCAACGCTTAGGGTAATATCGAGTGCATCTGGATACTATAGATGAAAATCGACTTGCAGATATCCTTTCATAGTTTTATGCAAATTTTAGACTCGGCTCTTTATCTGGTTCAGTTATAATTTATTCAGTAAATATATATTTACTATAACGCTTTCTCTTCTTTGAAGTTCAACTGCAAGGCCAGCGTGCGTCAGAAGGACATCCTACGTTCATATTTATACCTTATAATATTTAATACAACAATATATTTTCATAAAGGATCTGCATTTTTCGTAGCTGAGCGCTGTAAATGGAAAATGCCCTGTTCCTATTTCTCTAGGGTCAGTAATTTATGAACATTTTGCCTCGCTGGCTGTGGCGGGTTTAGCTTCGAGTCGTCTCTGATAAAACTCCATTTTCAGTTTGACTAAAATTAACATAAGATTACTGGTATTTTTGAAATGAAACATGATTCTCCTCGGATTCAAACGCCAGAAGTAATATCTAGATGTCAGATAGGAACTGCAGTAAGAGAGGTCGGATTGCTAAGTAACATATGGCGAACGTGTCTAGTATATTGTGTCAGCTGTTACGAATCATGCTTTAAATATTTAAAGATGTTATATGAAGAATTAAAATTATTTATAAAAAAAACCTAGATAGAAATTTGAAAATTAATGTATAAAATAAATTAGTCGTTAACTCTTTAAAACATCTTTTATGAACAAAAAAATCTGAGTGTTATTCCTCTTTTTAAATAAAAATAAGGGTAAAAATCCTTTGAAGTGCTACTATCTTAAACGTCTTAAATTTGAGCACCAAAATCGTTAATTAAACACGCTCTCTGACATTAAACAACTTGAAACTAAAACCTGCTAATAGCAGACTATAAGGCCGCGTTCACACAGAGGCGATATAAGATAAGCGATGTATTAATAACGATATACGATACACGATAGGGATAGACAGAATACTCGAAATCTAAAGCGAGGCGACAAAAGTGTTCAAAGTCGGATGATCATCGCTAATGAAATATCTCACTCGCCGTTCGGATACTCCACGATTAATTTCTTTTACGATATTAATAGCTGTAAACATGACGTTGAAAAGAAGTTAAGACAATGCAGTGGTTTTCATAAATTTAGTGAAAGTAATGATTTTTTAAGTACGTAAGTGTGTATCATTTTTTTTTCTAGGATTCCTGAAACTAGGCTTTTCAGATAATGAACGTTATTACTATTAATTTCGTAAAGCTCCCTGAATTTTGATTTATGTTGAGCTCTCGGAAAACAACTGCCTGTAGTACACGTTGGTAAATTTTTAGGGATGTACCCAGTATTTGGGTTTTCTTCTTATCCTCCAGTAGAGATAAGCCACTACAACGTTTTACTCACTGACGTGTACCTTCCGAGCGATATATCGATAACAATATACCGCTCATCTTATATCGCCTTGGTGTAAAGTGATGGAAGAATATCAGCGGGTATTCTTCCCCACTGAAAATTTTTAAATGCTTCCTACTGGAATTATTTTAAGTTGAGAGTTGTGTTAGATGACTGGATGAATATGCCTTGCAAGTTATTAAGATGGATCAGTCGAAGAGATAAAAATATTCCTGTTTAGTTTATTTCAATTTCTATTTCAGCACTAATGATGGCCATAAAAGCTAAGCCCGAAACATTGATAAAATGATATACTGTAATTTTAATAATTATAATTGTTTTATCTCGTTGATTTTGATATATTTTTATAACCTCTTCAACTTACTCGATCATCCGAATTTCTATTACCAAGATTTCCCTCTTAACTCATACAAACTTTTAAAAAATTTACAAAATATCTGAAATTCAATAGATTATTTAAATAGTCCAATGAGTGTATTAGTGATATTTCGGTCCCAAAATTTTCGATTGTCGGTACTGGGTACCGATACCAAAAGATCGATCCTCGATATAAAAATAAATTGCTATTACATAAAATAATTGACTTGAGAGGTAAAAAAAGCAAAACAAATCTTATTAAAACACAATAATAACCCAAGAAATAAATTAGTAAGCAGCGAATTGTATTTATTATCCACAACATACAATATATAAGTTAATATATAAGATGTACAGACAATAAAACATTTTATTAACTATTATTGAATAAGATAAATATTCCAAAGGTTCTGGATTTCATTTATTACATGAAGAAGTGTATATGTTCAACTGAAACCTTTCTCTAAACACTGTTGATGCGAGGATGCACTGATATTGCTCAGAAAGTTGATTTTAATAGTATATAAGGTTCGGAACTGGTTTGAAAATGTAATGAAATGAAAAAAAACCTAAAAGAAAAAAAATAACCAAAAACTTTAAGAAAATGGTGCATCTGGTCGCATTAATTGGTTTTAGTGCTTCAGCTTTGGTAATCGTAATCCTATTTCCTCATTTTCTAACAGCGAATACTTCTCTTCGACACTTTGACAGCTTGTAGTAGCAATCGTTGATTTTTCAAAATAATTTTATAATTCTTTAGAGATAAATATTGATCTAAAATTTAAAAAAAAAAATTTTTCGTTAAAGAGAAAAATCAATGTAGATGTAATAACTGCCTAATCATGTATTACAAAACTATCGCCAACAGTATCGGTCGGTATCTAGGAATTTTTTTTATCTATTCTTGACACAAGGATCGGTGGCAGCGGGAACCGACACATCCCAAAAGTTTATACAATGCATTTAAGACTTTAGAACCTGTTAATTATTAAATATTACAAATGTTACCAATATTACAAATAGTAACATAATTTATATAATAATAGAAATATTAGAAGTATGAATACAATTTAAAAAAAATTGTACCACTACAACCCATGAAAAGTTCAGTAACCATGTCAGGATGTACTGTAACTTGTGTTTGTGAAAGGAGATTTGGCTAAATCGTCAGAATGTTTTTTTCTCCAATGAAGTTTCTTTGTAGAGGCTGGGGTGTTCCCAGGAGTGTCTCCCTATTTTGAATCCGATCCACGGCTGTAATAAAAATTATCTCCCTTAGACATTTTTTGAATTCGATATTGGAATTATAGTGCATTTCCCACTGACCTACCGCGCCTACTTCAGAACCTATATAAATCACAAAATTTAAAATTTTATTCGTTAACATTTATAAACTTTTTTATTAGTTCGATACATGCATATGTTAATTAAACAACAAAAACATTTTAACTACCTTCTCAGTTGTCACCCACTTGCAATGGATAAATCCTTCGGTGTAGTTTGAGCCCGAGTTTCATGGGTGAGTTGAGTAGCAAGTTTCATTGAAACATTAAGTTATATTTTCTCCTATCTCATACTAATGCTTCAGCTTTTTGGTAAATCATTGGCGTGGACCGGAATTCTTTTCAGATAAAATTAAATACAATTCGAATCATAGTGGTCGTAATTACATTAACTAGATTTTATAAATTCCATACCTTCAATCAAACCACTCAACGCAGTATGTGGTTACTGATTTCAGAGCTCACGAAAGAATATTTTCGTTTCGGGGACACTAGATTGAAAATGGGTAATGGATCAAAAATTACAGGTTTCTTTTACTCAATAGTCTTTACGGTAACTGGAGGCAAGTTGTGGGTAAAACAGTTTAGCGTCTTTAATTGGCCGGTCGGATAACTTAACCAGGGAGTAATTGCATACCACGACCGAGCAATCGCTGTTCAACGGAAGTCGTTAGGCAATTCGATCCAATTTTTGGCCATCCAAGGCCGAACCTTATTAATAATTCATTTTTGTTTAGATAAAATACTGCAATAGGCGTTTTTTTCTCTACTCCCCTTAATATATAGTTTCTGTTTCAACTAATTTCAAGTTGATTATCTTATAATTACCAAGTTCAATAATATTTTGAGAATTTTCTCATTTCTAATGGTTAAAGTAATATTTAAAATATCTGATTTTGTTTTTTTAGGTTAGAAAAAAATATTAAATAACTAATAACTAGTTCAGAGTTTCATATTCACATAATAAAAAAAGTTCCTTTCGAAAACACTTATATCTATTTTATTTTTAATGATATAACTAATTTATATGAGATAAACTTAAAAATCTGTGCCACTAAAATCCATGAAGGGTTAAGTACTTAATTAGGCAGTAGATAAGTTGGCTCTCTCTATTCTCTATTTTGCCTAGTTGATTTAGGAAAAAAAAAAAAAAACCTTTTGGAATTGGATGTATCTGTTAATTGAAATCCAAGTCTGCAACCCTGAAAACCTGGTGCGATTTGTGTAGTGATAAAAATGATAGATACATGCAACTTTGCGAACTTCGATTTATAAATCGAAATAAATATATAAATTTACAGAGCTACAAGAACTTTTTGGTGAAGCTGATATAGTTAAATTCATCAGGGCGGCTAAGATGGGCTGAACGTATTGCCAGGATGAGGCCTGATGAAATACCCAGAAAGCTTCTAGAGGAACTTCTCTATGGAACTAGAAGAGCTGGCAGCCCAAAACTACGATGGGCTGACGGTGTGACAGCCAACGCGCTGATACTCTTAAAACTCGGTAATTCTAGAGCTGTTGCTACAGACTGGCGGACAATGTTGCACTGTCCACACCTGACTCTTCGTGAGTTGTTATGCCATTGGAGAAGGAAGGAAGGATTTATAAATCGATTCGGCTAATTCTCTAGTCAGCCTACAGCTAGTAGGTGAATTGACCAGAATACCATTCAACAGCCAGGTTTTTTCTCTTTAAGAGTACCAGCTTTACAGAGATTTAACTAATCGGTTTATCTTAAACTATGAAGGTATTGACAAGGTGTATTTCGTTCTTTCGCTCAACACTACAAATATTACGTTCCTTGATAATGTGTCAAAACATTAAAATTTCTATGCGCTACGAATATTTACATGAATTTACTATAAATAATGTTTCTTGTAAACAAATTTAAGCATCAGTAGGAATCTCTCCGAATTATTTCCGCCTTATGATTCAATACAGATTTATCGCCATGGACAAACAGATCAAAGGAAAGATTTAAACCTCTTTCGGGTCTAATTATTTTTTTAATGATTTGCCAAGGAAAGCTCACACTAATGCTGATTAGATCAGAGCCAGAACTCTACATACAGAACTCTAAAGATACAGAGATTGGATTTGATAGTACGGCCCATCTTCTTTGCAGACACTTCAAAAGGTTATTAGGAATAGAATATCAGAAAGTTGAGTGATAAGGGAGTTTACTATGAAAGGATAAGTATTTGGCTAAATCAGCAACATATGGAACATAGAAAACATAAACAACATATTTATAAATAAGTTTCTTTGCAAAAAAAGCAAGAAGAATCGAGAATTTTCTAAGAGTCTATACCAGTTTTAGTTTAAAATTAAGTTGATTACAATTAATGCCGAAGAAAAATTTATAATTATACTAGTCATTTTGGAATAACTCCTAGTTTATTCATAAGTATGTAGCTACATGATTCAGGACTAGTCCCGTCTTCAGGCTTCTCTTTAGCTGTGGCTATATCCACATTGTCTTATATAAAAAAAAAAATTAAAAAAAACATCTGATGCTTTATGTCAGTTAAATACAATTTGGTACTGATTTAGCTATTACATTTCGTCTGTTTTATTGAAAAATGTTAACTCAAAAGTTTTGGAAACCTGCTAATGCCTATTACTTCTTTTTGGCATATTTACTTTAAATAATCGAATTTTATGCTTTATTTAGTGTACTATTAGCAATCTGAATTTGCTAAACAAAGATTCTTTAATTTTCCTGAATCTCAGCTGCCCTTGACGCATGAACATTGGCATTCACTGCCACTCGCCAGGACGCGGAAGCTTCCAGAGGCGACATGTTACATCGAGCCGAGCGGCGGAGGAAGACAGGGGTATTGTTAGCCGGGGAGTAGACCCGGGTCGTAGATCAGCCGGAACAAAGGAGGTGTGACCTAACATTCCGTAGAGCTACAGCTGGTCCTATCGCCAACAGTTCATCAGCTGTCGTCTCTACGGAATGCCGTACTCTTCTCTCTACGGCTGTCCGTGTGAGACTGATTTCCTTTCTCTATGCATTCATGAATACATTTAAGACAATAGAGGTAATATTGATCATTACTTTGAATAACTTTGAATAAGAGTAAAGTGGTATTCCGTATTTTGTACCGTACTTAAAGCCAATAAAAACACAATATCATAATCAAATTTAACAAAAACGGGTATGTGTTGTGAATGAGTGGTGTAAGTCAATAGTCCACGCGCCGAGTGTTGTGGAGTATGCAAAAATCACGCACCGATGTTTCTTTCCTGATTATTGTTCAGGGCGTCCTACAGACCATGAAACTGCGTGTTCTCACCTGAGAATCTGGTAGGTTTAGGTGGGAAGGGACCATAGGCGATGTCGCGCTGTTCAAATCTCAAGACCTCAACTACTGAGCGTCGTAAAGATTTGAATTAGGTGTCAAATTGTTCATATTTTCATGTTGTGAATTTTTTATTTTGTCATATTTTTTATATCAAGTGAGCGGAGCGAGCATATCGGGATACAAATTCTGCCGTGTATCCCTCAAATTGTTAATCTATAGATGCGCAAAGTGTATTTTTAGAAATTTCTCAAACATGTGTGACTCATGATTTTTATGTATTTTTGCACGCTAGATGTCTTGGGATTAGTTTTTCTAAGATATTTGCACAAAAATTTGAAGCAATATTAGGATTTAGTAGGAGTTTGCACTGTCTTGTTTCGAACCAAAGATGGTTAAAACAATTTTTTTTTATTGGTGACTACTTATCTTTCTTTGGTAATTATGAGCATGGTGTTAAGGGTTATTGCATTTGCTGCTTTGAAAATATTTACTAAACACGTATCTTTGAATTTTGTTGTAAATGCTTCCGGACTTGAAAAAAAAAAAAAAAAAAATTAAAAATTTCAGCCCGTTAAAACCAGTTAATAAACTATTATTAAAACTTGCACCAACCAGTTTTAATAAGCATTGTTTTCTAAAATTGAAACACAGACCATTCTACCTTGCATATCTAATTTTTAATGAGAACGTTAACAAAACCTTCATTTTCTCGAAATGGAGAAAACTTAACTTTCGTTCTCACCGGCTCATATAATCTAATCATGCAATAGGAATATTGTTCAGAAGATTCTTTCACTTTAATTTTTATTTTTATTTACTAA
This sequence comes from Euschistus heros, assembly GCA_003667255.2. NCBI lineage: Eukaryota > Metazoa > Arthropoda > Insecta > Hemiptera > Pentatomidae > Euschistus > Euschistus heros. The sequence goes on along the minus strand of RCWM02000051.1, from coordinate 3,238,706 downwards.
TATCAACATATCGCACCTTCCGTGGAATACTGTAACATCTCGAAAATCTCAACGTATGTGAAATGGTGTTAAGGTTTTTCTTTTTTTTTTTCATTTTGCCTTTTTTTTTTTTTTTTTTTGTTTTTTCTGATCCAGATGCAGCCATAATATAATTATTAAAATAAAAAAAACTTGGGAGTTTTTTAAAGTTAGTAAATTTAAATGAGAACTACATATATTTTTACTCTACTCAGACAAAAAGCTATCACTATACTTATATGCATGTAATTGCAATTTAAGGGTGTAACATTGTGTTTACAACACCCTAAAATAAATAAATTATTGTTGACTTCTAGGAACTGAATAAAAAAGTTACATGAAAAATAAAAGATAAACTTTTAATTATTATAATAAAAAAAGAAAATATCTATGAGATTTCAGATAATTGTGTAATTTTACCTTCTAAGCCTAATAATAAATCTTTGAAAAAATAAACATTACCGAGTCAGAGAATTTATGTACCCTAATATTTCACTTTTTTTATTATATTTTTGCGCACCTTTTAAGGAGGCAACATTTGTTGAGTTCCAATTTGTATTTAATAACTGCTCAGCAATGTTTGGAAATTTATATTTTTTCTCTGATGAGAATTAACGATGGTTATATTCTCATTTCTAAATGGTAATGCATTTTTTTTTTTCTTCCCTCGGTGTTTGTTTTATGAGATGTGTTTTTCGCATGCGGGCGTGTATTAAATCAGTAATTGGAATTTTGAGTTATCTTTTGAATAACTGCTCTCTACAGCCATTTTGTTATATCTAAAACACATGGAGTGTTCTTATTATTAAAAAAATAAAATAAGAAGATTTACATGTCTCCTTATGTCATGTTCAATTCTTTTTCGTTTGAAGGAACTTTAATAGAATGGACCTATTTTTTAAAAATATTATTAAATACTTATAAGTAACTACAGATATTTATTTAACATATAAAAATAAAAAAATCATATTCTTAGGGTTTGTTTCCATATTGCTGTTTTAGTACTTTTGATATATTTTTTGAATTTTACTTTATAAGGTTCAGAGAGATGTTACATTTTTGTCGACTTATAGCGATTGTCAGCATTTTCGAGCTCTTCAATTAAGATTTCTTGTTCTCCCAAACAATTGAACTGACAAGGGGACGTTTGCAGTTGTCTCTCACAGATTTGAATGCCGATTTTAGTGTGGGTAGTAGGGACCTATAATAGTGCGAAACTAGTGTTATAGCCACCAATGGGCATTAGGAGCCGAGAAAAAAAATAAAATGTTTTATTTTTTTTCTCAGCTCTCAGTCAAGATAGAGAAATGATTCTTTCACGTTTAATTGTAGTTATGTATGCTATTTGAAATAAAAATATTTTCGTTATGCTCAAAATACTACCCGGCTTTAGAGTGCTCAATACATCCAAAAAAATGACAAATTGACAGCCCCTTGGCCTTCTAAAATCCAACAAAATTTTAAAGGTAAAAAAAAATTATTTTTGATTTCGACTAAATTAAGTTTCTACATGTTTTTTGAAATGAGGAATCTGTAAATAATATCAGTTTTTTGTTTAAAAATTTTCCTCACCTATATTATACAAATAAGACTATTTAAAATTATATATTTTTATTTCAAATTGCATTGAAATCCTAAGATTGATGAATAATCTAATATTAATATCAGGTTTTGGTTAAAAAATATGTATTTTTTTTTTTTTTTTAATGGTCTTATTTGAAAATTATTGTGTAAAAACTAAAATTATAATAGAAATATATCATTTTAAAACGTCTTATTTATATAATATAGGTGAGGAAAATTTTTAAACAAAATACTGATATTATTTCCAGATTCCTCATCTAAAAAAAAAAACAGAAACTTAATTTTTTTTTTTTATCTTAAGGGTTTTATGGAGCTTTAAATCGAGATTTGAGGTCAGTTGCTCATGAAAAAAATGTTCCACTGATTTACAGCGGATTTCCTTGGAATTTTATATTTTTTTTTAAGTTTTTGACCACCCTAAAGCCGGGTCGTATTTTGAGCGTAACGAAAGTATTTTTATTTCAAATAGCATACATAACTACAATTAAACGTGGAAGAATCATTTCTCTATCTTGACTGAGAGCTGAGAAAAAAAATAAAACGTGATTTTCATATATTATTTTTTTTCTCGGCTCCGAATGCCCATTGGCGGCTATAACTCTAGTTTTGCACTATTATAGGTCCCTACTACCCACACAAAAATCGGCATTCAAATCTGAGAGTTACAACTGCAAACGTCCCTTTGTGAGATAATCCGGAAGTCAGAAAACTTTGGATGTACCATGATGAACACAAATCACAGGCGGCAATTCGTTTTTTTTTAAGAATCTAAGGTATTGTTCAAATGGTAATTTTCAAACAAAAATTTTTTACTCATTGTTGATATTATTAAAATTAAAAAAAGAAAGAGAACAAAGGTATTTATTAAATCTCAAAAAAGAAATATAGATGCTACAGATGCTATCACTAGAATCGTACTTGACAAAACAAGAAGCTTCAGAATGATTTCGACTTATTCGGAACTTACTCGACAAATTTAATCTAAAAACCTCAAACAATATGACTATTAATCATCATGCGGTGAGAAGGTTTATTAATAAAAAAGGTTATTTAATTAATATAAGAAAATAAGAAGGCTATTAAATCACAGAATAAAGGTATTGTACCAGACCACTGAATTATTTCATTGTCAGTATCCAATCTAATAAGTCGAAAATGCATAAGTATCTTTATTATTCCACAAATAAACTAATCCATTTTAATACTGCTGGCTTTTATTTAATGATTATAAAACGTTCCGTATTCCCTGGCTAAAGAAGAAGAGGAACCTTGAGATAAAGGAAACAATTTGCCGAAAAAACGAAATAAAACAATGGGTTAAATTTTTCCCTTGTCAGTATTAATCACAGAATAAAGGTATTGAACCAGACCACTGAATTATTTCATTGTCAGTATAAATCTAATGCGATGGCTAAACTCGTTGGGAGTTTAAATGTGCAGTTGCAATATGGGTTCGATTTCCATATATATTTATCTGCCAGGATATGAATTTGGCACACTCACTATGATCAGGAGTACATACTAGTACTGAGAGGTACATACATAGTTCACAGCGACTTTAATTTGAATTTAAATTCAACCTTAGCTACTTAGAAACATCCTTTTTTTACCCACTCAGTTATTGTATCAAGTTTATGTGATCGACGACCAATATGTAATATATTGTAAAAAGAGGCCATTCAATAGTAGACGGTCGTGCAGATTCCATAGGAAATGTAAATTAAATTCATATTTTACAACTAAATAGATAACCGTTCACGCCGGCGAGAGTGGAAACAATCCTTGATCAAGGAATGGAGATGGTCTTGCACGATTTGATAACACAATCACCGGCTGCGGACTAGTTATAAATGTCCGTATTCAGACACTTTCCCTCGCCTCTTTATCTTCGGCGTTCATCCGGCTCCAAGTGGTCCTCGTGAACCCGAAGATTCCGGAGGTCACGGAATTCGCAGTTCTTCGGTTATGACCGCGGCACGAACGAGCGTTTCGGGGTATCATTGCAGCGATTTCTTTCCCCAGTTCTGAGCAACGAATGTATATTTTTGAGGTAGTGGTGTATTATAAACACAAAATAATTTAGCCTTATTTTTTTTTTTAATGAATCATCGATTCGGTTGTTTATCTACAGAATGGCGTGACAGGAATGTGGGGACAGCAGCACCTCCTCCTGTCTTGATATTTAGATTTATTCGAGGCAAAGCTCCGATAAAACTAAGTTAGTACAAAATAAGAGTTCTATATTACAAGTTTGCGTAGAGTGACTACTACATTATACGTAAAGGTATATTACGTTTCTTTTGTTTGCAAAATCCATTTTTTTGACATGGATATGTCTTTTGACTGGAGCCTTTCTTTTTTGTTGGAACTTTTTTTTACAACCAAAAATGTAACATTTTGTCCCGCTCTGTTGGTTAGCTCGGATCGAAAATTTGAAAATTTCCTGTTCAAACATTTAATAGATAATACTTTTTGTTATAAATAGGGCCCGGATTTATATGTATTTACATATTTTCTCCTAGGATTTGTTCCAGCCTAAAATCATCTTTAAAAGACGTTTCATATCATTTTTAAGCAATTAAACCCATTTTTATTTTACATATTTAGAGTAAATTACATATTTTTCCATATTTTGCTTGTTTTTACATATAAAAGTCCATATTTCAAGAAATATTTTGCTAAAATAGGAAAATAGGAACAAAAAGTTTCTAACAATCCTATTTACAGATTGACAAATTCTGTGAATCCCTGGGCAAGAGTCGGATTCTATGAAACAAACGTAAAAGTGTTGCGTTCCTTCTCTCCCCATATTCCTAGAATATGCTGGCCCTCTGTTTACTCCAAATTTCTCAAAAGCTCCTTCCAATGCTTCCTACTACCGTTCTTGATTTTCTTTTCTGTTTTCTCAGTTTGCCTCGAAATATTAAAGCACAAACATGCCTAAAGTTAAATCAACATCAAAATCTCGTGTCTAGGTATTTACTAAGCTTCGCAATAGTACATGAGGGAACCGAAAATTTAAAAAAAATTGCAGGTGCCACCGGGAAAAAAATCATAGATAAATTCGAAAATGTTCTCAGCAAAAACAAAGGGCTTGATCAACTACGAGATATTTCGGCTATCTTAGAAGGGAAAACATCCGGCAGCATCACATCTTTTTTGCCGCAAGAATTAGCAGCCTTCAAGTACGCTCCAATAACATCAGTGGACGTCGAAAGGTCGTTCAGTCGATACAAAAATATTTTGCGACCAGATCGCAGAAGTTTTAGTTTCGAACATTTAAAAATGTATGCGGTGTCAAATAATTTCAATGATTAGATGCTTTGCAAATCTAAATTTTGGCATTTTTATCCTCAATTTTTTCCTAATATATTTTTGTATTTATTTCAGGTATAATCTATGTAAACAATGTATAACAATGTTGTAAAACAATGTATAATCTATATTTGTTAATGAATAATAAAATAATAAATAATAAACATTACTTTTTACTACATATTTTCAAATTTTTATTACATATTTTCCCCAAAATAATTACATATATATGTACATATTTAGAGTTTTATATTACATACTAATCCGGGCCCTAGTTATAAAACATTTGTCGCTAGGATCTACCGTTTAGAAGTTCGATTGGTCTCTATGAAAAAAGTCACGTTTGCCTAAATTTTTTGTGTGTTGGCTTTTTTTTTTGACACGCCTAGCTTTGTAGATTTGCACAGATCGAAAATTCGGCGATAGTTTCCTGATCAGAAATTTAATGGAAAATATTAATGTTAAGTATCATATGTCACTAGGAACTAACGTTTAGGAGCTGTTTTGATTTGAATGAAAAAATTTATGTTTGAAACCCCTACTTCCTCTCAACTTTATTTATTTCGAATTTTTAATTGTTAATTTAATTATATAATTAATAAAACTGATTTGATCCTCTTAATTCTAAAATTCAAATTTGAAAATGCATTAGATTATAGATAGTCATATACATGATATATTGTTTTTTCCCATTAAGGGAAAAATTGAGTCTTTTTTTTCAATCAAGAAAAATATAAACTCCCCGTCAAAAGCATCGTCACACTTAGAAATATTTGAATTTTATAAAAATGTATTTTCATAATAAAGAATGGTTCTGAAGTCTTTAATAAACAATTCTAAACTACACATAACCAATATTTCAATATTTCTTCCAAAAACAAAAAAGTTAGGAAACTTACTTTTTAAAATTTTCATTTTTTTACAATATCATTTTATATTCAATAAAACCTATTGCCCCCTTTGGCTTGAATAGCTTACTTGTAATTAACGAAACGAATGATGAACATGGACTGAAGGAAATTTGAAAAAAAAATTTAAAATTCCGTCGTTTGTTATTAACAGGGAAAAAATGTAATCTTCTATTAAGCGTCTAATCCTTAATGTCTCACGTTTAATAAATCATATAAATGTGAATATAAACCAAGTATGGATAAAATAAACAAGGAAAATCTGGAGAATTATTGGGTTCTAACCCTAGGTATAGAAAAATATGCAATTTTAATATAGCAAGCCCGGAAGATTACATGCTGTTTCAGACAAATTTTAAGAAAATCAGAGTTGTGGGTCGCCTAAGAGTCTCAAGCGGGGATTACCTAAAGGTGTTTATAAAGGACACAACACTAATTCCAGCGAAGCCTGCATGGCCTGCGGTAATTTGGTGTCGGATCCCTTGAGCCATTTTCTTACTCAGTGTATCAAATTTGAAGAGCAGAGAAAAAAATTCTTAGGTACATACATTTCTGAATCATTGTCTATAGAGGAAATCTTAAATGTTGATTGTATTCAAAAATTAAATAGACTATAATATTTTGTAATATGTTGTGCCATTGACTGAAAAGCTAAATGTTTTTTTTTATTTTTGGAATAGGGTTCTGACTATGGTCTTATTGTGGTTCTTTTCTAAATTACTGGGTCACTGATTCTCTGATTCTCTTAACCTTTAATTAAATTCAATAATGACTAAATATGACTTGGTGGAAAGTTATAAATCTGTAATTCTGTATACCTTGTAATTGCATTGATCTTGTTATTAAGTTGATAATTATTTTATTTATTTATTATTATTATTTATTTTATTATATTTTTTTTTTTAGGTAAAAGTGTCTAATCTATTTCTTTATATTTGTAGTTCTTATATAATTTAATATTATCTATACAAAGTCCTAGTGCTGCTAGACAAAAAATAATTGTTTTATTTCGTATGTTATTTGTACAAGAAATATCTTTTGCAAATAAATAAAAAAATATTGAATTAAGGAAAAAAAAAATATATTTTTGACGGGGAGTTTATATTGAAATTTTTTATCAAATCTTCTTTTTTTTGTTAGTCTTTCTGTTTTAGTTCCCTTACTTTTTTTGGTTAACACCTATTATCTTTCTTTTCTAGTTATACTAAGTAATTCTGAAGAACCTCCTATAATATAAAGAACAAGGAAAACTACAATAACCAGAAGTAGTGAAGGCAACCGTTCTCAGCTTAACGAGGCCCTTCCTTCAGTTTCACTTGCCACTATAACGGATCTTCTATTTTTATACACGTCTCAACTTTTCTTGACATTACCATTTTAGTAGCTGACTACTGGACGAGTTATGCCCACATAAGTTATGCGTGTTTGATTGTATTTTAATGCAACTGCCTCAATCAACTATTGGCGTCTATCTAACCGCTTAATTAGAACTCCCTTTACGACTTTACTTATGCAATTTAGCGGCTGGGTGGCCGACCATAATGGAATAATATTCAAAATAATTAATGACTAACTCTACATAACGACAATTTTAAATTTTGTAAGTACATATTTGCTACGGTCAAGTTGCATTATTAAAATAACTCATTACGTTACGTAAGTTATGCGTTACATTGTGTCAACACCGGTACTCAACATCTACTGCGTGGGTGCTGTAGCGTTAAATTGCTTTTGCGACATCCTGCAGCTCTAAGAATCACAGATTTACTGTAAAAGCAATAAGATTTTTTTCGTATTTGATTATCAAATATACTACTAGAAATGTTTACAAACAGCAAACGTAAAAACGAATGTTATGTTATCAAGGCGTAAAGGTAGAAAATAAACGATAATACGCGTTTTAGAAATTATAACTTAAGTTTAGATACGTTCTCTTACTTTTTAGTAAACGTTACAAACTCTGTTTTAGAATCTTTTATATAACTATTTATTGTTAATTGCACTTAAATAATTACACGACTTTGTCTATGTTTTTTGTCAACAATGTCCTAAATGGCTCATACATGCTTATTTGCAGAGTGCGACAAAATTTAATCATAACTAATTATTTGGCAAATAATTTTCTGGAATCAATCAACTTGATTTAATCATAATTAAATTAGGCGATTGGTTCAATGAGATTTTACAAATCAGGAATTATTATCTGTTCTTATATCTTACCAACCATAATGGCTTTCTAAAGCATTGATCTGCGGCTAGGGGTGTGGTTAATTTTAAATTTTTTAATATTTTATTCACGATTGTAAAATATAGCTTACAGCTTTAGTTGCTTCACACATAAATGTTTTTATAGTCTTTGAAAAAATTTATTTGAAATACGAATATGGTTTTTGAAAAAAAATTATTTTTCACAAGTTCTTTTAAATTTTTTTTTTTAATGATGAAAAATAAATAAAATACAAAAATAAAGAAAGAAAATTTAAATAAACAGCCGCTACCTATCCAAGATCTAAAATAAAATGTGATGTATTATAGCATGGAATAAGTAACAATTGTTACCTAATTAACGAAAATTGAGAAAGGAAAATAAAAATAATCTTAAATGCAATCATACTATTATATACAATATTTACAAGCATCCCGGGGAAACCCCGAACCAAGCTTGTCCACCCACTTTGTGAGGTCAAGATGGGCTCAACGAGTTTTACATTATAGAACACAAAAATTTCTTGCTTATTCAAGATGAAATAATATAGTTTTTTTTTATCGATATAATGGAATCGATATACAATAATTTTATAAAGATATATCACGAAATTGTCGTACAACTTCAAGAAAATAAACACAGGCCACCTAATTGAAGGGCTTGGTTGATGAAGGGGTTATGCAACTAAACATAATTTTGAGTAATTATGACCCAATATATAAATATAAAAATCATATATATGTGACATAATATATCATATGTGACAAATATATCAGTCACAATATGGATGAGATGCAATGGCAACACATATATGAAAGTAAATTAACACATTAAAATCGAACATTAGAGTAGAGCAAATATTTTTTTACACTATAAAGTTATTAAATAAAAGTTTGATTTTGTAATTAATAAAAGTAGTTTTATTATCATTTTGTTTACATTTTGTTATTGTATAAGTGGCATATTATTCTTATATCTTTATTTACATATATTATCGTGTCTTTTTTTGTCTGGCTTGGATTACAGTTTAACTATTAACTATCATTTATTATAATTCATAAAAATTAACTATATTTGTTAATTTAACTAGTATTGTTTATTTCTGTTCTGCAGTTTTTGTTTTTTGTTTTTTTACTTTTTCCTTCTGTTTTATCTAGTTTGCATTATTCATTTGTTTATAGATTCCTCCTTATTATTCATTTACTCATTGTTTCATGTGAGATGGACGTGTATTCATTAAACATGTACCTATGTTTTTATTTGCCTAGTTTGACTTTATGTAAAAAAAAAAAATAAAAATGAATAAATAACAAAAGATTTTATGATATTGACGCAAGCAATTTGTTTGAAACATTTTAATAACTATGAAAAATATATTTAAGGGCTTGAAAATTGAATTATAAAAATACTTATAAGACTTTCCTTTGGAAGGAAGATCTTACAAAGCCCCTTCATCTTTTTTATATATCTTTTCCTAGCTGTTTTGAAATATTCAGATTATGCTACCTAACACTACCTAAATTCTTCATCCAATGAACTAGATCGTATTTAACAAAAAAATGGGACATAAACCCTCCATCCACCAAACCCTTCATTTATGATCCGGCAATCCTGAAGTGATGAATTATTAGAATCGACTTTTGGAATCAATTCATTCCTACATTCAATATTTCACGATGATGCTAGCTTTTATAACATAATCTTTTTTTTGTGTTTTTTTTAATTTTTCTTTTCTTTCCTACCCTAACCTCGCTGAAATGTTTGTTTTTCCGAATTAATAATTGTAATTAGATTCGCGGCTAGACACGGTGCTGGTCAGAGCGACAGAGTTTTGTCACGGCAGCCTAGACGCGGCAATATATTAGAGCGCAGGTCATTGTAACTGGGCGACACGACCTGGCCACATGTTCTCGCGCCTGCGTCGTGCACTACCGACAGGCTAAATAATGCCTCCCTTTGTGCTCCATCCACCTTCATAAATATATTTTCAGATGGCCACCGCTCTGATCTAGGGGTTTGTCGTGCTCTCGTCTTCCAGCAGTGCTTTCCGATTTTTATAAATGTGGTATAGCGTAGGTCAAACGCTCGGGCTAGTCCTTGCGGAACACCTTATTTTTTTATTAAAAAAAGGTACCATTAAACATCATTGTACGAACGTTAGAATCCTTTACAGTTTCAGCAGTATGGAAGTTATCTCTCTGCTATATTATTACAATTTTTTTTCTTAATTGTTTCATAAAATTGCGAATTATTTGTATCAAAATTAGATGTATTACCAATTCACAATTCAAATTTTTCACTTTAATTTGAAAAAAAATTATTTTCAGAACTCTCGATACCTACCACTGTGACGGACAGACACCTCAAGCATTTGATAGCATAACATTTTCAAATAATTCAGTTAAATGAAAAATATAACTCATTGAAGACTAAAAAATAGAACTATAAATCATGATATATATTTTTTAATCCTTATGCAATAATATCAATTAGTAGATATTTATTGAATGCTTCTGGTACTTTTCCAATATAACCTATATTTTATTGTCTCTTTAATTAACTTAATTTCTTTGTTTCATCTAATTAAAAAAAATATAAAATAAATAAATAGAAATAATGTATTTTAAATAGGTACACTTTTAATAATACGTTTCTTATACAAAAAAATCAATAAAAAACTGTTTTTTCACACCTTACTTTTGTTTATGTTTTTTTTTTATTATAGTCAAAGTTTATCATTATAGTTTTATTCTTGTGAATAAAAAAAAAAATTGTAACATTTTTAGTTCTATGATATAATTTATACGATATAGATTTTTTCAACACAGATGTGTTTTAAATCTTTTCCTGACACCCTTTTCCATAATTTATAATTTACATTAGTTTTTCTCACAAAATGAGAAAGAAAAAAAATATCGCAATACTTAAAGAAGTAAATTCAAGAAATGTAGAAGAAAAAGTGGAAAAAACCTTTAATTATTTATTTTCTATTATCTGTTATAATAAAAGTATGAAGTTCTATTCTGTGTATTCGAAACATGGAATTATGTCTAAAGACTCATCCAAAGCTTCCACAACCTTATTCAGGGAATGAAGTGTAAATATCTGCTCAAATAAGTTGGGATAAAAAAAATTGAAATTATATTATTTCTTATCGATGATAAGGAACAAACAACATCTATTTTTTTATTTAAACATATTATATTTAATTATTTATATGCAAACTTTTCTTGAGAGATGGGAAAATTCTTAAACTTTTCTCTAATACTTAATAGAAATTCGCTAAACTAGATACCTATATTTTTCTACATTTATTAGTTATCGCTGATATATAATACTTAAGAGTGCTTTCGAGAATTTTTTTATTGTTTAGGCTAGTAACATTTTCTTGGTAAGCATTTTGCAATATAAAAATACGCATCCAAAATTGCTATTCATCACCTGCTCTATTGAATAGATGTATTTATTTTCATAGTTTATGAGCCTCTATATGAGGCAAGGTACTTTTAATTTAAAAATGTCCCGAAAAAGTACTTTTTTCTTTTAATGTCTTGAGCCAAAGAGAGAACCTAATATAAAAATAAATAAATAAAATTAAAAAAAAAAAAAAATAGAAAGCAATATGAATGGGGAAATCTTAAAATGATAAGAAGCGTATGATATACAATAACATTTTACCTATCACTCTTCAGAACAATTCAATTCTCAACTATTTCATTATTCTGATTATGACAATGATTAAGAACTATAGATCGGCTTGTATAGAATCCATATAAAATACAGATAAATTTGTTTTACTTCTAAAAAAAAAAAAAAAAAAAAAAATCAACAAAAATATATAATTAAAAATAAAAAATACAATCACACTATTTATAAAATATAAAAGCATCTCGAGGAACCCCGAACTAAGCTTCTTCCTTAACTTAAACGAGGGAAACCCTGGCTCAAGGAAATCCCACCGCACGTCTCTCAGCTGCGTTACTAGTGTCCTAATCAAGTGTGGAGGCAAAATGAGCTATGGCACAGTTTCTCATGACTTGAGCTTAGGAGCTGACGATTGCTAGAACTCTAACAAAATAAACATTTACAATAGGGTTAAAGACCCACGCAATTTTAATCTTCATGGTGGATCATAAGGATGTGTTGAACAAGATAATGAATGAGCGGGTGGTTTGGGATGATTTGTTTTGATGGAGAAAATCTAATTAAAGACATCTTTAGTATCGTGTGATTGTTATGTATACTGTATGTATATTCTTCACACCAAACTTCTAAATTTTTATTGAAAGTCTATTCAAAGTAATAAATTGAAAATTTTAAAATTATAAAACCAGTACCTACATAATATTTAAGTTTTTTCCAATGTCCTTAATTATGATTGACCAAGCTGTTATAATAAGATTTCACCAACTTCTTTAAATAACAAAATAAAACGGCGTAAAAAAGCCATCAAATTGGGAAGGTAGTGCGGATGTAGGGAGCACGCGCCGCGGTCGTGATGTCCATACTCCATTACCGTAGCGAGCGGCCCGTGGCTTGCACAATGCCCGACACTTGTTATCGTGCTATTGGGAAATTCTCTTTAGTCTACGGAAGGCGAGTATTCTACTTTCCCGTCTATTGTGATACTGGCTTCGGTAGGTTTTCGCTCATGTCGAAGATTTAGTGTGATAAACAGCAGAAGAGTTCGTTGTTGCTAAATGTGTTGGGGGAAAAATACATTTTAACGTGTGCTCTATCACGACTCAGCATTGAGCGAGTTGTCGAGCATACAATTACTAATGAGCTGAAAATAACAATCGTATAAGCAATGAGGATGAATAGCGATTTTTAATTGTGCGAAACTAAAAGATAAATCACTTTATTTTTAACTAAACTTGTACTATTAATAGGAATTTTACGCATCTTAGGTAGATATGTAATGACTTATATATAATTTTGATATTTAATGTCAGTCTTCAAACATTTGTAAATGGACTGTGTGGCCACAAATGTCGGACCTCATAGTTAATGTTAATATGATAGCATTACATACATTTGCCTCAATCAGAGTAAGTGGCAAGATATGTTTCACAGTATAATAACTGTCTTCCAGTGTGAATATGGTGCTTTTTAATGAGTTTAGTTAATAAAATAAGTATTTCAAATGTTTTCAGCAGCCAATCGTCTTTATTTTGAAGATTTTTTTTTTCCAGTTTACTGACTTCTTTTTATCTCTGTTTAAATTTAGATTTTGAACAGGAAAATTGGTACTTCGTGCCGTTTTTATAGGTCACTAGAATAGCTCACTAGTCAAAAGATATCTTCAAATATTTTAATTTTACGTCAAAATTGGAAATATTTGCTCCTGCATTTTATCGTTTAGTGATTTTCGGGTCACTCCTCTTGCTCCTGAACAAATGGACAAATACAAAAAAATTGAAGATCTCGTTAAAAGAATTTTAATATTTAATTTAATATTTTGTAATTTTCTCATTGTCATTTGTGTTACCACTTAAATTGAAAAGGTGCGGCTAGGTGCGGCTGATTTGTTCATTATTATTTTAAAAAAAGTTTAATTATTCATGAAAATCAAAAATAACAGCCACGACGCACCCTGAAGTACAACAAAAACACTAAAATACGCTAAAATGTGGTTGAAAATAAACAAAAAATAGGTTTTTTTTCAAATAGCCGAAATGGTGCTGGTACATTAATTGATAAAATAATAACCACTTCCAAAGTGTGTATCCTCACCTGCAGTTTCCAGATCGGTAACACTATTTATGAAGAATATCACTAAATATAAGAAAACTCATTTTAACTGAAGCGATTACACTTAGAAAGCAGAGAGAGATCCGTTGGTCTGAAAAGATGGGGCAGTTTTGACTAATCGTACTACTTGCGTATTGCAGGAAAGAAAGGGACAAGGGTCACATAAGGTCCTATGTTTATCCAAATTTATAAATAGCTTGGTTTTATTAATCTTCTGTGGATTTCATGAAATAGACTTTTGGCCGCCTAGATTAGCTAAATACCACTATGTGCGTCGTTGGAGATTACTTAACCATTTACTAGACAAACGTTCAAAGATCCCAATAAATTACAAAAGACTCATTTACATGACTGTGATTAGATTTATTTGGATAAACAGAGTTTATCTTCCAAAATCCTTCGAAAAATTCTCAATGCTCCTTACTTTGTGACCAAAAAGATCTTAATGTTATATGTTGCTGATTTAGCCCAAACCAGATTCTATCCTTTCATTACCATAACCACTTCCATCTACTAGTCTCTCAACTTGCTTCCCACTCCATTCCCTATAATCCTCCGAGGCGTCTGAAAAAAAGATGGCCACAGACTTTCTAGTGTATATTTTTTATTGAAGTGCAACTAGTCAGTAGTTATTCACAAGTTATTTACATGTCATTGTATTCACTATCAACATATTTACTTGTTGTTTATTATTTTGTTACATATTTACAGTTGTAAATATCAATAAATGAAAAAAATGTTCTCTAACTGCACTCACCAATCATAATTTTGACAATGGACTAGTTTGATCATAAAACATTAAAAAAAAAAAATTGAAATTTACAGTAAACTCTCCTTTATTCGGCGTTATTTTAGCCGGTACATTTCCTTAACACTGCTTCTCAACGCCGGGTTCACAAACGAGGAAAACTCCTACTGTTCAAAAATTATAATTATAAAAATTAATATTATATTTATCCATAACAAATAAAATGAAATTTTCTGCAATAAATAATACACAATAAATAGTTTATCTGTCAAATTTTTTTACATAATATAATTACGAATAAATACATTTAAATAATCGTTTTTTTGATGCATACAACAATAAATAGAACAGTAGTGCAATATTTTATCACTTACATACAAGTGATAAAATATGCACTTAGCAATATCCAATCAATAATTTGTAATTAATTATTGATAAAAAAAAAACATTTACTAAAAATATTTTCTAGACAGGAAAACAAAGCTACGATGGTGATATGTAATTCTGTCCTATTGGATACATACCGTACAAGTCTATCTTAAGAAAACATGACCTAAAAACTACTTTAGATTTTATTTTTTGTATTGATGTTTTCCGGCAGTTCATACTGCGAAGCAGTAGATTTGTTTTCGACTAAGTTATGTTTTTAAAATTATTATTAATAATTTCCACTATCCAGTCTTTTTCCTTAGCAAGCGCAGTATCGGTCTCAGTAAAAAAATCTCGAATAAGGGAAACTCTACTTTAAATAACTTTAAACTTTTATATTAATGTAAAATACAATATTATAATCATCAAAATATAAGATATCAAATCATGGCATGGATTGGTATGATGGAGACAGCACCCATTTGCGCATACTTCTAATCATCAACAGATTTTTGTGTGGTTTATGTTTAAAGATTTTCTATAACATTTTTCTTTAGCAGAAAAATGTTACACAGCCTTTTCATCCTCTTCCTATTTTTTCTTGTAATTGTTTAGAAATGTTCAGATTTTGCTACCTAACACTCTTTCTCATCAATTCTTCATCCAATGAACTAGATAGAGTTAAAAAAAAAAAATTGTGATGTAAGCCCTCCACCAAACCTTTATAGATAAAAAAATAATAATTTTTATTGTTAAAATTTTTATGGTTAAAATTTAACCATATTATCGCCATTACTGCTATAAAAAGGAATATTGTTATAACTATTTCCACTGAATAATACAAAAGTTTATTTATATGATACTATGATAGGCTTCACCCGCTCTTATGAGTAAATAATTAGATACTTGCTAAATTTTAAACTAATAATTTAAGTTTTATTTGTTTACCGATGGGAATCTTGTATTGAAGTATGAAATGGAGCTTTATTTCTTCAATGATATTTTCACGAATAATGGTAATTTATAACCTGGTAAAAATTGCACTTATTACGTATTTGAATATCACGTAAACGCATTATTTGATACCTAATTTTTAATTTTAATGTATGAGTTGATAACCTAGGAAATAGACTATTAAGAAATTCCTGCTAATAATGGTCTGCATTATCAGTGCTTATAACTAAAGCCCCATGAATCAATGTTTTACAAGAAAAAAATCCAAAAACAAATAGCCGACATTTTGATGAATAATTTTTCTTCAACAGAATGAGGAATTTTATTGATTTCATCTGGTTTGATTCTATCTTGCAACATTTTAATTGTAAATCTTATGATTGCTAAGCCTTCCTAGAACTATGGAAATGAGTATGTTAAAATTTGGTACAGATGGGTGCTGTAGTTTTGCGGGATATCGGTTAAATTTCAAATTTTAATAATATCCACATGTCGCACCACATATCTATAGGGTTTTTTAATAACAATTTAATTGAAAATAAGTATATTTTATCATAATTTTCTAACTCTGTATAAGACTGTAACTTTGTTACCTCTCTCAAATTGAATTAAAATTAAATTTTATTATTGCTAAATCTTCCTTGAACTTTGAAGATGATGTATTTAAAGTTTGCTTCAGTAGGTTTCGGGGTTAGTGATCACGAACGAAAAATGGCTCGTCCTTTTATATAATAGTATAGATATTTATATTGAGAAGTATGTTTGTTTGTTTAGGCTTATAGGCATAAAACCCTAAGGTCATCAATGCCTGTGTAATTTTGAGTAATTGAAAAGGAACTACTCCTTGGTAGTAATTTGTTACTTGGTAGATGAAATATCTATAATAGAAGATCTCGGAGCCAATCTTAGGACTTCTTTAAAAATGAATTTAGGGTGAATAAAAATGTATAACATAGTATAGCGATGGTAATGTGAATAGTATTGCGAAAACTGTTTTGAAAAATATTCCTGTAGATTTATTGTTTATATATTATTGAGGAACTTTCAGCGATGGAGACTATTCAGCTATAAGTTAGAAGAAATATTTTTGCTCTAAATAGATACCCACCACACCCTGGGTAGTCCGAACAGCCCCCGCCCCAGATCCACGGCAGATACCCCTACGACTCCTTAAGGCGACGATGTCGTAAGCAGATTCCCCAAGAGGATAACCCCCCACCCTAAGAACGTTCCTTTCTCCACTGAGTCGGATTTCTGATTGGATGACCCATTTCCCTGTTGACCAATCCAACAACAAGACGGATCCTTACGCATTGCTCTTCGCTGCCCTTGGGTTAAGTAGTAGGGGGTGGAAGGTGGGGGAGTGAGGCCAGCCAGTCGCTTCTTGCTGCCTCTGAAGGCCCAAGTGTCCTTATTATGATGATGACCTTTTGCAATAGTTGATAATCTATAATGCCTATAAGGTTTATGAATAATTTGATTTAAATAATGTTTAAAATCTCTTTTAAATTCCTACTTCAGTAAATGCAGCGAAGAAAATTTCTAATAATAACAACATTCAAACACTGTGTTTAGCGGGATGGGGGCTTAGTAAGTTGCAGAGGCTACGCCAATAAATAATATCGATATCTTGTGCACGGTTTGTTATTTCCTTTGTTTAATGAACTACCTTCATTCACAAGTTTGATCACTACTGGTTTTAATTATTAATTAATTTTATGAACAATATTATAAGATATTGTTCTTATAACAAGATCCAAATTTAGCCAAAGTCCAAAATATTTAACTGGAAAGGTTCCCTTATAAAATGGATAAAACATAAAATAAGAGAGTGTTCAGATTCAGATTCAGAACAACAACATTATAAAACTACAGATATTATGTAATTTTTTTAAACGATTTCCTGAGCATATTAGTTCTCAGGGTATACTACTATACCAATGAAGGTATAGTACCACTAGTTATAAAATCAAAGACCGCCAATGAACATTGTAGAAGTTTTTGTCTAATTTAATTTCATTATGAACCGCCATTTTTGAAAAATCTATAATTTTCGAGATATAAATGAAAAGCTGAAAAAAAAATTATTTTTTTTATTGTCGTTTTGGCACTTCATGAAGGAGAAAACTTTTTATTTAGTATCCTAAAACCGTTAAGGACCGTTTTAGAAAAAAAAAAAATCAATTTCGATAAAAAACAAAACAAAATTAAATTAAAAACATGTTGTAAACAGCAATTTTATGGGTTTAATTCATTAAAATTAATAGAATGTTTTTTGTTTGATTATTGCATTTTAGTTTTAGGAATCGACCTGATCAAGGATAATCTTCAGGCCACATGAACGGTTCCTAAAATAATCTATATGCTGTCCGTGCTCAGGACAGAATTTTGTAATTTTTTTAATTACTGCATCTGTTTTGTTTATACTTTTTAGCGATCTGTCGACTTTTTAGCGATGTGTATATACTTGCTTTATGGTCTTACATTATTGGTTGCTTAAAATAATTATTAAATATGAATATAACTGAATATTTCGATAACCGGTAATGAAGAAGAAAGAAGAAAAGAAGAAAATGAACTTTATTCTGGGTTACTTGTCCCCTAAGAATAACACATGATTAAAGTACATAGAGCAATCGTCTGGCTGTGATAATTAATTATAATAAATAATAATAATAAAAATTGATTAATAATAAAATTATGAGTTACAAAATAACTGAGAAACGTTGTAAAAGGATACATCTTATGTATACTATTAAAATATATATTACATAAATATTCATGTTTTACATTTGCTTGGAAGATTGAAAATTCAGGAGGTAAAGAATTAAAGAAAGTAAGAGTGGAGCTTTTCGAATATAGATAGGCAATGAATTCCATAAAGAGGAAGCACGGATAATAAAGGATTTCTCGAAGGATGCAGTCCGATGCGCCGGAGTGTAAAGATTGGTGGGTTGGGTTCTAGTGTTTAAGAGGTGGATAGAGGAGCGCAGGGTTAGGATGTCATGAATATAGGTGGGTTTTTTGGTTTTCAAGGTTTGAAATACGAGTGCACTTAGGATGTATTGACGTCGGAAACTGGGGTAAAGCCACCCAATTTCAGAATACCTGTGAGATATGTGAGAACGTCTCGAGATCTCGAAAATAAATTTAATAAAACAGTTCATTACTCTATTACATCACATCTTGAGCTCTTCGGACAGTCCTCCATATACAATGCATCTGTAGTTAAAGTTGGGAAAAACGAGTAATGGATAATACTAAAAGTTGTCGAGTACTTAATGGTAATGGTGTGGGGTGTTTGAACTATAATCCCCTGTTTCATTTTCTATGTATTTAAGTACTGCCACTTTTTTTTTTTCACAAATACTATAATGTATTCTAATAAATTAACTGAATATATGACCAATATATCCAATAGGTAGGTATTTATTATCAGTTTTAATGTTGATATGAAACTCAGTCTAAATAAATAGCGCTAACGTTTAAAAACCGTAATTAAAAGTATGATATTGGTAATACATTTATATCATATTTTTTTTAATAGAGTACTTTCCGTTAGCAATTTTCCTTTATAATATGCAATAATAAGAATATAAAAATAATTTCAGTCATTAAAACATCAACGAGTTAATAACTCCCGTAGATACGATCTTGCAAATTGTCAGTATTTTAACCCACAACAAATATCCCTTCATTATGACCAAATACACTCTTTCTACATTTTTCACTTATAATGTCAATTGCGAAAGCTTGGTGTTTTCAATTAAAATGTTAAAATACGGCTTGTCATACTCTTAATCGCTAGAATTAATATTTGAATGCTACCGTTGAAAAATATATCTTTCACTCGATCGTTAGAGATTTGACTCAAGTATTTACTTATATAATGTGTTGAATGAATTCTATATCTATAGAGTGGTATGTACGATTGTGGACTTTAAAATTAATTTTTTTTTTATAAATGGTGAAATTTCACGTTCATTCATTTTCGTACCCATCGATACTTGAAAAAATAATCGGGTATCGAGTATCGATTATATAATTTCGATTCCTAAGAATCGGTTGGTACCACTGAAATTGTTTTGTGATGCCTAATTACTATTATTGTCTTACCTTGATTTTTCTACCTAATGATAAGAAAAGAAGAGAAAAGAACAATAATGTCAGTTTGTTGAAGTTATGTATTGTCTATTGAAACTAAGAAATAACATTACAATTTCTAACTAAAAAAATAAGCTGAGTTAGACAATCTTCTACTATTTCTCGGCCAAACAGGCGCTGATGCTCCCCTTGGCCTGTTTGCCAACAATTTTCCTCGATTTGTTGCTTCCGTGACAGAGGTTCTTAGGATCTTCGGCAGGGACTTGTCCTACGCCATCCCTTCATTTTTTAGCGTCAGCTACTGCGTAGACGCTGGCCATCCGGAACATTTTTGTACACCCTACCGGTCACTCTGTTATCATTCTCATCACGTTGCCAAGCCATTTTAGTCCCTGTATCCTGAAGTGAGAGGAGACGCTCGTGGCTATTTTTCCTTTGACGCCACTGACCATCCTCACACAGCCCCCAGTATTCTCCTAAGGATTACTCGTTCAAACCTATCAAGTAGGTTGATATTTTTCTTGTTCAGGGTGCACGTCTCTCCACCATATGTGACTACCGGTCTTAGGGTCTAGACAATATTACTATTTAATTATATATCTACGTTTTTCTTGAAGGACGATATGTTCCAGGAAAACATATATTTTTTAAAAATTTTATTACAAGTCTGTAGTTGTCTTCGACCCCTAACACACTATTAATAAAAATACTGAAAAGGTTTTAGTAACATCTACGAGCTCTTAATCAATAAATGAATCCCAGAATCTTCGGAATGTTAATTTTCCTATGTAAGGATAAGTTATAAGTTGTAGTTAATAAATATATTTTCTTTTTACTATACGTGCTTCATCTCTTAATTTATTTTTTTGTTTTCAGTTATCATTATAATAACATTTCGTATTAGTAATTTTTTTTTTTTTTAAGCCAGGGTATCGGGAATGGAGAATCGATTTCTTGGTACCGACACATCGCTGTTATGTATCATTATACATTATTTTACTTGTAGGTATATAGTTACGATTATACTTAAACAACAAATATAGGGGGGACTTCATGGCCGCGTGAGTTGGTGCGATGGTCTAAACGCACTCCGAACTGAAGGTTGTGGATTCGAATCCTACCTCGGTGGGTTAAAATTTATTTCGTTGCGGGCCCACGAAATGAATCTTGGACTTCCCGTCCTCGTTATAATAGGTTGGTAACCTGTAGAATAACCCATCACTCCTGCCCTAGTTGTAGTAAGCACATTGAATTTACAAGTTTAGCCCAAATAATTATATAAAATAAAATATAACTGGAAATATTTTATCTATGCAGAACTACCTCACCCAACTCGTTTTTAGTTTTCCAGCAGTCACGAATAGGTCTGTGGTTATATAATTATAATTTGTCGTAAAATCATAAGTAGTTTGACCGCATGCATGTTAATGGTTTCGGTTATTAAGTTAGGTTATACTGGCTACCTTATAAGGTGCTTATGTGATAGTTCGAAATGCGTTGGCTTGGTTTAAGTCTAAATGGGTGATTGTTTCTTGAAGGTCCTAATTAATTGCAAGGCACTCGTGCTTCAGTCTTAATCTTGCTGGTTGGCGTTATTTTTTAATATATATGTCGCTCGAAATTTGAAGATTATTCTCGTGTCTTATAATTTGATTAATCAATTCAGGTTTTTTATGATTTAGTAAAGAAGTCAAATGAAAGGATGACCGAGCTTAGTTAAGTTATGTTGTATCGATGTGATTATGATGTGATAGTTATGAAGTAGATATAAACGGTTGCCTATATTTTGTCCGTGTTGGAAAATCGTGAAATATATTGTACTTCTGCTGATCGAACACCTAACTGGATCTGACAGTAGAATGTACTCAAACCCTTTCGTATACAAAACAATTGCTTTCATATATAAAGTGATGAACTAAAAGTATGGATATGAATGTGTTGTCTTCATTTTAAATACAACATCATGACGCTGGACTAAGTGCAATTTCCAGATTTTTTTTTAATACTTTTTCTACTTCATTATCTTTTGGTGGAGGGTTTTTCCCAAAAGTAGTTAAATATAACAAAGCTTCTTTTCAATTTAGTCTCTCCTTTATATTAAACGACCCAGCTGTGAAAATTTTTCAAAAATTTACTTGGCTGGATTTGGATTTATACGCTTCAAATAAAAACTAATATCTAACAGTATTATAATATATAATCTGTAGCATAATATAATAGTATTAATTAACTAATATTTTCTAAAAAATATTAAAAAAAGAAACTAATTATATAAATAACAACAAATATGACGCTACGGTTAAGGTAGAACCTGTGTCTCTTCCTCCATTTATTTTGGTACTCGCAGTTCTCGGCCAATTCATGGGTCTTCAGGTCCTTAACATCTCTCCATTGCAATCCGGGATTTCTCTCACAGCCTCACTCCTCTGTTGAGATACCCATTCATCATAATTTTTGGTATTCTATGGGATCACATTCTTTGAACATGGTATAGCCATCTAATTCTGCGTTGTTTGACATCTGCCACTAAATCTGTAGCTTGGGAATGGTCTCTTTTTTTCCTTGTTGCTTCTTATCCTCGATACACCTTTGGCAGGGCCGTACAACTTCCTCCTAATTTTATTCTTGTCTATTTAGTGAATGTCCGGGCTTTACTCTCATACAGTACATTATGATCATATTGGCCTGAGAGCTGTCTACTCTTATTTTAAGCTTTTAAGGAGGTTCTTATTGTTAAATATTTTCCTCAGGGCCTAGTAGCACCTATTACCTGCTATTATTCTTCCCCTAATGTCTTCATCCTCTTCATTTCTTGATATTATATTAAGAAATTTTATACAAATTAAGTAAACAATTGCACAAGCATAAATTCACAGGCTAGACTCGGGTCATAAGCGTAGATTGGTTATTTCAAACAGACAACAGCGATCTGTCAAAGATTGTCAGAAGGGTGGCAGAGAACGGGTCTCCCAAGGACAGACCATGGGCGCTACGTCCCATTGACCCAGATGTCTGCCCCCGAGGGTGAGCTAGGTGTACTACAGGGACACGCCTCTTCCTTCTCACTAATCTTCCATCCGTGTTACGTTCAGTATTTTATAGGGATTTCTGCTTTTTTTTATTATATTTAATTTAGTAGTATATTGTCCGAGTAGTTCCCAATTCAAACATAAAGTAGGATTACATAGAAACGGTTGTTAGCCATTTAGCTTAAAAGATAAGAAAAAAAAAATCAGGATTTTAGGTTCCTCGATATAATTTTGATTGATTTTAATATAGGAACTATGATAAAATGATATAATTCTTGTTCTGTTTTCCATTTCACTCATGTCTTGACTACCAGGCATTTTTTACTACGATTTTCTGTTTTTCTGAAATATCTATCATTTTATAAGAGTTCAAAATAATAAATATATTCATAATACTTATATAAAAAAATATTTTAAAAAAAATGACAACTAAAAATAACCTTAAATAGGGGTAAGCCCCCTTAAGGAAATATTCATACAATAATTATAGAAAGATTAGTTCAATAAAGTTGAAATTTGCAGTTATTTTTCCTTAATTACTATACTTTAAGCTAAGCAAGTTCACACCAAACAATATTACTGGATGTATTTTACAAGAGAGTGACAATAAATAATTTAAAATCAGTTATTGACACCTTAAGGATATTATTTGAAATACGGACAGAATTAAAAGCATTTTTATACAGTTGAGTTGCGATATCTAAAAGGAATTTTATTAATTTTTATTTTAAAGTTAGCATATATATTTTTTATTTATTTTTAAGTTAGGGTGTCAATAAATATCTGGGGTATCAATCACTGTCTGGATCATCCTATCGTGTAGACTTATTTTGAGAGATCAGTCAATGGAAAATAAGATTTGTTTAAAATCACAAAACATTATTTTACCATGCCGAAGTTTCGGCCACAACAATGGTGGCTGTCACTTGGGCTAATAAAGATAATCATGTATCCACACATAATTTATGTCTCATGTATTCTGTATATGTGTCACAGAATCATAGAATATATTTTGAAAAATACAATAATAATAAAAATAATATTTGATTTATTTTTATTCTTTATTTAAAGAATTATTTGATTACTATCTCTCTAATTTTTATCTTATTATTTTGCCTGATTTCTAGCCCCCTTTTCTTATTATTTTGTATTAAAAAAATATAATTTAATTTAATTTAACATACGAGACATAAAATATATGAAACAGGTAGTCGTTCTTAGTTCTCAATTAATTACAATAGATAAATTCCGATGATAGTAATTAGAGCCGTTAGGACATACTTTTTTATAAAATTTGTTTCTCAAAAAGCTTACATTTCATTTTTTATCTTCTAATAATCACAATTTTGTATTTAAAATTAACTTTGCCTAATTATAAAACAAATCAACTAGCAGAGGTTTTGCATTAAAAATTGACTGTATTTTAATGTACTTTTCTTTCCCATGAGCGTTATGTTGAAGACTTTATAATAATGAATGAGAATGAACTTTATTCTGGGACTACTTGTCCCCTAAGAATAACATATGATTACAGTACATAGGACAATCATCTGGCTTTGATAATAAATAATAACAATACATAATAATAAAAATTGATAAAGAATTAAATTATATGTTACAAGATAACTGTGACATCTTGTAAAATGATACATCTTATGTATACTATTATAATGTATATTACATAAATGTTCACGTTTTACATTAGCTCGGAAGATTGAAGATCCAGGAGGTAATAGTATGTGATATTCACTGCTACAGTCAAAAGAAACGTAGATTTTTTAATAGTTTTTTTTTTTTGTTTAGTGATAATTTTTCAGGTTCGGTAAACAAACAAAAAAACATTATGAGAATAAAATTGTTTGGTGATATAATATTAAGGCAACGTTCAACATTTCTGCAACATCCACCAGTTTTTGCAAACCGCCCATACGCGCCCAAAGAACATGGACATCCCCTCCACTCGTATTCCTTCATTTTTCTATGACTAACGCAATGAAGTTTTGCTTTTAGTCAAGTTATAATTAAATTTAAAAATAAATAATATTATTTTGGATTTTATGCATAACTTTAATTTGTTACTAATTAATTATTTCATTATAACTTAGTAATAAAACCCATGTATTGACTGAAAGATAACCATAGACAAATTAACTTTGTATGCAACTTCAAATTAAAAAAAAAAAATTGTTGAAAATGAAGTAACATCTCAAGCAATTCTAAGGAGCGCGCTCCTTAGAATTGCTTAAGATGTTACCCCGCTCGAGCGGGGCAGCTCAGTGAACAATGCACTCCTACTTGCTTCTGGGCCAAAAGTTGCAATCTTGCTATAAGCAGGAATCTCTTTAATTTCAGCTGTGGACTTCGGGATCGGGAAAACTTTCTGTGGCACCCCTAGCCTCGATAAAGTGGGTCCCATTTGTGAGAAAAACCGAGCGGCTAAGCCAGGTTGCAGTTCTCATCAACTTCTTGTATCGCCGTTGGTTCCAAAAAAATACTTCCTAATTCCTGAAACAAGACCATCCATGGATTGGTGTGGGACAGGTTTTTAATTTTTTTTTTTTAATTAACGATTCTACTTTTTAATGCAAAACTTTTTTTTTTTTTAGCTTAGATAATTTGTCACCAAATTGATTCATACAGTATTAGGCCTAAAATTCATTAGATATAACCATTAAATATTATAATAGGATTCATTTGAGCGTATTAAAATGGATCATTTTCTAGCTTCCATAAATCAGGTTCATTCAACTCCGCATGCACTGCCATATCTCATCATAACTTTTGCGGATTCTATCAAATCATTTAATCAATATTAATATATGACTAGTGTTAAAACGATTCACCTGTTTTTTTGTTTGTTTGCTTGTTTTTTTTGTTTTGTTTTTTTGGAGGGGGATAGTAAAATATAATCTATCTTTCTAATTTCTATATTTTATTAAACATTAAAATTATTGAATGAAATATTCTTCTGAAGCATAAGAAGGTAAGTTTAAAGATATTTTAACTATAAATTTCTTGAAAACCAATTCCTAGTTTTGTGTTGTATTAATGTGCGTGCTAAAAATACCTACTTAACTTAGCTATTCCTATTATAATCCTAATGATTTATTAAATAAAAGAATCAGCCTGATGTAGAGGTAAATTTTATTAACTAAAAATGTATATATTTTTTTGTTATATATATCAATTCATTGAAATTTACAACTATACAAATATGTACATCAAGTAAATGAGCTGATAACGATTACAATGACTTGTAATAACTTGAAAAGAACTACTCATCAGTAGCACTTCAATAAAATTTTACACTAGAAGATTTCTAGGCCATCTTCTTTTTAGACGAGTTGAGAAACTAGTGGATTAGAGTGGTTATGGAGCTTACGATGAAAGGATAGGTTTCTGGTTTGTTCTAAATCAGCAATAGATGGAACATTAAGATCTTTATGGATTAAGTTTATTGGTAAAAAAGTTAGGATTAACATTGAGGATTCTTCGAAGGATTTTGGATTGTAACGATTGGATACGAAATGAATTGGATGGTTTAGTAGAGCCCCAAAGCTCAACTATGTACGTCCAAATAGATCTAATCACAATCATGTAAATAAGTCTTTTGTAATGAATTGGGAGGTTTGATCGTTTGTTTAGTAAATGCTGAAGTAGTCTGTAACGACGAGCAGTTTCTTGTCGCTTTAGTCTTGTAACGAAAAATATAAAATATAAAATACAATAATAACACGGTTTAGTGTCGAGTGGGGTATAGCGTAAGGGAGAACTGTGTAGCATCATGCTCGGTGTCATTTTGTTTGATATTCAATCTGAAGTGCCCCAACCTTTACATATGGCATTGGACGTTAAATTGCAGGATAAACGGAAGAATAATCGAATTTATGTTTTTTGTAGAACATCTGTGAACTCTGTGTGATTTCTGGTGAATGAGTTTATGAAATATGCGATTATTTTTTAAACTCACGCCTTCGTTAGTAGTTAGAAGGTAAACATACTAAAATTCCCCATCCCTGGTGGGTGAGCCAACGTTGAGGGAGAGGGAATAATGTCTCATTTTTGGGTATTTCGATTACATCTAGAAAATGGTGGACACCAGGAAAATATGTTTCAAATAAAAATTAAAGCTAATTAAATGTCTCATAAAATTTAATTCAAATTGAAACTTATATACGAAATTTAAGTAAATTTAATGTTCTACTGATTTGATTCTGGCATTTTTTCTGAGAAACGATCGTGGATGGCACTAGAACCAAATGTTTGACAAAATGTGAGATAAACATATTTTTGCGGAAAATATAATATTGATTTACAATAACGTATATCTCGAAAACGGTTGGAAGTTTGGGAATTATGTATATAATAATTTTATAGGAAATTTCATTAGCTTTAATTTTGATATGTAACATATTATTCTAGAGTCCAATGTTTTCGAGAAATGATCGAAAAACAAAACAAAAATAGCACCTTCTCGTCCCCACCGTTAGCTCACCCCCCAGAGGCGGGGACTATTTTAGTATGTTTATCTTCTAAGTATTCCTAACGAAGCCTTGAGGTAAACAAATAATCGCATATTTCATGCACTCTACACCCCTCATTTTAGCACTCATTGACTGGACCAATACATTAATATGTAAAAAATCTTTTGAGTGTATGTTTGATACCTACTTTCAATATAAATTTTATTTCAAATCAACCGAAACGTTTCAAATTTTTATTCTTGTAATTAAAATATTTTCATCAATAAATTCTTTCTAAGTATGATGAAAAATTTAATAGTCTGTTTTTTTCTAGTCTATGTACGATCACAATTGAATCGTATATAATGGTATCGAATATGAAAAATCTATAAATTTGAGTTGGCTAATATTTTCAATACAAATTAGTTCAAGTTTAAAAAATTGGAATGCAATAAATTTCATAAAGAGATGCGGATTACTAACTGCTAATCCATGTAAGATTCCTGCTGACGCGGATAATTAATTATTCATTGGTATCAGCCAATGATCCGTCCCGGGTTTTGGGACTTTCTCTTGGTGTACCTGAACCTGTACAAAGTGGGCACCCTTAATTGTAGAAAAACCTGGCGGTTGAGTGTGATTCTATCAAAATCTCACTGCATTATCCAATGTTGAACAGTTATCCAAATCACATCAATATAATCTTACAAAGCATTGAATTCAGGACTCTCCATTAGTTGTCGAGCGGAACAGGTTTTATTAATTAAGTTTAAAATCCGACATTTTTTTCGTAAAATACAAACATGCAGTCATGTTATTTATTTTGATATTTCCTACTTTTACAAAATTGTCTTGATAAATATTAAACTTCGAGTCACAGCTTAACGTCTTTTAAACAGTTGAACTGATATTCAATACTTCTGATCTGTTTTTATAAAGGCAACTTAAGTTCGGAAGCTTGTTCAAAACCCTGATTAGGTCAAGCATTTAATTTCGTATTTTGAATCCTAGCGATGAAATTTAATATTTGCGACTATAGAATATTTATATATTTTTCCCTCTCAAACTTCTTATAACTGTTAGAGATCTGCATATTTATGAAATTATTTTTTTTTTTTTACAAAAAACTTAAAATTAGCTAGCTAGAAGATATGAGAATTTGCAATGACTGATGAAATGCAACGATTTTGGCTAAGATGTGTATACTTATGGGACATAAAAAATTCTAGATTTTGTCTTTTATTTACAACTGTAACCCGTTTCTTAAATTTGAGAAGGAAAAACAATGATTAAAATCAATCATTACATTTCAAAAACGCCGATTCACAAAAAACTTTCAAAATAGCACCAGATAAATTGGGGTGTAAATATACCTTCTTCAAAAATGTCACCAAAAATAGTTTAAAACAGGATAAAATAATACCAAATAGTAGATAATTTATTTATTACAGGAAAAAAGTGATTTATAGAAAATGCAAACATAACTGGCTGTTTTATCCCCGGTTCAATCTAAGAGTGCCCACATTTGGCATATAACACATTTCACACACACTAGAGAACTAAATAGTATGTATTATAGTAACCTTAACTAATATAATTTATAATGATAATCATAAATCTTTTATTAATTGCTGTGATTTTTCTTTTTATATATATATATTTTTTTTTTATTGCATATCTTTTTTGTTGTCTTATTTTCTCAATCGTTGTTTTGGCATAAAAGTCGGCGTGAGAATAAAATATTTTTAAACAAACAATCTATTTAGACTAGGTTTATAGGGATAAAATTTAATAGTGATTAAATTCGGTTCTTACTCATAAAACAGAGAGAAATAATACATGTAATTTAATTACAGCTAGTAATATATGTTTTTCAAATAAATTATAGTTGTTATATTAATGATTTTAATATGCATAAATCAGATTTTATTACAAATGGAAAGATGAAGAGTTTTGGACCTGTTTTGATGTTTTTATAATTAAAAATTGATAAACTTTAAATTTTGAAAAGAAAATTAATATTCATATATTCAGCTTCATTTCCTAACTAAATAATTATTTAACACGCTTGTACCCCATTATTATTAGGGTTAACAAATTTAATCAATTAAAAATATTTTTTTTCGCCATGGTTTTAATTCAATTTAAATTCAGTTACAATATTCGGAGTTATATGGCGAATTTTAGGCACCACTCAGGGCGATCTAATGATAGCAATTTGGACAGACCAATTTATTGAAAATTATATAATAGGATTTCCTTATTGTTTATAATACACATTTTTTATGTAACATTTAAATCATCTAAAATGAAAAGAATATATTTACATATTCAAAAATATATTACTGATATTCTTGTAAACAACTTTGTATTGGCTGAATGTTAACAATTTTGTCATTTTTTGTCAATTATGCAGTATATAAATGGTATAAAGGTGTCTTTGGATAGATTGGATGTACGCCTCCGTATGCTCTCCTTCATGCAGCTCGATTCAAGGTGTCCTTCATTTTTTTTTTTTTTTTATCTAAATGAAAATATAATAATGGTTAGCGATTAGGGCAAAAATTATGAATCAAAAAGTCTGCCACCGGAAGATAGGTCGCTCCAGAGGAAGAGCCTGATAACAGCTGCACGGCGAAGTCTCATCAAAGAGACAAATATCCGCATAGGGTATTAGATCAAAAAAAGGAGAACAAGAAGCTATAATTAACAAAAAATAAACGTTAAAAAGGGAAAACTAAATAAATAGGAAAAATTACAAATATTTGTATAAAACATAGTTAATAATTTATTGCCCATCTTCGTCCCATTTTTTGTTAGTTATAGCCCTGAAAAAGGCTTGCAAAGCTAACCGAAACGTCGACTCTCCTTTTTCCTATTTCTGACTCCATCCCAGACAGAGTTTGGCTAAATTTAATCATAGCTAATTTGACGACTAGTTGCATTTTTGTAATGAGCCACCAAATTTAAACATGATTAAATTAGGTGATTGATTCTAGAAAATCAGTTGGTAAATAATTAGTTATCAGTAAATTTTGGCCAACTTTAAATCCAAACTATCGTAAAATATATCCCACAGTCATATTTAACCATAATGTTGTTAAGAGGAGAAGAATGTCTATTATTACAATAAAACTACAACTAATATAATGGATGAACTAAGAGCAAGATTTTTTTAGCCAGTAAGAATGTTATCAAGGGATATATTGAGTGCGTGGATTTTTTTAACAATGGTGATGATGTATGTCGATTGTTTAGTTGACCCAGAGTTTGGAGATAATTTCATACAAAAATATTTATGTCGAAATCAATTTTTCACTCCTCCTTATTCTTTCCCTTCCCACGAAGACCTTTATGTCATTTAATGATTTTCTATATGTTTCCCTACCTTGGCAGTCTGTATCCTTTATTCCCATTGAATTCATGTCATCTTTAATTTGTCTAAAAAACCCAGATGTGTTCTTTTGCTGTTGGAAATGTCGGAAGATTGTCCCGTTCAATCTTTCAGGACTCATCCTCATCATATGCCCGTAGAATCTCAGTCTTCTTATTTTGATATCGGTTTCTAGACTCTTGTTGTTATTATAGATTTCTCTGTTGGACCTTAGTCCATTAATCCTAATTAATATTAATTAGTCCAGTAATTAAGCCCGTGATACTCTATGGGACCGAGACATCTTACCTCCCTAGCATGGAAAAGCTGTTGAAGGTAGAAAGAAAGATACTCAGAAAAATCTACGGACCAAGAAAGAAAGTTATATATTATATTAAAAAAATAAATAAAATATAGAAAATAGAAATTATATACACTAATAGACTAATATGTTGTAGTAACAATATATTAAGTTAAGTTTGTAGCAATCCTTAAAGTCGTTCATGATGAAGTATGCTCTAAACATGGTTTCTAAGGACTTAATGAACCAAAACATAAAAAAAAAAAATTTCAACCTCTTTTTGAGATAATTTAGAAAATTCGAAAGCTTGTTGAAATTGGAACCAACTGTGCAGCAGGTAGATATGGTGAAACGCAGAAACAGTCTAAAGATTTGGTGCTTTTATTTATTTTTATACCTTATAAATACTTCGAGCGCCAAAGCTTGTGTTTTAGCAAATAAGTATATCACTAACAATATATAAATTTATCATAACTTCTAGACCTTATGGGCAACAAATTTAAAATTTTAGTATCCTTAAAGTACACAAAATTGTGATGAATTCCTAAATTTCACGAGGCTGTTTAATAATATAATTTTCAGTGTTGGCTGTCACTGTGATGTTTTATACCGGCAGTACACACTCGCCGAGCCGCTCGTCAACAAGGCCAACCGAGCCGAGCGGAAGCGAGCATGGTACACGAGTAATCCAAGTACACACTCGCCGAGTGGACGAGGGAAGGCGAACTTTTAATGTGGGGTTGTTCAGTTTTATAAGCTACAGCCAGTTTCTGTTGTAAGTTGGCGAAGATGGATTTGAGGTTTCCGGTTATAGCAGTTGCAGCATACGCATGCTATATGTACATACAGTGTATTACAATGTACATTGTGATCAAGAAAAAATTAAAAAAAAAAAAAAAAAAAAAAAAAAAAAAAAACGGATATGATGAATGAAAACATTTTCGGAACAGGACTGTATAAGTCCAAATTTATCTGGTATTTTCTGATTGGTTATTTATTTTAAGCGAATTTTCGAAGAGAATGTAGCTGCTTTAATTAACTACTTCTCTTCTATTTTGGTAAAATAAAGATGAATGTACTTAGCTTAATTAATTTTACGTAACAATAACTATGTAATAATCATTTTCATTTCAGCCCTGGTTAAGAGATTTTCGTTTATATAGGTCATTATCAGAAAAATGAAAAAAAAAAAGTACGATTTTTTTAATTAATTCATAATTATTTAAATTGTATAGCTTGAAGGTCCATTTTTTATATATCGTTTGCAAGTATTAACTTTTAATGATAACAGATTAATTGGGTGTTTAATAATCAATTGGCACAACTTTCTGCGGTGCTTGTCTGATTATTTAAGTGTAAATCTTTTTTTCCAATATTTAGATCAAGATATCAAGACTCCAATATGACGGATACAAGTAATTTTATATGACATTAAACTTCCGGCAATTATGCCCTCTTAATATATGCGACGCTGCTCTGGAAATAGAGTTAAATGGATTACCTTATGAAGTGAAGTTAGTAAAGCACCTTGACATTTATGGATCTGCGGCTGGCTACAGATAAGATCATTAATATCTTCTCTAGCCTCTACGACGTTGTCTTTTTATGTTTCTTGACACCTTGGCAGGACTTTTTGTTTTGCAAGGAAAATAATTGTAACAAGGATTTGTTAAGAAAAAAAAAAATAATTGGAACAGAAATGTCAGGACTGATTAATAATTTTCTATGCTTTCAGTAATAGTTAATACCATAATAATTACTTGACTGATATTATTCAAAAGATATCGATGGATCGGACGTTATAGATATTATAATAGTTATTGGTTTAAAATTTATTACTATTAAGGTCTTTTGAAATAGAAAGAAAGGTCTTTCCTTCTAAAACTCAGAATGTTGGGCGTCTTTGGCCGAACGCTTTGGATTACTCATTTCAGAGTTTTCATTACAGAAGTTAGCTGGTTCGAATCCAACCTGGGGGTGGGAAGGGGGGGGGGAAGGTGACATTTATTTCATTGCGAACCCACAAAAAAAGAATCTTGACCTTCCTCCCTCAGGCTAGAAAAGGTTGGTAACCGTTAGGATAACTCGCTCTTCATGCACTAGTTGTAGTGTATAAGGACTTCAAGTGCTTGTCAAAACGAGTTGAAAATTTTCTAACAAATAATACTATTAAATAACATGTCTTGATTAATAACAGAAAGGTGAGAAACCCAATTTCGCGTTTATTCCATATGAACTGAATCAGTTAACGTAACACAAAATGACACCTCACATCCTGCTCTTTTTTGCTTAGAAATTTACCATTTAGGATAGACACGCCTTAAGAAAGCGAGAGTGTGTATTTATACTAAACTGGGGGTGCATTTTGTACTGAATCTTTAATGGGAAAACTAAAATTCAATAAATATTAAAAAATTTGCAGAGGTATTAAAGTGAGTGTTACAAAAATGTTTTTAGAACGGCGATTTAGGTCAAAATTTGTAAAATGGTAGTAGCATACCTGCTCACCGCCTTCTCAAGCAGCGCCTTCTATACCAACCACCTGGCCAAGATAACCCGTATCTCCTCTATTAATTTGTTTTTAATCTATATTTTCAAGTATTATTTTATTTTTTTTATTGTATTTAGTAAAAATTTAATATATTCTGTGAATGGAATCATTGTCATAACTATTAAATATTGCCCTTGATTGAGGCAGACATATTGCACATAAAACTCGTCATTTGATGAAAAATAATCCAATTAATATATCTAAATAGTTTATATTTAAGAAATCTTTTTCTTTTGTAAAACATTAATATAAATGTTTTGTTATTTTTTATTAATATCTTCTTTCTGCTCTTTTTTTTTATTATTATTATTATCTGTTACTTTGTTATGTAAATATTATTTTATTTTAAGGCTCTGAAGGCCCTTGATTGTACATTATTTTTTATTCTTAAGGGACTTAAGGTCCCAGAATAAATAAAGAACTTTATTATTATTATTATTATTAAATAGAAAGTAAATGTCGATAAAATCGTATCTTTATTTGAATTTAGTTTTTAGCCAAATTTATTAATTTAAATAAAAAGTTATCTAATGTAAATATTTGTCTACTAAGGAAATAAAATATAGTAGTTTGTGCAGTTCGCAAGATTTTATTAGAAAAAGGAATTTCGACCTAAAGTGGACATTTTCAATTTTAAAAGATAACTGTTCATATGAACTGTGTAAGCATTGTTGAAAAAATAATTAAATATAAGATGCAGTATGAACAATTTTTAATTAATGAGGTTTGATAGAGTATTATCTATATATAGCTTTAAATAAATCCTTGAGGGATATTGTCCATCTAATGCAAAACAGTAATAAATTATATTAAATTAAAAAAAAAAAAAAAAAATATATATATATATTTATATATTTAAAATTTTATTTTTCTAAAGAAATGAGATGCTGTTTGAGATGGTCATAGCCGATGACCGATGTATTTTTTGGACTCATTCAGCTTCTATAAAGTGGGTACGCTTAAGTGAGAAATGGGAGTGGGAACTGGCAGGTGTTAGTGATGATTATTGAAATGATCTACTTCTACATACGTTGATCAAGAAATAATTTTTTTTTTGTAATGGGACTCTTTAGATAAACGTACAATGCTATATTTTAAAATATTTTTTTACACCTTTTAATAAATTAGATGAATATTTTTTGGAGTGTAATTAAATATGTATATGCATTGGGTTGGTGCAAAAATAATGCAGATTGTGAATATTTATTTTGTTTAGGCAAGTGCTTGCCAAGTAAACAGAGACTATTCCTCAGTCTACTTAATGGAATACAAAAATTGATTATTAATGTTGTTTTTCCTCAAAGTCTAGTTTTGTTTGGTTACATTTACTACGACGAAGGACTCTAAAATTCACCAGGTCAAAACCAAATTTTCGTCAAATTTATTTTTATGAGTTCCAACTTGGTCGAAGTGCGGCTCGAAGCATAAATGTTGTTTGGGGTGAAGGGAGCATCGGGAATGTACATTGCAGCGATGGTTCCAAAAACTTGGAGATGTTCAGCTTTAAGACAAGGAAAGTCCCGGGCTTTAGGAAAAGAAAAAACTCCCAAAACTACTCGGGGCATTGCGAGAAAATATAGTGTTTAACATTCAACTCTAAGAAGCACACATAGTTATTATAAACTTTTTTTGTCATATATTAAAACATGAATTATTTTTGTACCAACTCAATATTTATAAATATAGATTTTAATTGCATATCATAAAAAAACGTAGGAAATTTCTGAATTAAGATACAATTTCTCTGAATTTTTAAATCAGTCAATAACTAATTAACTGCATAAAACACTCCGCACTAATGGAAACGCATCCCCACCACTAGCTCTCACAGCTGAACAACCAAATGACTCCGACAGGGGATAGAATCGGGAACTATTAGCCGGAGCCTAAGTGATTTTAATTGCCGGGGCCTGAGGTGCGCACGCCCGGCCCCGGGCCACCACGCTCCGCCCCCGGCTCTCCGAGATGATGAGTGGCAGCCATTAATGATGGGCATCATAGCTCTTAAAACCCCTCTAATATTGCGGCAGAAAGCACATTGCCGATTATTTGTTATCCATATGTAGGTATTATATGCTACGCCTGTTCTGGTTGATGATTGAAGAACACCAATGAATAATGTTTGGAGCTGTTGAGTTAACGACTGAGGGTTAGACGAGTCATAGATAGGAGAATTGCATAAGAATGGGGGAGAATTATCGTTTTGGGGGAGAGGGTTGGAGGGAGGTTTGTGGTAACCCTATTGGCGGTGTCGGCATTTTTTTATTTTACACTACAAGATAAATCTTACAGAAAATGTTTTTATTTATATGATCCTACAGAAATAAATAACCAGGGTATATGTTTTAGCTTACCCACTAAGCTACAGCACATCCAAAATAGTGCATTTTTAATCTATTTTAATACGGTCCTCTCATAATTTTCTCATAATTAAACAGTTTTTGTTTTGTTGGTTAAATAAGATTTGTTTTGTTTTATAAATCAATGGATATTCTAAGCTAAAATGACGTGAACAAATTTGTTATCCTTACTGGTTCTGTACATTGCAAGGTGAGTATTTCATAGAGAGTTATTTTTGTTTAATAGATACTTTCGCTATGTCATGCGATTGATTGTTTTTCACGACTTAGGTCTTGAAAGTACTTATTTATTTTAAACTGCAATAATAAGAGCTTAATAGACCACAGTCACTTTCGAAATGCATATTCATCGAAGGACGGCTAGGAAGAGGCGACATGAAGAAGTGGGAGCCAAGGAGCAAATATAATTGGCCATCGTGACCTTTGATTTGCATAGCCACGCCCACTGAGCAAGGTGATTGCCGTGGTCATTAGTGGCAGGTGTACCATCCACCGCTAATTTCTTGTAAGTAGTCGAAATTTGGCCAAAACATCGCCCCGGGTGCCGCCGAGTCTAATAGTACTCCGTTAATAGACGCTATTTGTCAAGCAAAGGTTTCCTGAGGCATTGTACCGCGTGATCTTGCCAGTCTTGAGCAAGAGTCAGTCTGACAGATATGAAACGTCTGTCAATGGATTATACATTGTGAAATGATTACCATTTGTACACTGATTCTTGAATGGCATTCCATACTATTTAACGTATAATTGTTTTCCATATATGGATAAAGTAATGGATGCCAAAAAGCTGAATATAGTACAGTCTCAATAATCTGAAACATATGGGACCAGAGTAGTGCTGGACTATTGAAAATGGCGGATAGCTGGATGAAAATAAAAAACAAAACACAAACATGAAAAATGGATAATTAACAAATATTTAAAAATTATTCTAAAGAAAAACATATATTTTCGCAGTTCTAATTTATGGCTCTTGCATTGCCTTTCAGGAGCCAAATCTTTATTTTTATTAAATAAAATATAGTATGGAAGAATATTTTTTTGTTTTATTACTTACCGCATCAACTCACATGAGTCATTAGCGGCTTAATAATCATTTTGAATTTTGTCAAACAATTAAAAAAAATTTGAGAAATTCAAAAATGTTTTTGATTTTGTCTTCTGTGTCTTCTTGGAAGAAGATTAAATAGGTAGATCCTCGTACAATATGTTTATAAAACTCAGTACGTAATGTGAATATTTTGAAAATAACTCCATAATAATCCGTTTACTAAAAATTTTATTTTTTGAAACATTTATTTATTTTATTACTTTCAGCATCTACTCACACGAGTCATGGCGGCTTAATACTCACATTAAATTTTGTCAAACAATGAACAAAATTTCATAAATTTTTGTGGATATACGAGTTATCTTCAAGCTATGTTGATATGTCTTGATTCATCAGACTATTATTCATTCTTTCCATTTGGTATTTTTTTTGCATTCTACAAGAATGTGTTCTATTTTCAGGTTGACCTGACATTCGTTGCATTTTAGGGGTGGCTTTTCTTCCAATAAGTAACTGTGGGTTAATTTTGAGTGTCCAATTATTAATCTTATAAAGATGACTTGCTCTTTTCTTGGTCCTAGTGGGAAGAGGGATGGAATGCTATTTAAACATTAATATAAATATTTTCACTTGTGCATCAAAGCACATTTTGTATTTAATGTCATACAAGGCACTAAAATTCACATAGAGGAATTGGTAATCTCACCGATGGCGTTTTCTATTTTTTTTTCGCTTAGCTGTGATTCAGTTTTCTGTAGGAGATAAAGTTTCAAATTAAATAGCTTATTCTGGTAACCGTCTATACCATTATGTTGTTTATTTTTTTTCCCGCCTGCCTATATGATTGTATTGTTTATTTCCAAAGAAGAGTAATTTTTTACTCAAAACAGCTTCGTAATCGAGCAAGATTAGTCAAATCAAGGATAAAATATTTTATTTCGTATTAGGAGAAACAGAGTCAAAAAGAGCTCACTCATTATTGAGCTTGAGTTATGAAATATAAAAAGTGTTGAGCAGTTTCTACAATCATAATATCAGACTATCTCACACTACGCGGAACGCTCTCGCGTTTCCCCAAAACGTATAGCTTTTGACCAATTAGGTCACCGGTAAGACATGTTCCATGTTAAAAATCTTTCCATTATATTTCTGATTAGGAAAATCGTCGAATTTTGAGCAACACCAGCATAGTTAAAGCATATAAAAAAAGCCACAATACTTAAAAAAATGTAGGAAAAACGTGAATTTGTTCACGTTTCATTTTAATTTCATTCAAATTAATATAACTCCTAGGTCTTAGGGACGAATGTTATATCACAAAAAGTATTCTTCAATAAATTTTAAATCAGGAAACCGTCGTCCCATTTTAGATTTGAGCAACACCAACAGAGCTAGCGCGTATCAAAAAGAACGAGAAAAAAACGTTTCACCAAAAACCCTAGCAAAATCCATGTCCAAACTGAAAATATCAGTGATCTTTGCAACTTACGTATCTTGAAATATATACAGATCTGATCAGAAATTTTAATAAATTTACGATATACTTTCAATCGTTGAGAAAAGGTATTGGAATTCAATTATTTTTAATCAACTCGATTAACTTAATATTCAATAATTACTTGATAACTACTACTAGGATAAACCTAGGCCCAAAGCCGTCATTTAGTAATAAAAATCTCGGCAATATGATTGATTAAGGAGAGAAAAAAATATGAATATATTCTATCTATATGCTAATTCTAATCCTCATGCTAAATTAATGTTTACGATACTAAAAAATCAACCTATAAATGGAATGAGGCAACGCAGCACAAATAAGGTGTTCATAAAATTATGGTTAGTACGAAAGCATTTGAACTTAATCTTTACAAAAAACATTATAAAAAGATAGATTTAAATAAAAATAAAATTATGTGTGGAACTTACTAGGGTACAACAAGACTGCCAGATTTTGACAAAAGTTATTTAAAGTTATACTTGACATTTGCTAGTTAGTTTCGAGTGGCCAACTCGTATTCTTGAACCCATCGTCCTGGTGTAGGTTTAATTGTTTTGAGATTGTTGTTAGCAATGCGGAGCCAACTATAATGCCTTGCCATTTTAACCTGCCGTTTCAGGAAGGTTTTAAGATCAGCTAAGAGACAGAGCATATAGGTAATGGAAACAAGAACATGCTTCCGTAGCTGCTATATCTGCTTAGTCATTAGCTTCAATACCTGAATAATCTGGAATGAAATTAATAATTTTGAATTTTGAAATGGAATTAATCAAAGTAGCTATTTTGTATATTATATAGTTTTTTTCTATGTCATGATGATATTTGTAAGTACAGGTGAGAGCCGAAACTTAAATAAATTAAATATTCATTTAGGTCTAACTCTAATTTGATTGCAAACAATTGTACCGAGTAAATTTTGAAAATGGATTGTAATGAGTATCGAATGGTTTCTGGACCTATAATCACAAAGCAGCCCTCACATTTCTCAGATTTCGACCCATCCATAGTAAATATTAGGTGTTTATTTTTATAACAGGAAATGGCCGCATTAAAGTAATATATTAATATTAAGTATGACAAAAATCGTTTTATAAAAAAATAAAAACAATAAAATTAAAGTTAAACGAATTGATTAAAAAGTGGAAGTCGATAAGAAAAATATATTTCTACTTTTTAGGACATAATTTAAGATATTAATATAAGAAAATAGGTATAAATGTACTAGCATTTCCCCTCGAGGCTTCCCTCGCCCTCATAAATATAGAACTTAGATAATTTAAACTAATAATTGAAGTTTTATTTGTGTATAGATAAAAAAAAGTATTTATTCAATGATATTTACACGCATAGCAGCAATTTTTAAACTGGTACTATTGCAAATATTAGGTGGTTGAAGATTACGTAAAACATAATTGGACATTCAATTTTTAATTTTAATGTATGATTTGGTATTTTAGAAGAACAGAAATCATAAAAAAAAACTCTGACGGATAATGGCCTGCTATATAAGTGCTTAAAATAATCTATCTTATTATTATTTTATTTTTATTTACACACAATATCGACATTTTGATTTTGTAATAATTTTTATTCGGCAGAAATAATTTTATTAATTTCATCTGATCGGATTTTAATTTATAATCACAAAAATATATGACAGTGTGGCAAACTGTGAGGCAAAATGATTAAAATAACATGTCAATTTCTTCTAAAGAACTACCCATTATTCTAAAGAACATGATTCACATTTTTACACATTCTATCGAAAGTTTTTACACATTCTAAAGAAAATTATAGACATTTTTTATATGGTATCAATTTTAATTCGGCAGAAATATTTTTATTGATTTCATCTGTTTGGAA
This sequence comes from Euschistus heros, assembly GCA_003667255.2. Classification (NCBI taxonomy): domain Eukaryota; kingdom Metazoa; phylum Arthropoda; class Insecta; order Hemiptera; family Pentatomidae; genus Euschistus; species Euschistus heros. Next base: position 3,198,257 of record RCWM02000051.1, on the reverse strand, counting down.
CCTCACTTCCACGCATCGTTGCACATTTAAAGTTTTATTCTTCCTAAACCTTCCTAGAATTATGGAATTGCAGCAGTTAAAATTTGTTACAGATGGGTTCAGTAGTTTTATCATTGTATACTACATTTCAGAACAGAGCTCACCACATATCGGCCGGTATTCTAACTTCTCTGGGATCCACATGTCACATCACATATTTTAATAATTTAATTAAATACTTATAAGTAAATATTATCGATTTCAAGCTCTATAAAGCATCGTAACCTGCTAACCTCTCACGTAGAATGGATGTCGCCACCTATCTGTCAATTTTCAAACGTCACTGGTATCACTATTGTCGCTTTATTAATTAAAAATAAATTGAAAATCGGTATATTTTATTATCACTAAACCTTCCGGGAACTATAAAGGTGTTGATAAGATTTGTCTTAAAAAATGATTTTTGTAATTCAAACTAGGTACTACGGATATAGTCTGAGTAAGTCTTGTATCATAGATGTTTATTAACAAATCTATATGTTCAGCACTTATTGTAATAAAAATAAAAATAAATAAAGGCTTAGCGAACCCGAAGGCCCGATGACGACAACACCTACCTCCAACCCACCCCTCCAAAACACAAATCCCGTATCTACGTATTGGTCTCCCCTCGGTCGTATTTTATTTGCCCATTTTAACCGTCGCTCTGATATTACCTGAACTATATTTACCGAAAATAACCCGCGCAGTTCTGCATTGTGAAGCCAAATTCTCCGGTTTCTCCATCCTTTTTGGAGACAAATATTTTTCGCAGTACTTTATATTCGAAAACATTAAGGCGTTGTTCCTCCCTTAACGTAAGCGGCCATGTTTCGCATCCTGTTGGTAGTATAATAGTCTTGTTAATCCTAATTTTTAAATTTCTGGAGAGTAAGCGCGAATTGAGTAGTTTTGTGACCGAAAAATGACAAGCATTACAGACTTTCCTCTTGAATTTCATTTTTCCTTGACATAATAGACATTAGATATTTGAATTCCTCAACGTGTTCCAACTTTATCACGGAAATATCTACATCACTGAAATGTTCACCGTTTTTGCTACTAACCATATATTTTTTTTATTGATCTTAATTACTAGACCAATTTCGTTACCGGTCTTCATGAGCCTAGTTGCGTTTAATTGAATAGTTTTCCCGTTTTCACCTAAAAGTACTAAATCATCAGCATAACCAAGAACCGGAAATTTATCACCCATCTCTAATCCATTTCCCGTAAGCATTACCTACCTAATGACGTATTTTAGTATTAAACCTATTGAAATAAAATAATAAAATCACTTTTTTTTTTTTTTTTTTTTTTTTTAATAAATGGTTATGTTACAGCTAAGTATTTATACATCTCCGACATTGATATTTCAATGGACTTTATTGATTGGTTACAGATATTTGCTCGGTGATGATAAAGATTGATGAATAATATAGAAGGTGATTTATACAAGGAAAAAACAACGGGGAGAATAGCTTCTGATTTAAAAGAATGCGTTGAAGAAGAACACTGAAGTGAAAAGTGCCGCTGCTATAAGAAACATAAATTCTTCGCTACCTATCCTGTCAAATTCATTTCATAGGGAAAGATCTATTTTTCTGTTTTTATATTTATTTTTTGTTTTATTACTCCTAACGATTGATTGAGAGCGGTTTCTTAGGTTTTTGATTACTGTGGTTAAGATTTTTTATTAACGGTGGTTGAAATGATCTAAAAAAAATTTAACTTTCCATACTTAAACATCCACTGATCTCCGTTGGGCGGATCAGAACAAATATCTTACCTAAATCTACACACTAGATCTAAAATACAAGAAACTGTGCGCTATTTTCGTCTGATCCAGCATTTACTAGATGAGACTTTGAAGCTCCTAATTACTTAAAAGAAGATTTATTTACATGACAGTAATAAGACGTATCTAGGCTGTGGATGCAATCCTTGGGGCACTTTATAGCTCAGAGTCCTTTAATTACTCCAAAAATACCATTCGTGGTGAAATAGGAATGAAGGCCTTGTTAAGACGTTTCTTTCACAATCAACTGATTTTACACGACGCAAGATATTTAATATCCTACTTTGAAGGTTTAAAGTTAATTATTGTTTAAAGCTAATATGATCTATTATTAACAATTTGTGATATTATCCTAGGAAAAAAAAAAAAAAAAAAAAAAAAAACGGTTCTGAAAATTAAATAAGTTAGGAACTTCAACTCCATCCAAAACTCTTGAAAGAAGTTTTTTTCAGTCAAAAGTTCAGCAATAGGTTAATAATCTTCAACATGTTTGAAGAATTTTTTGTTTTCATTAGAAGGTCAAACGAATTATAAAAGGCGTGGGAATCGAAAAAATAATGTTCATAAGCTCATTACTGAAGCCATCTTCCCAAAAAAATTTTAAATAAATATGTGACCGTTTTTCCTCTATTTAAATTAATAATATTTTTTGTTGATTTACTAGAGCTATTTTACATTTTATGTTGTGTAAAAAATATATATAAATATATATATATATATATATATATATATATATATATATATATTTTTTCTCTATAATGCAAAAGAAAATTAAATAAGTAACAGATTCACAAGTCCGTGTATTTTCTTGCACTTATATAATCTAATTAAGGTATTTCAACCATTGGACTCATCTATTTCTGCCCAAGAAAATATTATTTTAATTAAATATTAGATAATGTATAATAATTAATTATTTGATAATGGACTGTATTATCAGTGCTTACAACAATATGATTCTTGTTTAACATTTTCATTTAGTAATAATTTTTATTCGACAGAAATATTTTTATTCATTTCATCAGGTTCGATTTTAATTTTTAATCATAAAAGTATATGACTGTGTGGCAAACCAGGTTTCTGCCATTTTATTATTGTTCAAACTTTATAGAACTATGGAAATGATGTAGCAAAATTTTATACAAATGGATTCAATAGATTTACTATTGTAAACTCGGTATGGTGCTAACCAGACATCGGTGTATTATCAAACTTTAAGCTCTTTAGAGCGCTGTACCTATGTAACCTCTCATGTAGAATGTCACTCGTCGCCTATCGGTCAATTTTTATCAATTGACCTTTCAATTATTCACATAATATCAGAAGATTGTATGATTGCTAACCTTCCTGGAACTATAATAATGATGTGGTTAAAATTTTGTAAAGATTGGTTCATTAGTTTTCGTCTTTTGTACTTTTATACATTAGTATAGATACAGATTTATTAAAGAATATTCTTAAGAGGTCGTGAATTAGACATGGAATCAATAGACGATTACATCAAAAAATGCTCCACCAGGTTTCATAGCAAGTTACCAGCGGTTAAAGGTGCCGTAGCTTTCAACATAAGAGCTAAAACAACATCCCGCAGATTGAAAACAAGACTCATGCAAGACGTCCTGATGTAAACACCATCACTATTTTATTCAGTATTTACTTTTCCATTACAACACCAATTATTTTTCTTATTTCTACAATTTATTTTTTATTGTATCATTATTTCTTTTTACTTTATTCATTTCGTTTGTCTTTATTATTATTCTCTTATATATATAAATTCTTTCTTTTATGTTATTTTTTTTTATTTAATTTATTTTTTTTAATTTTTATTTTTTTAAGTACCTGATTTTGCCTTGTATGCTACTATTATTTATTATTTATTATTTATTATTATTTATTTATTTATTATTAATAATTTATTTATTTTTTTGTTATTTTTACTTCTTTGCACTTTTTTTTCTTTCCCCTTAAATTTAATGTTATTATATACTTCCTCTAAAGTTATAATTATTCCAAAATTATTATTAAAATTATCTGTTATGGGTGTCTCTTGCACCAGACTATACCCTTCCTTCTACTATTGTTAAATCATTATTAATATTGTTAAAACATCCATGTAAGGCTTAACCGGCCGATCTGGAAATAAAATATATAAATGAAAAAATTCCTATGAGGCTGTTTGATAACGGCCAAACAGTGATTTCCTGCAAATTATTGGATTGATAATTGAATTTCTTTTAAAGGAATGACAATTTATATTTATAATAAACTTTTTTCCAGCAATTTATATAAATTTCAGCTTTATTTAAAATATATATATATATATATATATATATATATATATATATATTTATCTTATGCATCTTTTAAACGCTTAATAAGTTATTCAAATTAATAACTTTATGTTTTGAATTCTTGTTTGAAAATTAAATTTTATAATCAGTGAGTTAGTAGCCTGCAACATGCAGGACATCGCCTATCCTATAAATGTCAAGGATCCCGTGCTTCAGAAGGCTCGGAATATTTTTATCATCGCCGTGAAGATATACTTTATGTAGAAGATTAAAATACCCTCCTGTATTTTTTATTCATCTGGCTTTTGACGACGAGCTTGGGCGCACCGCATATTTATCATAATATCCCGGCTTCATCTCCTTTTGAGGACAGAGGCTGATGACCAACCTTCGCTAGATAAGGTTGATTAAAGTCTTCAACAAGAGCGGCAGTAAAGCCGAAGAATCCTCCGGGATGGTTTGACATTTCTGTCATGGTAATTGGACTAGCAAAAGGATATGCCTATAAAGCGGTTCTGTCATTACCCGGTTAAAGACCAAGGCCCCGAAGGCTCTGTAATGAGAAGGTCCTTATTATTCAGCTGAGGAGGACAAAAGGTAGCTTTACGTAACCTGGCCGCTGCACACGCCAACGACCCCCCCCCCCCCCCCCCCCCTCACAGCTGTCCTTTATATTATAGTATCCTGGCTGATTTGCCTTTCAATAAGCATGCTCTATTTGTAAAGCAGTGAAGTCCTTACCGCCGAAGAAGTAGAAGTCTGACCTTTTTGTGCCGCTGGATGCCAAGTGTTTTTTCTTTTATTGATGCCCTAACAGCCTGACTCAATCTGACCTGCAATTTATTATTTATAACTTATTTATATACGTTTGGTGTCATTCAGAAATCAGTCTTTTTCCTTGAACTCTCTGAGAAAAGTACAAAGTCATGAACCATGGCCAATCATTTCAGCTTAAAATATTCCTCTTAAATCAATCGAGATAGAACCCTCGGTTTTACCCTTGCTGGTAACACTATATGCCTCTAAGGAAGGAATTTTATAATGACTTATAATTTCACATAAATCACAATTAGCGAAAATAAAATTAAGTTAAGGGAGCACTGGGTGAGACGTGTAAGATACTCGATTCAAACGAAGTGGGAAGAGTCTTGGGCAACAAATACGTCTAAATTATTAGAAGTAATGCCAATCTGCTCAACATATCGGTAAACAAGTAGCAAGATATCCAGAAGGAAGGAAACATTTTTGTGCCTCCTAAGAATCGGCCGTTGCGAATTCTCCCATGGCTACCTTCTCCGCGGCTTGGAGCCCCCTACTTCTTTTAACTATCAGTAAAACACATATTAATAGACCGCCAGCAGTTTTCTTCTGTAAGGGAAAGACTAAAAATGCCACATACACTGAAAGAAGTTCTACAGGATGATTAAACGTCAGTGCGTTCATTGTTGGAGTTCCGGAAAGCCATCGGGTTTTATGGACGTGTATAAAAAATTAAGAACTGCCAACGATCCTGAAAGGTAGAGGCAAAAAAAATATTTAAAAAAATGCATGCTTACTAATTTCCTTAGGAAACAAAGTAATATACATTAATTTCAATAATAGTTTAAATTTCTTAGAAATGTGTAAATTTTCCCGTCCCCCGAATCATTTTTTAGGGAGTTTTTCCTTCTTCTTCTTCTTTCTCTACGTTCTTCGCGCTGCTATGCGTGTAGGTAGAAACCTCTATTTTGCCCAAACTTACCTTTTCTGAGTAATACTTTTCATCTATTGTTACCGAGCATCTCGATATAATGCATGGATGATATAGTGGAGTTTTCCAAAAGTATGAATTGGTTTGTTTTTCCACACAGTAAAATCTTTCCCTATGATTGATTCATTCTTCGGCCTGTTGTATTTTCGTTGAGCCCTTGATTTCAATAAACAGGAAGTTTATTTGTTTTGTTCTTGCTTTATTTACAATTTTTTTTTCGTTTATACCTTTAGGAATCTTCAAGGTTATTAGAAACACTAAAAATCACAATTAGGCTTGCGGCTCAGAAACACCCTACACTCAAGAGGCTTGTAAAGATTTAAGTTAGAAGCACACTATATGCCTTAGAGACGTGGTATGTTTTGGAAATAGATTATTACTGATCTTGAGAGAGACGCAGCGAGATTATTTGACCGATAGCATAATATTCGGTTGCCCGAAAACCTTTAAGATGCCATCATCAATTTACCTAAAAAACAACAACAGTGTTTTCCCACTGTACTTTTCAAACGTCTATTCTCGATTTCACTGATAATTGAGAAAGAAATCAGTATTCATGACCTAATGTCGGTTCCTTGAAAACGAACGATTGTGGATAGCATACCAAGAATTTGTTTGGTGGTATTGGAAATCGTAAATGTTTATTAAATTTCCATATCGTCACGATAAATCTTCGGTGTGGAGTATTATCTTCAGGGCTAAAAATAAAATAACGCAAGAAAGGACTCATTTTGATTAAAAACAATTATTAAATTTTACTTTCTGAACAACTAACATTGTAATTTCAGTCCAATATTTACATAGTGGATATAGAGATAAGTCTTGTAAGGAAATAAAAAAAAATACAACCAATAAATGAATTAGTGGTCAGTACTTAGGTGAAGATGTTCTGTTCATGGTTAAATGGTTGTGAAAGGATAGAATGATTTGCGCGAATTCATGATCAACTCCCAGATATTCTTCCCAATTAATTAAGGGTACCCATCATATAGAGGCTGGATGTGCCCCAAGAGGTTCTCCCTACCTCAAAGCTAAAGTAACTGAGAAATAATTTACTACCTTCAGCCGGACTCGAACTCGGACCTGGGAACCACTTAGCTACCGCACCTCCCTAACATTAGTCTAATTATGTCTAAATACAGTCTCATTTATTCATCTTAACATTTGCTTAAATTCAGATTTATTTCACCTTTAAATTTAGTTCGTAATTTAAATAAACTTGTTCATGCTCAAAAAATATATATTCCGTTTATTTTAAACTATTTCTTAAAGGGTATTAGGTGTCTAAAACGGTTTGCTTTTGTCTTGATTTTGTCGTGGCATTCAAGCATTTTTAATAACTCTGTCTATGTAGTTTATCTATCTTCTTCCTCATCGAGAATTTCTTTCATATTTTTCGATAATCAAGAAATTTTTCTAATTGTTCTGGACAATTCGAAGATAGCAAAGTTTTATTTCATCCATTCTCGAATTTCTGTTGCTCGTTGTCCACTTCATTCACTCTATTTTAATTTTTACTAGTCTGGAACTATTGGCTGACTATTCTTACTCCCAAAACACGAGAACTATTTCTAAAATTGATAAAACTAATTTTCCAAAATAGCTGAGTAATTAAGTACAATTTATTATATAAGATTGAAAAAAAAATTATCAATACAAAATAAGCCTCATTGATTAAATAAACAATTAAAGGAAATAAAATAACCAAATAAATAAATACAAAACTAAACTAAAAGATACTCTATAATACCAAATTGAAAAATCAATATTTTTCAATATCAATAATTTAAAAACAAAATCAATACCACTGGCACAAGTACATTAACCTAGTTAAATAGGTTCGCTAATTCACTATCATTAGTTGGTATACTAGTTCAGTTAACTAGGTCATACTTTATTTGAAAAGTGGATGAAATCCTTAGAGGTTCACAGATAGTTGTTAGTACCTATTAACAATTCTAGTGATCTGCCACTGTTATGTACAGTTTTATAAGTACTGCAGCTTCGGTTCAGCTTTTAGCCTAGCAATAAAAAATTGGTAAATCACCCACAACATATTAAAAATATGTACGTTATAAAATCTTTTGTTTTATACCATGCATAAAATAAAAAAAAAATAAAAATAAAAAAAAAACTATAAATGTTTTTTTTGGGGGAACTACGTGTAAAAAAACAAAACAATTCTCAACTAATTTTGCAATTTTTATATATTAATGGTCAACAACTAATTTATAGTTTATTTAAATAAGTAAAATTGAAGAAGTTATGTACGTGTCCATATTTTGTTTTATTTGTGTAAATTATGATTTGATTTCGAAAATTTTATAATATATAGTAAATTCAGAAGGCAAATGTTCTATCTAAAATTATATAAATTATACTGTTTATTTTAAATAATTTCAAAACACTAGTGAGCACCTAGGGTCACGAGAGACTAATAATGAATTCATTTCCAAACCAATGTAATAAAGACTAACTTATTTAAAAGAGTCGTGAAAATTATATAATTAATGTTTTGGATTTCCGTTAAGATGTGAAAGAATAAAAACATAAAATAGTGAAAAATCTGCATTTCCGGAAACTAGTTTTACGTGCATTTCAAGGATGCATAACATAACTGACTAATAATTATTTTTTAAATTTAAACTCTGCCTGATGTGAATTTTAATATATAATAATAAGCGTAAGCTATAAATCAATTAGAAGGTTGTTAAAAAAATGATAGTGTGGCGGGGTAGTGTAGTGCATTATTCATGACAAATATCAAGATTCTGACTTCTCATTATCTGGCATATGCAATTTCAGCATTTTTAAACGGACCTGGTTGGACTGCTTATTACTGTGCTGTAAAAATAATTTTATCAGTTATTTATTTAAGGAATCTCAGTTTTATCAAAAGTATTAAATGCTGGTTTAAGAAAAAATAATATCTAGTTATATATACAGAAGTGAGATTATAGATTTAAAAATTGCAAACTAATAATTTATTTTCAGTCCACTGTAACCACAGCAGTCCTTCTCCAACACATACTTTTTCCCTAATTGTACGAAGTTTCGACTCGCCATCTCGAAGTTATTTCATGTACAAGAAATTTAAAATTATGTATCAATCTGTCTTTGGAAGGAGCAGTAATAATAGGCTAAAACCATTCATTTTCCTGTGGTTTTAATACATACATAAAGCTTACAACAGGTTGGATTTTTATATTCCTTATTTATTTTCAATTGTATGAATGAATTCATTCTCATCCATATTCCACATTTCCCTTTTTTTAACAATTGAAAAAAAAAAAATAATAGGTTAACTCACAGAGTTATTTTTAAACTTTTGTACTTCATCATTACCTTTTCTACTGTTTAAGAAGCGTGAGGAACCTTCTGTGAGCTTGATCCGATAGTCTCAGTCCCGAACCAGTGCAAACTTAAACCTCTTAATCTAGTCACAATACTTCAATTGAATTCCTAGCACCATTCTCCAATTCTAGGCCTACTCCAGAATCCTCTGATTCTATTCCATACTGAATGTCACAATCCATCTTATTATGTTCCTCAATGACATCCAGCCTCATTGGTCATTGGCCTATGTTACCCGTACGCCACTCACCAAATCCCTTCTGTTAACTTGTATATTTACTCGTATGATTCCAAGATTCGCTCGATAATGGCAAGAGCATATAAAGATTTGTTTGTATGTGATTTCCTGATTTTCTTTGAACCTTATTTCATGCTTACAAATATTCGCTTTAGGAAATTGTAGCAACCTCCTGCATATTTAATGCTTCTTTAATCTTTAAATTTATCCAGCCAAACTCATTTAATGGGCACTGTGGTATTAGAAGTCTCTGACTTGTTCAAGAGGATTCTTTAATTCTTTAATCGGAACAGCCTACCTACTTCCATATTCTGTTCCTTTTCCTATCCTCATTATTTTTGAGTTATTATAGTTTATATTTATTTATTATTTGTTCATTAATTCAGTCTGGAAGATGTTGAGGTTGAACTATAGGTTGCTATATATGTTTCAAACTATGATTAAATAATTTGTTTTTATTTTCTCTTTATTGATATTTACAAATTTATTGTAAATATACATGCGTGGGAAAATGAATACAGTAACATGACAACAACGTGGAAAGGAACCACCATTTGATGGCTCATTAATTAAAGTTCTTTATTAAAAGGTCTCGAGGTCATCTTCTTTTTAGACGCCACGGAATGTAATCGGGAATAGAATGCAAAGAAAGTTGGGAGACTAGTTTTATGGAGTTTATTATGAAAGGATAGGTGTCTAGGTTGGACTAAATCAGCATGTGGAACGTTATGATTTTTATGTATAAGTTTATTTGTGACAGAGTAAGGAGCATTGAGGATTTTTCGAAGGATTTTGGATTGTGAGGATTGGGTACAAGAAAAATTGCAGGGTTTAGTGTAAGCCCATATAGTATGTCTATATGGGTCAATTTATTGTCATGTAAATAAGTCTTTTGTTATTTATTAGGAGCTTTGAACGCTTGTGTAGTAAATGTTGGATGAGTCGGAAATGAAGAGCAGATTCCTGTCTTTTATGCTCGGTATATGATTAAGTAAAAATGAATTTTTTTGGGGAAATCTCTTCGGGATCTTCTTGTGTAGAATTTTTATTGAAGTGCTACTAACTATGGGTAGTTGATTTACATGCGTTTATAATGGCAATCGATATCTTCATGATTACTAAATGTATTTTTTCTGTACAGTGGTATACGTCATTTAATAAATAATAAAAATAAATATAACAGTTTCCATAGTGATATGTTATTCAAATATTATTGAGGATATGTCGGTACGAATAATGGGGGTCCGGGACGATTAAGAGAAGAAGTTTACTGAAGACGGCGTTTAGTGCAGAGCAGAACCAACTTGTTCAGCTCTATCATCCATCATCATCGGCGGGGATCGAGTCGGATCAAGATAGTCCTGGGCGTGCCGGCTCGTGGTATCCTAATGGCAACTGTTCGCTCGTGAAATTTAGGGGTCCTTCTCTTTAATACCAGGATCCATGGTATCTGTATCCTTTCCAAAACCAAACAGCCTTTGGTATGAATTTCAAAACAGCTCGTTTTGAATAAAAAGTATAGGTATAATTGTGATTTATTAGTATGTTCTATAATCACTTGGGGAGGGGACTTGGTATAGCTTATTTAATTATTTTAACTGACGTAACATTTTATGACACACGTTATATTGTTATATTTTTTTTAAGGATTCGCAATCCAATTCATCTCGTATCCAATCCTTACAATCCAAAATCCTTCGAAAAATTTTCAATGCAGCTTACTTTGTCACCAATAAACTTATCCATAAAGATCTTAATGCTCCATATCTTGCAGATTTAGTCAAACCAGATATTTATCCTTTCATAGTAAGCTCCATAACCACTAAAATCCTCTAATTTCTCAACTTGCTTCCCACACAATTCCTGATAATCCTCCGAGGCGTCTGAAAAGAAGATGGCCCAGAGACCTTCTAGTGTAAAATTTTTATTAAAGTGCTACTGATGGGTAGTACTTTTCATGTTTTCTCACGTTATTATAATAGTTAACAGCACATTTACTTGATAAATAAATTTTGTACAGCTGTAAATTTCAATAAATTGTTATTAAAAAAAAAAAAAAAAAAAAAAAAAAAAAAAAAAAAAAAAAAAAAAAAAAAAAAAAAAAAAAAAAAAAAAAAAAAAAAAAAAAAAAAAAAAAAAAAAAAAAAAAAAAAAAAGGATTCGTAGTTGTACCACACTCAAATAGAGAGAATATTTGAGGTATTTGTAAGTGCATGTATAGTAAAAATCAAGTACGAAACAATAAATAGTAAAACCAAAGCTCCAAAATAGTGAAAATAAATACAGAAATTAATTAATTCATTGAAACCCATTTTATTGTCTTAAGATTTTTTTTTATTTAGTGAAATTTACAACTGTATACAATATAAACAAAATACATCAAGTAAATATAATTATAATTCTAAAAATGACATGACAATTGCCTGGAAAGCAACTATCCATTAGCTCTTATGAGTTCTCAATAAGGTAAATAAAGTTCTATATAATAAGGTACTACATTAGAAGGTCTCGAGGCTATCTTCTTTTCATGCTCCTCGGAGGGTTATCTAGAATAGAATGTGAAACAAGTTGTGATACAAATGGTTTGGGCTGAGACAGAAAGTATTATGATTTAAAATCCGCATGCCTGAGCAGGAAGTGAATCGCTGTTTTTGAGAGATTGTATTTGATACAACACCGACGTTCCAAATTACCACCTTGACAGAAACGCAGCGAATTCACTTATTTACTTTGTCTTTGGCTAAAAAGACACATATTCGTAACAACTTGTCAATAAAAGTTGTTAGGATTAATAAATAAAATCCCCTCCCAACGCCTCTAACGAAACAGTATATGCAGACTTATGTGTCCCGATTAACACGAACCGTATTCAGAAAAACTACAAACGATTTTATAACAAATTAAATAGACACATTAACAGACTAATACACAATATGGCAACAAAAGAAATACATAATACAACACGGTGTCGGCTAAATAAAGGAGTTCGATGAGAAATCTCCTACAGCAGGTGTCTTCAAACTTTTCAGCTTTCGGACCAAACCAAAAAATTTTCTGTCAGTATCTATTTCTAGACTGATTGCATGTGCTTGCTAAATTCGCTAGTTCAATAACTATTTAGTACAGGGAAATCAGCATTGAAACTTGAAGTCCTAAAATAAAAATGTCTGACCACTGGATACTGTATACTACCCTTAGCTCTAAATGTGTTAAAACGTCTTCCTCGATAAAGTGTCGGGTTTGAGCAAAGGAAGGTGGGAAAGGGTTAAAAATATTCTTCTCTATTTAATAAAATAACTCGGAAAGCGTCACTTTTAGCACATTTTGTGTTCTATACATTAGTAAAGAAAACTAAATTTGTAATAACTTTTTGATACATTTGTCGCAGTAACTCCAAAAATATTTGTCACTTTTTTTCCCTTCTCACAGCTCTAAAACTATTGATCTAAGCAAAAAATGGATAGAACCAAATTTTTTGAAAATTTTGTTTTTATTAATAATATACAGAACACAAAATGTGCTGAAAATAACGGTTTCCGAGTTATTTCATCAAACAGCTCAGAACATACGATTTTCAACCGCTAGCGGGGGTCGGATTGATGACACCGGCCCTAGTTTGGAGACCCCTGTCCTACAGCACACATTAAATAGCTAAGGGTCAAGAATATGCAATACTTTGTGATTTTTACAATAATGTGTATTTAACACTGTAGTTTCCTACTTTTTACAACTGAGTGTAGAACAGGTAAAGATAAATTTTAAATCCAATTGACTGACAAACTCGAATAACTTAAAGATGTTTTGTATTTAAAATTTCTTTATGTTGTTTGTTTGTATGTTTGTTGAGGCTTAACGTCCTGTAGAGAGAGAGAGAGAGAAAGTGAGCGAGAGATTGAGAGATAGAGAGAGAGTGAGAGAGAAATTCATCTTAAAAAAACAAATCTTTATGAAATTTCCTCAATAAATTTCTTCCATAAATTAAAAAAAAATTTTTTTACATATTACACATAGAATTAAACAACTAACTTTCTATTTCGAATTAGTCACCCACACAAACCACATACTCTGTAATCTTGTTTCCTAAACAGTTTTGCTTTTATGGAATATTTATATTACAAGTGAATGGATATTGATATTTTCAAGTTAATCATTTTTGCATATTAATTGTATAATTAGATAAGTATCTGCAGATATCGAACGATAATGATAAAGTAATATTGGTAATATGCAAGTTTGTATTAATATTATATAACTCATGAATATTAAATGTTATTTATTATAATCAATACTCCAAACTTCGGCGCTCTGTCATGAATTCTAAAGCTACTCTGTGAAATTAATAGCTTATTATGTATGTATGCATGGTTTTATGATTTGATTTAAACTGTTATTGCTATGATAATAGGTCCAGTCAACTTTCAATAAATTATATACCTTAAGTATACAACACAACCTTTAGACAATATTTCGACATTGGGATATGAACTTTGTTAATATTCGATTTGGGTAGGAAAATATTCGAACAGCAAAAGTATGTAATTTTATACCTATTCTGGTGAAAAACGTTCAATTTTTTTGGCAATAGTGTAAGATATATATATATATAGATATATATATATATATATATATATATATATATATGTATATACAGTGGACTCTCGTCAATCCATACTCATTAAAATTCAGATTAGCGAGTTCGGGTTAACGAGCAGGTGACTTTTTAAAATAAGAATTGGTGCACAATGTACCAAATAACTGGTATTGTAGTATTTAAAAAAATAAAAGAAAAAAAAGGTATGAATGTATGATGTACAATAATTGAAATACGCTCTCATAGAATTATTGAAAAAAAAAAACCAAAAAAAAACCCAGTAAATTTAGATATTAATATAATGTTCTGTTTTTGTTTTTGTTTTTTCTAAGGATTTTGGATTGTAAAGATTAAATACGAGATGGATTGGGTGGTTTAGTAGAGCCGCAAAGCTCAACTCCATATGTCTAAATTTGTCTGATTATTGTAAATGAGTCTTTTATAATTAATTAATTTAAACGTTTGTCAAGTAAATGTTGAATTAGTCGAAAACGACGGACAGTTTTAGTCTTGTATGTGGATTCCAAGTAAGATGTTTGCCCAGATGGAGTTCTAGGTAGCGGATCTGTTCAACAGGAATTAGTGGAACATCATTACAGGATACTGTAGGACAGGAAGTCGTGAGTTTACGACCAAGGGTAAAGTTTATTTATTATGATTCATTTGGATTGATTTTAATTCTTCATTTAGGGCGCCATTCTTAAAGGTTTATGATATAGGATAGGAGTATTTGGGAGGCAATGAAGGGATCATTGTTTATTTACAAGGGTGCGTCAGGATGCCAGCTGTATATACCGTGTAGAGGATTGGACCAAGGATACATTCTTAAGAAAAACAGACATGGCCCTATTCGATGTCTGTCCATTCGATGCATCGATTAAAACCAGCTACGGTTTCTCCTTGTTTTATGCAGTGTTATCGTCAATTGTTTCCTTTTCATTTTCTTCAATTAAAAAAAATATATACATTGAAATAATTTCTTCTTTAGTTTGGTATAAAACTTAATTTTCTTCAGCACCATTCATTCGCATATGTAATTTATTATTATAGTGAGTCTGAAAAACGTGGTTTAAAAGTTCTAATAAGCTTTCATATTGTTTATTGTCTATGATATATACACTATGTGATGGTTCACATTTTCTCAACACATTTAATATCAAATAGCAAACAAATGTAACTATGACAATCATATCCATAATTTTAGACATATTCATTAAGATTGCAAATTATTTGACTAATAGAGATATAAATGAATATAAAGTCTAATTTTGTAGAAATGCAACTGGCGAGAGAAAGAACATATACATTTTACAAAATTTAGGACAGATTTACGTGCTTATTATGTTTTATTTATTTTTGTTCAATATCATTATTTTGTTCTATTATTTAATTCTTTTAAATATTAAATATTTTACATCCACAGAAAATTTGATAAAATTCAAAACTCATAACATCATACATATAGTATGCCTCTAATGGCATGAATCATGTAGAACTTATGTAATAAATGGTCCTTTAATTGGGCTTCCAACAAAGAAAATATATATATATATATATATATATATATATATATATATATATATATATTTTAAAGATAATTTTTCTTTTTTAGTGTTTACATTTTATTCAATCGGAAATTTAAATAATTAAAAAACTACTACTTAATTTATTGGAGACATAACAAAGAGTGTTAGTTATGCCCCTCAGAATTTCGAATATTTTTCTGTTTCTCACATTTATAGTACGCAGGTCTAAGAATAGTCTTGAAAATTAAAATATTACCAATTAAAAGTAGAAACGTTTTACGCAATATGCATTCCAAAAATATGTTACATTATATGTTGTATAATATCAATTTCTTACAAAAAAAAAAAAAAAAAAAAAAAAAATTAAAAATTTTAATAATCAATTACTACTAGTTAACCACTCCACTCCAACTCTACGCGTATAATTTTATCTTGAACGGAACGAACCATTAAAAACAGCAATTTACAAAAAAAAAAAAAAATATACATATTCTGTCTTTTGCATTGCTAATTGAGAGGTGATTGCGAAGCCACTGGGTACATGATTTTAATAACAAAGATTAGCCATCAACCTAATAGTTTTAATTAGAGCTCCTGATTTATAGGAAAGATGGCGTACTTCCTTTTCAAAAGATTAGGAGAACTGCAATTTAATAAAAAAAAAGCCATATATGCTTTCTATCTAGTCATTAACTTATAATATATTGATTCTTGCGCCAGCTCTTTGAAGAGGTGATCTAACTAGGCTTAAAGATGTAATTCTTAGGAAATGGCTAGTAATTAGGACAACACACCCACATACGAATATATGTATAAATAATATTATATATATATATATAAATTTACAAAATATTTTACATACAGTATTTTGTGAAGTTCCGGTTATGGGATCACTAGAAAGCTAATTATGATTCTTTATGGGTGATTCGCAAATCATAGGCAAATTTCTAGCTACCAAAACTCTAAATTTAACATTTAAGTTGATAAATCTTGCTGCAAACATTTGATGCTTCCTGGAGGCTACCTGTGAGGATTATAGGTGGTGCAGCAACACTTTTAATTTTAACCTTTTTTTTTTAAATTTGAGTTTCTATTTTAACCCATGATAATGTGAATGCCCCCACACCAATGTGGCCTTATACATGACAGTGTGAAAAAAAGGGGTCTTAGTAGTTTAAGGTTTCATAGTAAAAAATAAATAAAACATGAAACATTCCTACTCCATAACGAATATTAGTCTTTATTTAACGTTAAAGTATTTTTAATATTTGGAATACAATACAATACACATACCACGGCAATGTTAACTGATGATGGCCATGAAAATGTGAAAATAAGGTTAAAAATATAACCGCCTAAACACTATTAATTTATTTTGCATTTTCTCGGGAGTATATTGTGAAGGCCTTAGCCTTGTATTAGAACGCATGAGGTCCGTTGCAAATAAATATTTGGTTTAACTGATTTATAGTGGACATGACAATGTGGATTATGAATTTACTTACAGTCAGAGGTGGTGTTTACACAATGAGATTCCGGCGTATAATGGTTGTGTGGTTACGAACTGATGCGTCCACGAAAAACACCTATCTTCCATTGCCAATATGGAAGAAGAAGAAAATGAACTTTATTCTGGGACTAATTATCCCCTAAGAATAACATATGATTATAGTACATAGGAAAATCGTCTGGCTATGATAATTAATTATAATAAATAATAATAATAGATAATAATAAAAAACTATTAATAATTAAATTATGAGTTACAAAATAACTGAAGCATCTTGTAAAAAGATAGATCTTATATATACTATTATAATGTATATTATACGGTAATGTGAAAGTTGCTTAAGAATAAAAATTGATTTCCTCGGGATTTGAGAGATATAGTTATTCCAAGTAAGATGATGATCGAAAGTTATTTCCAGATTTTTAATGGAATTTTGAAAATGAATTGGACGGTTTTTGAGGAAAAGCAGTGGATAGTAGGGAAAAGCTTTTAGGCGAGGTTTTGACCCAATGAGGATAGGCTTTGTTTTCTATGGATTCAGACTCAATTTATTTTCTACTGCCCAAAGGTTAATGCTACCTATGTATTTCTGCAGCTTTTAAGTCGCCTCTAGGATATTTGAAGAATGAAAGAATAAATATATTTGTAAGTCGTCAGCATAAAGATGATATTGGGAGTAGTGGATGCGATTCAGTAAGTCATTAACATAAATAATATAATAATATAAACTCAAAAATTAAAAAAAAATCCTTCCGAATACTATTTTATCACCTTTTTACTAATGGCATGCCATTGTTAAGAAATCATGGGGGAAAGAATTAAATAACTCAGGGATTGGTTACCTGGGCATTATAATACTGAAAACCACATTTTCACTTTCTTCCACCATTATATTTCAATATTACTACCCATTAGTTGAGTTGGTTTCGCCCTATCAAGTAATAATTATTTGCATAGTTGCAAATTCAAGCATGAAGACAAGCCACGACAATGTTATGGGACATAGAATAACCTAAAAATGTAACCCTAAAACATTAAAAACCCAAATAAATTCTATTAATATCATTGATTCACATAACGTAAATTTGGAAACAATATTTTTAACGAATTTTACTTCATTGAATTTTAATGGGTGAGGGACACAAATTTGCCTGTTGTTTGAGAATCAGCTTTATATGTGTCTGATTGGCTAAATTATGCGGCAACTGAAAAGATGAATATTCCTTTGTGAATATTTGGTTGGAACCCGAAAATTGAGCATCTACTTGTGAATAATGAGTCAAGTGCATATGTCCTGTTTTACAAAAATTTTCAGTGTTTTTGACACGCTTCAAATCTGTAGGTGTTGCTCAGAACGAAAATTTGGTAACAGTTTCTTGATAAGAAAGTTTCTTAATAACATTTCTCACTAGGGCATACCGTTTAGGATTTATATTGGTTTGGATGAAAAAATGTCACGTTATAACGTTTTTTCACCCTCAAAAATGTAACATTTTGACATGCTCTAATTTTGTTGGTGTTGCTCAAATCGAAATTTTTGCCGAAAGTGTCCTGGATCAGAAATTTAATGTAGAATATTTTTAGTTATATAGCGTTTGCCACGAGAACCTACTGCTTAGAAGCTATATTGGTTTAAATAAAAAAGTTGCATTTGAAATCACTACGTTTCTCAATTATTTTTTATTTCGAATAATGAGTAACTCCTACTTTAATTATTATTTTACTTTAATTTAGCTGCTGTGGTACGGCCATCTAAGAAGAATAGAGCTAGAGAGGGGGCCAAAGATAATGTTCAACTATGTCCTGGAAGAAAGAACCTTTGAATTAATTGAACATCAATAAATTTCGTACTGTAGGTCTCATTATAATCTGTGTTGGAGTAATTGTGATCGTTCATTTAAAATGTCTTTTTTATCCTGATTTTTTTTTTTTTAATTTTAAATTTAAAATGTACCAATAGGTTAATCGCATTCAGTTATAATCATAAATCACTGGACCGTTAGCGCAAAGAACAAGAAAGCAAATGAGAACGGCTAGAAATTGTTAATTCTAGCTGACAACTTTAGTAACTTTTTACCTACAGCTTCAGTTCCAGTCTCCTTATTCCACTCCTTTATCACCAATCGTGCTTTTACAATATAAGAGATTTATCTCATAAGTGAACAAATTTCCACAAGATGCGGTCTAGACTGACGATATCTTGGCCATCGCGGACTCCAGTTGACAAGGGACTGAATCCATCGGTTGTCGCAGAACCTGTTCCTCCAGGCTGGTGGAACCAATTATCTTATCCAGATTGTGAAGAAATGTATGGGGACCACTTTCCACTTCCTACTTATTCATGACGTAGAGGCGGAATCTGGGCGATATATTTGGCGAGGAAGAAAAAAAAACTTTTTTTATTTTTTGATGACAGCTCCTGTCAAGAATATCCAGAAGAGAAATTCTTTTAGAGAACGTCTGTTTATTTTGATTCTATTGACATATGGCAAAGCGATGTTTCCGCTAGCGGACCAACACTTATCGTTTTCGAATATAGTTCTTAAAATCTGACAAGGTTTCAAATCTCCCTTTTTTTATTTCAGCCTGAGATATTAATTTATTGCTGATAGTCATTAACAGTTGAAGGGTACCGCCGAATCACTTAATTGGCACTGCTGAAATGAAATGTTCCTGATGCCCTAAAATTAATGAGTGATCATTTTAATTGGCCTCAGCTATTAAAAAAAGTCAAGCCTACAATTTTGAAATTTTTTTATGTGCGTTTGGATATTCATTTCAAACTTGATGTTCAAGATTTTAAAGCGATCTGGGTGTTTCTCAGATAGTTATCCCATTATCTAAAATCATTATTTTAATGAGAATGGAGGAATTTCGCCTTAAAGAAGCAGAAGGATTCACATATAATATACAATGCTTTCATAAGATTAATTCTTTATTTATACGATAATACATGCGAAATACTACACATTTACAAACAAAAAAAATAAATTAATATGCTTTATTAACGGTTGACATCAAAACTCCAATATCATTTAAATGCATACATTCACTTACTTAAACTCTTATGGACATACGCCACACAAATATATGGGGCTGCAAAAAATACGAACATGCACATATCCTTTATTAACATTTCACAACAGACTTCGTGGACATAATAATGTACTCACAATAGAGGGCTATTATTACACTTTGAGCAAATTAACTTATTGTTACTTTAATAAAATGTTTGAAGAAAATAATTGAAAGAGAAAAAAATTACATATAAAAATGTTCATGAATTATAATAAAATTCAGTTTACTTATGATTGTTATGTTGCTTAGAATACACAAAACGTTCACTCTTTGACATGATACATATTCAAATAAGGACTTAAACTTTAGAGATACAAAATGAACATCAATAATTACTTATTGAAACCAATCAGGACTTACAGTTACACGGAATTAACGGAGTTAACTTACAGTTCAGTTACACGGAACAATTAAAAAACACATATTAAGAAGTAATTTTTTATTTAGTAAAATATTATGGACTATCACATTCTATCACTATGGACACCCTTAAGCTAAAACACCCTTAATTCATACTATAATTATAGAAAGAATAGTTCAATACGGTTGAAATTTACAGTTAATTTTCCTAAGGTACTATACATAGCGCTGAACAAGAAAGCTTACACCAAACATTACTACTGGATTGTATTTTACTAGATAGTTACCATAACTGATGTAAAATCAGTTATTGACACCCTAAGGATATCTTTTAAATACGGACTAAATTGATTTTTTTTTTTTTTAATTTTTAAGTTAGGGTGTCAATTACTATCTAAGGTCTGGTTTTACCCTATGGAAACAACATAGCTCTCCACAAATAATTTCATGAAAAATAATAAGCCCATCAGCTTAAAAAGAAATAATGAACATTTCCTAAAATGCGTTTTCAATCGGTACATTTGTCTTAGTTTCTATTATTTTTAATTACCCCTGAAATCGATTTATTAGTAGAACTTCTATCAGGAGTATGGGTACCAGAGCCTTCCCTAAAATCAGATGTCACATACAAACAGTCGACGGGGATGAATTATTCAAAGCGTGTTCCGAAACAGTAACGGATTGTCCTGTGCCCAACACTAACTAGATCTTCATTATCAAAGCCATTGTATCAGACTACTTGCTGATTTGGGTCTCAATATTATCCTAACAGCATATTTGCATCTGACCTCTTTTTTGAAGAAAATCTATATATTCTGACGTTTTAATGATTATAGAATATTTTTAACAGCCATTTAAAGCAAGAGGGTAAAAAACTATTTACAATTTGCTCTTATATTAATAATAATAAAGGTTTATTGGCATCATATTTATGACAAAAGCCTCTCCCTTAGGAGGTAAAATGAAGTTCAGCTCCAAAATGATTTTACAGAATAGAAGTTGTAAAAATATAAAATAAAATATACAATATCCTTTGTAAACCACAAAAACAAAAACAAAACTACAAACACCAAACAAAACTTTTTCTCTTTTCTTTCTGTAGATTATTTACAATTTTGAACCAACAGTCTCTGTCCCTGGCCACTTCCATCCAGTTGGTTCCCACTCTTCGGGTAATTTCATCCCTCCACCTCATGTACTGCCTTCCCCTGCTTTTCACTTGGCCGATCGGTGTCCACTCGGTGCTGCTTTTCGACCATCTTTCGTCCTTGAATGCTCTTATATTACTATCATAACAAAAAAAGTTTTTTGAGAAGCACTTAGTTTGATTTTTTATTCTCTGTGATTGAGGATATACTGTTAGATACTACGGTCAATAATGTTTTTATGGATTAAATATAGTTTTGTCATTAAGAACAAATGAATTTAATTTCTGAAAAAAAATGAGCTAGTAACTATACTTTTAGTTTTTTATTTATTGTAGCTTAACGTCCTTAGGTACTCCAACTTTGGCAGGATGGACGAGTTACCATACATGTTACAAACCTATTCTAGCCTAGAATATCTATCCTATTCTAGTCTAGAAGGTCTAGATTCATTTCGTGAGCCAGCCACGAAATAGATTTTAACCAGGCCCACAAGGTGGAATTCGAACCTAGGACCTTCAGAATCGAGCGCCCTAAGACCTCACTTCGCCATCAAGACTCTACTAAAGCAAGTTAAAAAAAATCACACACAGGAAGATATGCTTTAAAAATTCGTGCCAGTTAAAACGGAAATAATCATTAAAACAATAACTATTTTTAATAGACTGACGAAATCTCTTACCTTCTGCGTTTGTTTTAAATTTATTTGTCTCCTGCATTTCAAGATTTATCAGCTAATTTATGTACTTATTCTCACTTTTTTAAATGTTCCTTCAGAATCAATTTGGTTACTTCGTTTATTATTATCGTTTAATATTTCTTTTTTAATAATTCATTAACTATTACACCAGTATACAGACATTTTTTTTTAATTTAATTTTTTCTTTTACAATCTGACCACAGTTAATACTATAAATATACAGAAGTGTATTCCACTATTACGAAACTAAAAGATAAATTAAAAAATCTATTAAAAATAAAATTACTCTTTTATATGACACACCTATTGGGATATAAGTAGTCGGGATTTTTGAGGCTCTACTAAACTATCCAAATCAGTTTGTTTTTTTTTCAAAGAATTTTGTATTGTAAGGAGTACAATCGAACTTAGCGAACTTAATGTGCCATGTGTTGCTGATTTGGCCAGATACCTTACCTTTGGCAGTAAACTCCATAATCACTCTAATCTAATAGTCTCTCAATTTATTTCCTATTCTATTCTTTATAAGGAAATGATCTTCACTTCTTTTCTAAAAAGAAGATGGATTTCTAATATAAAAATTTTATTGCAGTGCTTTCAATAGGTAGTTGCTTTAAAAACAATATACATGTTACTATAAACATTGTCTTCAAATTTACTAGATGTATTTAAAAAAAAAAAAAAAAAAAATCTGTATCCAGTTATAAATTTCAATAAATAAATAAAAAAGACTTCACAAAATTATAATTTATTCAATCTAATTATAATGTTTGTTTTTGACTAGTAAAGAAAAAAAAATTGCCAAAAGGTGGTATTTGTTTAATTGGATGGGTTAATAACAGTAATCTTTAAAAAAAAAGTTCCTAACTTTCCCTAACAAGCGATTACCACGGTGATGAGTGGACCTGCCATTATTCTCCTTTACAACGCGGCGATTGTTTACGAAAGTTGGCTATGTAAATAAGAACAATTGTTGATAACGATCTGGGCCGAATGACAGTCACTATAGAAAGTATGTAACCGAGTTTCGTAAAGGACACAATGGATGTTATGAGAGTGGAGAAGAATGGACAGTGTAGGTGTGAGAAGAGAGGCTAGAAAATGACACAGCAGGAAATTATCGAATCCCCTTTCATCCTCACTAATAGACTCCTAATTAAAGTGAAGCTGACTGCATTAAAATGAGCCCTCTACTGTCTACTCTACATCTCAAAGACGGCCTCTTACATGTTCTCTTCCAGCGTCGGGCACTGCAGCTGCTTCGTTCTTCTATCTCACCGGTGGACATGATTTTTCTTTTTCTGTCATGATATCCAAATACTGGTTCATAAGAACTACTATTCTTTAGTTTGAGACTAGGGATGTGTCGATTCTCAATATCGATTCTTTTCTCATGGATCGATGGTATTGACAATTGTTGATGTGGATTCCTCGGAACAGATCGATAGCGTCCCCGCGATAATGTGTTAAACTTAATTATGTAATTATTATACATCAATTCTTCTCCGTAATAACAACAATACATGTATATATTCAAAAAAAGACCGGTTTTCTGTGTATTCATTCAACACTCTTACCTCAGAAACAATCCTCTTCAAAAATCAAGCACAGCGACGGATCTAGGAACACATTTTGGGGGGGGGGGGAGCGGAATTCCAATATTCCCACAATTCCAGAGGAAAGGGGGTGCGGGAAATTTTTGAAAATTTTACCTTTTAAGCTTTAACCAATAGGTCAATAAAATGTAATGTACTCGTAAAATGATTTCAAAACGCAACATTTCTTTATGGACATTTCTATGTAAATGGTTTTTATATTTCATTTTATTTTTATTTTTTTAACAACAATCCGATTGATTATCTTTTACGAACTGTAAACCTATATAAATAATAATGCATATTTTTTAACATGTTTATTTTGTGTTACTACCATACATGCTTATTTTTTTTTTCTATAAATCAAAATCTAAACTTCTTTTTGATTTTTTTATATTTGACATAATCTCACGATTTCCATAATTTCCACCACTAGAGTGTTATAAAACATCGTATTTAAAAATCTTAAGTGCAAAGACTGCAATTTGGCAAGTCTGGTAAAAATTACCCATAAATATGGTTCATAGGACAAGCGTCTGGCAATGATAATTGATTAATCTTAATTAATTGTAATCGCGCATTATTTGAATCCAATTTGAACATTTAGGTCTTTTTGAAATATACAAGTAGCTTCTTAGATAAACCTAATTGTAACAACTAGGAAAAAGAAATTACCAAGATAATTAAATGATAGCAATTTATTTATCCTTGGTCTGATATTCTCATAAAATTAGAGTTCAAAAATCGACCACCATTTAATACTTGTATCGATTTTATATCAATTTGCTATAGAATTCTCCATATAATCGTATAATAAATAATAGGCCTTGTAAAACGTTTTATGAATATTTGGCATTTATATTTATAAATATATATATTTTTTAAACATTTATATTCATTCTCAGCTGTCAATTATTGTTATGAAAATAATTTTAAGTTTTCTTTGTTAGTAAACATTTTATCCATTTTTATCAATAATACTCTTAAATATATTTTACCAGTTCCGTAAATATACGTTTTAGTATAAGTCTTTTTACGTCAGAAATAATGATGAAATTATAGAATTAACGTAAACAAATCAGATAAAATGACATAGTTTTAAATTATTAAAGTAATATATAAATAATATAAGTGCCTCATGATTAAAAAAAAAAAAAAAAAAAAATAGTTAACGGTAGTTACCAATTAGTACTGCGGCGTTCATGTCACCAGCGCGTTAAAGTCTCCGGTCTTCCTTAATCGGAGAATTTACGCCCAGGATCCTATGCTTCCTGCCAAAAGACGTCGTATTTTCTCAAGTCTAGGTGCTTCAAGGCAGTCAACATTTTTGTTTATGGATTAGTAATTCTTGAAGATGGACAGGTAATTTACTATTTCCGCCGTATTACATTTACCTATAAAAAAATGTATCGTGGAAAATCTCCACTATGTTTTGTCTAGAAGAAAAGTACCAGAAACAATGGGAACTGTTTCTTAGCTGCAATTTGAATATCTAATTTAATTTTATTATTATTATTAAATAATTTTAATAATATTTATATTTAATTTACTGACTCCCTTTAATTATCCTTACTTCCTTCTACAGATCATTCAAACGCTCTTCTATTTCACTTGCATCTAGTTTCTGGGACTCTCTTCCCTCGTTCCTCATATTTTTATATTTTTAATCCCAGTCTCTCCCTTTACTTATTAAGCATTCAATCCGATTATCTCACAGGTGAATAAAATATTTATTG
The DNA here is from genome assembly GCA_003667255.2 of Euschistus heros. NCBI lineage: Eukaryota > Metazoa > Arthropoda > Insecta > Hemiptera > Pentatomidae > Euschistus > Euschistus heros. The sequence goes on along the minus strand of RCWM02000051.1, from coordinate 3,172,564 downwards.
CGTTGAGAAATGAATGTTCATAATTTTATAATAAAAAGTGTATGCAAAGGTTATTTAGGAAAGCTATAGGATATTCATCTATTAATCACTTAGGATGACTATTAGGAATTAGTTAAATAGTAAACAAATGGCAAATCCACCTAATCCTCTACAGAATTATATTAACACTGATATGATTCATATTCAATCATTATAAACTATACTTCATTAATGAACATAACAATATACATTTAACAAATCTAGAGAAAAATGAGGATATTTATCGTAATGAAAAGATTTGGAGGATTACCTCCATTTCTTTAATTCTTACATTAATGAATTACTATTCAATCAATAATTAATGAGCAAGAATTATTTATCATAATTATTTATACTAGTTACTTTAAAAAATTATTTGCGTACAATTACAAACATATTCTTCCATTTTAAGCCTTTGGAGAGAGGAGTTTTAAAATCTTTTCAGCTTCCACATCATGAGGGCACAGAATAATATGCATTGCCAGGAAAATTGTTATTATGATGCAACCAAATAAAACCTTTCCTTTCTAGCATTGAATAAAATCATTCCTAGGCCAACTAACTATAGAAAAACTATAAGAAATGAGAAGATAATATTTATAGCCGCTGGATGTTGCCGAGTCTCAGAAGAGCCTTGTACAGCCGCAGGCAGTCTCGAACCTCTCTCAGATCACACCCTCAAGATTAAATAGTTACATAGAGGACTTCACGCCTCTCCTCTTGTTATTTTATTCCCGCCACAGGATCCAGAATGATGTTATTATACTTTCGCAACAATTGTTATACATGAATTTCTACTGCTCATAGATTAAATGTAAGCCTTTAAGTCCATAAAAAATTGTTTGAATTAAGACGAAAAAGCTTAAAAGTAGTCAATTATCAATCTATCTTAGACAAGAACAACTTCTTTTTGTTATGCTCCTATTATACTCACTATAATCCTATTGTTACTAATTATTATTAAACTAATATTATCTAATTATGAAATTAATATACTAAATTATTACACTTTCCTGAGCAGTTTAGACCGTTCAAGTCTTTTACAGCTTTAGAAGGAGGATTTGGTGTTACTCTTCTAGCTTCTCATGCTCAAAATTAATCTACCCCAATATTTTTAACTCGCCATTTTTTTTTTAACCCGGCGTTGGTCGCTAGGTGAGCATTTCCCTCTCCTTTCTAAAAAATATTTAAGTTTCTCAGAATTAAACTTTCATCGCTGACCTTCATTATAGCTGAGTTTAGGGCATTAATAAATAAGAATATTTGGTTTCTAAGTAAAACGGATGCAGGTGGCCTGGATATTGGGGGATATTTTACTGAAAATTGCCAGGCCCATACTCCTCGGTATCAGCGTATCTCTCTTGCAGTTTATTCGTGATATTTCACCGAGTTTTCTAATTTTTTTTTCGATTGATTAATGATTAATGATAATGGTGGTCTCTCGACGGTTCTCGAAGACAGATTCAAACTAATTATGAACTGCTTTGCCAGGTTTGTCTTCGATAAACCGAGGCGGTCCCACGTTTCCTTCCTCTATTCCGAATTATACTGGCTTTATCCCATATTCCGTAGAAAATATTTCCATGGATCATTCCTTTACCAAATTATCAGGACCCTTCATCCTTCCTATATTTACAATACGCTTCAATTCAGATCCGCAATCAAGTCACTGAACACAAGATCCCGTCTTTCTGATCTATGCACCCCATCCCATAGAACTACTACATTCCAGCGCTCTTTCCTATTCCGCTCAACCATCCTATGGAATTCCATTCCTTCTCATATTAGACAAGCGAAATCTCTAAAAACATTTAAATTCTTCTATTTCCACTCCTCCTAATCCAAGGTGACGCTTGCTAACAGTATATTTTCTCAATTAAATGATATCTAACTCTTTCTGAAACACACTAAGTGTTACCAATTAAAATAATTTTTTCTCACTCCGAATACAACGATTGGGTTCTTATATTGTATATAATTAGCATTGTATCAAAATAACCTATTTATTATTTCATTTGTAGAATGTTTTCTTATTTTCCTGTTCATATATTACATTAGTATCTATGTATACATTATCATCGTTATATTAATATTTCTTCTTTATTTTCTTTTTACTTTTTCATATCATTTATTCATCATGTCTCTGACCAGATGTAACTAATATCGTTTCTTTCTGTACTAATTTGTTATTCTTAAGGGACTAGGTCTCAGAATAAAATTATTTTTCTATTTCTATTTTTATTTATTTTTAGAACTATTCTTGATCTTGGCAGCTCGAGGGAATACACAATAAATCTGGTATAGGTGTGACGAAGAAATAGAAAAAGGAAAACGAAAAAAAAATTGTAATAAGTGTAATATTCCAATTCACAATGAACATACTAAATATACTTGTAATAATTGTATAGAAATAGAAGAACATGATCCAGATGATGAAAAACACATTATTAAGTAAATAGTAAAATATTTAATTTTTTTTTTAACCATAAATAGTTTTAAATTTTGTAAAAATACATTTTTAATCCTTATACTCCATACTACAATTATTGACACATTATGATGACATTTATTAACTACAAATTTTGCAACACAAAACTTCATTTTTTATGAAAATCAAAAAAGGTGGGGGAAATGCTCTGCCAACGCCGGGTTAATTTTTTGAATTTTACAACTGTACAAACATATAGATCAAGTAAATGAGCTGATATCGATGACAATAACATGAACTTACTTTGAAAGGATAGGTATCTGGTTTGGGCTAATTCAGCAACATATGGAACATTAAGATCTTTATGGATAAGTTTATTGGCGACAAAGTAAGGGGCATTTAGGATTTTTGAAGGATTTTGGATTGTCAGGATTGGATACCAGATGAATTAGATGGTTTAGTAGGACCCCGAAGCTCATCTCCGTACGTCCAAATAGGTCTAATCACAGTCATGTAAATAAGTCTTCTGTAATGAATGGGGAGTGCATCGTCTTTGGTTATACCATCTATATTCTGGCTAACATACCAGCTAATCCCACTCCTAGCAAAAGATTCACCGATTTTTTACCCAATCTATCATCCAACACCTGTTCTGATTACCTCGAAAAACAGTTTTATAATATTTTGTCTTGTCAAAGTCTTCATTGACTTTCTTCTTGGTATATGTAACCCGTAGAGTATTACTTTTCTCTTAGCAAAGGGCACTGCTTGGGAGCGTCGGCATTCATAATAGTTTGGACTACTTTTTTCCTCCTATTATAATAGTTATATTGTGCCAATTCATAATGATATTGCTCCTGCCGACGGCTCCTGTCTTTCTTGTTGGCTCTCTGGGGATTCGTCACTTTCCCAGCACCCTTATCTGCCATAACTGTTTTATTTTTCTTCCTCATTTTGTAAAATTTAACGGCAGGGTGCTAGGGGCCCGGTAATTCAGCATTAGCATTTTTCAAAAACTTGAGAAAGCTGAATACCGCTTCATCAAAATCCCCATTTTGAATTATGTCCCTTTTTTGTAGATTCTTAAAGGTGGCCGACCATTTATCAATGTCTTCTTTAGCGCCACAAGCCTTTCCCTCCTCATTGATCGGATTCAGTTCTGTTTTGAGTATACCCCTGACCACTCTAAAATTTGCCTCCCTGGGATGTTTCTTTGCGATATGGGTTCCCAGACCTCTTTCTCCCTTAAAACTTAAACGCTTTGCTTTCGGGGACCTGAGCAATTCCACTTCGATGTTGCGGAGGACAAGGCAGCACATCGTCAACAGGCACAGTCTTGCCTAACACTTGACCGTCCTCACCCTCCCATTCCACCTTCACAAATTCTATTTCTTCACCTCCTGCGGTAGTTACAGGCACAATGGATGCCACCACAGCCTCTTGGACCAGTCCCCCGGTTCTTGGAACCCATATCGTCTCACCAATTTTAAAATTCTTAACTCTTCGCCTAGCCGAATCCGACTCCATCACAAAAAAAAACAACAAAAAATTCAATCAATTTACCGACGGAGACCACCACATATACCCATATCAAATAAAAGTTGAAAAGGCACGAAAACTTTTATATAAATAAGACATGCTCTACCTCTCTTTTGGTGTTCGAATTGAAAATTTGATGGCAGTTTTCTTATCAGATTTTTTTATTTTTTTATTATGCAGCTTGGTTACAAGTCGAGGCCTCCTCCACCAGCTTCTTCCAATCTTCTCTTTTATGGGCAGCTTCCATCCAGTTCCTTACTCCAAGGATATCCTTCGCGTCTCTCTTACCCTTCTTTTTAGGAATGGCGTCATCCTCTATTCTGACCACATGACCATCCCTTCTCAATGTTCAAATCCTCAAGGACTGATGAACATCTGCTTCATTATATTTTGAGTAGACTTCGTTGTTTGTTCCCCGTCTCAAGTTTCCATCAAGATGACCTGCACCGAAGATTCTTCGAAGAGATTTAATGGAGAATATTATTTGTTTTATAACAATTGTCACTAAGTCCTACCGTCTAGGAGCTATATTGGTTTGAGTGAAAAAAGTTACTTTTGAAACCGTTATTTTCTGTCATATTTATTTCGAGTAATCATCAATTTATAATTTAATTTAATTTTCAATTTAAATAATTTAATCCTTAAGTAATTCTAATTTATAGATTATAAATAGATATATCCATGTTTTATGGTTTTCTCAGCCAAGGAGAAATCGAGTATTTTTTTTTTTTTAAGTATATGCAGAAAAATGATGTCTTGTTCCCATATATCAATTTAGGTACATTAAACAAAATGAATCATAGTAAATAAATGTTAGACTTCATGGCGAATAATTTATCTATTAATTACCAGAACCAATGATCCACTAATTACCCGTGTGACAGCACGCAATGTAGGAATTCTGAATTATGAATGTATTTATTAATTGTTTTAATTATATCCTAAACAAGATCGTGGGAAGAACTACTTGTCATACTCATACATACATATATAACAGTAAAAGTTTAAAATATAGTATGCAATTTATGTTCAAGTACTTTTACGTCAAACGAGAACGTACTAGAATGGAAAATGAGAACATATCAATGCTACCAGAATGCAAATTGAACAGCGAACGTTGACTCCTTTACAATCGTTACTGGAAAAAATACGGTTTCCCCTTTCTGAGATGGTGGAAGCCTACTCAAAATCTCGTTAAGTTGAAGACCGGAGATTTCTGTACCTCGGTGACTTTAATGCCAAGTTAGTGCCTGCCTTCTTCTTTAATTCTTATAGTACGTTTCCTTTTGCGTGATAGTTGCTTGTTTCCTATTATAAAACAAAAAAATAATACTTCAACAGTATTTTTTTTTATTTTATTTTGTTTTTTAATCCAAATTAATATTATTGTTTATTTTGATTTTTTTTTAAATTATGATTTAGGTACATCTTAATATATATAAATTACGTGTCGCCGCCTAGGGGCCGGCTAACACCTAAACTACTGAACCGATTTTAATCAAATTTGCACACCGTGTGCAGTTTGATCCAACAAAAAAGATAGGATACCTTATATCTTAATTTATAGTCGCAATATTATTTGTATATTATCTGCAAGTCACAATTATCTGTTAGCTCTATACGATTCTAACATATGGCGGTATAAGGTTATACTATTATATAAAAGGACAAGCAATGTTTCGTTTGTGTTCACTAACCGCCAAAAACTACTGAACCAATCTCTACCAAATTTTGACTACATCATCTTTATAGGATGGTTTAGCAATAGTAAAATCTAATAATTTTCAACTAATTCTTTATTGAAAAATGAATAATAAGTGATAACAGTGAAGTTCAAAAATGGCGGCAATTGCAATCTACATGAAAGGTTAAAATGTACAGTGTTACATAGAGGTAAACATTGATAATAAAATTTACTTATTTTCAATTAAATTGTTATAAAAACAGGTATATGGAGTGAAATATACCAAAGTTTAACTACATCATGTTCATAATTCTAGGTTTAGCAACAATAAAAATTTAAATGTACAATGTTGAGTGTTAGAAACGGGTTTTGCCACACTATGACATACTTTTATGGTTAGAAATTAAAATCCAACCAGATCAAATCAATAAAATTATTTCTGTCGAATGAAAATTATTAAAAATCAAAATGCCGATCCTCAGCTGTTTAATATTGTGTGTAAAAATATGAACTTTGAACCTTTAGTTGTAAGCACCAATAATGAAGTCCATTATATGCAACAGTTTCTTAATAGTCTCTGTCCATCTGGATTACCATCTCATATATTAAAATTGAAAATTGGATGTCTAATTATGCTTTATGTTATCTTCAAACACCTAATCAATCTAAATTTAACCCAGTTAATAATGGCTGCTATGCGTGAAAATATCATCAAAAATAAAATTTTCAATTCTTCACTTTAATACAAGATTTTTATCGATAAATATTTAAAAAAAAATTAATTATTAGTTAAAATTATCTAAGATCTTCACTTATGAGAGCGGGCGAAGCCTCGACGGGGGATGATGAAGTTATATATAAAAGGACAAGCCATTTTCGTTCGTTATCACTAACCGCGAAAACTATAGAACTATTTTGTACCAAATATAACTATATCATCTTCATAGTTCAAGGAAGGTTTAGCAATAATAAAATTTATATATTTTCTATTAAATAACTGTTTAAAAAGCGATAAATATGTGGAGTGCAGTAAAGCGAGCGCCATTTAAGAGAGGTTACAATGATCCGGTGTTAAACATAGCTAGAAATTGATAATAAAGTTACTTAATTCAATTAAATTGTTATCCGAAAAGCTATAAATATGTGGCAAGCGACAATAGCGTTTTAGTAAAACTAATGAACCTATCTGAACCAAATTTTAACTACATCATCTTCATAGTTCTTGAAAGATTTAAAATTAGAAAGTTTACCATAATAATAACTTATACTATTATATAAAAGGACAAGCCATTTTACGTTTGTGATCACTAACCACGAATACTACTGAACCAATCTGTGCTAAATATTAACTACATCATCTTCATAGTTCCAAGAAGGTTTAGCAATATTAAAATCTACTGATTTTTCATTTATTTTTTTATTAAAAAAAGAAAATATGTGGACAACAGTGAAGTTTGAAAATTGACAGATAGGTGGAGAGGTTCTACGCGAGAGGTTACAAAAGAGCTTGAAATCGATGATAAAATTTACTTATTAAACTATAAAGAAAATTATTAAAAAAGATTTAAATATGGTGTGCGATATGTGGATCCCAGTGAAGCTTGAAAATCGAACGATTGTGTATAGCACCATCCCACAATAGAGTTAACAATGGTAAGCTGAACCTATCTGTACCGACATCTACATAAATATTTTTTATAATTCTAGGAAGGTTTTGCAATGGTAAAATTTACAATAACTAAAATTTAAATGTACAATGTTGAGAGGCAGGACTGAGGTTTGCCACACTGTCATATACTTTTATAGTTCGAAATCAACATCCAACCAGATGAAATCAATAAAGTTATTTCTGCCGAATACAAATTATTACTAAATCAAAATGTCGATCCTTTACTTTTTTATATTGTGTGTAAAAATATGATCCACGGGCCTTCTGTCGTAAGCACTGATAATGCAGTTTATTTTCCGCAAAAGTTTCTTAGTCTTTATCCAACTTGATTACCAATTCATACATTAAAATTAAAAATTTTATGTCTAATGGTGCTTTTACGCAATCTCCAACTGCCTAATCAGTGCGATTATAACTAGATTAATAATTACTGCTATGCGTGAAAAAATCATTGAAGAAATAATGCTGAACCACATGCTAAAATACAAGAATCTTATCGATAAACAAATAAAACATTAATTTTTAGTTGAAATTAGCTTTACTTATGGAGGGCGGGCGAAGCCGCGACAGGGATGCTAGTAATATTATTAAAATATACTGAGCAGTGATCACATTTTTTTAGGCACTGCTCAAAATGTATCTTAAAATTAAATTTAATAATTTATTTCAGATTAAAATAAGAAAAAATATTTATCAAACATAGGATTCATTATATATAAAAAAAAAAAAAAAAAAAAAAAATTGTGTAAAACTAGATCAAAATGAAAAAAATGCCACACTAATTACCTTTCTATTCCAATCTATATACGGTAATTCAAAGACTTCTTTGCGGAAACCACGTTTTGTGCCATAAAAGCTGTAATATTTCCATATGTGGCGTATCGTTGGTTTATTAATTTTTGTACTGCTTTCACATATTGTGGTGGAGCACCATGGAGCTGGAAATTCATATTTTGTCGAACTTCAGGTGGAATATCGTGATGAAGTTGCGGTAGAATATTCTTTAACGAATCCCGGTAATTCTCACCATTCAATCTGTTGGCCAGCATGTTTGCAGCATGAAAAACACCATGTTTTTTCGATTTTAGAAGTAAATTTCTCTATGAAATCACGGAATTATTAATTTGATCAAAATTAAAATATGCAAGCTGTTTAATTTGCAATTTTTTGTGAGATTTGCAGTGTTGTGGATAGTATTTTTCGAAAAATAGTGAGCATTAAACTATTATAAGACATTGTAACATCCCTAATGTAAAGATCTGTTCTTTTGGGCCCATGATTGTAAAACTCAAGGTTACGTGTTCTCTGCTTCGAATGGAAATTTAAAGGAAATTTAATGCTAAATCTGAAAATGTGGTACAAAATTAAAAAAAATGTTTAAATAAAGTGGCTATTACTGCTTTCATGGCAAAAACCGTGGTATTCTCAAAAAGTCTTTGAATTATCGTATATCTACAACGGATTGGAAAAGAAAGGTATGATCTACGGCATGTTTCTTAATTTTTTATCTAGTTTTACCCATTTTCTTTTCTTTTACGCTAAGAGGGTCTTACCCTGTATACATTTTAAATTAATCTAAAAAACTATATTAGTAAAACATATAAACATTAGCGAACGAAATATCTAATTAATTAAGTAAATTAAATATTACAATATTTAAATTTGATATTTGTGATTCAGGCCAAATCTCCTCCTTTCACAACCGTTGGTCTAGTAACAGTACATCCTTACCTAAGTACTGTACCCAAGACCCTTCATGGGTTGTTCATGGTACTGGTTTATTTATTTATTAATATTTTATATATATATATATATATATATATATATATATATATAGTTTTGCTTCGGTGGAAGGCGAAGTGTCCCCATTCATCAGTACTGTTTTTATTAGTTTTGATCTTTAGTGTTTATAAATAATGCTGTCATATAGTAAGTGATGAAATGTTTGTGGAGTCCGTCCGTCACATTCGCATGTATCTGTATTTGTCAAATGAAACCGTTTCAAGTAGTGGTTAGTCTGTCCATGTTCCGTTTACAGTTGTGTAAGTTTGTGATGAGTACTTTTGGGTGTACCGTGATTTGGTGTACTTACAAGAAACAGTTGGCAGAATTCGCATTAGCAAATGGAAAATAGACCATATAGATCAAGAATATTAGTTATTTAAACATTATATATATTGTATTTATAAATAAATTTATTCATTGCTATAAAGCGTGAAAATTACTTACAAAATGACTATATTGAATTTAAATTTATAGCTGTAAACAAAAACGCATCTGTGAAGAACTCAACTGTAAAGAGTATTTATATGTTTGTATAATATATATTTATGATATAAATAGTTTTTATAATTTATTTAATATATGTATGTATTTATATAATGAGAGGTCAATTACGCGTAAAGCAATTAGTAGGTTTACAGGTTATTATTTGAAGCACCTTTTTACATAAATTCAATACGAATATTTAAAAATGGTTATGTATATTATATTTACTTTAATTGTTCCGTAATAATTTAATAAATTACAAGAACAAGCAATTCCACTTTAAATTTAGCCTTGACTAGGTACCTTATCTTTAACAATGTACTTTCGATTGAAACCAACGTGTCTTACTTTTAACTCACATCTATAAAAGTAACAATCAAATTGATTTCTAAAGAACACTAAAATGTATCTAGGGTGTATCTGTAGTTAATGATGTTCTGTTTTATTGACGTTTTGTTAAATTACTCTTGAGGATTTTCTTTCAATGACATAATTATTTTCTTATTGACTACTTTATTACATAATATGAAAATGAGAATGCTTATGCGGGTGAACAAGACTTCATATATTATATTTAGTAACATTTAATATTTTTTTTTTTTTTATCAGTCCTATGAACATGTATTTTTTTCCATATTTATAGGAAACAGTAAATATTGCAGATCAAAGTCGGTATTTCCGTATTTAAGGCGCCATGATAAATTTTCTTGTCACCATTTTATAAATTAGAAGTGTGAGGATAACAAATCGGCTGCCTTTCTGATACTAAATATAGATATTATATTATCTTAGCTAAGCATTTTTTTTTTTTTTTTTTTAATTTCGCCATTTAATTAAATGTTTTATTTTAAATATTTTAGTTGAGAAAGTATTACAAACTTCCCCAAAGAGGGCAATAACTAATATTTGGATGGATTTATTGGCCCAGTAAGGCAATATGCATTAATAACGAAAATAGAAAAAAAATCATAAATAATGAATAATCTATGATAAAATTCATAAAATAAAATAAATGAGGTTAATTCTTATTTTCTAGAAAGTATAAAATCATTATTTTATAATAAAAGAACGTCAATTTAAACTAAACAAAACAATTTCGGTTGGAACGTCACTATGCATAAACCAGTATTTTAGTACCGATTGATTTTTTTTTTAAATTTTATTAAATATTTATTTACTACTGTATACATTATATACAATAAGTAAATTTGAGAATAATGATTACAATGACATGTCAAAGCATGTTAAGATCTACTCACTAGTAGCACTTCAATTAAAGTTCTAGATTAGAAGGTCTCTTGGCCATCTTCTTTTCAGACGCCTCAGAGGATTATCGGGAATTGAGTGTGAAGCTGTTGGGAGACTAGTGGATTCGATTATGTATGGAGATTATATGAAAGGATAGGTATCCGGTTTGGGACAAATCGTTAACACGTGGAACATTAAGATCTTTACGTATAAGCTTGTTTGTGACATAGTAAGGAGCATTAAGGAATTTACGAAGGATTCTGGATTGTAAGGATTGGATACGAGAAGAATTGGAAGGTCCAAAGAAGCCCCAAAGCCCAACTCCGTATGTCGAAAGCGGTCTAATTGCTGTCATGTAAATAAGTCTTTTGTAATTGATTGGGAGCTTTGACTAATAAATGTTAGAGTAGTCGGAAAGACGAGTAGTTTCTTGCCTTTTAAGTCTCCTATGTGGATTTCAAGTCGTTTATCCAGATGCAGTCCTGGGTAGCGGATTTGTTTAACTGGAATTTGAGGAATATCCGTTTGATTTTAATTTTATTGTTTGTATGTCAGCTATTTTACCTTTAAGCTCGGTCAATACTTTTCGTTCATTGCAATTTAAGTAATTTAAATTGTAACATCTAAAAACTCCTTTTCTACTATTAAGAAGTGAGTGAAGAAATTTGATATTCCTTTGCATCTAAAAGTATTAAAAAAGGTAATTGTCATTTTTCACGGCCTTTATAAGTAAAGTTTATTGTTTCAACACTTCAAATCAAGCCAGAGATAAATTTTTTTGTCGAATAGGGGAAACTTTTAAAACTGATTCTTTATTTTTTATAATGATGAAACTGCGGGAACAAAATTTTGTCAATTTATTTCTACAATGTCTGTTGAAGTTTTAACCCAACCTCGTTTTCTTTTATCTGCATTAAGTAATAGTGTGTTCGTTAAGATTCTCATTTAAAAATAAAATTTATTGGATACACTTATACGTAACGCAGTAATTGAAAAAAACTTATAATAAAATCGAGTTGCCTGGAAATAATTGCAAATTAATGTTTCTAAAACAAAACAATAAAATAAATTATAAGAAAATATTTCTTCTCTGATTAAAATTTTGAATTACTATTATTAATCATTCATGATTTATATCGAATTTTGATCAATAATTTGGTTTACCGTTTAAAAAGTATGTTAGGTCCTCCTAAAAAATGGTAGTTGGTAGGTTAGGGAACTGAATAGAAGCGCGGTTGGGAGAAAGACAAATAACTAAGCTCGAACAAGGTTCATTATGACAAATTCTTTCATTTTTTTTGTCTATTACATTTTTTTTTTTTTTGGTCGTTTTATGTTTGAACTCTTTCAATGGTCTAGGATGGTCAGCGTCTTTCGATTTATTCACTGTTATTTTCTTTGTAAGTTTGCAAAAAGGTTCTGGGATTTCAATCCTCCAAACCTCGCAGATGTCGTCATCTAGGGAAGATGTCCAACCACTAATTTCTTTTTCTTCAACGGTACTTCTGGAATTTTTTAAAACTATTGTTGAATAGTACACAAACTCTATTGTCGCCCCGCACATTAATAATTTTTCAAGTTCTTTGGGCTCTGTGTCATCCGATTTTGAACCCGTAGAACGATATGATACCAAAATCGCGTGTAAACTTGTAAGTAACGACTGAAAGAACGTGAAAGGTGAGGCACAATGAGCCTCAAGGCTGAGGTGCCACCATAGCCGACAAAAAAACCCCCAAAAAAAACGACTGAAATATTTCCAAGTAGTTTAATGCTAAAAGAGGATAAAAAAAAAATGTTTAGGAAACAAATAATAAATAGTGACATACAAAAGATCTATTAAGTACTATCACTCCCTGTCCCGGCTACGCCCGCTCCAGTAAGCAAAGAACTTAAATGATATTAACTAATAATTAAATTTTCCTTTATTTATTAAATAAAAATCTTGTATTGTAGAAAGCAAGCGAAAAGAAAAAAAATAATCATGAGACATTCGAATAAACTACATTTCGAGTTTTAGCTCCCGGTTTTATTTCAGAAATTTGTTAAGGTTTCCAATTCTGGGAACGTACATACCACATACTACATTCCTTCATATTATTATCCCTGAAAGAAACAGTGAGTCCAAAGATTCACTAAAAAATTGGTCTTGCGTTTTGTGATTTTTGATAACAAACAAACCTTTATTAAAAATTTTAAAAATAGGATTTTAATTTTAATAGGATTCCAGGAACAAATGCGAGTTCTTCAGTCCATTTAACAATGAGAATTAATATCTCAATGATATTCCTAGCCTTGTTGTAATTTTTGTCCATCTTTGCACTGATTAGGTAGTTCAAGAGTACGTAGCATAATTTGAAATCCTGTTACTTATTTTAATGAATAAGTTAGTACATAATCCAGATTGAGAAAGAATATTTATCATATTATTACCAATAATTTGGTTGATTTTTAAACCCCACTGGATAAACATCTCGCATCAGGTATTTAAATCTTTTTTAATCGAATGTAAATAAATTCTATTATCAATTTCAAGCTCTATATAACACCATAATAACTGTATATAACAAAATAATAATATGACAAAGAAGATTAAATAAATTATTTGAACGATTTTTTTTTTTTCTGTATCCAATTATAAGATAATTAATGAATCTAGCAGGGTGAAAATCACAACCATTCTACCAGTGTTAATGTCTTTAACTAGATAAATTTAACCTACGTTCTGAATATAGACACAATTAAGCGATAGAACATCTTCGGAGATCTTGATAAAAGTTGAAACCGAGAAAACTGCACCTGGGCTTGAGGTAGCTCTATAAGTTGAGGGCATTGACGATACAGAGCACATCCTCACCACATTTCCCAGAAACTCATCCCTACACTTTAACTGATTCTATTACATTTCTTTACCTTTTCCTTTATTAGTTTCCCTGCGAAAAACTGTAATATAAATTGAAAGATGGACGTGAACTGGCCCTTTAGAAATACCGCTCGCAATTTTTTCTTCTTCCCAGAGGCGAGACCGTTGAGGTCGCTTCTTCTGCAGTTGGAATTGTCTCGGTTCAATTGCCATTCGGCCATTAGGCCGAGACGACAACAGCGGAATACGAATCGAAGCCAGTGTGTAAATTTAAAGTTTTACGACCAGTTTCTGGCCCATTTTATGGAAGGACTCCGCTTTTCAACGTCTGTGTCTCTTTTACTGACATCTATTGACATTTCATGCAACATGTTGGCATTGAATTTTACACTGTAATACAAAAAAAAAAATTATCGATTGTAATTTACAACTGTTTAAAGAGAACACGCTTCTTTTTATTTTATTTTTTTTAATGTGATGAATCAATCTTTTAGACAAGAAAATTGTCGGAAACTGTTTTATTTATTCAAAATCTTCATGAAAAATCTTTCCTACTGACAATTCATACTTAGTTTACTAAAAAATGATTCATGAAAAAAAAAATCAACACCAATATTGTAATTAAAAAAAGGTGGATTTCAAAAATATTTTATACTTCTGATTAATTTTAGATCAAGTAGGTTACTTTAATAACTTTTTTGATTCTATATACTCTATACATTACATAATTGTTTAAAAATTTCTATTCTTTACTATAATAGAATTAGAATTGTTGAATTAATTGCCACTTCTATTAGAATTATTTTATTAGAAAAATGGTTTTGTTTGCTAAACATTTATCTTTAGTTCTGAAGAGATCTAACAGATATATCTGTCAGAACTCCTAAGAACCGAAGGTAAATGTTTAGCATTCGAAACTAATTTTCTAATAAAATAATTCCAATAAAGGTTAGGATTAATTTATCAATTTATCAATCCTAATTGTATTATCCATTTAATTTAAAATTATAAATATTCTATTTATGGATGTATTTATGTATCTTATCAGGGATTTTTTTTTTTTTTTTTTTTTTTTTTTTTTTTTTTTTTTTTTTTTTTTTTTTTTTTTTTTTTTTTTTTTTTTTTTTTTTTTTTTTTTTTTTTTTTTTTTTTTTTTTTTAAAGCCTCCGATTTTATTTATTATTTTATTCATACAATAATGATAGAAATGATGATCTTTTCTTGCCTTTCGGCATTTTAAGACGTAATTCTGCTCTGCCATCTCTGGAGGGTCTTTGGTCCACTGAAGGTACTCCCTCTACGTGTCGAGTGTGGAGGAAACACTCTGCCGGCTATGGTGGTCATCGGGTCAGTCCGTAAGGTCTGAACCCCTTCCCTCGGCGAGTACGTCCGCTAAGGGGATTGTGCCTTGCCACCTCCCAGGCCTTGGAGGCGGGGCTATGTCCCTGAAGAGAGGGTTGGCGCTGTAGCTCAGCCCGTCAAAGAACTTGACGTGCCGGCGTCCGATGTAAGCCGGGATCGTAGGCAACCTCAGCTCCTCGAGGATCCGGGTATTTTTGGCCCTCTCTAGGCGGGTGCCGCGGACGATTCGCCGAAGGACGGAGTTCTGAAAAGTCTGGAGGGCGCGAACTGTACTTGTGTACATATGATGCAGCAGTGGAGTAAATAAATTTGGATTTTAAGTCTAAGGGATATCTGAGGAGAGGTTAAGAGGTGGTGGAGGCGGTATGTCCGCGCCCGGGCCAGCTTTATCCTGCTTTTAACATGGGTCGAAAAGGTGAGGTGCCTATCGAGGCTGACGCCTAGGTATAATATTGAGCTAGAAATGGTCTGCTCAATACCGTCTACTGTAAAACTTTTCGGCAGTTTTTGGTACTTGCCGCGTTTACAGAAAGACATCACTATGGCGTCAGTCTTTCTAGGGTTCACCTTGATGCCGCATGACTTCAGTGCCTCGACGATGGTGGAAGTTGCCCTCTCAGCCATCTTGAGAGCCCGGCCGGGGTTGAGGCTGGACGCGTAAACGGCGACGTCATCCGCGTATGCAGCCACCACCGCCTCAGGGTGCTTTATAGATACGACTGGCGCCGTAAATATGTTGAACAAGATCGGTCCCAGCACTGACCCCTGAGGAACACCACAGGTGGTAGGGACTGGCGAAGACAGACTCCCACCGACCCGCACAACGAATGATCTTCCACTAAGATAGTTTCCGACCAGTCGGCACAGTGCGACGGGAAACCTGTACTCCTCCAGTCGGTGCAGCAGCAGGGGGTGTGAGACACAATCAAAGGCTTGAGTGCAATCCAGCGAGATGAGCGCCGTGGCCTTGTTCCGGTGCATCTGTTCGATGGTGTACGCCTGCAGTTTAGCCAAATGATGTTCACACGCGACACCTCGCTGGAAGCCTGTTTGCTCTGGTGGAATAACATCTTCACGGCGGCAGTGGTCAATGATGTGATAGTAGATCAGTCGCTCAAACACCTTGCTGATGTGCGAGAGGAGGCTGATTGGACGATAATGCTCCGCAACGTTCCCTGACCTCTGGGGTTTCAGGAGTGGGACCACGACAGCTCTCTTCCAGGCCACAGGGAAGTAGGCGGTCCGGAGGCATGCGTTGAAGATGTTAAGTAGGAAGGCCTTACCCTTCCTGGGTAACATCTTCAGCAACGTTGTGGGGACACCGTCCAGTCCGGATGCCTTTCTCCCTTTGATGCGCCGTAGGACGGATTCGAGCTTTTTGAAGGTCGAAAAGAGGGCCGTCTCATTGGGGCTCGGTAGTGGTCCTGGGGGTGGCTGCGGGGCATCCTCCGTCCTCTCAGCGTCCTTGCCAGCATAGGCGCGGGCCAGATGTTCAGTCTGTTCAGCAGGTGTCAGCAGCTGGTCTCCATCAGTCAGGAACACCGCTCTCCTTTTATTGACAAAGGTTCGGACCAACCTCCAGAACTCATTGTGGTTGTTGTGGGTCCTTAGCAGTTGGTCGTGCCACAGAGCCGTCTTCCAGTCGCTCATGAGCCTGGCGATTTGCCGGGTCATGGCGTTGATAGCCGGCTTGAGGCCATAGCCCTGGTGCGGCAGAATATGTTCCGGAGGCTGTTCCTCTGTTTTATCAATGCCAGGATGTGCGGTGGTGGAGGTCGCTGGTAGTTGGGTAGAGGAGCGAACTTGGGGATATTGGTGTTGGCTGCATCAAGGATGGTGGATGTGATGCTCTCCACTGCTGCATCGATCTCACCAGGGGTCAGGCACGGCGTCACCGTGGGGAGACACTTCTCGATTGTGGCCCTGTACCCCCTCCAGTCTGCTTCATTCAACTTGTACTTCGTAGCCGGAGGTCTGGCTGGAGTACCCTCGAAAGTATAGAGTACAGGGCGATGATCGGAGGTACTGAACGGCAGTGCTCGGCAGTCGGTGACGCTGTGCATGTCCCTGGTGATCAGGAGGTCCAAAGTCGATGTCCTAGAGGGGTCGGCATCCGAGCGGAAGGTGTGAACGCCAGGGTGGTAGACCTGGAGTCGCATCTTAGTGAGAATAGTTCCCAGAGGATTGTTGTTACGACACAGCCACGCCGTATGTTTGGCATTGAGGTCCCCCAGGACGACAAACCTGCTACGCGACTGTGCGTGAAGCAACAGGTCACGAACAGGTATGCTTATCAGGGAAAAATATATCTAAAATATTTTAATTTATTATTAAATATACATTCTACGAGTTATTGTAATATACATTCTCGTAATTACATTTTTACTTATATTTTTACAAATATTATGCCTCTATTACCTACAATTAAGGAGAAGAAGAATATTTTTTGTTAGAATGATTTTGCTTTTTATTTCTTTAATTTTAAACTGGTATTTTCTATAATCGTAATATTTTAGATCTATGCGTGCCTGATGATGGACTGTACATCCTAAAACATGTAACAGAATGTTTTTAATATTGATTTACGTGTAGAATAAAATGCTTAAATTCTAATTGAACGAATGATTGTTTTATAAATAAATTTTATATATTGATTATTGATTTTCTGCTACTAAACATAACGTAGCATTCATTGAAATACATTATTATTACATTTACAGTTTCAAATGAGACTAATTAATCTTTATTTTTTGTTTTTTATTGGGGCTTAACGTCCTTATGTACTCCAATCATGGCAGAAAGGATGGGTTCTCCTACAGGTTGCCTACCTATTCTAGTCAGGGTGAGAAGGTCAAGATTCATTTCGTGGGGCGGCCAAAATAAATTTTAACCCGCCTTGATGGGATTCGAGCCCACGACCTTCAGTACCTGGGGCGCTAAGATCCTCGCCCCAACTCGCTTGGCCATTGAGTCCTCTTAATCTTTATTTTTTTATGTTTGTACAAGATGTGAAAGAATGCTATTAAATAAGATTAAGAGTTATTGTAAGGTAGACGATGTATTTTGTTTGTTGAAAAAACAAAAACAAAATGGAGACCACAATGGTCTAGTGTGTTGGGTCAATATTCTCAGAGAGCCTGGTAAGTAGTTCGATTCCTATCTGGGTCGGTTGATATTTATTTAGTGTTATTTAGTCTCTTGAGATAGATCTCAGCCTGCACAGTCTGGCTAGAATAGATTTTAACTGTAGGATAACCCATCCGGCATGTCTTAGCAGGAGTGCATTAGCATGTTGAAATATTTAAAAAAAATCTATATTGTTATAGAAATTGTGAGATATCTGCCAAATCTCCCCCTTTCACGGCCGCTGCCTAAGTAACAGTAATTCCTTACCAATGCTCTGAACCCAAGACTTGTACAACACATGAGTTGTAATGGCAAATGGTATTGATTGAGAAATATATTGCTAATATATTTAATGTGAAATAAAATAATTCTTATATTTTCAATGAAATATATCCATAAATATCGGCGTATTTACGCCTTATTTGTTACGTAAATCATTTAATTTAATGATGCCCAAGAATGGCTTATGTTACGCAGGAGATCAGTTGGAAACTAGCCAATTTTTAATTAATTACACTAGAGGATGAGAAATACTACTGAGTGTGACATACTTTTCTAAACATCTTGACGATTTAACGCAACTAATAAATACTTCTCTAGCACAACTCCGGTATCTCTCACTTCTAATTATGGGCAGTGTAAACACGGCGATCCGGCTGTAGATCCTATCTTAGGGTAATCACCGATACAAGAGCTGAGGACTGCTCAGGGACTGTAGTTCTAATTCCGAACCTTTAGAAACACCATTAATTCCGAGGAGTTTATCGATCCGCCTCGGGGCAAAATTGATTTGTAATATTTGTTATTTCCAAATGTAACAACCCGGCTTCCATAAATTACATTGACATCATCTTCCCGACGATGGGTGTGCTCTACGTAATAATCATGTCTTGCCCAACACCCACCAAATTACAATGCCGAAATCTTAATGCTCGCAAACATCATTAAAAGTGGGTTAACTTCTACTCCTACATAATAACACCATAAAATCATATACAAAGTCGCTTCTAGCTTGTGTTTTATCTAAACATGTCATATAACAACAAGAGATAGGTTAGCAAATTTGTATCCTGAAGGTTCTTTTGAAGAACTAAAATATTTTTTTAAATTTTGTTATTAACTAAATTATCAATATATTAAATACTGATTAATTAGTGTATATGTATAGGAGTTAAATAGTGAGTATGGATTATTTCATAATGTTCATATAGATTATTTTAATTAAATGGGTATATATTGCTGTAAAATGTTTTGATATATTTGTATTTAATTGTATTTTTTATGTTTGCGTATAATATATTTTAGTTTAAATTATTTATTATTACTTCCATTAATTTTTTACTTAGTTTTTTAAATATTTCTGTAATTTAAATATTGTGAAATTGTTTAGCATTTTATCAATTAAAAGTTTAACTATTAAATATATTTTTATAATAATATTTGGAAACGTGCATGATGGAAATAAATAGTAGTATCTGGAGGGAGTATAAAATTACTTTACAGTACCTCCTGGCATGAATGCATCATTAACAAATGGGAAAAAACTAAATTCTTTGCTCCATATTTCATTACATTATAAAAACTAAATTATATTAGTTATAATTTTTTTGAATCAGGTGGGATGTAAGAAACTGGGAAGTGGAAAGCTAATAAACTGGCTTGTTGGGCATGAGGAGAGATGACACCTAGTGACACATCTTCCTTGTCTTTTTTTTTACTAAATTTTATTTGAGTAGTTATTTCATATAGATTTTTTTAAGTTCGTTTCTGGTAATTTTCGAGACATGTGGCCATTTTATCAGGAAACGATATAAAGGGTGTCCAGATATGTTTATTTATTTCCCAATTCACTACAAAAAACACATCTATCTGATGATTATCTGACCTATTTCAACTTACGGTAGTTTTCTTTTAATAATAAACTTACTTCTCATCCAAATCCACTTGTTGCACAACTTGCATCCCTTTTCATTCCTGGCAATCCTCCGAGGCGTCTGAAAAGAAAATGGCCTCGGGATCATCTTTATTTGTAGATATTTCCTTAGAGTGCTACCAATGGGTGGTTTCTCTACAAGTTTTAAGCATGTCATTAATTTTCATTGTAAACCACTTATTTACTAGATGTATTTGTTTTAATACAGTTGTAAATTTCTGTTAATAAAAGTAGAAAAAAATAGGATAAATTAATTTTTTTATATGTTTCTTGATAGCAGTACCGTATATTAGTGATGCGTAAGTGCATTGAGGTTTGCGTAGTTGTATGTGTCATTAAAGTCTGGCTTATTTCTCATTTTGATTGTTTTATGAAAAGTGAGAACAGTACTTAATCCGTTTCTATTTAATAGTTTTGTTTTCCGTTGAATAGTTTAACACTTATAGCCACATACCGTTCTACAAGTCAACGTAAACATTAGGTACTGTGTTTAATCCGTATGAGAACTTGGAAAACTGTCAAGATTAACAAGAGAAAATGTTTTGTGTTTAAATGCTACGTAATGTGTTGGGGTTTTGGTTCATACAGCGGCTCTTCTGATGTTTTATCTTTGAATTCGTTGAATTTTTTTTCAAATTTCATTTTTTAATATATTTCTTAAACATATTCGTTGTTTTAATTACTATTTAGAAGTATTTGTATTTATTACTTGAGAGCATTTTATATATGTAGTATAGCTGAAATATTTATTTTTAAGTTTCTTATATAGTGGATCAGAACTATCAAAGTATACAAAAAATATAATCACTTGAACTTTTATTTTTGCTTTCAATGATTCAGTAAATAATCAGGGTGTTATGAATAATAGATATTCCCTTTAGGAAATTAATATTTTTCATAATGAATTTGTTTAACTTTTTGTAAAATAAAAAGAAGATATTGAAAAAAAAGGTATCGAAAAACTTTAAATTACCCCAAGATATATTGATACCTTACCTTACAAAATTGTTAAGTGCAAAAAACTTAAATTTTACAGTATTCAAATTTCAAACCTTGAAGCTCAAAAACTGGTACTAACATTTCCTTCTATTTAGTAATCACGAGTTATTCGAATTACCTGAGTTTACATTAGCACTTAAAACAAGATTTTTTTGAATATCTAAACTCATGAATGCTTTAATGATGCATTTAAAACCATTTAGCAAAAAATTGGACTTAATGCATCTGCGAGCTAAGATCAAATAGATCAAAAATTAGGCACAATTTTAGGCATAAAAAGATCAGTGTAGAATCAAGTTTTGAAGTTTTGTTTATAATTAAGTTTACCACTACAAAATTTCAATATTTTGTTTGGATGTAACTGAAAGTTTTATACATACACATATTATTTTATATATTATTTCAATCAAAACAATGGTTATGAACTATGGTATTAGTAAATTTATTCAAAAAAATAAATTAATAAATCACCATTTAAATTCAAAATATAATTTACTTGTTTAGTTTCATTTTCAGATCCTTGATTTATTATACTATTGCTACCAATCCTTATGGTCTGTTGTGGTCAAAAGATTTATAGCGGTTACCAGGACCTGTCTCGCACCTCCATTGATTTATCGGAATCTTGGAATTAAATAAACAGAGCAGAACAATCAATTAGCCACCTCAGATTTCACCCTGTCCTTCCTCCGGTTCTTCGGTTTTCAGACGTACTACGAAGGAGTGATTTAACCTATCTAAGGTGTCCGATTTAATTGCTCCAAATCATTCGATAAATATTTATGATGGACTCCTGCGGGGCCTCAGATAGGATTTTGTTCCACTTTCTAAGTTAATTGACAAGGGGTTAATCTATCGGGAAGCTCTAGATAGCATCCGCATGGTAATAGAGTGTGGCAGTAACTGGAAAAAAAAAATTTTTCTTGAAAAAAAATTCGATCAATTTAGCAGATTTCAATGAGAATATATATTTGTTTAAGATTATTACTTTTATTCAACAATCCAACTAACAATCATTTATCACTGTAAAATTGCTATTAAATTCAAATATTTCCGATTATTTGTTAACCAGTGAAGCTCAGAAAGATATATCATAAAGGATTAGATGTAAAAAAAAATTCCTCTCTATTAGATATGTTACTATCAGGAAGTTTCCTCATCTTGCACCTTCGTAAACGTCATGACGTAATTAATGGTTTCATTTCAAAGATAATAGCATCAAGGTATTAGAATTGAAATGGTGCTAATCTCAATGATAATAGTATAAAAGAAATCTATAATCGTTCATTTATTTATTAAATAAATCAGTGATAGAACCATCAATGTTCATCATAACTTTTTCTGTTATTCCCTCTTTACCCGTCTGTCGGTGTTGCTCAAGACATCCTTTGTCCAATCCTCTACAAGGTATATACAACTGACATCCATATGTTGCATCATAAAAACATATTAAAAACTTCCAAAAATGCTGTCAAAATTGAGGAATCAAAGTAAATCCAAACAAATCTCCTCATATAATCGTTACCCTTTACATTGTATCCTTTAATGATATTCCAATACTCTCTGTAGATCAGATCCGCTATCTTTGGACAAACGTCTTACTTGGAATCCATATACAAGACTGAGACGACAGTTTCAACTAAAAATAATATTTAAAGTATCATAATTGAATCTATTCATCCCTCTTTTCTCGGTCTGCGGGGCTCCTCAAGTATCGTAGGTTCTATCCTCTACACGGTTTATACAGCTTACCTCCCTACACTTCCTAGTACCGCCCTTACCACGTATAATACATATGTGTCATCAGTAAATCATAATTCTTTATATACAGTATCTTTTTATAACATTCCATCCCTGTTGAACAGATCCACTACCTGGATTCCAACTGGTCAAACGTTTAAAACTTTTAATTTACATAAACTGCTCGTTGTTTTAGACTCCTTCATCATTTACTGTACAAACGTTCAAAGCTTTCAATTAATTACGTAAGACTCATCTACTCAACAGTAATTAGACCTATTTGGACATACAAAGTTGATATTTGGCGATGTAGTAAACTATCCACTCCTTACAGTTCAAAACCTTACGAAAAATCCTCAATGTACCTTAATCTGTCACAAATAAACTTATCCTTAAAGATCTTAGTGTTCCATGTGTGGCCGGTTTAGCCCAAACCAGATTCCTATTCAGCACTCAGTAAACTAGATAATGGATTTTACATACTCCCACTAACACTCTCGGCCATGCCCCCAGATGTTCCAGTTAAAAGTTTAACAAATAGTCTACAGATTTAGTATTAGTCATACTAACTTAGTGAGCGGTCGATTCCAATTGTTTACCTCAAGTTGTTTTATTGTTTGAAACATTGATTTGTCCGGAAAAACAAGACAAATGAATACAATAAAATTAAGTTAACATAGAATATTTACCAGTTCATTAAATCATCGAAACTTTTTACTGATATTTATAACTGTATACATGTTATACAAGTGAATTTGAGGAAAATGGTTACCATGGCATATCATGTCAATAACATGTAAAGAACTACTCACTAGTAGCACTTCAATAGAAGTTTTCCATTTTAAGGTCTCTTGGCCATCTTCTTTCAGACACCTCAGAAGATTATCGGGGATGAAGAGTAAGGGAAGTTGGGGGATTAGTGGATTCCAGTGGGTATGGTGTTTACTATGAAAGGATAGGTACCTTATTTGGGCTAGATCAGCACCATATGGAACATTTAGATCTTTATAGACAAGCTTGTTTGTGACACAATAAGGAGCATTTTACATTTTACAAAGGATTTAGGATTGTAAGGAATGTATACTAGAAGAATTGTAAGGTTTAGTGGAGCCTCAAAAGCTTAGCTCCGTATGTCAAAATGAGTCCAATTACTATCATGTAAATACGTCTTTAGTAGTTTATTGGTAGCTTTAATGCTTATATAGTAAACGTTGTAGAATTCGTAAAAGACGAGTGGTTTCTAGTATTTTAGTGTGGTATGTTAATGTAATCTTTGAACTCAAATTTCAAATGACTAAACCATGTGGTTTTTTTAACTTTATATTACTTTACGCCACGAGATTTTTTATGGATTATGTATACTAAATAAATACTATTCTATAAATCCTTTTTTTCAAAACTGACATATTTTACTGATGTAGGTATGTGGTTTGCATACAACACGGCAATGCTGGAGTACTGCACTGTTGCTCAATTATTCATTCAGGCATATAAAATTCTTATAGTTACCTTACTTCTGGGATTTCATTGGACTTACTTCAAGTCAGGAAATGTGTTTTGTAAAAGCCAGGCGATAAAAGTGGATAAGATAGTTGCTTGAGCAGAGAGTGACCAGTCCGCTTCCTTCGATTCGGATTTATACCCGCATTCATTAAACTAGCTAAATATATTGAGAACGGAGATCGTGTTCGTTGAAGACTTTATCGCCGCAGAATACAGACTGTGCATTGGGCTCTAAAATGTGTTTCAATTTAACCCTCCATTGCACAGTCCTCTACTGCGGGGAAGAGAAGCGTTTAAGATATGGCTTTACCTTTACGCCTTTTTTTATGCCGAGTCTTATAACCGGCATAAATTCGATTGTGACTTCTTCAGGAGAAATGCATATTTAAGTACAAGAAGAGAGTTACTTTGCATTTACCAGAAGAGACAGTTATATAGTACGTCCTGGTCTTTAAGTCTTCTTTTTTGTGACTATAAAAGTTAGCAAGTATACTGGCAGCTGAAACATGTTTTGTCACGAGCTCCACTATTCTTCCATAAATTACAATCACTGTTGGTGCACTTTAATGTTGAAGAATTTATTGTTTTAACATTAAACCTACCATTTTTTCTCGTATACATTTTTCTACTACAACTTCTCGGTAAAAAACAAAACAAAAAAAAACAAAAAAAACAATAAGAGATAAGTGGATATTAAAAAAAAAACTTTTAATATATTATTAAATAAAAATAGTAAAATCAAAAAGCAATGTGATTAATGTTGTTTCCAAGAACTTCTTCCATAAAATTCGTAAAGGGTTATTTGACCCCTTATGGTAGAAAATGAGAAAATAAATTAATTTACTGTTTGTTTTTTTAATTTCACGCAACATACCAGACTTAAAACACAAGAAACTACTCGTCGTTGACGGCTACTCAAATATTTACTAGACAATCGTTCAAAGCCCTAATTAATTACTTGACAAGAATTAGACCCATTTGTACATACGGAGTTGAGCTATGGTGTTCCACTAACCTAACTATTCTTCTTGTATCCGTTCCTTACAATCCGAAATCCTTCGTAAAATCCTCAATGCTCATTATTGCGTCACAAACAAACTTATCAGTTCAGATCGTAATGTTCATAGTAACATAAGTCTTTCATAGTTAACTCCATACCCACTCGAATCAACTAGTCTCCCAACTAGCCTTAGACTTCATCCTAAATAATCTTCTGAGGTGTCTGAAAAGAATATTTATTTATTTACCTTCTGGTACCATTTACCACCACAGTTTGTTAGAGGCACCATACAAAGGTTAAGACTATAATTTCTTATACAGGTTTGTTTGTTTTAAAAATTGAATAATGTGGTTGTGGAGATGATAAGAATATGATCTAATGTAGTATTTTTTATAAAAGTTCTACTACTGAGTAGTTCTTTACAGATTATTAATATGACATTGTAATTATTTCCCTCAAATTTACTTGTTTTAAATAATATATACAGTTATAAATATCTGTTTAATCAAAGATCGTAAATTCTCCAGATAAAATTTAAAAGGAAGGGTAACTTCCTCACAAATCAACTCAGCCTCTGGAGAGTGGACTGTATATAATTTTATTAAAATAAATGTTTGCAACTTCGGGGAAATTTGAATTATAAAAATGAAAGTAACTCACCCATGTGAAGAAGCGGCCGAATCTATACATTTTTTCTTCTTTTTCCTTTTTCACAAAAGAACGCCTGTTGTCGTGAATGGAGTTAATATATTCATCTCTCTCTACAAGAGCGCCGATTGGTGCGAACAATATCAATAAATAATTTTTAAAAATCTTAAATTTTAAAGACATGGCAAGGATATACCATGTATTATTCGTGGATTACTAATCAAAATTCTCAAGGAAATTTCATGAATTTTCAGAAAATAATAAACTTAACCAAAATCACTTTCATTTCTTATTTTATGTTCCTCTCCATCTATGCCATTCGATTATTTGAATATTCATTAAAACAAATATAGGACGTCTCAGGAATTAAAAAAAAAAAATTAACAATTAAACATTTTTTAGAAACCAATTCAATTATTTTTTATTACTCTTTATTTGAATTAAAAATATACAACCTGCCCCAATTAGGGTCAATAAGTAATTGTGTTCTTCTTAACCGTACATTCATATTTACTTAGAAATTATGAAATAAAGGAAAATCGATTAGAAGAAAAGAAAAAAATATATATAATTACAAAAATGATATTAAACGCTAGATAAATAATTACAGAAAACGCTATTACACATATTAAAAAATATATATATACAATACATTCATATACATTTACAAAATTTAGATTCAGGCAGGAGATTCAGAGACAAGCTTATCTCCCATCATGTGAAGTAAGATAATAATTAAAATGATGATAATGAAATAAACCCTACTGGCATGCCTCCTGAAATAATAACAGAAAAAGGCAATGTGGTAATATATATTTTTTTCCTCTTCTTGTCTTCTAGATCTGCCTAATTTGCGTTACAATTGTTAATTCAGAGTCTTGAAATTCTTCTTCTTCTGCGATCTTCCCTTAGATGGCCATGTTGCTGCCATAATGGGAAGTGAGTGCGTAAAGTCCTATTAAAAATTAATGAAATTAAAAAGTAATCTCTAATCTATCGCTTGTTACTGCTGATTCTACCAAATAAAGGCACCAAAGTTTCCTAAATTTAAGTTTTCCTTTCTCGATCAGAGAAACTACAAAACAATTAGTTTTCACACTGACTTTTAATAATACCCCATCTCTGCTTTGGATTCCTCACTAAGACCTGAAATTCCCCGAAAGTGGGAAAAAAATCCCCAGGCCTAGCAACGTTGACATCACGCTCTTGAATCCCGGATACAGATCAAACATCCCAACCATCAGATGACTGTGTTCTAGGAAACGGACGATCGATTTGTCACCTGTTTCAGAGAGGCGTAATCAATTACCTGTCGACTTATTTACTCCGACCTGAAGGTGACTAATCCATTAGCAAGTATCATAAGGTGCATCATCAAGGTTGCGGTTCTGCCTCAGCGCAAACAGGCCAGATCCAATCTAACTCAGATTTCCTGCACGCGTACTCGAGTCCGGATTTGACAGACGTCACGGCCTTCTTGTCAAAACGTTTCGATATAAAACGAGCCAACATCAATCTTGAAAGAGCTTGTCAGTGATCAAGACTAAGAGCAGTAATGGTAATCTCAACTCCTTACGTTCACTATATTATTATTGAAAATAATGTCATGGTTATTTACTTTGACTAATCCTTTAATTATGCGGACAGGCTCTTCCTATCATTTTTATTTTGTTATAATTAGTTTATCTGATTGTGAGTTAATCTAAATTTTAGGCATTTTATTCTTTATTTTAATTAAAGATTATAACCATTCCGGGATTTACATTTCGTCATCGGGAACGGATTAGATCTAAAATTAACGATTATATATGTTACAATCGTTGAATTATATAAACAAAAATAATGATATAACTTCATAATTGTTGACCAATTTAGTTAGTATGTATAGTTTTATATGGAGAATCTGTTTTTTTATTCTAACTAAACAAATATTTTTAAATTATGTAGCATATGGTAAACATAATTTGAATTTGTCAAATAATTTTTATTACAGTGATGTAAATTATTCTCTTTGTCAATTAATAATTATAAGTAGTGAAATCAGGTGTTTGTCTAGTAAAATTTGTAGAAGAAAAATACTAGGATTCCCTTCGATTCACCTATCGTTTTCCTTTGAAGACTGCAAGAAAGGCGTTCAAAATGAGCATTGAACATACAAAACAAAAAAGTGACGTTAATTTGAATTTTCATTCAAAGCTATAAATTCAGCAGAGCTAAATATAACAATAAATAGGTGTCTAGAAGGGATTTTTCATTAAAAAATTTCATATTTTTAAGTTTGAATAACTGGATTCATATTCGAACCAACGCATTACGATCTTGTTAAAAAACCAAAAAACTATTACCAGAAAATTTGTGACAAATGTCTTCAGAAACCTATTCAATCGCAAAAATTTGATTATTCGATCAGAGTTTATTATTTTAGTTCTGAATACTCAATAAAAACGCCTTTAAAGATAATTTCCGACAATCTCATATACATTAGCTCCGGTATTTCCTAATAATTATCAATACCTGGATATTCTCAGATAAAATGGAAACCGAACAGTTGAAACTACTTAGGCCACTAATTTTAATTTCAAGATGCTTAAATACAAGTAGTAAAATTAAGTCTTCGAACATAACCAGAAATATAAACTACCAATTCCCGAGTAAATATTAAATACACCAATTAAATAGAATTGAACTAGTGTAGTTTCAAGAAAATTATAGCTTCACTTCTTGGTATAATAAAATATTTCCTACAGTGTTTAGAATCGTATCTCTGATTAAAATCAATACTGATGTTTATTTTATTTTCAATAATTTCCTTAGAATAAGAGATTGTTTTGAATCTATGTATGGAGGAATCTGTATTTGGAGGGGGGGGGGGGATCGGGAGGTACTGGTCCCCCTCAAGCTGTATGCTCACTATATATATATGCTCACAGCACAAAGGTAGATGGTCTTTAGCGTGAAACAGGTCCGAATAAAAAATATATTTACTAATACGAAAGTAGTGATTATAAGCAGGGACAAGAAAGTATATTATAATGACTATCTAAAGAAAAGTTTATAAAGTATAAACTTCTAAGAATAGAAACAAAGTAATTATATCTCCAATCAAGTTTCTTATGGTAAATCAGCAATTTAGGCGCTCGAATGTGTTAAAGTTATAGTATTAATGTACCCCAGGAATGATTTCAGACTGTGATATCGAAGAAACAGAAATTAAAGTTTTCGCCTTCATCTTGGCTAGAACTCTGCTCCCGGTGATTTAGGGGTTCGGTGCCTTACCCACTGAACTATCCCGCTCCCTTGTTATTACACTTTAAACAATTATTTATTTTAATAAAATATGTACATAAGTAACTATACGTAGAAAATTTAATTTAGTTTGTTTTTGTATAAACTTTGATTTTTATGTTTTTCGAGGTACTGAATTCGACTTTTAAAACTTCGAAACCGTTCAAAAAAAAACACAAAACTTAGGATATATATATATATATATATTTAGTACAGTTATTGAGGTTTCGTCAATAAGTAAAAACAACTATTTTGGTGACGTTTCGAGACTTTATTGTTCTCATAATCATGCCCTGCATCTTAGTAGGAACATGCATCCTAGTATTCTTCACACTTGCTAGTTTTCTGTTGGGTTTCTAAAGTTTCTTTATCACTGTGATTGCTTCAGGACCGTGGGTTGTCCTGACTTGAAAATACCATTCTTTCGCTATAGATATTTTCCAGTATTGTATGAAGAATACTAGGACATTCCTACGAAGATGCAATGCATGATTGTGAGAACAATATAGTCTCAAAACGTCGCCAAAATAGATGTTTTTATTTATTGACTGAACCTCAAGAACCTTACTAAACATTTAAATTTATTCACACACACACACACACACACACACACACACACACACACACACACACACACACACACACACACACACACACACACACATATATATATATATATATATATATATATATATATATAGATATATATATATATATATATATTTGTGTAATCAAATAAGGAATCTTTGATTAAATTTATTTATAGACATTTCAACATTGCTTGAAAATAACTTGTATCTCCACAACCACATTATTTACTTTTTAAACAAACAAATCTGTACAGGACTTGTAGTTTTCAACATGAGTACGGTGTCTCTAACCCAATGTGGTCGTACACGGCACCAGGAAGTAAATAAATAAATAGATTTATAGGCAGAATTTAATTTAGCTGCATTTTTAAACTTTTGACATTTTATTAAATTATTAAACTATCCAAGCTTTTACAATAAAAGGACGTCACAGATTGATTGGATAGATCTTTGACAACTTCAATGGATCTTTTTTTTTTTTTTTCCTACCCTTCTCTGGGTAAGGGTGTTTTGCTAGCCGGAAAGGTTGGGTATGGAAAATTCATTGCTCAGGATTCATTCCACCCTAAAACATTTGGATTCCAACTTGGGACCTCCGATTTATCATGTTGCTAGAGACACGTTTTGTTCTTTCAAATTTGTACTAACCTATGCCTGTCCCCAAAATTCATTAAATTATCCATTGTGTATACAGCTTTTTAAAATTCTATTATTCTTATCAAATAATACTTATAATTAAGTAAAAAATTTAAAAAGTAATATGGTATTTAATTAAATCTTATTAGTGTCAGTTTTTCAAAACAGTTATTAAATATCAGATGTACGTTTAAAATGTCACCGTAGTTTAATCTAAGACATTCTTAGAACTATATAGCATATTTAACGGTTATTATTGTAATGGCGTTATAAAAAATGCATTGATTTTTTATCGCTGACATAAATATCAATTGGTTACAATCCAGAAGCAATAGTTCAAAGACGGCAGGTTAATTTCCAGATTTCCCTTGTTTTAATGAATCAATAAAAAATCAGATTTACAATCGCAAGGATTGAAATCGTTTAATAAGAGAAAATGACCATTTCATGTTTCATAAACCGTTACCGGATTCTCAACGGACTTAATTTATGTAGACCTGATAAATATCCTTTCCATTCATTTCAATAAGTAAGTGTTCTCGCTCAATGAGAACTTCCTTGAACAATGTCTGTAAATTATTACGTGAATATATTGTTTCTAATTTTGATGTTGTACACTTACTTTTATATATTTAAGTATCAATATTTTGTACAAAATACTCACTCATCCAGTTCTAAAATTCAGAACGGAAACCGAAACTAGGAATAAGACGAAATGTAAAAACTGTTCATATCTAAAGTCAAGATTCTTCGAAAAAGGAACTATACTAGGAAATATTTAAGTGAAAATCGAGATGGAGAAACGAAAAAAAATTTATAGAATATTTAAACATATATTAAAAATATGTAATTTAAGGTGTTATCCTGTATGATGGGTTGAAAGGAAACCGTTGTGAGGAATGGAGGCGTGTGGTAAGGAGATGGAATATGGAACACTACAAGAAATAGAGAGATCTAATTTGTTTTTAGGACTCGCGCTTACGTTATAAAAATAAATAGATTATGACATATTATGATGATGGACATATTAACATGATTTTTGAGGATTGACAAACGAAGAAGATTTATCAAGGGATTATTTTCACTACAAGAGAGTGGCCAGTGTTGTAGAATCTGCACTAGGTAGGGGTCCTGGTAGTGGGGGACATGGTTATGTGGCATCAGAGATTAAAGGCTTAACTTCGCTCTGTAGTAGAAGAAAATGAAAAATAAATCTTTTGGAACTAATTGAAGAAACAAGACCCAGGTACTGCTTACATTTGAGAGAAAGAGAAAAAATTTTGTATACCGAAACAAAATCATAATTATTCATTCTCTTTTATTGATCCAGTACAAATCCAGCCCCTAAAAGTTAATTATCTTTAATTAGAGAAAAACCAGGTGATTGCTATCATCCTGATACCTTTGGCCGAATAACCTGTGCAACCCTACCAAGTATTGAAACATGACTTTGATGGATAAATTATAAATGCGAGTTGTCTTTTGTTAGTTTAACTAAAATCATGTAAAAGATGTTTGAAAACTAAAATCTAGAATCAAATTTAAGTATTGGAGGAATTGCCATTTTATTATTTTTTGTCATTATCACATTTACTGGATGTATGTTTTTATGTACAGTTGTAAATTTCAATAAATAGATAAAAAAAAAAAAAAAAAAAAAAGTATTGGAGAACAGATTTGAAACAAGTATAGTTGGGAGATTATATATATATATATATATATATATATATATATATATATATATATATATATATATATATATATATATATATATATATATATATATATATATATATATATATATATATATATATATATATATATATATATATATATGTATATATATATATATATATATATATATATATATATATATATATATATATATATATATATATATATAGAGAGAGAGAGAGAGAG
The DNA here is from genome assembly GCA_003667255.2 of Euschistus heros. NCBI lineage: Eukaryota > Metazoa > Arthropoda > Insecta > Hemiptera > Pentatomidae > Euschistus > Euschistus heros. The sequence goes on along the minus strand of RCWM02000051.1, from coordinate 3,140,108 downwards.
GGGGGGGAGAGAGAGAGAGAGAGAGAGAGAGAGAGAGAGAGAGAGAGAGAGAGAGAGAGAGAGAGAGAGAGAGAGAGAGAGAGAGAGAGAGAGAGAGAGAGAGAGAGAGAGAGAGAGAGAGAGAGAGAGAGAGAGAGAGAGAGAGAGAGAGAGGGAGAGAGAGAGAGAGTGAGTGAGTGAGAAAGAGGGTGTGAGGGAGGGAGATTTTTATTGTCTCATACTTTTGGAAACTGAGCTCATAATGATAGTGACGGATTGTGTATGTGAGAGAGTGTGTGTGTGTGTGTGAGGGACAGAGAGAGAGATACTGAGAGAGGGAGAGAGAGAGAGAGAGAGAGAGAGAGAGAGAGAGAGAGAGAGAGAGAGAGAGAGAGAGAGAGAGAGAGAGAGAGAGAGAGAGAGAGAGAGAGAGAGAGAGAGCTAGATTTCAACGTGATGGTTTAATTTAAACGCACTTTCCTCACTAATTTAACTTACAATCATTTAATACTCCCAAAAAACGATAGTTCCTTTATCCAACAGAACGAAACATGTTTCTCAAGAGTGCCATTCAAAGAGGTCATTTAGAAAAAAAAAAATGTATTATACAAGGTGTAGCAATTATTATTATTATAAAGGAATCTTTCACTGCGTCTCAAGCATACATTTAATAAATGTGTTTTAAGGCGGCATTTCTCTAAGGAGCAACGATGTTCCTTCATTTAGAAAATTTTATATCTAAACGATTCGAATCATTCTAAAATGTAGTTATTAGAAAAATATAACAGTCTTGTATTTATTGTAAATAATGTTGGAGAGTCAGTGAAGCCTGATTGATTTCTGAGATTCATGTCAAATCAAACGAAACTTTTCTGCTTATGTTGCTATAATTATATTAATGTAAGTGGGAATATTGTGCATTTTAATACTGTGTTGCAAAGGAGCAATTTGAAACAGAAATGTTTAAGTCTTAACAAAAGACTAACTTTTATATCCACTTCTACATAAACGATCAACATTGGAAATGACGCAAAGGCTAAATACTTATAATTAATATAGTCTAACAAATTTACGGAATAACTAACACAATCACCCTGGAACACGTTTCTCTCAGAATGATAGATTCGTAGATAGAGAGATAGAATGATGATAGTAATTCTCCAAGTTACTAGCCTACATCCAGACTTCACTATAATAACTTTAAAAAGGTCTAATACAAACCATGGCCTCTAGAAACATGCCATGGTAATACCCGAAGAAGGCTAAAAAGGAGTTGGTTGATAGATCTACTCCATTAACAAAAAGGTTGTAGGGGATCTTCGGACTATTTGTTTCTCTTACGGTTAATTATATTGAGGACTTTCCAGAACTGTAACCCCAAGAACTAATTTGATTGTAAAATCATACTCATAATATCGGAAGAGATATAGCACTCTCTCTCAGCCTTCACTTAATTCTGCTAGTGAGGTAGTCGAGAGAGCAGAAATGGGAACTCTCTGAGCCCGGCTTGCCCTTCCAAATTGGGGATACTAGCTTAGATTGGTGTTTCCCCGGGATGCTTGTACGAGATATAATATAAAGAGTATGATTTATTTAAGATTCTTTTTTCTTTTTCTTCCTCAATTTTCGTTTATTAGTTTCAACAATTATTGCTTATCTTGTATCATTATTTAATACATTTTATTTTATATTTTGTATAGTTAGAGGCTGTTTATTTTCTTTCATTTTTCAAAATTGGTTTTACATCATTGTACATATTCTATGAATAAGTCATTGTCATTAATATGAACTCATTGCTTTTAAATTAGGCAGCTTGTAAAAAATTTTATTTATTTTTTTTTTGTAACAATTTATTGAAATTTACAACTGTACAAAATTTTTACATCAAGTAAATTGGATGGTTTAGTGGAGTCCCAAAGCTCAACTCCGTACGTCCAGATAGGTCTAATCACAGCCATGTATATTAGTCTTTTGTAATTAATTGGTAGTTTTGAACGTTTGTCTAGTAATTGTTGAAGTAGTCTGTAACGTCGGGCAGCTTCTTGTTGTTCAGGTCTTGTTTATAAAAATAAAAAATAAATAATTATAGGGAGATAAACTTGATATGTTTTTTCAACACTTTTCGACAGCAATACAAAGATAAATAAGCTAGCGATACTCCACATGGAACGGTAGAAATGCCTTTTCCTGTAAAAACAGACTCATCTGCCCATAAAATTCACCTCAAAAAGTGGTATTCTTCAACACAATCTGCATTCAGAAGCTAACAACAAGATTGAGGTCTATATTTATTATCATTGGATTTTAAAAATTATATTGAAAATTTAATAAAATAAATCCTATATAATATTAATAAATAGGTAAATGTATTAACATAAGATCCTCTGATCTGGTGTCGCTTTATTGACAATTTTATTTTTTTTTTATTAAACAATTTTTTTTTCTTTGCTTTTTATTCCAATGAAGAGTTTATTATGTTTAAAATACACATTTTCATTAAGGGGTTTAACATTCGAAAGCTTATTAAATTTGCAAGTTTTTGAAAGATTTGACATTTTGTGAATAGTTTTTTCGAAAAACGGTGAGCGTTGAAGTAATATAAGACATTGTGACTTCCTCAAATAAGGTGAAGATCAAGCTGTTCTTTAGATACCAAGCTTCAAAATACAAGGTTACAGGTACTCAGCTATTATAGAAAATTTAATGCTAAATCCGAAAATGTGGTCAAAATTTAAAAACATTTTAAAAAAAATGGAGATATTACAGCTTTTAATGGGAAAACGTGGATTCCTCAAAAAAGTCTTATCGTATATCTGCAACAGATTGGAATATAAAGATGAGATTTGCGGAATTTTGCTACATTTTTGATCTAGTTTCATCCGATTTTTTTTTTTTTTTTTTTTTACACTAACAGATACTCACCCTGTATGTCTTATGAATTTATTTTTTTCTTTTTGCATGCTTTCTTCTATACAAGATTTTTATTGATAAATCAATTAAACTTCAATCATTAGTTTAAAATATCGAAGTTTACTAATGAAAGCGGGCGAAGCCGCGACTGGAATGCTAGTAATAAATAAAATGAATCAATAAATTGTAAAAAGAGAAGTTTGATACTGAAAAGGCGGCTTGCAGTAAAAGTCCTTTGAAGCTGAGTTAGACATTTGTCTTTTCAATCTACTAATCGACACCTGGGACAGTATCGCCCGTCGTCGGGCGTCGAAGGGGTGAGGACTTGCGGTGAGATAGCGGCGACAAATAAAAAGGAAAGCACCCTTCAGAGAGGACGGCAATATAAATCGGCGGGGCTAGGCAAGGAGAACAATATAGAGCTAGGGAGGGCGCTAAAATAGAGCCGCTCTGATCCTCCATTTTAATTGCCCCATCACTCGCACCTATTGGAGGTGTTGGTAACGAGCTGCCGCCTGGCCACATCTCTCCTGTTCGCCTCCTCTCCCGTTCCTCACCTTTCACTATTGTCTGAATTAATGCCCGCAGCTTGATAGATCTATTCATTATTGTATCTCAGCTCCAGGTTACGGCCGTGTTTATTGAATTCTTGAAATAATTGGAGCTGTTAGTTCTGAAAGACGAGATTGCATCCGTTATTTCTTAAGGAATCGATTTTTTTTATAAGCGATAAAAAGTACATATACTTGCTTATCCCGAACAGAAAATCTACAGTAAGCCATTGTTCTGTTCAAATTACAAAACATTCCATAATTTTTTATCCTTTATCATGGATCATGATTTATCCGTGGCCTAATTGGTTAAAAGTGGTTTTTGAGGAACTTGAGGGCGTTACGCGTCGTTTGACTCGCTTTAGCTTGGATCAAAAATCCATATCTTCCTTATCATAAATTTTACGAAAAACCTTTTTTAACTGATAACATTTATTGCTAGGAACTACCGTTTAGAAGCTAAAAACCTTCCTATATTCATGATCTATTAATTCTGCGCTCTTCTATCCACCTCCTAAACACTAGATTCCAACCTTTCAACCTGTATATCCCGTCACATAAAACTGCTTCCTTTGAAAAATCCCTCATCATTCGTGCTACCTCCTTCTGGAATTTCGTACCCACTTCTATTCGTAAACCAGCTTCTCTAACTTCCTTTAAAAATAATTTATTTCTGTACCTTTTAGACAATCAATCTTCTGCAAATATGTCTATAATCAAATGAATACTTAGAATTACATTTTTATTTTTTTTGTCCCTTCCTTTTTTTATATGTACACATATATATGATTGTATTTTATGTTATTATCATTTCATATATATATATATATATATATATATATATATATATATATATATATATATATATATATATATATATATATATATATATATATATATATATATATATATATATATATATATATATATATATATTTTATTTTTTTTTTCACGAAAATGCCATAGAGACCACGCGAATATTACGAAGATGGATTTTTAATTCTGTCCCTTCTCATGATCCATATATCCTTCATTATTTCTGATTGCCTCCGTCTCCACTCTTCTGTCCGGGCCATACCTTCCTTTGGCTCCTTCCTGTCCACAAGAACCGCTATTCCTTGTTGTTTCCTTCTATATTCTCCTCTATCAAGGCAGTCACGGTCCTCAATTCCCAGTTTACTGGTCTCCTCTTTCAGCTGTTTTATGTATCCTTGTGCACTCTTGTAATCCCAAATTTTCTGAAAAATAGCCTTATTAAGTCTTTCCTCAGGCATTCTTACCATATGTCAATAAAACTTCAGTCACTTAATTCTTATCTCTGTCTTTATGTTCGTTGTTTCTTTGTAGATCTCCTCATTTGATCTTAACCTGTATCCTTCCTGGGTTTTCCTAGGGCCGTAAATTCTCCTTAGGGTCTTTCTTTCTACTGTCAGCATTCTTTCCAGGCTATGGAGGTTCATGGTCTCTGTCCCATATATTATAACTGGCCTTACTACAGTATTGTAGTGCCTGATCTTTGCTTTTATGGACAGGCTCTTTTTATTGTAAATGTTACTGGTTACAAAGCTTGATCTCTCAAGTTTAGCGATCTTTTCCTTCATGCTCTCCCTTTCCAATCCTCTACTGCAGATGATCTTCCCTAGGTATTTAAATTTCTATGTACTATATATATATATACTTTTTTTTTAATTTAATTTATTTTTTTTACTGCCAAAAATGTACGCCGTAATTACTGAAGAATTTAATTTGTAAATATTACGGCCATATAATTGTACTTCTAACTGTGCATTATTATTATTATTAGGGGACTGTAAGTCCCAGAATAAAGTTTATTTTTTCATTTCATTCATTATATTGGTTTGAATGAAAAATTTTACGTTTGAAACCACTATGTTTTACTTGCTTGAGGCACGCATGATGGTATAGAAGGATCAATACAATTAGGATTAATAAATTAATTTCCACTTCTATTGGGATTATTTTATTAGTTTCTAACATTCAGCACTATGTTACATTGATTATATACACTAAAGTTTTCAAAAATGTTAGACAAGAAATCAAACATTAGTACTCACCTCAGGAGATCTAACAGATATCTGAAATATATCCATTTTGAGAAGAAAGGAGGGTGGTAGTTGAAATTTTGGGGGTTTACTTTGGGATTTCCCTTATGTCTCATCGGAATTTTCCATTCCTATTGGAACAAAACTGAAAATAGGGCTATTGGAAATGTTTATCTGGGCATTTAAACAAAAATCTGGATCGATTTTAAACGAGTTTATTATTTCTAAGATTCATAAATATTTAATTTTAGGCTATTTTATACTTCATGTATTATTTTTACTCCCGAGTCTTTACTTTTTTTATGGTTACTTAAATTTTTTAGTGTATTCAGTATATATTCATTGTATGTAATATTTCAACTATTTTTTAGTGTAGGGGCTTTTTTGGCACACTCTAGCTCTGTCGGTGTTGCACGGATCGAAAATATGACGACAGTTTTTTTTATCAGAAATTGAAGAGATAAGATTTTTTTTATAACATTCCTTGCTAGTACCTACCGTTTAGTGATATATTGGTTTGAATTAAAAAACTCATGTTAGGAACCCTTATTTTTAAGTTTAGGGGTCAAGGGGACAGGCAAACCTTAAAACATTTTCCATGTTCCCTTCCAAATAGTGTCCTCTTGCCAACTTCTGCTGCATCATATTTACTATTTTCTCTCCCTTTAATATTCTTTCACCCTCTCTCCATGTTTTCGGTTTTGATCTTCCGACCACATCCTGTTCTTAGATGTACCTCGGAATCGTAGCCTAAGCCCAGGTTATAGCCGTGTTTATTGAATTCTTCAAATAATTGGAGTCGCTATTTTTGAAAAACAGGATTGGTTCTGTTAGCTCATACGGAACCGAATTTTTCTATAAGCTGTAAAGATATACGTACACTTGGTCATTCCGAAAAGAAATTCAATGAAGGTAAATTTTAAATTCTGCATATCTATACATAATATAGTGTTGACCACGAATATTTATATATCGTTATATCGTGATTTTTTTTTTTTATATGAAATGCCTTTATCAATATTCAAATCACGTTACAATTTTATTCCTGCTCATTTTTTTGTTTATGCTAATTTAGGTAACAACATAGAACTAGGGTAAATCACGGGTTATAGTCATAGTTAAGGAAATTGATTGATGCAAAAGAGGATATCGCCTAGACTGATTCGCAGATTACTATTTTTTTTACATATTTAGATTCCCAAATTCTTGTTCTATTAAATGGTAAATTTACTAAAGCTCTGTATTTTTCCTTGAAATAGATTTTTCAGTTTTTATGCAAATATCCTAAAAATACCAGTTATGGGCACAGTGTATGAGTTATGGTCATAGTAAAAACTAGTTATGGTCATATGAACAAAAATTTTGTAAACAATTGTTTTTATTATTTTAAAATTCACTATTTATGCATACCTATCAATCATTTGAGGTTAATAAAAAAATAAGGATTAATTAATCAAAAATAAAACTCCGAAAACACTTATATTACATATACAATTATATTACAGTCGTCACCATTAAAAATCCGCGATCAGTGACACAAAACATCAAATACTTGTTCTTCTTTCAAAATATTTTCCACTGAGTCTAACCAACCACGGATGTCTTTCTCAGACACACAAGAGTTGGCTGGTGATACGGCTTCAGTGGTTCTACTGGAGATATTTGGATGGCGACCGATAAAACCCCTATACCATCCGTCACTGGGCATACCATCTTTAAATTTACATTGTCGGTTCGAAACTATTGCTAGGTCTTTGACGTTTAAGAATAAATCAATTTTTCGTTTGGGAAACCCCCGTCTAGAGCAATGAATAATCCATTTCTCTAACAGATCCTCCTCTTCAGCAGACAAAATGGGGTCTGCCACCACACTGAAACCTTCCTGTGCACTTTAATCTTCGAGTTAACATCATCCTTGGGATTTTGTAACTGTTATAATGAAAGGGAGTAATAACATTGGTACTAGGTATTTTAAGTTAGAAAAACATCCATTTCAAAAACACATACATTTTCGCTATAGATTTTACAGTAGCCCCTTTAAGAATTTTTTCTTTTGCCTGTGTGGCATCATCTTCAGAGTACGAATATCGTATTTTAGGCATAGTTACAAATAAGTATTTACTGTAAAAAAAGAAGATTCTAAAAAAGCATCTTGAAGAAAAAATAAAATTGTAAAAGCAAGTGACCATTATACATTTATACACTGATCGTAACTAGTTATGGTCACTGATAGACCTAACATTGTCACCCATGACCAAAACTAGTAAACGTTATCGTATTTTACTTTTAAGATAATACAATCAAACCAGGAAAAATCTATATTTTTTTAGGAGTAAGAACACTTGTTATGCCAAAAAACTTGAAATGGTCATGGGTGACCGTAACTAAAATCATAGATATTTATAGACCGGTTGTGGTCAGTTGAAAATTTTAATTGATTAAAGTGACCAAATGAAAAACAAAGGGGTCTGAAGAAAAACAGAAATCAAAATGAGCAGATACATACCTTTAAAACCTGAAATTGGCAAAGAATTTCAAAGCAATTCCTTAATAATGTACACTTGTAAAATCACACCTACTACACACAGGAGCTATTATACAACACTAATTCGGGAAAACATTAACGAAGCCAAACGGAAATGGATGGGAGAGAAGGATTCATTAGCAAGTGAGTCATAAGCCCTTCCGTGAAACGTCTCTTAAAATGATCTAACAAAGAAAACAAGCAAAGGCTTATTTTTGTTAAAAACGCAAAAACCTGTCCATAACTGGTGAGGTGACCATAACTAGTGATTTACCCTACTGCTCCTCCGAATTCGTCTAAAAAGAAATTTGTTATATTGAATTGAAAAAAACAAAACAAAAAAAAACAAATACAGATGAGTTCAGAACCTCCTTTTTTTGAAGTCGGTTGAAAATATTGATATTTTGTAATATACACTTCATTATTGTGAGTAATTTTCATTGTAGTTATTATGAAAATTAAATATCTCTTTCTTCGGCTGTAGATCGGCTTCGGGGTCTGGAGACCCTCCTGGGCCTCGCATAGCCTCCTTAAAGTGGGTATCCTTAATTGAGGAAAAAATCTGGTAGTTGAGCGTGATTGCGGACCACATCACATCTTTGTATAACTGTTGGTCACATATAATACTTCTGTACCAAGTATGTGTTGTTGCAATACAGGTTTTTCTTTTTTATTATTTGATGATTCTTACTTTTGCGATTTCTAAAGTCCATTCATTCAGTAGGTTAAGGATATGTCTTTTAAATTGTAGACAATAAATTAGAATTATTTTAAAATTTAGTGGTAATAGTAGCAGCATTTTAAAATATGTTCTACCATATCAATCCTATACCATATCAATACGAATCAATCTTACATGTATGAAACTGTAGATCTAAATTTCGTAATGTAACGTTTCATTATATATAACCTGATAATTTAATTTAATTTATAACCGATATATTATATATTATAAATAATATAATACTGACTAGTAGCATATGGAAGTGTAATGTATTCAATCATGAATAAATCATATCGAGGTAGTCCCATAATCTTCACCTATTGCTCTAATATATCATAAATACTATCTTACGAATGGAATATTATTTATATTAATTTATTCTTCTTATAAATGGGATTGTATTTTCTTAATTTATTAATATTACTTAAGTTGAAATAGTAGCTTTACAAAGAAAAAAATAGACATTAATTGTATATTTAGAAATTGATTAATCATGAAAAAAGCTTATGATTTTTATGTTTACATATCCATCAAATTTATAGTTTTAGGACGCCATTAATCAAATGAAATTAATAGTAACTAAATTAGCATAAAGTATGTTGCGCGCAAGAATTAGTGATTTTTTATTCTGACGACAATGTCCAGCATTATTAATATCTTTTACTTACACCTGTCGCTCAAACAGTGAAAATAAACGAATGTGAAATAAAACAGTATAAAATTGGCATGTCTAGCATGTGGGAGTTCAGCACCCATCGGTACCTACAGCACCTAGTCTTGCATTTTTTAGATTTATCTTGGAAGATCTCTTAGCCAGCTCCTCTTCGGCCTTCTTCGGGGTGACTCAGGCATATCCAAAGTCACCATTTGTGAATTATTGCGATGTAGTTTCTTTGAAGTTTGTCATAAAAGCTATTGTATGAAGTGTGAATATTGTCATGCACCGTGTTTTTGTCCACATCTGTATGTAATGTTCTATTACTGACGTACCAGGGTGAGCGTGTTACGATTCTTAAACCCTTAGACCGAAAAGTTTGTAATTTTTTAATGAGAGACTTTTTTTCTGCCCCACATATTTTTGATGCGTAGTTTCATTAAGAATTCAGCAAGTTAATATAAGTATTTAATCGTTGTCTGATTTTTAGAATCAATTGTTTGTGAAGTATAGAGTATAGGATTCTTGGTCTATTGTTAATACGGAGGCGTTTCATTTTCACGTAAGGGCCCAAGTCACCCTTCTTTCAAATGTAAGTTCTAAGCACTGAACTGAAATTGTTTGTTGAATAGGTTTATTGTTTATATAGACGGCAAGGCAGGGGTCATTTCTAGAAACGTCCGTGATGTCTTAATGTCTTGTCAGAATTGCTGTATCGTCTGCGTACGTAGATATTATAGAGTTATTGTAAGTGGGAATGCTGTGTATTTTAATACTGTATAGCAAAGGAGCAATGTGAAACAGAAAAACTTAAGTCTTAACAAAATACTAATATTTGTATATCCACTTTTACATAGACGATTAACATTAAAAATAATGCAAAGGCTAAATACTTGTACTTACTTATTAAACTACAATTTTACAAATTTACAGAATAGCTAACAAAATCACCCTGGAACACGTTACTCTCAGAATTACGGAACCTTATGATACAAAGCTACATCCAGGCGGCAGTACAATAACATCAAAACATTCTAATACAAACCATGGCCTCGATAAACATGCCAGATAATCACCGAAGAAGGCTAAAAAGGAGATGGTTGAGAGGTCTACTCCGTTAGCTGGAAATTAAAAATACATTATTTGAGATTTTGTGTCTATAAAAAAAAAAAAAAAAAAAAAAAATAGTTTCACATTTCATTTAAAAATATGGCGATATTTTTTTTTTTTTTTCTAATGAGCTCTTAAATAAAGCTTACTCGGATACAATAATATTTATGGTATCATAGACTATTGTTAATATATCAGATAGAGTACCTATCTACTGGAAGGTAAGGCCCGGACGACTCACGCTCAGCCCGTGCCCACAAGATATCCTAGACACAGTTAATGAGGACTGTGTTGCAGCTCAGAGATTTGCATACATCTGCATAGGGCGGTGATATACCGTCGCTGCATCGGCTGTCCCCTGGATCTATGGCCGCTCCCTTTCCGCTACCTTCTTTATCTCCTCTCTCTGCTCCACTCTCTAGGTCTCGGCTCTCTCCTTCTCGGCGATTTATTGTAGTCACACGAGCATACTAGTCCATGGTTCCGCAGTGCATCTCGTTGATTCACTAGCATTTGATTGAAACCATCCAGTAGGTTATTCGGAATTCGATGCAGGTTTATAGTTTCAAAATATATGAAACAAAATAAATTGTTTGCAATTTAAATTCAAACTCTCCATTACCTCCAATACATTACTCAATACTCTGTATCGAAATAGTGAATTTTTACCACTTATAAAAGTTGTCCAGGTGTCTAAGAAAAATGTAGTCAGCGAGAAGTCTGGTGAGTAGAGTTGATGAGGCAAAGTCCCATACAGCTTAAAAAAATTGCGGTACGTGAGAAATAGGTGGCCAGTTAATGCATAAGGTTTTAGAGCTTTTTTACTTTTCCTATTCCCTTGAAGGACGAGTTTTCCTTTAGGTTAATTATCAATACACGACATATCGACCAAAAATAATGATACATCGATATATCCTTTTTATTTTTTTACAGTTAAATTCCTAATTATTTTATCATTTTACCTAATTTATGTAACGACATCGAGCCACTTCTCCACCAAATTCCTTTTAAAATGAATTTAGTGTTTTATATATTGATATTTTTTTTTATTTCCACTTCCTTAATGTGAGAAATTTAAATTTTGTATATTGTGTGAATGAATTTTTTGTCATCAATATTACTTATTGCCTTAACCCTTTAACGGGCAGGCTGGGAATTTTTGAATTTGTTTCTTCTTTTTTTTTCCTTTGAACGGCTATGGCCACGCTAACCCCCACACATGTATCATGAAATTCAAGGTTGAATAAAGGATATAAGATGGTAATGAGTAGGATAATGCGTCGGAAAGTACGTCATTTATTGAGCAATGAAATGAAATGAAATGAAATAGCCTTTATTTATGCAAAAGAAATTGTATACAGATTCACAATAAATATTCAGAATCTAAACAGGAGAAAAGAAAAGCATATAAAATAAAAATATTGACTTTTTGGTTTCTATAAATGTAAATCAAAACATATTCTGTTATCATAAACATGTCATAAGCATATTCTGTTCTATAAATATAAATCATAAACATATTCTGTTATCATAAACATGTCATAAGCATATTCTGTTCTATAAATATAAATCATAAACATATTCTTTCCTTTCTTCCTTCCTTTCATGCATAGGCCTTCCCTTTCGGGAGTAATAGTCAGCACTTCCCGGGGTGACTGGCCCTATTGGGATGTGAGTTCGGTCCACTTCTTCTTCCAAACGTCTCTGTCCCTAGCAGCTCTCCACCAAAGGGGTCCTGCCTGCAGTTTAAACGTGTCACTCCACCTTTTCTTTGGGCGCCCTTTTCCTCTTTTTAGGTCATATGGAGTCCATTCAGTAACAATTTTCGACCATCTATTTTCTTCACACCGAAGAATACCATATGCCCAGCCCACTTCCATTTGCTCAGTTTTATCCGCCTGAGTGTGTCTGTGAGCCCTGTTTCTTTCTTAATCTGGATAGTTCTCACCCTGTCGCTTCCAGGTGTGGCAGAACAATATCGAAAGATCTATTATTTATTGAGCAAAAGGCATTAAATATGTGTATCCTCGAGGATTTGCCTGTTAAAGGGTTAAGGTAAGGCAGATTGTTGTAATATTATTTCTATGTAACATTTAGTATTCAAAAGCAAGTATACCACAATGTTTTCACTCAATTTATTCCTAGTTAGTAAAATGGTTTGTTCAGCTCTATAATGTAATCGGTTTGTTGGTACTGAAGTGGAACAGTAGTATTTGGCCAATATATTTCATGGCCAACCTACGTAGAAATCGAAAAAATCTCCTTTATTTAAAAAACTTTTATAAGGATTTGTTAATTTTTTTTAAAAATATATATAGCTCTACGTTGTATTTTTATAATGCAGTGAAAACGATATAGTTCTCAAGAAAATGCTGTACGGCACGTCTGATGGACAGCGACTGAGAGGGAGGCCGAGAGTGACGTGGTTGCAAAATTTCGAAAAGGATTTCCAAAAAATAAGGGTCAAAAGGGTTTCTAACACATAATTAATTGTTTCTACGCTCTATTTTTATATTTAAGCTGTATGAATAGCTCGAATACGTGTCTTCAGACTTAGAAAAACCACAAGGCATTCAAGAGACGGGACAACGAGATCTATGGGCACTGCAAAAAAGCCGAGGGGATTGTGACAGAGGCGGTTAGGGCACTAACTAGACCTGAGATCGGAGATAGGATTGAGCGATACCCGCTGGCTCATTACCTCACAAATAGCAAATCAATCGCCTCCACGCGACGGACGTTTCTATAGCTGCATCCTCTCTTATCGCCTCCGTGTCCCCTCCTCCGTCAGGTGCATTAACTCCATTAGCCAGGTGTAAAAAGGGATCCTAATTACCCGTCCGGGTCTGGAATTTCGCATTGCAAGCCTCTCCGTAAATGGTCATGTCCTCCGTCTGTTCAAAATATATTTGCTTTATTTAGTAATTAAAATTTTGTAAGAATAATACATTTTCGTCTGTTTAAATTAATTGTTTATAAGATAGTAAACTTTGTTATTATTTGATTCTTAAAAATAAATCTTCTCAATAAGAAGATTAACAATTCTTCTTAAAAATAAACAGCTTCTCTGCTATTAGAAAATTGGTCGGTACATCGCAGTACTATCTTCAAGTATTTGGGAGTTTATATCGATGGCAGGGGAACGCTTGAGAGCGACATTAAAGAAAAGATAAAGAACGGAAGAAAGCTGATTGGCATGATGAACTCTGTACTGTGGAGCCCAAATGTTTCACTAGAAACCAAGAAGAGGATTTTCTAATCCTTTATGGTTCGGAAATGTGGGTGGTTGGAACAAGAGATGCACAGAGCTTACAAGCTGTCGAAATGGATTTTTGGAGAAGAAGCTGTCGCATTTTCAGGGTGACTAATTCTGCCATACGAAGTATCGTCAAGGCGGAAAACACTATAGTTCACACTATTCACACCAAACAGCTGCTGTGGTATGGCCATTTAAGAAGAATGGGCCAAGAAAGATGGCCAAAAAGGATATTTAACTACCTCCCGGAAGAAAGACGAAAAAGAGGCCGCCCAAGGAAAACATGGATTCAAGTAGTTGAGGAGGTAATGGCGGCGAGAGGATTACGGGAAGGAGATTGGGAAGACCGAGAATACTGGCGGTCCATTGTATTGGGTCTCGGTATATGACCTAAGGTCGTCAAATCCGAAAGAGAAAAAAAAAAAATAAATAAATCTTAATAATTTTGTATTTGTGATAAATAACTTTTATACAATAGGTAAAAAAAAAAAAAAATATTATAATTTATATATTCATTATTATTATAAGGCGATAAGCAAGATGAATAATTTTTTTTCTTGTTCTTTTCGTTTGCCCAGTATTCTCGCATTCATATCGCAAATGTCTGCTTTCGTCTGTCTGACCATTTTGGCCTGCTTCTGCTTTGCTTGATCTGGCGTTATCTCCCATTTGTCCATTTTGGGATATTTATTTACTCAAGATGTTTCAGTCCGTGATTTCGGTTTCTTTTATGTTGGTTTCCTTGTGATCCTTCTGGATTTCAGCTATCCAAAGATTTTTTATCTTGGTTGACGACATTATCCTGACGTTATTTTTACTGCATAGGTCAATCAATCTCATGCCATTTTTGTTTGTAAATTTGTTTGCAGGGTATCATCCTACCGTTTTCCTATATCTCCTTTCTTGACCAACTTGTGCGTTGAAGTCTCCTAGATCTTTACATCTTCCCTGGAGATTTTAGACATTCTCAGTTCTAAATCTTTCCAAAACTCTTCTGTCTTTTCGGATTATTTTTTATTGGTGTACCTTAATGAGTGTGGATTCGATTCGGATGGTCCTCAATCTGTTTCTGATAGGATTTATCAAGAATCTAATATGTTCTTGTGTACTATAAAGGCATGCTAAACAGTGCTGCTCCTTTACAGACTGTTGTTAGTTCCGCTTTTGATATTTTTGGACCATTGTATCTGAATCTGTGAATCGTGTTTCCGGTACAGCTAGAATTCGGATCTTCTGTTCGGTAAGTTCTGTTATGAGATTGATAAATGTATATTTATTTAATTTGTATTCTGACAGCTTTTTGTAAAACTGTTTTTTTTTTTTTTTTTTTTTTTTTTTTTTTTTTTTTTTTTTTTTTTTTTTTTTTTTTTTTTTTTTTTTTTTTTTTTTTTTTTTTTTTTTTTTTTTTTTTTTTTTTTTTTTTTTTTTTTTTTTTTTTTTTTTTTTTTGAGTATTGAAAATGATGTTCATATACACATATACTTCTGTAAAAATATACGTAAGATAGTGTTAATTGGAGTTAAATTCTATATTTAAAACAAGTTACAAATTTAATTATTTTATTTATTGAAAATTTTTAAATATATTTTGTTTATTTTTTTCCCAAATTTGAAAGATATAACGTTCATGGTTTACATAGGTATTATAATGAATATTATTATTTCCTATTTATATTGTAGCGTTGATTGGTTAATTTTTATTTTTTTAATAATTAATTAATTAATAATTAAATTAAATTAGCATTTAATGATTGTTCGAAATAAATAAAGTTGAGAGAAAGGAGGCTTTAATCGTGACTTTTTTTTATTCAAACCAATACAGTTCCTAAATACTAGATCCTCGTGAAATGTTCTATAACAAAAAATTATTCGCTATTAAATTAAGGAAAATCATAAATATTCGACCCGAGCTACACCGACAAAGAGCTGGAGCTTGTCACATTTTTGAGTGTGAAAAAGAAGTTATACAAGAAAATTACAGACCCCAAGTCAAAAGGCATATCCACGTCAAAATATTATGATGTAACATATTTATTTTGTAGTATTTATTAACTGTTTTTTATATTCTGAGAGCTTTCCGTATAGCTGCCCTTTTTTTCAGTATTGAAAATGATGTTTATGTAAGAGGTAATAATTGGAGTTTAAATTTTATATATTAAAACAAGTAAAAAATTCTAATTTCTTTTAAATTAAAAATTTATACATTTTTTTTATTTAACGTTTCTTTGAAGTTGAAGACATGCCATTCATGGTTTATATATGTATTATATTTCATATTAAAATATTAATGTTGATTGGTGGTTTTTTTTGTGATTAGTGTTTTAAGAATAATAAGTAAATTTCCCATAATATTAAATTTAGACAATCCCAATCCATATTAAATTAGGGTAGATGAAACAGTTTGTAAAATCGTTAGAAAGTACGGGGACTGTTTTAAATGTCTATGTACAAAATTCCCGAAGGAATCAGAAGTAAAGTTGAAAGATGGAGTTTTCACTAGCCCTGACATCAGAAAACTTTTAACCGACACCATCTTTGTGTAAAGTATGAATGAGAAGGAAAAAGAAGCTTGGTTATCGTTCAAGGATGTTTTGCGAAAGTTTTTTAGAAATGCTAAGGATCCTGACAACAAAACCATTCATCAACGGATGCTAACAGCATACGAAGCTCAAGGCTGCAAGATGAGCTTGAAGGTCCATTTTTTACACTCCCACATAGAAGATTTTCCTGAAAACCTGGGAGCTTACAGTGAAGAACGGGGGGGGAGCGCTTTCGCCAGGATGTCCGTGATATCGAGAGGCGGTAGCAAGGAAGATGGGATGTCACTATACTTGCAAAATACTGTTGGATGCTTAAGCGGGAAACTTAAGATGGAAATCTGAAAAGAACTCGGCGAAGTATCAAGGTTTCGTAAAAGAAAAGGTTTCGTAAAATATATAAATAAATGTAATATTGTTACTTTATGTCTGAAAATAATGTTTCGTTGGATGTAAAAATTTATTATATTGATAATAATTTTTAATAAACGAGTGCTTTTACCAATTTTTTGTGTTTGAATTAGCAAAAACCCCTTATGTGATAGAAAAAAAAAAGACATCACTTCTGACGTCAGCGCATTCTAAAACAAATAATTCAGTTAAAATATCTCATGCAGCTAACAAACAAAATTTTTTTGCAGACCAGTGTAATTATTTTTATATCATTTTGGATAAATAATTTACACTCATTTATTTAAAGTGAATTAATTTAAGAAATAGGCTGGTTTAGGAGCTGTAAGGTTTAATTCCATCTAAGTGTCAAAAAGAAGTCTAAAATGGATTTAAAAAATCTTACAGAAAGTTCATTTTTCTGTTAATGAAAGTTAATGAACTCTTGTAGAAAAGTGTTATGTTTACGTATAATTTTGATATTATGATATTCTCTAGGTTGGAAACTGACCCTTCCTGATAAAGGAATCTCGTGGATTACAAAGAACCTTTTATATATATATTTTTTTTTTTATCGTAATTTTATTATATTATTTTGTAGGACTACATTCTCAAGAGGAAGTGAAAACTTCAGTCCTTGAACTGCGTCTACATTGGACTGTTGTTGATAACTAACTAATAGGAAAGGTTCTATAAGCATAATTACATGCTCCATTTCTGCACAGTTCTGCTATGCCTTCCTTGACTTCTCCGCTTGAACTTACACGACATTGGACCAATTTATTATGTAAATATTGCCCATAAATCTGATTGTGGCCGTATATTACACGTATCACATGAATCCTTGGATTAGACAGAGTTTGTGGAGACCTAGATATTTAATCTAAGGGCATAACCTGACACTTGGTGTCGCAAATATTTTATCATCGCTAGAACTAAATATTTGTCAAGAGTATCTTTTATTTTTTTATTTGGCACAACGGGGTTTGGTGGAATGACCAGACAGATTCTTTTTAGATAACTAGTAATTTTTTTTCTTATGCTATAGATGAATTAAACTATTTAAATTCAAATACAAAAAATAATTATCATTTTTTAGAAAATAATGTATTATTAAAGGATGAGATAATAATTATGATATCCATCGAAGCTATGACAAAAGGCTAGATACTGCAGTAACTCTTTGTCCTGACCGTCACTCCAGAAGAGGTTCTGGAATATTTGGCTCTAATAATCTATGAGGAAATTGCAGGAGTCGAGTTATCTGATGAAGTTGCAAAATATGTTCTCGCACTCCATGAATCTTTGAAAAAAAAATGTTAAAGAGAAATGGTAATCTATGTGGGATAAACCCGCCAAGCTAACTGATTTTGATAAAGAAACATTTCAAATCTTGGAGTAAACCCAAGCGCAAATGTCCTGCATTATTTTCCGGACAACCCAATATATTAAATTACGATCTCCTGATACTACAATACTAAAAGCAGTGTTATACTTATAGTCCAGTCAATGAGTGCTGAAATGAGGGGTGTAGAGTGCATGGAATATGCGATAATTTTTTACTTCATAGCTTCGTTAGGAATAGTTAGAAGGTAAACACACTAAAAGTCCCCACCACTGGGGGGTGAGCTAACGGTGGGGGAGGGGAGAAGATTCCAATTTTGTGTTTTTTGATTATATCTCGAAAACGGTGGACTCTAGAAAAATATGCTACAAATCAAAATTAAACGTAATTAAATTTCCCATAAAATTATTTATGTATATATTCGTCGAAATTTCAACGGTTTTCGAGGTATACGTTATTAATAATAGATAATTTAGAAATAAACATTATGTTTACCTTACTTTTTGTTAAACATTTGCTTCAAATACCAGAAACGTATATATGAAATTAAAGTAAATTTAATGCTCTACAATTTTGAATCTTACGTTGTGTTTTTTTCGGAGAAACGATTGTGGAAAGTTCTAGAGACAAAAGTTTGACAAAAAGTGAGGTAACATTTGTTTTTTCCCGAAAATCACCTATACTCTATGACAGATATCTCGTAAACGGTTAGAACTACGACAAATTTATATAGGTTCAATTTTATAGGAAATTTATTTAGCTTTTGTGTTTATTTGAAACATATTTTTCTATAGTCAACCGTTTTCGAGATATATTGGTAATACCTAAAACATTGAACTTCTCCCCCCCACCGTTGGCTCACCCACCAGGGGCTGGGACTTTTAGTATGTTTACCTTCTATTCTAACGAAGCTATAAAGAAACAAATGATCGCATATTCCAAGCACTCTACAATGTGTTTATTGACTGGGCTATTATTTTTTTTTTAATGTTTGATGCTCCATCCACACCTGTCACTCATTCATGAAAATAAGCGGCAAGCTCAAAAAGATATATTACTGGTATCTCATGCATAAGGATGATCAGTGCTCAGAGGTACTTTAGCGGTACCGGTAAGGAGTATATCAAATTTTTAGTTAATTTTATCCAATTACATTTCTAAACAAGCTTCTTTTTAGTCAACTTTTATGTTTTTCGAGGCCATGGTTTGTGCTAAATTGTCGATTTGTACTTAGAATTTCATTGGAATCTTGAATTTGCCGAGGGGTATTTTAGAGGGGGAAGGTCCATCCTGTGGGAAATTTTGTCCATAATGGGGAAATTTAGCTCACTACACTGAGCAAAATATTTTATATCACCTGGCAACACTGAGCTCTGTTGGGGCTATTGTATCACAAGAGACAAGTTCTATATGAATCGAGTTTAAAAAATAAATAAACATCCAAGCTATGTATAATAGTGTATCTATAGAAAGTATAGCCTGTATATTCTATTATTTTTTTAATTTATTTATTTTTTTTTAGTTGATCATACAGCTGCCGTGTATATCACCTGAAATACCGAAATAGGTCTTAAAATAGCTGTTGGGTCCATCCCGTACCAAGCCCCGCCCAACTCCGTGACCAAGGAGCAGGGGTCAGGCTTGTTACCCAGCGACCTCTCATTGGCAATTAACATTTAGCGCACGAGCTCTAGGCTCTTCCCGGGGCGACCTTTAGCTGCTCTTAATTATTCTTAATTTAATTGCTCTAGAAAGTGTAACGTCCATAATTACTGAGCCAGCTCTTAACGGCATCCAACAATTGGTAATCAATGCGTTTCTGTTTAACAAAATAAAAAATAACAAAAATAAAATAAAATAATTTCTAGCATTGAAATCGAGAGAGACCATAAAGAATGAACCGCCAATTTAGGGTGACATAAATGCCAACTTTCCCCTCAATTCCAAGGTTCTATATGGAAGAGAACACGTTACAGTTAACGACACAAATTTATAATATAATGAACGTTTTGAAGATTTTTAGAGTTCGTGCGTTTTTATGGACTCCGAAAACTGACAAATTGATCGCTCGATGCATTAATTAAAAAAAAAAATAATGCGTACCCGCCATATTACTGGCCGAAACCTGAATTGGTTTGTAATAAAATTTAACTTCAGACACTTAATGCTACTGATTTGGATACTTTCATAAATGACAGATTATTTATTTTATAGTCAATAAATAATTACATTTATTCAATGTGGCCAATAACTGTTAACAAGATAATAAACATATTAATTTATAAATTTTACGAATTCAAACATTTATTCTTAATTATTGGAGATAAGGATAATGGCATTAAACGATCGATATGATATTGGTTAATGAACTATATGCTACTTCAATTAAATTTTTTAGAAGAACAGTGTATATAAATTTAAAAGGTAATGATTTTGAAGCTAAATACACAGCGAAAACTATAAGATCAGTAAATAAAAGATTAAATTAAAATTAAATAACCAATGAAGGGTGTTAAGTTAGAAGGGGGAATGTCCAAAAAAATCAAAACTGAGGTTTCATCGCCACCTGTTAGTTTGTCCATGTACTATCACTCAAGGTTTGAAAAATGTTGGAAAGAAGATCTTCACAAGTTTTGGAGTTTAAGAACCCGTTACCAATGATAGAAAATATAGACTTTGTAATTTACATTTACGATTTTTCAGAATTATTATTACCAGTAATTCCTCCTAGCTTAAAGGCCAGTTTACACACTCAAGCCAGTTTGTGCAAATCAATTCGATACTGTTTACACGTTCATTTTTGCATGCACAAACGTGAAGTTAAAACCTCTCTGTTTTTTTGAAAATGAAAAATTGTGACGAACTATTAATTCTTGCAACGGACAAAAATGGTATAATATCCTTCCGCTTTCTAAAAATTGTTAAACCCTGGAATGTTTAAAAGTAGTATCCTTAAGGATAAAAGTACATATATATATATATATATATATATATATATATATATATGTGTGTGTGTGTGTGTGTGTGTGTGTGTGTGGTACACATTTGCATTTTTACAAAATAACTACTTAATACTATTTTTATTCTATACTTCTGCTCTTAATCCTTTCACTGCTCAAAGACCTGTGATAATATTCCAGATAATCCTACTTCATAAGAAATTAAGATAAAACTCATATTTCAATGAAATGACTGTCTAGGAGACAGGAAAGAAAGCTTTTCAGTTCATAAACACTGTTAGAAAATTCCAATAGAACATCCTAATGATCAAATCTAATATTACTGGTCCTTCTATACCGTTTGAGTAACGATTTCTGTATCATTTCCGGAGATACCCCTGTTGCTTTCTTTCCGATGGAATTTTCAATTCCTTGAAAATGTAACTTTATAATTATTTTAAAATTTTAAATTATGTTCCAAAAGATATTAGTAATTAATTGATATTTAAATTCTATTCTTTAATTCGAACCTTTCAATGTTATAGGTCTAAAATAAGTTATACATTTAACGTTCGAAGGAATCCCTCATTTTTGAAAATTGTCCTCTTCGACGACTGAACCGTTAAGATATGTAATTATATTTCAGTAAATTTCAATGAAAAATGCTAAATTTCTCATAATCGCAGACCATGCCAAACCTGTTTTTTTTCGCAATGTTTATATTTACAAATAACATACTTGAGTCAATCAAGGTTGATTGATGTCTGCGACTTTTCCAGTCTCATTTGTTTTTGACTGTCAGGTGGCTAAATAATATCTGGTGGTTTCTGAAGCGGCTTTCTGTCAAAATATTTCCTTAAGGCAGCAATCTTGTATTTTTTTGTCGAACCCATTTCATCATGAATTCATAACTCAAATTATTTCCCACGATCTAGTAAGGGCTATAAAAAATTGTATGCCATTTCATATACAAGTGCGTTTATATGTTTTTAGGCCCAAATATTCATAGAAAATACCTTTATATGTATTTATAATTAAAAATACTTATCTGCATAACCAGTTGAACTTATTTCGTAATGTTGCACTTAACCATCTTAGTCTCACATATTTCAACTAAAAAAAACCACCTATATTCATGACCTTCTTACCCTTCTCTCCTCCATCCACCTCTTAAATACTAGAACCCAACTTATCAACCTGTACACTCCTGCGCATCGAACTGCATCCTTCGAAAAATCCTTTATTATCCACGCTTCTTCTTTACAAAATTTATTACCCATATCAATACGAAAAAGCACCACTCTTACTTCCTTTAAACATAATCTATTTCTTTATCCCCTGGATTTTCAATCTTTCGAGCAAATGTAAAACATGAATATTTATGTTATATACATTAAAATAGTACACATAAGATGTATCCTTTTACAAGATTTCTTCATTTATTTTGTAACTCATAATTTAATTATTAATGAATTTTTATTATTATTTATTATAATTAATTATCATAGCCAGACGATTGTTCTATGAATTGTATTCATTTGTTATTCTTAGGGGACAAGTTGTTCCAGAATAAAGTAAATTTTTCTTCTTCTTTTTCGAGATATTGACTAGAGCCTCACTCGTCTGAAATCCATCGTATAATCCTTAATAATTCTTAATATGTCACTAGTGGACTAATCTACAATGACCTTAATGCCCCGTATTTTGTAGATTTGGTATGAACCAGATTCCTGCCCTTACACAATAAACTAAATTCTCTATCGATTTCACTCTTATTTCAAATTTGATCTCAAATCCCCTTTGTTTCCTGATGTTTCTCCGAAAAGAAATTGGCCGTGAGGCCTTCTAATTTAGAATTTTCATTGATATGCTTCTAATGAGTAACTTATCTACAAGTTTTTATCACGTCAAGGTATTTTTAGTTCAGCAAATTTACTAAATACTTAGAACTAAGTTACTATATACAGCTAAAAATTAAAATATATATATATATATATATATATATATATATATATATATATATATATATATATATGCATAAATGTAGATATTGTCAATTCTTAATTCCTCTAATTCTAGAGAAAATAATCAGTATCGATTATCCATGGTGCAAAGTCGATTCCTAGGAGGCGATCGATACTACTGATATTGGCGATAGCTTTGTGATATATAATTATATAATTATTATACATACATCTATTCTTCTCCTCTACGATAATAAATTAGAATTTATTTTATTCACTTGAAAAATCAATGATGCTACTAGCCAAACGGCAAAATCTTGAAGAGATGTATTCGCTATTGAAAAAAGAAAAAAAATTAGAGAACAATATCCTACTAGCCAAAGTTGAAGCAATAAAAAAATAAATGCCGTTATATACAATAGCACCATTATCCTTCTACCGGTTGAGCCGTTGTATTTTGTACAACACTGTTTTCTCTCTCTCTCCCTTCCGGGGAGCTTCCCAGAAAATTAGCTTAAGCTATTCCTCGAGGTAGTCCTGTATTTTCCGCCAGTAATTTTTAAATGTGGTAGGAGGGATAGTTTCCTGATAAAAACTATTTAGTCCTCAGTGTTGCACAAAGTACAACAAGCACATGTGTTGCGCAAAGTACAAAAAAATGTTACATGTTTTTTTTGCTCTCGTTTTGTTTTTTTCTCAGCAGTTAGCTGGATATTATTCTTTTGCATTCATGTTTTTCTTTTTATCTTATTCAGTGAAATATTAATTATTCGAAATGATTTGATTAGGTGGAATCCTATAAAATTGAAATTTTATATTCGAATTTTGCATAACTAGCCGTGGAAGAAAAAGAACCAGACCATCAAATAAAAAATTGGAATGGAGTAAAGAGGAAATAGAAAATATTCTAGATCATGATACAAAAATCTATGTACAGAGTTGTAATGGAGATGAGGGGAAGTGGGGCAACCAGGGGATATCTACATTTTATTTGTAAAAATCATGCTTCAAAAAAATTGTTTACAATAATTGATCATAAAAACAACCATCTTAGACCTGCGAATTATAATAGTCGACTTTAATATTGTAAATAAAAATTTATCTAGCAATAAATTTGTTTTTTTATAATTTTCGGTCATAAACATATTTTAAAATATTATTACTCTCTACTTTAAATGTAAAATGATCAAAGTATTTTATTTATTAGATTTGATACAAAATTTGGAGAAAAACAGTGTTGTACTTTGTACAACGAGCGACAGCTCATATTAGGGAAACTGGCACGACCCACAGTGCGGCCGCCAATGGACAAAAGTCTAAAATGCGATTTTTTTTTCCAACTTAGTTTCCTTCAGTAATCCTTCCAAATTGACCTCAATGATATGGAATTATAGCTTTTAAACCCATATTACAAAAGCAAAGGATGGAAATCATGTTTGAACAATTGGCAGATCGCTTATCTGTCTCATCAATATAATTTCAATTTATTGGGCCCTTATTTAATGATAAGTGCACATTAACGTCACTTGAAGTTTTAGTATGGCAGGCATCGAAGAAGGTGAGTAATAACAATTATTTCATTAATACCTTTGAATAATGTTTTTCATTATTATCTTTAAATAACATTTTTTCGTTAATATATTTATAACATTAAAAAAAAAAAAAAAACTTCAAATCGACATTTTTCAATTTCGACCCAAAACATTCTTAGTTTTCGAAATATTTTGATTTAATAACAAATATACATCATGAATATACAAATCAATCCTGCTTTGAATGGTTCTCTGTTTATTTATTTCAGAAAACATAGACCTGAAAAACATTGATGTAATTAATATTTTGTATGTGTGTATATATATATATATATATATATATATATTAATATTACAATATCTTCGGACCCTTTAATATCTGCAAGGAGGAAAGCAAGCCACTCAAATTCAAAGCAAAATTTAGAGGACATTAAAAAATATATTTTGGGCGATGACGAATATTCTATGGATTCACTTCAATCTCACCTACGTCACCTGATGAGAGTATGTCAACGAGCACTGACTCAATATAATTTTCAGATGTACCTTAATCAATTCATATTAGTTATTATTTTGTAAGTCTAATAAAACGTAATTTGTATTTAAAGATCTTTAATATATTGTTTTTTTAATGATCAACTGAGAGTTTTCTTTAAAAGCCCGTTTTAAAGAAATTGAAATATGTCGAATAGATGTTGTTTTTAAAATGTTATAAAGATTTTATAAGTCTTTCCCGTCAAGAATGACTTTTTTCTACTTCGACCGTAATAGCGCCGCACTGTGCGACCGGTGGAAGGTTAAATTATAAATTTTGGCTATTTTTAATCGATTTTTTGCTATTCTAGAATTCAGATTATTTTTCATTTCCCCTCTTTACATGTTTTTCACTATTAAAATCGAAATCCAGATATTTTGATTGAGGAGACATCAGTGTATCCTCCCATCTACACTGTTTAGAGAAAGTTTTATTTAAACATCTGCACTCCCTTTAGTACAAAATGAAATTTTGAACCTTCAAAATATTTCTTTGCTTAAGCAATAGTTTGTAAAATCATTTAAAATTATGTAAAGTAATTATATGGAAACGTACGTATATGGAAACAGACTAATATGTTTGGATTGATATGTTCTAGCCAGCTATTTAAATATAGAAGCATTGACTGTAGTAATACTTCTTAATGTTTTTTTTTAGGTTCGTAGCAAATTTAAAATCGTATCTACTAAAGTATTCTCTTAATATCGTTTTAGGAACTTAGGAAAGCAAAACCGTAAAAAAAAATCACAATTTTCGTTACTTTTTGAGAGAATTCTTAAAATTTCAGCTTAAATTTAAAAAAAAATTAGTTTAGTTTAATTAGGAATATAAAAAGAAATCCCTTTACAAGCAACTGTGTAGCAGACATTTCGGTGAAACGTAGAAATGGTCGTATGTTTTAACGCTACCAATACTAGTTTTCAGCGGCGAAGCTTAAAAGTCCAAAGCAAAAAATTTTAGCACACAATTTATGAATAATCAAAACCACCCAACATTTTGCACTTAAATGTACAATTTACTATTAGGAAGGAGGACTATTAGGGATTCCTCAAAAATATTGTATGCCCCTGAAGTTCGCGGGAGGGTCGCATTACCCTGAGAGTCGATTTAGCGGGAGGCGGATTAGGAAGGTTCTACTGTAATCGATATTTTTTCAACTTAAACAATACTTTTCTCCTAATTCAGAATGCCAACCTAAATAGTTTAAAATACAATAAATTGCCAAAAAAAAAAAATGTTCACAACCGATAATAAATAACCCATTTACTAGTGAGAAAATTGATCAAACATCTGTGCCATTCATTTACATAAGCCGAGAAAGCATTTACTATATCTGATCACTGCTAACTGAATCTATGATCTTGCTCGAACGGAAACCAAGAAACATGAGAATTCCGCTAATTAGTAAGGCTGTGGGTTGAGATATGGTTTGAATAGTTCCAGATCGCCACAATCCCTTACAATCCAAAATGTAAATCTCCATTTTTTTCTTCTTCCGTTAGTCGATTCACAGTAAAAGTGTAACCAGTTTCCACAATTGATTTCTTATACCGTTTGACAGGTTTCTCGACTGTTAGTTTTCATGCTCAACGTTGAGGATAAATATCAATCAAATAAGCCCCTATCGATAAAACTCGTTTATTAATTTATTTTAATAATTTTGTAATTCAAGGGAAAATTATTATCAGAATGATAAAAAGTGGGTTTCATTTCTCATTTCCTTTATTTTTTATATCCGTCATCTTGTTCTTGGGTCGTTTCATTTGAATTGTCCATTTTCACATAAAACGTTATTTAGTAATACAACTTTATAAAATGAAAAATATTTTTTTTCTTTCAAATTATTAACCCTCATTTTCTCTATTAGTCTCATATTATATGCAGTCTTATTAACTTTTCTAATTCACATCTGAAAAATTCAGATTTGTCAATAATAAACCTGAGAATTATTTTAAATAATTTTACCTTTAATAAAAGTATCGTATGGTGATGACACTTGTGTGTTATCAGTAAACAATGATCCCATTATTGCCTCCCAGACACTCTAATCCCATATCACAAACCTTCAAGAATGGTGTCGAAAATGGAGGATCAACATAAATCCCATCAAATAACCTTTATCCCTTGTCGTAAACCTACGACTTCCTGTCCTACAGTATCCTTTAATGATGTCCCCGTTGAACAGATCCGCTACCTAGGACTCCACTTGGACAAACGTCTTACTTGGAATCCACATACAAGACTAAAACGACAAAAACTGCCCGTCGTTTTTGACTACTTCAACATTTACTTGACAAACGTTCAAACCTTTCAATCAATTACAAAAGACTCATATACATAACAGTGATTAGACCAATTTGGATATACGAAGTTGAGCTTTGGGGCTCCACTAAACCATCCAATTCACCTCGTATCCGATCCTTACAATCCAAAATTCTTTGAAAAATCCTAAATGCTCCTTACTTCGTCACAAACTTATCCACAAAGATCTTAATATACCTTACGTACCTGACTTAGGCTCAAACCAGATATCTATCCTTTCATAGCCAACTCCACAACCATTCAAATCCATTAGTGTCACAGCTTGCTTCCCAATTCATTCCAGATAACTCTCCGAGGCGCCTGAAAAGAAGATGCCTCGAGACCTTCTAATATAGTACCTCATTATATAGATCCTGTAGAAGTGCTAGCAATGGGTAGTTTCTTTAAAAACAAGTGACGTGTCATTTTTATCATTATTATCATATTTACTTGATGTATTGTATGTTTATATTGTAAATACAGTTGTAAATTTCAATAATAAAAAATAAAAATAAAAGTATAGTAATTCTTCTCTTCTCTTCTCTCACTATCTCCTGAGTGCTGTTAAGCGTGGAGTAGCATCCTCTGACCATCTTGTCCAACGGTCCCTGTCCTGTTTAAGCCTTCTCATCTCCGGCATGGTGCTTCCTCTTGCTGCGCCAATTCTCTCAATCAAGTCTGCATACATGAGCCTTGGTCTGCCTTGAGGACGCCTTCCTCCCGGTCTTGCTTCTAATAGCCATCTGGCCTTACGGTCATCTCCCATTCTGTTAACATGACCAAACCACTTCAATTGTCTTTCCTTGATCGTATCCAGAACGGATCTAACTCCTAGTTCACCTCGGACCCTTTCATTCCTTATTCGGTCTCGCCTGGTTTTTCCTAATATTTTCCGTAGGAATCTCATTTCCGCAGAAACTATTCTGCTAGCATGGCGGCCCAAGAATGTCCAGCTTTCCGATCCATACAGTAGTACTGGGAGAAAAACTGATTTAAAAAGCAGAATCTTTGCTTTCCTGCCCAACTCCTGTTTTCCAATAAGTGTCATGGATATTTGGTAGAATATTCCGTTGGCCTTTTGGACTCTATTCATAATCTCCTGGTCTATTCTTCCATCCTTATAGATCATTGTTCCCAGGTAGCAGTAAGTATCGGCTTGCTCAAGGATCTCTCCATTGCAAGTGATTCTTAGATCATTGTTCCTTCGCCCAACACACAAGTATAGTAATTAAGAAAAAAAAACCCTGTAAATTTCCAGTTTATTAAACTATTATTTCTATAATTTTAGTATGAAGACTGCTTAAGAGTGTCAATAACTTAACTTAAATTTAAGTTAAAATTTAAAGTTTAACGCCTAATAAGATTTGCTAGTAAAGCGGGTTCCACAATTGTTCGCGAACTACAAGCACTCCACGCTCCTGTAACCCTGTTAATGGCTTCCCCAAGTGCTCCGCTGTGTTTGTTGAAGGAACTTCATATTATCCGAGTTAGTGACAAAAGTAACCTATATTTTATTAATCAGGTTGAGCATTATAGAAGATCTTCTCGTTTTTGGCAAGCCAAATTTTATGAAAAGGGAGCTAAATATAACCGACTGTTAAACCTCAGGACTCGAGAGTTTAGAACCTCTGGCACTACAGTTTTTTTTTTGTTTTTTTTGTGAAAGTCTTCCACAAACTTTTTGAATCTTTTTTCAATACTTGGTAGCCGTCTATTCAAATGTAGGCTCTTGATAAGTCCGCCTTGACATAACGATTTCTGATCTCTGGCGATAGTTTTACCAGTTGTTAGTATTTGGTAAAAACTTCAAAACAACCAATTAGAAAATTCGATCCTGAATTTGTAAAATAATCATATCTGCATTAAAAAATAAGTAAAAATACTTTTTAGGAACACTTTTTTATTTAAGAAAATCAAACTTTACTACAAAATGTTATGACTAAGTACTTTGGTTTCAGTAATTATAAAGCTAAATAATATATAGTAATAAATGCATCTAAAATAATAAAAGAATAATGAACTGAAAAAGTAGCTTAATAATCATTTATATGCAACAAACATACGTTATTATTCAAAATTCTATTTAAACATATTTTTATTACGTCAAAAGATAGAAGTTCACCGCCGGTTCTAGTAGATGTTACGCGAGTGATACACACTACTAATGTGATCCAGATGGAGTCAATGAACATGCAGCGCTCGCTTTAGATTGCGGACAAATACCGAAGCCCTCTGAGTACTCTTCTAATAAAAAAACTTAAAAGAACAAATACACAACAAGCACCAGTCCTATGACTCGAATGAGATCCTTTGTATTATTACTGAAAATTATATATTTTAAATTATACTGCGCCGCATATTTGGGGCCATAAAAGTTGGTGATTATTGGAGAAGGCGGACCAACAGGGAACTTTACTAGATGTATGGTGAAGCGGATGTGATGCGGTATATAAAGCTGAGAGACTGCGCTGGGCGGGCCATGTTGCCCGGATGTCAGCTGACGAAATCCCAAGGAAGCTATTGGATGGGAGGCTCCATGGAGCTAGAGGAAGAGGTAGACCGCGACTTAGATGGGAGGATGCTGTGAGCAGGGACTCCAGGGTCCTTCTGAAAGCCCGCAACTGGCGAGCGATCGCACAAGAAAGAGTTACATGGCGAAAGCTCATAGAGGAGGCCAAGGTCCATGATGGGCTGTAGCGCGACGGATCATCATCATCATATATTTTAATGAATGAAATTAAAATTATTACACTTTTGGATATAGTTTAGTGTATACAAAATAAATATAGCTGTGTTTTGAATATTTTAAAGAAATGTTGTATTTTACTTGCAATTCTGTGTGTATCACTATTTGTTTTCTTTACTGAACTATCATTAACATTCGTACTTTTTTTTTCATTGAATGAAATTTTACTTATTAATGGTTATTCATAAGTAATATGTAACAATAAAAAAAAAACACAAAACAACTTTTTTTGCCACAAATTAGCGAAGAATACTCCGCTTAATAGAAGTCGTTGAGTTAGGACCGCTTTACCAGTTCCGATTTCGTTGTGTGTCCCGGTGCAAATTTTACAAAGGGAAGGAGATAAAAAATATCGATATTAGAAAGTCGGTTCTGTTTTCGAAATCCGGACCAATAAATTCTGAAATGGGGACCCCGATAGGGGGTTGAATGAAGGTATCTCATTGAAATTTCAGAAAACGGGTCTGGAATCTGCTCCAGTTATTCCAGCAAATGGACATGAGGGGACTTTTTTTTTTTTGGAGTCCTGATAGAGGTGGGAAGGTAGATTTACTTTTTTAATTACATCAATATCTTTTACTGACTGATAAATGATCTGTTTTTTAAGAGTATCATGTCAGACCTTGTTGTGTTTCTTTAATTATTCAAATTTTTTTGGGAGCTTTTCGGCAATTTCCAGGCTGAATCTGTTTTAATGTATATCGGACTTGATCTGGTTTATTTATTCGCTTATGCACTTAAAAGAAGTTGCGACGAAAGCTTGGATACATAATTAAAAAGTTGTATGATTTTGTATAAATGCTTTCAGACATTGTTGGTGACGTGTCTCTAATAAAACTGGATATGTTTAAAAATAAACAAAATAACTGGGACTTCAGAACAGGATTTCCTTTGGTAGATCTTTTTTATATTAATTCAAATTTATTACCGTATATACAAATGCACAATGAGATAAAAACCTTGTGAATCAGGTATAAATTAATTAATAGCAAATGGCCTCATTGCATTTACATTACAGTATATGAGATATGTTTAACATTAAAAAAGTAATCTTTATTATGTATATTAATATATAAAACATTTTTTAAATATGATAAATCAAGTTTATCATTTTTTTATGATTGATAAAGTGCTGTAAAAATAATTTAATATTTTATATTTATTTGTTAATAAGATTCCTGGGGCTATCTTCTTGATAAAACAATATACGTAGAACATAGCATAATATTTTTTTTATATATATTGATATTCTCATTTTCCTCAAATTCACTTGTATTCAGTTGAAAATACCAATAAATATTTTTTAAAAATATATTTCGGACTTTTGTAGGTTTTGTTATTTTCTGGTAATGAGGTAGTTAATAAATGAGATAGATTTTAGATTTCGAAAATTGAAAATATCTGTGATTACCCTATTCCATGTAAATTGGAGTATTAATTATGTTCTTATTTCTTGTACTGTTTTAGGGGTGGTCAATGATTGTCCAGACATCAATGCTAACGTATCATTTAGTTTAAAGCTCCCGTATGATTGTTATTATGTCATCGGAAGAGGCTTAGGCCCGAAAATAAAAGCTGCTTTGGCATCTATTGATCAGCCCTTAGCGAGCACTAACCATTTATTCTTCTTATGCTTTCATAATATAAGTACGTGCTTGCTTAAGAATAATTCTTGTGCATTAAGTGTTTAACGAATATTCTTGAGTTCTCTCATGACTACATTAATATTACAACTAGCCTCACTTAAGAGTACTGAATAGAATAGAATATATTAGTTGAAATAAAATAAATTTAAAACAATAAAATTAAAAAATCAAAATGAAATCGTACTTTATATACAATATATCGCTCATGTATTTCTAAAATGACACAACTTGGAACCAGCAATAAAAAAATGTAAACTTTTTATAAATTCGTATAAAATATCGAAAGTATAAACATAATGATGAATTAAAAATCAGAATCAATTTTAAAAAATCTAAAATTGTGTCACTTTTTTATATTCTATAGATCCACGAACCAAGCCTGCCTCTTTACTTTTGGAGGATAGACCAACCCCGAAAGATTCCCCGGTGCTTCCATAGTTGCGTCTCTGGTTTCGAAACCCAACCTATCTTGATATTAATAAACTCAAAACTATTTATTGATATTTACAACTGTAGACAATACACAACAAGTAAACTTGATCATAATGATAACAATGACATGTAAATAACTTGTGAAGAACTAGTAACACTTAAATAAAAAAAATATATATATTAGAAGGTCTCTTGGCCATCTTCTTTTCAGACACCTCGGAGAATTATCGGGAATGAGGAGAGTCTCTTGACCCCAGGAACGATACTCAACAGATAAGATAGAATATATAAAATATTCTGTAACAGGAAATAACGGTTCCGAGGCAAGCACTAAAGTTCCTGAAAACTGTTGCATCAAATTCAGTGAAAAAATCAAGATTTCATCACAGAGATCGCCTACAGAAGTGATATCCTAGGACTTGAAGTAGCCTGAAGGTGCTTCTCATCTGGTTAACGACTATGTTCTGATTGACCCCCCCCCCCCCCCTCCCTGGCCATATACCCGGCTCCTGGAATACAAATGCGGACCCCGAGGGTCGGATTACGGTGACCTCGATGAATAAGATCATCTTAGCCATTAGCTTATGGTAATCTTTCAGCTTCCGAATGAAGCTTCTGCATTCGAAAGCTTAATTGAAATTTCTTAGCCAATTCTGGTTTGATCCTCCTGATAAGATGTCTTGTCCGGATTTCTTCAGCTTATTTAGAAAATGACGGGACATTCTGATAGGTGTGAAAGTATTCCGGGGCTCCTTCTTCATATTAGTACTATATTTATATATAGTGAATAATCATCAATGAAACAGTCACTCATGTATATCAAAACATATTAAAGGAATTTTAAAAATCGAGTTTTTCTGAGAGTTTCATAACCATAACTGGTCCAACCACTACCATGCTCCGATCGTAGCACAACATGGTATTTCATTGTAACCTCTATTCAAGTAATACAGCTGTATACATATAAATGCTTGTTTTGTTTTTTTGTATTTTTTAAAGCAAAGATATATTTTTCTATATAGGGCAAACCGAACAGT
Source organism: Euschistus heros (assembly GCA_003667255.2). Lineage (NCBI taxonomy): Eukaryota > Metazoa > Arthropoda > Insecta > Hemiptera > Pentatomidae > Euschistus > Euschistus heros. Next base: position 3,106,933 of record RCWM02000051.1, on the reverse strand, counting down.
TATTGACACCACAAACAGTAACAGACGCTCTATCTTAAAAAATATAACAAAAACAAATATTTAGCCAAGAAAACATAAATCACAAAAATCCCATTTAAATTCTGCAACTCAACTATGCAAAAGTACTTTCAATTCTGTCCTTATTTTAAAAGATTAAAGGGTTTCAATAACTGAGTTTACATTATTTTTTGTAACTATCTTCTAAAATACATTTCAGCAATAATGTTTGATGTAAACTTCCTTATTTAGCGTAAAGTATAGTAATTAGGAAATAAATACTGCAAATTTTAATTTTATTGAACTGATATTTTTATAATTATAAGATGAATATTTCCTTAAGGGTATAAATAACTGCCTGCTTTACCCTACTTTGTTGATACATACCACTGTATACAATGTACAAAACAAGGAAATGTAAGGTTAAATTATCACATGTCTTGGAAATAACTGCCCATTGGTTGCACTTCAATAAATACTCGACATTAGAATGTCTTAGGACATCTTCCTTTCTGACGCTTTCAGAGGGTTATCAAGAATCGAATAAAAAGCAACTTGAGAGGCTAGTGGATTCGAGTGGACATGTAGCTTGTCATCAGAGACGTTTACAGGGAGGACGGAGGAAGGTGAATAAGTCCCCAGGACCTGGGCTAAGGTGACCACTAGTATTTCAAATTACTATGAGATTTCATACAAATAAAATAAAATAAATAAATAGTTTTTTTTTAAGTTAATGGTAATTATAAGTAAACTAAATGAAAATAGTCATTAATCTGATCAAAGTAGTTAGTCAATGTAAATTAGGTTTTTAATATCACGCCTTCGACTATTGTTGGCGTCATCACAAGTGTTATTTTATACCTATTAACGATTCTATAGCGATTTATCGTATGAGAAAATGAATCAAACATTATAGTTTACTAGCAAAAAAGGAAATTATATTTTATTAGATGATGAAGGGAAGGGGGATTCGGCTCTCGGCGGCCCTGCTTCTCACTTTAAAAGTTAAATAAGTTATATAAAAGTTTTACACGAGACAAACTATAGAATGTTTTACCATTAGGTTATTTATTTCTCAGACGCCTAAGAGGGTTTTTGGGATTTGAAAAGCAAGTTGGGAGACTAGTGAATTCGAATGGGTATGTAGCTTGTAATATAAGGATAGGTATCTGCAACATACGTGACATTTAGATCGTATGTGGCGTAATAAGGAACAATGAGAATTCTACGAATGATTTTGGATTGTAAGGTTTGGATACGAGAAGGATAGGAAGGTTTAGTGGAGTCCATAGCTCAACTCCGAATGTCAAAATCGGTCTAATTGCTGTCATGTATAAAATTCTTATCTAATCAACTGTGAACTTTAAACTTCCTTTGAACGGAGCTTGTGGTAAATGCTGGAGCAGTCGAAAAGACATTTAAATCATTTATTACGTAGATATTGTCTCACTTTAAGTATAAGTAGTATGAATGGTTATGCATACTATTAGAAAATATGAGCAATAGATATGAATGAAAAAAATCTTTTGAAGTTTGATAGAGAATTGAATTGCATAGGAATTTAAGAATATTGTATATTTTAATCACATATAGATAATGTGTTTATGTTTGACTGCATATAGTGATAATTACCATAAATATAATTTCTATGTCCCATCCTAGTTATTAATAAGCTTATTCTGATAGCAATTATAATTTGATCATCTGTTATAATGATATCAATCGAAAACGTTGAAGTCAACAAACAAACTGATAAACTATCGTTTCGTATTTGGCTGCTCGCTTAAAACAGATGACACTTGAAGGTATGATTTCTACAATTTGTATTATTTTGCTTCTGAAATAAAAATTACAAAAAAAAAAAAAAAAAAAAAAAAAAAAATGATAATAATAAAACAGTTGCCCACATCGAGGCAGATTGTAATACTTTCTTTAAATAAATGTTTTCAAATAAAAAAAAATAAATAAAATAAAACATTTATTGATTCATTATCTTACTCTTTTTTAACTAGTTGAAAGTAGCCATTCATTGATGATACGTATTCCATCCATAAAATGTATTTATTGATGGCCGAACGCATTTGGGTGAGGGTCTCAAGCAGACCCGGTAATGAATGTCGGGGGTTCGAAACCCAACTGTGCGGGTAAAAGTTTATTTCATGGAGGACCTTCATTGTTTTCAGTTTTCAATATATAATCTGTTTAACTAAAAATAAAAAATAAAAATAACTTGCATTTCTATATCTTAGCTGAATAAAAAGGTCATACCAACATTTTTTATTACTCATACCTTATAAATATTTTTTAAAATAATAAAATTATTGAAGATTTTACACATCTGATTTCTATTTATTGTTTGGAATTCATTCTCTGTGGTTAAAAAGGAGAATTTCGACACTTGATTAAGGAAAGTTTATTTTTAATCTGATTACATAATTTTATAATTTATATCTCATAAATTTTTAATTAATTAGCATTTTATTATTTGTATTTGTTTATAAATGGACGAATACATAATAAACTTGTTAAACGGCATTAGAGTTTCTACTAAATCAGGAAGGAGGCTGTTATCATCAGATTGACTCATTAAGAGGGACTCTGTTTACGATCCAAGTCGTAAACCCGAAGTTCGCGAGTGCTCGTTAAAAGGTAGACAACGGCCCTGAGCGAGCGAACCATCCTATGAGTGTTGCGGGTCTAGTGGAATAAGGGTCAGAAGGGTTTCTGAGTAAAAGGGTTCATAGTTTAGTTTTATAATCTTGTTTAAATTTAATAATTCCTATATTAAAACAAAAAAATAATAATATATATATTCCGGTTTTTAGAATTTCAAACAGCCTATTACTCAATTCCAAATAAACATTTGTACTAAAAATTAGTTCTTCTTTTTCTATCACACTATTGTATACTAATTCCATATTTCCCTTTTATACTCTGCCAATTGTTTCAAGAACTCAGAAATACTGCATAAGGTGGATGTATCATTAGAAAGTGTAAGAAGTAACTTACTTAGTGTGCTCAGAAATTATCAAACTGCGACAATACTCCTCTACCCTAATTTTATTTAATCTGTACGTTGATAATGCAGGTTTATGTCATATCGAGAATAGTATATTGCAATAATTACTTTAAAAAGTTTATAAACATTGACAGTTATAAAGTTATATAAATATTATTATATTATAAATTTATAAAGTTTATAAAGTTTTGGCACAGTGATAAAAATCAAAAACATCAAATTTTTCAGGAGGGTCAAAAGAAGTTTTAGAAGTTATAATAATATCGCTCATGGGTAAGAAAACCGTCCCAACTCAAAATATGACACTGTCCTTAACTCCCCGTACAAGTTGCCTTTGTGAAAGTCAAGACACAACTTAAATGTGTCACTGTTCCTGATTCCACCGTTCGCCATCGCAACTTTGTATAAATGACAAATAACGCAATTTGGGGGCTGCCCGCTGAGATTCCTTTACGATACTTTTCCAGTTGTAATGCAAACCAGAAACGATCATTATTCTGAAATAAAACGTAAAATGAATTTTTTCGTGTTGTATCACTTTTCTTCCCCATGAGCGATATATCTAATATTTTTGAATATGTTGTTAAGACCAATTAGGGTTGTTAAAATCCAAGATTGCAACCCTCAAACCATGTTGTGGAATTTGAAGTAATAGAAAAATTAGGAAATCGTAGCACTAAGACCAATTTCGGCTCCGTAGACCAATCGGATACAGTCTTTGAAGAGCTAAAAAAAAAAAAAAAAAAAAAAAAAAAAAAAAAAAAAAAAACGCGCAGAAAATTTCTTTTATCAACAAAGAAAGTTTAATATGCCCAACTGAGTACATAGTTTTGTTTGGTAGGCAAACGGACCAGTTGGAGTTACATAGAAAGACTTAAAAACATTACCGTTCCTTGAATATTAATATAATGGATAAAAAAAAATTGGAAACCCTGGTTAATGGAGACCTAGATAATGGGTTCCTACTGTATCTGCATTATCAATTTCAGGAAACTGAAAAAAAAATCAAAAATATATGTATGAGATTATAAATAACTACTGTTCCAAAATGATATCTATACTTAACGACTAAGAATTTCCCACAATTAAGCAGTCTGTTCTAATCTAAGAAGAATCTATTTTTAGATTATCTATAACCTCAGAATATTCTTTCATTCATTAAATTGGTGATTATGGTAAATGATCACTAAACCGTTATACCCATTAAATAACTGAACATATATCAGTAACATAAAAATGTTTAATTACATTATTATTTGCAAAAACTATTCATAACTATAAGTATGAATGGACGTGATACTAGAAATGTTTAAATAAATAAAACATTGAAAAATAAATAAATAAAAAAATTACTATAGTGGAGTTTGGCTTGGAATCAGTTGCAAGGGCTACAGTAAAAAGTCAGGTAAACAATAATATAAATTATAAAACGTCAAATATAATACAAAACGCTCCAATTTTTTTTATCCAGTTAAAACAGAAATGTAAGGAACGAACCACTTTCCAACTCAATCGATTTCACCAGAAATATCTTTTTAAGTACCTCAAATTGCCAGGTAATTGAAACCAAACCATCAATATCCATCATAAACATTGCTCTGATGAACCGCCGAATCGGCTCATTTCTAAATCGCCTGCCTCTTTCAAAATGCAGTTTCATGATTCATGTAATAAAGTTATTAAACTGGAAATATATGTCAACGTCGGGCAAGTATGGGGTGCCTCATGCAACCGATCTTAAGTATTTCGAAACCTTTTGGCTTATGAATATATTCCAGCAATTCAAGTGGCCGTCCCATCCTGAAATATTATCTCCATTTGTGCTTATCTTCCATCTGCCGTCATTCAATACGACCATTCGAATCATTTCAGGAATGAGGCCCCAAGTGTGTTTAGCCACATTTCTATCGCCATCTTGTCGCTATAAAAATTGAATACGACATAATAATTATCCAGATAAGATGCCGCTTCAGAAAAGTACTTCTGAGGAAGAAGCAACAAAAATGATTTGTTTCTTATATATATTTTATTTTAAGTTCACTGCTTGAAAATCTAAGAAATTTTGTGTGTGTATAATATGAATTCCTTATTTGTTTTTATTATTTGATGCAACTGATTGTAGATATAAAACAAGATGATATACAGAACGGTTTTAATGTTGGCAGATGTTTCGTCTCAAATATCAGATCTCCATCAGGCTTCAACTCAGATATTCTTTTGACGGCACAACAAACGAATAAAGCGGACCTTGGCCTCCCAACAATATTACCCCAGGCAATCTTATCAACAGCATGCACCATGTCAACCCTTAACTTTCTTAGGTATGAACACAGTCCTTCTACAACCTAGGTCGGTCTTGTTTGGTCGCGTCTGGTGCGTGTTTATCTATTTTTTAAGGATACCCACTGACTTCCATCCATAATATATCCAGGTTATTCTTTGAAGTGTTTGGGATGAATAGATTGAAGCGTCGGTATTTCACGTATAGTTTTGAATTCGCTAAGTTTCATGGTTCTTAACTGGTCCAAGAATGAGACATGGAAACTTCCCTGAAAGCTGTCGATCTTTAGTGCTACTGGAAACTATCCAGTTGTCTTGTTCTATTTATCCCTGAAGAAGACCTGCAGGCTGGTTGAAATGTCAGCACCCGTGGTGCCCCCATGCCCGTGTGCATCTCTGAACATCCTCTTCAATCATACAGTCAACCATACTATTTTCATTATAATAAAATAAATTCTTCTTCTTTATCTTTCAAGTTCGGCCATCTGTGAACCACGTTCAACAATTAATTCCTTACTCTTCCGTTCTTTCCAATATTTCTTCATCACCTGTGCCTGATGTTTTCTTCTTTCACCTGACCACTATCTATTAATTTGTGTTTTAACTATCTGGAAATCTGATCCTGTTGACTACTGTTCGAAATTTGTCTCTTTCCCATATTGAATCCCACTGTAAATTCGCCACCCTCATATCCTCCTTTACCATTCGTATCCATGTATTTTTTTCTGTATTTGGAGGGTGCGTTGAAAAATTTTCTTTGTTAGTCTTCTCTCGTCGATTCTTATTAAATGTCCATAGAATTTCAATCTGCCTTTCCTTATTGCATCACATAATTTTTCAATATTTCTATATATTCCTTTATTACTCTTTAGTTTAAAACCTTCATTATTTATTGGTCCGAATATTTTTCTCTCCTTTTCCATATTTTAAACTGATAAGTTTTTTGTTGAGAAACAGTTATTAAGAGGCATATAAGCTTTCAGGACAACAACTGCTTTATAATGACCCAATTTAGCTTCAATAAATAAATTTTTTTATTATATATATCTTAAATTTTTTGGAAGGCAAATTTTATTTTGTTGGCTCTTGTGAGATTTATTGCTTTGTATAAACCATTACATGAATTATTTTACCTACTTTTTAAACTCATCTACCCATTTAATGTTACCATGTTTAGTTTTTTGTTTGTATTCATATGAGTCGACATATATATACTGTCTTTTCGAATAAAATGTTTAAACCTGTTTTAGACGCAATTTCTTATCATTTTTCAATATAAATTTTGCTAAATAATAAATAATTATTAATGTTACAATTTGTCGGTATTGTTGTCAACGACTATAAACTCTAAACATTATCTAGAAGTATTTGATTGATTTGAGATTTAAAAAAAATATTTCTGATCAAATACCATTGTTCCTATGTTTCAAGGGTGTTAATAAAGTGGTGATAACTTTATTTGAAACTATGTTTTCAAGCTATAATGAATCATATAACTAAAATTGATTCTTGATTTTTAAAAAATAAAAAAAAAAATTATATAAAAACGTTCTTTCTTTGTTTATTGGCGCGACAGACGCATGAAGCTGTCCTTGGCCTGCTCCACAGCCTTCCTCCAGTAGTCTCTATTAGTTGCTCGCCTTAGATATATTTTAGATAATTTTAAGTACTCGGAGACGCCATCTTCTCTTCGGTCTTCCACGAGGTCTCACTCCATCCGGTTTATCCCAGAACAATTTTCGGCATGTCCTGTTCTCATCCATCCGGTATACATATATAAAATTTGAAAGAATATATTTAAATATAATTACTATCCAGGCGTTCTGGCTAACAGACTTGGTAAAGCTACCTGCAGGCGCGGTCAAGATAATTGCTACTTCCATTCATGAGATCTGCAGTATCATATGGGAAAGGATATAGAGTCCTGTGTTCAACTCAACCGCTAATTAATTGAAAAAGGTGGTTCCCCCAACCTTCCAAAAAAAGGCCGTTAGCTTTTAGCGGGAGTCTGCACTAATTTAATTCTTTCTCACGGTTTTCGTTAAACTACGTTGACACATGTTGAACAACATCGGCATATGTTCGATCTAGATTTATTGATGCATTATATAAAGATTTAGACATTTTTCACGTATTGGAGAAGGAACTTTCATTGCAGTTTACAAAGCACATATATTGTAAAGTGGTTGTTCATTCTACCCTTATTGTACTTTTAAATTTCAAAAATATATTTCACTATACATATCTATATTAATATTCCTGAGATTATTAATGATAATTATGTAATATATTACCTAGTATTTTTTCCAGAGGATAGAAACCAGTATAAAAAAATATATTTTGATATAAAACAAAGATTAGAATCTGAAATATATATATATATATATATATATATATATATATATATATATATATATATATATATATATATATATATATATATACAGGGCGTCCCAGACATAGTATTAAAAAAATGGCTAATACTGCAAACTAAACGGGGTAGAATGGCACAAAAACGAGTGTCCTATCTCAATTTTTTGAGGAGATAGAATTTTTTTCGTTTTTATTTTTAAAATCTTACTTTTTTCTAAAAAATTACAGTTTTCTCTACTTTGTTTTAGCGTAGAAACTAAAACGATGATATTTTCTTAATTAGCATTAAATTTTCTAAAAGATGAAATAGGTTTAGTTAACTTAAATTTACTTTTAAGGGGCCTTTTAACGCGCAAAACACAAAACATTTATTAAAACTTAAATTTTTAATATTTTTTTGAAAATTCCTCACTCCTCACTGGAGAACCCTAGAAGCCGTCAAATTTCTCAAAAACTGTAGAATTTAGTTACCTTTTTATTGGTGTAACTCATGATACAATTGCACTTCACCTTTTGAGTCTAACAGACGTTTTTCTGGTGAAAAATACGCTAGAGAATAAATACTTGATTGCTCCACATACCTACTAGATTGAATAAATGTATTAGTTTTTTATCACTTGTCTATATGCATGATGGATAAAGAGTTGTGAAGGTGGCAAGCCCTCCCCCCCCAAAAAAAAACAACTTATTTATAGGGAGTTAAGGGGAGGTTAACCAAATTCTTGCTGATTACCTAATGTTACATAAACGTACTTTTTTTTTTTAAATATAAAAAATAATAATTTAGGATTATTTGAAGAAATTAAATACTAATTAAATACCTATTGGGCCTTAGATGTAATTAAATATTATTAGATGTAAAAATGAGGATAAAGAAAATTGTCCTTCTTGCGTGGTCAGATGTAAACTTACTAGTCTAAATTAATAGAACTTTTCTCTTTCTGAACTTCCCATGAGTTAGAATGTTTTTTTCTTCATTTTTTTTAAGACTAGAAAGAACAATGTATGAATTCTAAATAATGTAAAAAGGGTGATAATAATCTGAAATAAAAAATAAAAAACTCCTTAGTTCAAATTCAAAAAATATTTTCTTTAAAATAAATTAAATTTTTTTCTTCTCATCAACCAAAATTTGAAAAATTTTACATAATAAATGTTGAAGATAAAAAAAAAAGCGAGGATTATTATTATTGGTGAAACATATTAAAATGGATTATTGCAGCGCGCGTTCAAAATGTCCTCCATTACTTCGGATGCAGGCTCTAGCGCGCTTCCTCATTGCCCCAACAGTGACATTTAATGACAACTTGGCTTTTACTACTTCAGCAGCCTCAAGTATCTTTGCTCGTAGTTCCGCCACACATGTAATTGGCGTTTTGTAAACCTCTTCTTTCAAGGCACCCCAAACGAAAAAATCAAGGGGGGTGAGATCCGGGGACCTAGGCGGCCAGGATACCACGCCTCCACGACCTATCCAAGTGCGATATGTGTCATTAAGCCAATTCTTTACTGCGGTGGTGTAGTGCGGTGGAGCTCCGTCATGCTGGAAGACAATTTCTCTTCTGACTTCTGGATCCACTTCTTCCAGAAGGACCTGCAGATCAGTTTGCAGGAAATTTAGGTAGGCTTCACCATTTAAATTCCCTTCAAAAAAATAAGGCCCCAGCATTATGTCACCAACAACACCGACCCATACGCTGCAGGAAAACCGATGCTGGAATGAGCTCGATTGGCAGACGTGAGGGTTCTGAGTAGCCCAGTAATGGGAATTGTGTGTGTTATAAAGTCCTTGCCTCACAAAAGTAGACTCATCAGTCCAAAGAATTTTTTAAAAAAAATGATATTGCTCTATATCGGAGTTAAGGATACATCGACAAAATTGAACTCTCTGTGGGTAATCGGTCTCCAGTAGGTCCTGTACTTAGGAAAAATGAAAGGGGTGTAACTTCTCTTTTTTTAAAACGCGCCAAACTAAACTTTTACTAACTCCCGTATGAGAGGCAACTTGGCGGACACTGGTAGTAGGGGATTCCTCTACTTCACAGATGATATGTTCTTCTATGTCTACATCCCTTAATTGAGGCCCAACCTCACGTCGTGGTTTTATGACTGATCCGGTTTCTGAAAGCCGCCGGAATGTCCTGCTGAAAACGGCAGGGCTTGGAACCCGACGATTTGGGTATCGGATCTCATACTCCCTCTGAGCTCCTAGCGCTTTGCCATTGCAGAACCCGTAGACGAAAACGTTATCTGCGTACTCACTTGTGGTGAAGTCCATGGCTGAAGAGTAAATGACAATCGATGCAGTCATAAAATAAGAGGATAACTTCTTATGACCTTTGCACAGAGTGGGACTATAATTGTTTACAAAGCTTTACTAAATAAATCCGGGGCTTGATAACACAGTCTGGGCTAATGAGTAACAGCAGGGCACATTTTGAAATTTTATTTTTCTGTTCATGTATTTAATATCTTCAAATAATCCTAAATTATTATTTTTTATATTTAAAAAAAAAGTACGTTTATGTAACATTAGGTAATCAGCAAGAATTTGGTTAACCCCCCCTTAACTCCCTATAAATAAGTTGTTTTTTTTTGAGGGGGGAAGGCCTTGCCACCTTCACAACTCTTTATCCATCATTCATACAGACAAGTGATAAAAAACTAATACATTTATTCAATCTAGTAGGTATGTGGAGCAATCAAGTATTTATTCTCTAGCGTGTTTTTCATCAGAAAAACGTCTGTTAGACTCAAAAGGTGAAGTGCAATTGTATCATGAGTTACACCAATAAAAAGCTAACTAAATTCTGCAGTTTTTGAGAAATTTGACGGCTTCTATGGTTCTCCAGTGAGGAGTGAGGAATTTTCAAAAAATATTAAAAATTTAAGTTTTAATAAATGTTTTGTGTTTTGCGCGTTAAAAGGCCCCTTAAAAGTAAATTTAAGTTAACTAAACCTATTTTATCTTTTAGAAAATTTAATGCTAATTAAGAAAATATCATCGTTTTAGTTTCTACGCTAAAACAAAGTAGAGAAAACTGTAATTTTTTAGAAAAAAGTAAGATTTTAAAAATAAAAAAACGAAAAAAAAAAAAATTCTATCTCCTCAAAAAATTGAGATAGGACACTCGTTTTTGTGCCATTCTACCCCGTTTAGTTTGCAGTATTACCCATTTTTTTTTTTACACTATGTCTGGGACACCCTGTATATATATATTATTGTTTCCCTTCCATAGTAATCCTATGGAAAGGTCGTTTATTTTGATATTTTTTACAGGTTCCATGCATATTTGCATACTACCTGTAATTAACAGGTGTAATATTATTTTTAATTTTGATGAATTAAAAATTGGAAAAGTTCTATATAGAAATTAGAACAAACATGGGGAAAAATAAGAAAAGAAAAAAAAATCATGAACAAAAAAAAACTAGTAATAGGCATAATTAAAAATAAATCTAAGACAATAGAAAAAAAAAAAAGAAAAAAGGAAAAAAAAAAATGTATAATGAATAGACAAGTTGATTTTCTGATGTTTTCAAGTGTTTTTCTTAGTTTTTGATGAAGAGTGGTCTCCTTTCTTCACTTGTGAGGTCCAATTGATGTAGCAAATTTCACTATAGGCTGTTGGTATTTTTTATATAGCTTTGCTTTCGGAGAAGGCCTTGTGTCCCCATTCATCAATACTGTTTTTATCAGTATTCGTAAAGCGTGTCAATCTGTTGTGTTCGTAAAGGGTGCAGTTATATAGTAAATATGATGAAATGTTTGTAGAGTGTCCGTTGCATTCACATGTATCTGTGTTTTTCAAGTGAAATAATTTCAAGAAGTGATTAGTTTGCCCATGTTCCGTTAGCAGTTGTGTAAATGTTTGATGTGTACTTTTTGGTGTATCGTGATTACGTAGTGTGATGCTTGGGATGTATTTGTGCAAGGGCCGTCCTTTTGTTGAGTTGTTCCAAAGTTTGTCCCATTCAGTAAGTGAGTCTGTTTTAATATGTTGCTTAATAAATGAGATAGGAATGCGGTTGTAATCTATAGCTAGTTCTGAATCGTGAGCAGCTGTCTTCGCCGGTAAATCTGCTCGCTCGTTCCCTTCGATTCCACTATGGCTTTTGATCCAGATCAATTTAGTTGCTGTTCCACAGTTCATTAGTTCAATCAAATTTGTCTCTTGAGTCGATGTGTCAGTGGGTCGTTGGATTTGGGGTTATTAGTTGAGTCTATTAATGTCTTGTCCGTGTAAATGGTGTATTTGTGCTGAGGAACGTACGTTTGTCTTGTAATATATTCTGTGGCCTTAACTACAGCTAATTTATCTGCCTGATTATTAGAGCAGTTTTGGCCTAGTCAGTATTGTTCATCGTAGTAGCAGTAATTGTGATATAGAGTTACCATAGTGCGCATCCTGTGTGCTGTTCGTCTTTGCTTCCATCCTGTTTCTGTCTCTGCAGCTCCTGTGTCTGTTATGTACTGTGTTAGTTTAGCGTGTATAGCAGGATTTATCTAGTATTTAGTAGCTAGTTCGTCTTCAATGTCCCTTGGCTCCATGGCCTTGTACTTTAGTCCTTGATTTTTTATTTTGTATAATGTCGTTAGTTCTTTAACTTGTATGTGAATTAGTTTTATCCCTGCAAGCAGACAGCGAGACAGTGTCGTAAGAGACAGTGCGATATGCTTTGCTTATCCTTATTCCCATCAGTCTCTGAACCCGCTAAAGCTTTTTCAGATTTATTGGTTTGACTGCTCCTGATTCCCAAACGGGTATGGCGTTTTATATATATATATATATATATATATATATATATATATATATATATATATATATTATATTATTCTAAACGACTTACTTGGAATCCACATACCAGACTTAAAAGACAAGTTGCATAGTAAACTCCATACCCACTTGAATTCGTTGGTCTCCCACTCCATTCCAGATAATTCTCCGACGCGTTTGAAAAGAAGAGGGCTAAGAGTTCTAAAAAGGTAGAAGTATTTTGAAGTGTTATTAGAGAGTGTACAATGACATGTTATTGTAATAATTTTCCTTGACTTCACTTATTGTATATAATGTATACAGCTGTAAATATCAATAAATAGTTAAAATTATGAATGTTTACAAAACTTTTGCAGCTTTTGGTTGATCTATTATAGCAAGAGGAGACTACAATGCAAAACTTCAGTACTGTCGGCACATGGACTTTAGATCTCTTGTCCGTCGACTATCATTTGACGCACTTGCTTCCAACCGACCAACTTTAGACACTAGAAGCTTAACAAATTTTTAGTAAACAGTGAAGTGTATCCTGGCTCTCATTATTTACCAATAAACCTGATTATGAAGGTCGAAACATTTATCATAGAAATGATAAAAGTATGATAATGAAGTCAAAGAGAAAGAAGAGAGTCATCATTCGCCTCTTGTCCAGTGTGTTTCAGTGGCCCTGAATAAGAAATGCAAGGCAGGTCGAAACGTTGGCATGCATTAAAGTGTTTCTACTTAGACGTGTTTCTTTTTGACAGCTTCCCTGTTTATCTTCTTAAACATTTATCATTTATCATAGAAAATACACCATTACCTATAGGTGGTATTACAGTTGGGACCTGTTTAGTAATCAACCGAATTATTAACTGTCAATCCCAAACACTCTCAAAACAGATAATGATCTGGAAGACGCAGTCAAACTGTGAACATTTAATAATTACCTAAACCTACAAATAGGAAAATTTAAACTAAGATTATTTTTCTAATTTAACAGCCGTTAAAAGCTGTCTTTGGAATCAAACAAAACACCTCTTGGACTTTCTCGGAAGGATAAAAGTCCGAGATTTTCGACTGTATATTAAAACAAAAGGAGTATGAGAAATATTTAGAAACAATCATTGTCTCTTCCAGGACCAACTTCACTTCTTTCCAAATCTTTCACTCCTCTAAAAAACAAAATCAAATCCAACAATAAGAAAAAAATAAAGCTCATTATAAATAATAAAGCTTACTTTTATGGAATACAGGCCCCCCTCTTAACCAAAAATGTATGCAATACTTTATTTTCAATAACTTCCATTGACCAAAGTGGCTAGCTTTTATGTTTTTTTTTTTATTAATTAAAAGAGAAAAACAAAAGGATATGATAAAATTCCAATTTAGAGAACTACTAAAAAAGACTAGTTAGTAGCATTCTTTTGTAACTATAACCAATTATTGGGGGATATGCTTCCTAAAATGGAACTGAAAGTTGAAATAGCAAAGAAAACTCTCTGCAAAAAGTAAGATAACGATTAGATAAAAAAAAAAAAACACAACAGAAATCTGAAGTTAGCCAAAACCACAATTCAAAAAAAAGGAAATAAAAAACTAGGTTGCATAAGAATGATATCATAGGGCATTCTCTAAATTAAGAAAGACAAGCAGTCATAAATTGGTTCAGAATATAAATATTGAGAGATTTGCTATTGAATTAGACAAATTCTGAACCCAATTGTCAATTATATGCCATAAAACAAATGGCCTTCCAATGAGTTCATTTGACCGTTTATTTTTCATTATATGCATTATAATATTATGCATTATTATATTATTGCATTATATGCAATGTATAGTTAGTAAATGTGCATTCATGTATATGAATGTGTGGTAGATATGTGAATATTAGGGGGGATAACATAAAATGAAAGAATAAAGTGAAAGAGGAAAAGAAGCGAAAAAGGAAAAAAAAAAAAAAAAAAAAAGGGGGAAAAAGAAAAAAAAAAAAAAAATGTTATTAGTTTGTCTAGTATTAGGTAATATTAAGTAGTATATTATATCATTATAACTAAATTATAAATTACAGTGTTGTCTTTAATTGGATAGATGAGTATGTTGTGTTTATAGCAACCCAATAAAGTTGGGCAGCACTATGTTTATTGTTAATTGTTTCAATAAAGCATATATCTCTCTGGGATTTTTTCTCCCTCAGTCTCGTGACTGCTTGCCAATTTGTAACATCAATAATTATAATTTTATATGTAATTGAAGAGAAGGGATCAACGATAAACATTTTTATCCACGCCGGGTATTAATCCAGCTCCATAATTTATCTCGGGTACATTTTTCTTTATTGTAGAAGGACATTTTGGGGAACTCTTTGCATAGCTGTGAGATTGCACTTCCTAAAAGGATATGTAAACAGCCAAAAAGGAGCAGCTCGGCAACTTCATCTGATCAAAAGATCTGGCGGCATCGAGTAGACAATTTTTTTAAGACCTGCACTGCCATCTTTGGTCTCGATGTGAAAATTGCTCTGATGCGTTTTTTCTTTTCTTTTTTAGGTTTCGTTTCACCTCTCAGAACAGTTTCGGTACGATGTTGCAGTGCTAAACATACATAATTTCCTTCTTTTTTTTTAGAAGTTTATCTATATAGTGATCAGTAACTTTAGATTACTGATGAACTATTTATTTAATTTATTGATATCTATTAGACCATCGTGTTCTTTAAAAACCACTTTCTTTAAAAAACCGTGATTTTTGTATGGTTACACCACTTAGCTGGACATTATAGTACTTCAGAATAGGATATTTGTTAATTTTGATTAGCTGGAGGTACGCATGATTGTATAGAAGAATCAATATACTTAGGATTGATGAATTAATTGCCACTTCTATTCGGATTATTTTATTAGAATACTAGTTTCAAATGCTAAAAATTCATCTTCATTTCTAAAACATACAAAACTTTCAACACATTAGTACTATGTAACATGGATTATATATACTAAAGTTTTCAAAAATGCAAGACAAGAAATCAAACATTGATACTCACTTGAGAAGATCTCTGAGATAACTGAAATATATCCATCGTGGAAGGGGGCAAGGAGGTTACATTTTTTGGGGTTTACCATGGGATTTCCCTTAAGACTCATTGGGTTTTTCCGTTCCTTTTTTGGAAACAATAATAATTTATGGTTATTTTCATTCAGATGGATAGCAAAATTGGAACATAAAAGACCATACAATAAAAAGACCCAAAATCCAGATTTTCGTTTAAATGACCAGTTAAACAATAGCTCCATTTTAAATATGTTCCCCCAATAGGAACGGAAAAATCCAATGAGTTATAGGGGAAATCCCATAGTAAACTCCAAAAAATTTAAACTACCTGTCTCCTTCTTCCTTGCCACGAAGAATATATTTCAGATATCTCATAGATCTTCTCAGGTGAGTATGAATGTTTGATTTGTTGTCTTACATTTTTGAAAACTATAGTATATATGAGGCGCCAAATTGCAAAACGTAGCAAATCCACCGAAAATCGAAATTGAGTTTAATATACCGTTCGATACAGTTTCTTGCCACGCAAAATGGCTGACTAGTTTTTAGCTTTAAAAACGAAGGAAAAGCTGTTCAAATTTAAAATTAAAAATCACGTACTGCTGCAACAGGGAGTAAAACCATGCTTATCACAGTAACAAAAGGAAGTATCTCACAATATGGCTGCCGTTTGTTAAAATTCTGTAGCCCACTGCTGGTTGAAACTGGTGTCCTGGTAAAGAAGCAAAGTAGAGAGATTTCAATAAATTATTTTTACAAAAATATAGGGACAATTGGAAAGAATTAAAAGAGTTAGAGATCTACAAGAAAATTATCGACACTGAAAATTATGATAGAGAAAATGAAGATTATTATTATTTTTCAGATTTAGGGGACACTAACGTAGAAGAAAAAAAAATTGCTGTTTAGAAAAGTTACCTATTATTGTGATCATAATTACTATTGACTAGTCCATTTTTAAAATTATATATTTTTTTTTTTTTTGTTAAAATAAACTAATAAATGTTTTTAAACATTATAAAAAAAGTTTATAGATAGCCATTTGTTTTCAATTTTTAGTTACCTACTAAAAACACAGTCGATAAAATTTTGATACTACTACGTAGTTCAATACTTTTTTGTTTTTATTTTTCCTTAATGCTCTAAAAATAATCGCATTAATGTATACTAATATTTTTTTATGATAAATTGTTTTTAATTATTTTCAAAGAAGTTTTACTAAAAGTCTGTCTAGAAGTAGGATGAGGAATAATAATAATTTGTTTAGGAAAATGTGTATTGTGATTACATAGACTAATCCATGCATGTAACATATATCGTTTATTAAACGGAGTAAGTCCCCAAAACTGATGTAAAACGAACTAGGTACAGAAGAAAAACCAAGTTTTAAAAGAACTGGTCTATAGAGGCCCTTATTACGCAAGCCCAACTAAAACAATCTATTTTTCTGCTAATTATACAAGAAAAATTACATTCATATCAATTGGGCATCATATTTCTATTGTTTTTGGTTTCTGGTGAAAAATTTAGAAATCTGGTTTTGTTACGAACTGCAACTGGATGCCTGATATAATCCATATAAAATAGGACTAATGTGTTGAAAAGTTTGTGTTTTAGAAAATGAATGTTTAGCATTCGAAACTAGCATTCTATTAAAATAATCCCAATAGAAGTGGAAATTAATTCATCAATCTTTATTTTGATTAGGACAGGCAACGCACATGGTTCTATAATTTCATTCACATAGCGAGCATCAATCACCATTAGTGATGGATATCGGTACACGATATATCATCGCAATATCAATATTTATTTCTTCTAATAATCCGATATTTTTATATCGATATTTGTTTTTACGATATATCGTTTTCTCTAAATTATAAAAATAAAAATACAGCTATACATATTTAAAAAAAAAAATTGTTTTAATAAAGGGAAGTTCTTAATGTTTAATGTTTTCAAAGCAAGTTTTCCAATTTTATAAATGTATAGGAAATATGTTGCTACTGTTTCCTCTTCAGTGCCAACATAGCGATTATTCTTTAGAACAGGGCGAACCATCTCATCCACAAGGAATAAATTAAGTGGAAAAATTTGGAATAGTTTTCTTGCAGTCCACTGTGTGCGGTATGAGGGAGTTGAATTGTTGGCTCCAAAATATTGATGTCTGACAAAATATGTTTACCTACTACCTACGATTTAATTCATAGTCAACCAAATTTATATTTTTGGTTATTTGGTTAATTTATATATTTAAAAAGCTGAAATAATTGTGTTCCTATAAAATAAATTGAGTGTAAAATAAATTAAGTTAACGACATTGAACTAACCACTGCTTCCGCCCAATATACCTTAATATCAAGATGAAAAACATTGAATCAATGTACTTCCAGTAAACGTTCTCAAACTAATTGTAAGGGAGTGAAAATAAGAAAATATCGAACCTTTAACAAACTTTCTCCCATTTTTTTTTTTTTTTTTTTTTATTCCCATATTCTTTTTCTTAATATTACTATACTACGATCTGCCTAACCTCAACCATCCTAGGCGTCTAAAAAGAAAATGGTCTCGGAACCTTTTAATATAGAACTTTTTAAAGTGCATCTTATAGGTAGTTGCTTTACAAGCCATTGTAACATTATTATCTCATTTACCTGATGTATTTGTATTTGATTATAAATTTTTAAAAAATTTGTAGAAAATATTTTTTTTGCCTCAAGTTGGAAGTAGGGACCGGAAGCTTGTCAGTAGGGCTGCCGATTGGGGAGAAAATTTCCCCCGAGGGAGAAGCGTTCACACCCAAATGGGGATACGTTTTTGGGGGGAAATTCGGGAGAAATTCGAGCAATTATTGAATATGTGGAGGTTACGCTTTATCAGCAAGTTGTGATAACCAAAGAGGTACTGTGAAATGGACCTGCCACTGCCGCGTTCACTTTATAATCACTTTTATTTTTTTTATTTAGTAGAAACTTTGATTTATAATGTCCATTTCTATAGTAACATTTCGTAATTTTAATTTTTTTAACAAGCGGTTACAAACCAATTGAATACCTCACTCCAGCTATTGACAAGGTTTTGAAATTACTGATATATTTTTGTCTCCTCTTATGACAATACCTTATTTTTTTTTTTTTATAATCATCGATTTGCAAATGAAAGTTTATAAAAAAAATATTTTTACCATTTTTTATTCCACATTTAATATACAAATGTCCGTTCGAACCATTAGCGTTGATTTTGGCTATAATACGTATTTTAAAAAATATTCATTTTTATTTCATAACAATGCCTAATTACATAAATTACATTAATTATACGCATTATATCTTTATTTCTAATTAATTAATACATATTTAAAAACTTAATATCTCATTATTGAATTTGAAAAGTAATATTACTCATTTGTCATTTGGGGGAAATCGTGGGGAAGTTTTGAAATGGCTGGGGGGAAACGGGAAATTTTACTACTACCCGGGGCAACACTGTTATGTCAGGATATACAGCACTGCTTGTCAGTCAAGGCCTTACCCACTGAGCTAATAATATAAGCAATATGTATACTTGGTATAAAGGTAAAACTTTTCATTTCTAGTTCTTAAAAACACTTACTAGAGAAGCTTATGTAGCCAACATTTACAATGACCCACCATATTTTTTCATTTTTCTCTCATCTACGTCAAGTTCAGTTGTTTCAAAAATGATTTCCAAATGAAAATAAAGATGAAAACCAAACTGTATTACGGTGATTCTTTTTAATTGCTCCTGAATATTGTTACGGATTCAAGAATAGAAGTGAGATGGTGAACTAGGAGTTACTGGAACGCTAATGAAACGACCGGCCGGTACCTGGTCCATTTAGCGAGAGGTTAGCGGGGTCGGAGATGAAGGTGCCGCCGCGGCTATAACTCCAGCGGGCTCAGTTACTTCCAGCATATTGCATCCAGCTAATTTATGGAAATGAATACATTGGAACCCTCATCTCCTTCAGTTGAACGCATCTCGGGGGGGTATCCAGGTCTGGACCATCTGTCGTTCAATCAGGAACAAACTGAAACGATCTTTTTGAAAAAAAAAGACGTATATGTATTTGAAGGGTGTTGGAATAGAAGGGGGAATGTCAGGTAACCATAGTTCTGAGTAACTCCTAAGTCTATATTCTTTCTCATTAGGAACGAATTCTTAAACTTCAAAACATGTTAAAATACAGCCGTTATAAGAACATCTTATGTGATCGTATAACAAGAAGGAGACAAGCTAACAGTATTTTATTTTTTTTTTTTTTACAGATTTCAAAATTTTTTATTGACCTTGTTATTTTTAACTTTTCATTTTTTTTTTTTTTTTAATTTCTGTATTTGACTTATTTTTGTTTTAAGCCCGGATGATGGGCATCAAAGTTGGCTAAAATTTTGGCAAATAAATATGTTTTTTTAGAACTTTTAAGGATAAATCTACTCTTTACTTGTGAATTGGTACTCACATATTCATATGTAATACCGCAATTATTTCACTTGTTTCTCTTGTAAGCTTTTCAATATTAGGCGTGGAGACCAAAACAATTTTCTTGTCTATGTTGAAATCTTCCTATTTGATTGACCTATATATTCTGGATAGTTCTGCATAAAATCAAAAACATAACCATAATTTTCAGATTTGAATTTTTTTAAAGGACGAAAGCGATCACTTCATTAGAACAATTTCTTAAATCTTAGGTTCTTCTCCGTTTTTTTCTTTCTGACAAATGCTCGAATGATTTTGATCTAGTAGGAATACCTGGAGTAGATAAAGATGGAAGTTTTTAAAAACATACCTCTGGAAAAATTAGATCCCTTCCAAGCCATCCGTGATTTTTCTCAAAAATGGTTATAAAGATCTATTTGCAACATTCATTTAAGTTAAAAATTACTGCACCATTCCCTAATTTCTCCCCCAAATCGTTTTTCGCACTAACCAAGTCAGTCCATTTTTTCAAAGCCGTGTCAAAATCCTTACAATTAATATTGTTGGAACTAAAACATTGAAATACATCTTCATTCGTTTTAATTTCAATTTTGTCGAAGTGCGAGACAACATCAGACTCATTCCTAGTTCACTTTTAAAGAAGATAATCAAATAATAAATAGAAGCAACGACTAATGGAATTAAAATGTCAATAAAGGCGCGTGGTTACTAACACTAAAATAAAAAATCTAATGAATAGGCAAGTTAAAGAAAGATCTGACGACGCCATAAATAAGGCAATATACTCCTGAATGCGTTCCAAATGGTAATTTTTTGTGAAAATATCAGCGATTTGCGAAAGCAATTAAATTGTATTATTTTCTGCTTTATGTAAAAAAAAAAAAAAGTGTGTGTGCTCTAGACCACATGGTGGAAGTGAAAACTTCATTGAACGTTTGATAACGTTAACCGAACAAAAACCTTAGTTCTTATATACAATCTAAATGTTTTGGTTAACTTACTTGACCAATTTCATTTTGTTTTAATTCCAGGAACAAGTCGTGAGTAATTATTTAACACAATAGAATACGTTTTCCGGGGTTTCAAATGAAAAACCGATCACGAAAAGTAAACAAACGAAACAGGTTACAACAGCACGCTGGGATGCCGGGAGTCCTCAGTGTTGCCAGCTTATTACACACGCATGATTTTTCCGATTTGTTGTATGCGCTGATTTGATGTATAGCTGATGATTTGATGTATAGCTGATTGTATTCTAAAGTAGAGTTGCGTATGATGCGTCATAATAATATTAATAAGGTTTGGAATTATTTTGAATATTTTGAAAAGACTAGATAGCGCACTGTACTCCGGATTCAGTGCCGAGTTCGCTCCGGATTCAGTGCCGAGCTCACGCTTAGTCGAGTCGAGCCGATTCTACCCGAAACAGCGTTACATATTCGGGCGTGACGGCTCAATCTCATTCACACCTCACAAAAAGTTTTGCTGAGCCCTCACAAAAAAGTTTTGCTGAGCGCGCCTAAAGAAGTTTTCACTTCAAAAAAATAATAATAAAAAATTAGGGAAATTTTTAAAAACATTTTAGGCCAGTTTTTGATTTATTATAATACCCTTATTGTGTACAGGAAGTAACAATAATTTATAAAATGAAACAACAGTTCAGGATCAATTTAATAAGCCAAGGGTTTTTTTGACATATCAATTATAGCAAGGCTTTATGTAAAACCCTATGCAATAATATGGGTAAAAATCAATCTGCTCAATTGAAAAGGGTATATTTGCCACTAACAATATAAAAAAAAAATCCCAAATTAAAAGTTTTATATTTTCCCTTATGTCCAACAATACTGTAGGATCGCCCCACTGTGCAAGCCAATTCCGCTATGTGAATTCTAGCAACTCTATGATATTAAATAAAAATATGCTTGATACCCATACGTGTAACTATTGTTTGAGCTAAAATCACAAAAGCACAAAACCTGATCCAAGCTGAATTTGTGTATTTAAGTTTTTGAATTCGCGCAATTTTATTTTAAAACGAAACTTGCAAAAAAAAACCTAAATCAAAAAAATTCACATTGACGGTCAAGGAGACAACTCCTGAAACATTTAGCCAACAGGCTATATCAAGGTCAATTTTTATAACACTGTCTCAAACTCTTATTCACAAGACAAAATAAAAAAAAATGTATTTACGCGTTGACAGAAATATTATGAGAGTCTGATTTATGTTTTGAATAAATTATTTTATATTTTACGTTAAGAAAGCATAAATCTGCGTTAATTGTGGACAAATGAATAAGCTTCTACTTACCTATTCCCTACAAGCTCGAAATGATTTATATGTTTTTGATTGAAATGGGATAGAATTTCCTTCTAAAAAAAAAAAAAAAATCTTTTATTTATGATTTGTGATATTTGCCTGGCTCAGTAAATGATTTTCTATTCCACCACTTAGATATTCGATTTTAATTGCAGTTTCATTGTAATAACTATATTTAATATTGTTATCAGAATTTGTCTTGTAGCTAAACACTGAGCAAATTTAAAATCAGAAAGAAAAAAAATATTTGTAAAGTAAGTCTTGTAGAAAGTTTGGGCGGAATGTATTAGTTAGTAATCGCATTAGCTACCTGTTGTTGTGTCAATGGGTTAGAATTTAAAACTGAGAAGTTTACTGCAAGAAGGGCGCAGCTCCATATTTAGACCGTTTTGGGTGCAAATGTATGCCATATTAAAAAAAAATGGCGGATTGACTTGTGCAAGAACGATGCAGATAAATAAAGGAATTATACGTCTTTATAGATCTGCCTCCTCAGACATTTCCTGCAAGAAAGGTGCAGCTCCGGAAAGTTTTTTTCAATTTCCCAACAATTACCAAATATGGAGCTGCACCCTTCTTGCAGTAAACTCCTCAATTAGTCTGTCATGGAAATTTTGAATATATCTTAATCTTTTGCTATGACATAACGAATGTTTAGGACTTTGTGTTTCGAATTTTTAACAATGTTTCATAATAATAATTAAAACAACTTTGTAAATTATCTTGCAAAATACCGAAAACAGTATTTTTTGAATGTTTATAATAACTTGAAAACCAAAAGTCAGAAAAATGTAATATTTTACATTTTTACAAGTCTTAGTAAGTAAAACTTCAATTCCAAAAATCATAGAAATTGGAGAGGTCAAGGTCTAAACCATTGGATGACCCAATTACCATTTGATGCTAACTATCTTTCGCTTGAACAATTCCAGAAAAGTAACACAAATCTGCATTAAAAAAATATAAATTTCACACCTTGTATAAAATATCGAAAGTGTACCTGAATTTATCTTTTAGTCCCATCCAAAATGTGTCCCAACCGAGTTGTACCAGGTGTAATTGAAAACTCGATACATTTTTGACATTTCATAGAAGACCATCGAAAATACAGATTTTTGAGTTCTGTTACTTTTGAAATACATGTGCGTCGTGGTTACAGCTTAGGGAATACAAAATAACGGCAACAATAACAATTTTGACGCGGTGAAGAACCCCTCGGTTAATATTTTCAGGAGGATAAATGCACTGGACTAGCGATGTGCAAGATACCCTGACTGGCCATCGGTTCTGTCAGGACACTACGGCAACTCCTTTCATCATAGTCTGCCCACGTTCTTCCCTTATGGTCAGGCCCATCATTCATTCTTGACTTGATAAAGTCATGTCCTTCTTTTCAGGTCTGGTCAAGTGGAAATTTTTAATTTAAATACAACTTCGTACTACAAAGAGAGTTTATTTCCCTGTTAACAAATGGCTCAGTTTTATGAATTCACATATATATTTGTGTCTGACCAAACGGATATAGAAATTTTCTTCTTGCTCTGTACATTCAGAAATAAGGACAAGTAATGATCTTATTTTTTACATCAAAAATATGACACTGAAAAAATAAAATGGAAATACTTAAGTGAAATTTATTATAACTTGCAATAAATAGAAAATTTTTCCCCTATCCTAGTCTGTTTCCTAGCTGGATTTTCGGTATCAGCAGGATAAACTCATAATTATATGATGTACAATATCAATAAAATATATCAATAAACTGATTGAAAGATATTATTGAACCAAGATTAAACAATAAAATATTAGGAAGCTATTCAAATTGATACAGCTAATTGAATATATTAGACAGAATTAGCTAATATGCAGTTATAATTCTTTTCATTTTATGGCTCTACAATATTCGAGGGATTAATGTCTTGTGAAGCCGGGTCCGCCCGTCATTCTTATCTCTTGCAGCTGTCTTTCAGTTTGTAACTTGCATGTCTGTAAACCCTTGTCCAAGTTTAAGCCATCCAACAAGCGCAGTTTAGTCCATCAGTTTCTTGTATTTTATGAAATCCTTATCCACCAATTGAAGACGACTCTGTTACCAATCATCAACCCCACTACAATCGGGGTTGATAATTTATTTGTGACTTTTATGAGAATTTATTCAACTCGTGTTCCAGTTTATTCGAATAGAGAATAAAGTATTAGTAGAATAAAGGCAAATCTAGTATATAGAATATAAAGACATACGTTTATTCTTTCCATAACTGAGTACATCTATTGATATCATGTCTTGCCTATTGGCGTCTTACATGTTGTATGGCTCTTGCTGTTACTCTTATTTATCATAACTACTATTATTTAATACCAGATGTGACACATTGTGATTATATATTTAATAAAATGTCAATAAATATTGGTTAATTTGATCAAAAAGTCTATAAAGTCGTATTAGTCAGCTAAAATTAATTAAGGTTTATTCATAGCTGTATAACATACAAAACGAGTTACATTATACAATTGTAATAAGACACATTTTTATATATTCTTGCTGCAAATATAAGTATTATATAAGAACAAAGATACCGGTGTTGGAACCAAATAAGTCGTTAACATATTTGGGATTCTTTGATGTAATTTCCACTCCACTTCTTGTGATCAAAGCTGTCGAAATATCCTCCTCAAGTGTGGGTAAGAAGGCAAACCTCTTCGTCCTATCTAGTTCATTACGCACCTCGCTGGACCGGTTTGGAATAAATGGAGTTATCATGGAATCTAATATGTTTGCATAAACTTGTCCTCAGATTTGTTACCCGTGTTGTCAACATGTTTCCGTGGCGAAGAACTTGGGGAATTCTATTCTTGCACATTAGCTTGAAAGTCAGGGACCCGGCGCACTTTAATTTCTTTATTTTAATAAGTTTATTTAATTAAGATATATGAATAATTGATGGCGACTGCGCAGTTCAAAACATAACATAAATCAGTCAGTTTCCGCTAAGTAGATCTATGATACTGAACCCGTCTTCATTAGTTGGAGAATTTTTTTTTCGTTTTCCTTATTTCCATACACAGAACTCGGGTATGACGTGAGTGAACATTATTTTACAGGGAAATTGTAATAATGTTTATAATTATACTTTACGTAAAAAAATTGAAACATTTATTATTAAAAACTGTATCATAATCTAATAATTCTCTGGTTCTTGGTGCAAATTTCGTAAATATAATGTGGTAAACAAGTTTCACAAAATATATAATAAACATCTTTGAAATAATCTGCGTTGATGGATATTTTAAGTAGAATTAATTTAGTACATATATATATCAATAAAGGACAGGATATTAGTTAATTAAACTTTCTTTGATTGAATCTATTCATACAATTTGAGAGGGTTACGTGACTTAAGTTTACCAATTTATGTATTTCACACAAACGTTTGCACTCATTCTCTGAGCATCTGGCATGCGAGATATAAGGGAGAGCAGTACCTAACCTTTCCTCTTCTTGTAAAATTAGATTTGAAAAAAAAATGTAATTTAAGTATATATAGTTCCTTTTCAACCTGGTGTATCTACCAGTGTATGAATCCTGCCCATGCCATATGTTATTAAATAAGACTCATTTACATGAACATAATTAGACTTAAATGGCTATAAGGAATAGAGCCTTGGGGCACTGCTAAACCAATTTCTCTTTTATCTGATCCTAATAATTTCAGATCCTTAATACCTTGTTATATAATAAATAAATATATTCACAATGATTTCGATGTTCAATATGTTCCTTGTTTGCTCCAAGCTATGGTAAATTTACGTATCATTCTACAATAAACTATTACACACCCAAACCTATTTGTATTTCAACATATTTTCTGATTGATTCCCTATATAAGCTTCTGAAAAGAACATGGCCTCGGCACTTTCTAATATGTAACATTTATCGAAAAGCTAATTTAGCTGATAGTTTTTAGCCAAAATAAAAACCAGCTGGTACATTAAAATTTGTATTGTAACATATACAGCTAGTGTAGAAAGTATTAGAATACCAACAGAAATTTAGGTTTTATTCGAAAGAAATTCCAACAATTTATTTCTTACTCCTCCTTTCTTTCAAATACTTTTTCATCACCTCTGCCTGATGTTTCCTCCTTTCATCTGACTACTGTATATTGATTTGTGTTTTAACTACTTCTGGAAATTCGATCTTGTTAACTGCTGTCAGAAATTTATTTCTGTCCCACATTGAATCCTGTTGTATATTTGCTACCATTACATTTCTTTTACCATCCATATCCATGTATTCGTTTTCTGTTTTTGGAGGCTTTGTTGGAAAATTTTCTTTGATAGTCTTTTCTCATTTATTCTCATTAACGTTTGATAACGTTTGAGGTCGAACAAATGTTTTATAATGAAGCAATTAAGATTTTCTTAGCTATTGTATTCTAAGATGATTTCAAATAATTATTCTTAGTTTGTGTGAAGTGAACAATTGTTCAAATTATTTTTGTTTGTTTGTTTATTTCGTTTAACGTCACTTTATGCTGCTATGGCTAATCGGACGATGCTACGGTGGAAGTCCTAAATTTTGCCTATCCAGGTATAATTAGGATAGGGATCTTTAACGAGTACCTGATATCGCACAGGCTCGGGACCCCCATTTTACGTCCCTTCCGAAGGACGGCATAGCTAAGGATTTTTTACTCCCTTTAGAAAATCCTTAGGTCATCTGCCGGGCTGCGAACCCGCGATCTTGGGTTTAGTAGGTTACTATGCGAACCACTACACCACAGGTGACCTCTCAAATTATTTTTTGACTACTGTCATGTTCTTGGCATCCTTTTTTTCAGTTTTCAACTAGTTGATATATGGTTCCTCCTATGAATTTTATGGTAAGTGCAATAATCATATTTCAGGAAAAATGCAATGGAAAGTTTGGAATTCCTTTTCAGTTTGGAAACTGATTCTCTTAGAATTCACCTTCATTCACTTCTTTCACAACTGTATATCTTATAACGTGTTAAAGTCCACTAGACACAAAAAAAACGCGTGGTTTCGATTAATTATTTACAACATGATAATTAACAACTGTAAAAAAAACTTTTGACCGTGTGAATCAGAATTCGCCAGAATTTTGGATTAGCCAAAGACAGTTACGCTAACTAGAAATGTAAACATTTCATAATTATTTTCCCACGAACCCAAATATGACTGATGAAAACAACTACAACATATATCAATTAACTAATAGTTTCATATCACAAAACTGGACCGAAATGATGCCGATTCACAGCACGATATCAGCCGGTCCTATTGCGGCAGGAAGTCAACCAGAGAAACATAGTCATGGTGCCAGTGATCGGAATGATTATAATCATTCTTGTTTTTTTTTTACGAAAATAATTTACATAACTTGATCACATTCGAATATTTCAATGGATGTATAGTAATGTTTCTCATTCATATTGGTGAATGTAAATTTCAAACGACGCCTACTCGTTGAATTTTAAGATCACGAGGGATTAATCAGCCCTATGCTTTTTTTTTTAATTTCCATTTTGCTAAAATCAAACGCATAAGTATGTCATAAACAACAAAATTAAAATTTTGTGTATAAAAGATTAGAGAAAACTCAGTTACAGTTTAGTTTAAATTTAATTAATCAAATATAGTTTAAATTCACCAATTTAATTAAATTATAAATTAATGATTACTATTAAATTTGGTAAATTCAATCACAATAATAAATTAAAAGACCCATATCCTCCTATAAAATATTAGAGAAAATTAAGGCACATTTAGTTTACAATACCCAATAAATATACTGGTTGAAAGTTTTCATAGTTCGAAATTTTATTGTTTGTTTATACAAATTTTCAAACCTACCGATTAATTACGAAATGCTCATTTACATGACAGTTATCAGTCCTATTTGGAAATATGGAGTTGAGTTTTGCGGCTTCACCCAACCATCTAATTTATCTCGTTTCCTATCCTTGCAATCCAAAATCCTTAATGCTACTTACTTTATAAAAAATAACCTTATTCATAAAGACCCTAATGTTCCATACCTACTGATTTAGCCCAAACCAGATACCTATCCTTGAATGTAAACTCCATAGCCATTCTAATCCACTAGTCTCTCAACTTGATTCCCATTCCATCCCCGATAATCCACAGAGGTGTCTCAAAAAAAAAGGTGGCTAGAGGCCTTCTTATATACAATTTTTATTTATTTATTTATTTTTTTATTGAAGTGCTGCTAGTGAGTGGTTCTTCACATGTTATTGACAAGTCATTGTAATGATTTTCTCAAATTTACTTATTGTAGATATACGTATACATTTGCAAATATCAATGAATTGGGAAAAAATATTGTTTGTTTATAATGTTATATTCATTAAACCATAAGATAGCGACAATACAATCTGTTCAACGAATCCAACTATTTTCTGTTCTATTACAACGGTTTTTTTTTTTATTTTAGTTTATGTAGGCACATACATTCTTTTTATCACATATTGTGTTTAAATTAGAAATGTTTAATATAATTATGTCTATAAAATTGCCTAAAAGATTCCATTTTTATCCTAAATCCTACTCGACAAAAATTAACACAATCTCTTTTTTTTTTTTTTTTTTTTTTTTTTTTTTTTTTTTTTTTTTCTAGTTATAGTCCTTGAAAATAGTTTAGCTTCGCTATAGAGAATATTTATATTACCCCATTCAATGGCAAAATATGGAGCCACAACGTTGAGACCATTTCAAGAAAAATTAATCTTCCCCTTATGTGCTACCAAGAGTTTTTATTTCGTCATCATGACTGAAATTGTATCATGTTGGGTAATATTTTTTATTACCTTCTGTTGAAGTTAATAAAAAAAGTTATGCTAAATATATATATATATATATATATATATATATATATATATATATATATATATATATATATATATATATATATTTCGTCACTCGATAATTCGTCTTATTCTGTAATTCGTCAGGTTTTTTTTTTTTTTTTTTTTTTTAATTGACAACTATAAATGTCAAAATTAAATACGTATGTAATTCATTTTTTCCCCTTGCTACTTGTTTAATCTTTATACCTCCTCATTTGATTCGTCACAAAAAATCATTTCATAGAAAAAAAAAACAAACAGAAAAAGCCCGTAGTCGATCCCTCCTTTAATTGTAGGAAGAGATGAAAATAATTATGAGTGCTGATGACGTATTCCCGGAATCAGTTAATACCGGAAAGCTCTTCCTACAAATACATTAGCATCTGGCTTAGCAACTTCTGCTCCAGGTTATAAAATGAGAAAAGATAAGCAAGAGCTAAGCAGCTGGTTAGACATGGATAGTACGGATGTAGGATAGGAAATTTTAAATGACAATGGAATTATAGAACAAGTGCTTAGTGCTCAAAATGAAGCTAGTGATGAAAAAGATGATGACGGTGACGTTTCTAATTCTTCCACTATTCCATGGAAAGAAGTAGAGGAAATTTTAACATATTTCACACCTGATGGGATGCGGCAAGTGTTGAGCTTTTTCTGTTTTTTTTCTCAATTTCGCTCAAGTCCAATGTGTAAAATGTCCATATGTTCCTTTTTGCATTTAATAAATTGAAAAAAAAGTTACAAGTGCATAGTTTAAAATGCTTTTATGTTACTTTACCAGCAAAATTCTGTAATTCGTCACCCCCTCCTCCACTCATGACGAATAATCGAGTTTCTACTGTATGTACATATATATTGAAAAACAAGATATATATATATATATATATATATATATATATATATATATATATATATATATATAATTAACTGTTTTACAATAATCGGGTTTTTGGTCCTTTATTTTTTTTTTCTGCTAGAAGCTTTCTGATAGAATTGATAGTGATCTGTATTACAAACTAACTGCCGACCAGATGAAGATCTACAGTAAAAATAAAACTTACAAAAAGAACAGTTTGATAAAAAAGTTTAAAAAAAATTAGTGGAAGAGTAGATGAAAAATCATCGTCAGGCTTACCAACCACAGCTTTAATAAACCTTACCAATGTAAAAATACCTGAAAACGTACAGAATATTTTGGCTTTAGGACCGAAGTTCAACGTAGAAATTAATAACAAAAATGTTATTAAAAAAATTCCGCATTTTCTTTCTGATGTTGAGTACATATATATAAAGGACCAAAAACCCGATTATTGTAAAACAGTTAATTATATAATTTCTAAGGGTCGACAAAATATAATTTTGATATATATATATATATATATATATATATATATATACGAGTATATATAGAAGAAGAAGAAGAAGAGAATGAACTTTATTCTGGGACTACTTGTCCCCTAAGAATAACATATGATTACAGTACATAGGACAATCATCTATGTATATCTATATATATATATATATATATATATATATATATATATATATTGAAAAAACATATATAGATGAAAACATAAAAAACCAGAATCTTCTTAAAAGTTGGCCATAAATGCTCTTTAGGGTGATATTTGACATAAATTTGTTTGACATATATCGGGATTTTATTCCTTGTTTTTTCAACTTTCTTCGGCATTTATTTACTATCCAATTTCTGGCTATTTTCTGTTTTATTATAACTGTTACTTGAGGTTATTTGTATGATTCATTAACAATTCTGTTAGGTTCATGTTTTATTGAAAATGTTACTATGTCAATATTTTCCGTTATTTTCAACCCTAGAATTCAACTTCAAATACCGCATATAATCATTGTCAAAAACAGCGTTACTTTTCGAAAACTGGGTTGATTAAAATTAGAGAACAGCTAAAAAAATATATCAGAATAAAAGTTACTTTTATGTAATTTTTCGAACTTGAAGAAGCGAATTCATACTTCATAGTATTGGAAAGACATATGTTAATCGATTATAAATTTTTAATTAAGTAAACATACTGGAAATTATAAACTATAGAATATTAGCCAAATACTTGAATATTGCTATTAAGGAATATAACAAAATAAAAAAAGTGTATTTTCACTGAAACCTCAGCGTTATTTGAAGTTGATTTATAATAATAAAAAAAATTAAGCTTGTTAAAAAATCCATAACTGACTTGTAGCCATTAATATCGAAAGTTTTTTTTTTTTTTTTTTTTTTTTTTTTTTTTTTTTTTTTTTTTTTTACAAATTACCGAATAACAAAAAGGAATTTCCCCTCATTTGTAAAAAAAACATGCATTAATAAATTACTATTTAGCATTTGTAGTTATGTAAATTATTCACTAGCTAATTTACAAATTCGACGGAGAAATTCAGATTAACGATTCGACTTCGTTATATAAAAAAGGAGGCTGTAACAAAATATTTGAGTAGTTTGGCACCGGCCGCCTGGATCTCTTTCATAACCACTTCTCAAATAAAACCACCTCGCATTTAACTCGCCTTTGATAGTAGCACGTCTGTATTAACATCATTAAGAATATTGTATCAATCACTTCTGGATCTCGCCTCTAAATATTAAAGATAATATATATAAAATTTATGAGATTCAATAGTTCAGTTGCTAAAGATCTGGACTATAGATTCGAGACTCAGGTTCGATTTCGGTTGAGAAAGATAATTGTTTATTCTTCTATAACAACCAAGGATTGACCCATGGGTACGTGGATTCACCTTGGGTACACCTGGCCTCTATATAGTGAGCACTCATAGATTGAGAAAAACATGGCGTTTGAGTAGAATCCTTACGCAATTACCGATCCCAAGAACTTCCATTATCAAGTTATTGCAGTACTTAATTCAAATATTTAGATGTATAGATATATTTCAAATGAGCCGAAAATAAATGTATGAAATCAATTGTATCCTGTAGATAAAATATTTGGAAGATCTTGTTTATTTAAGCTAAATTTTAGAAAAAGATAAATAATTTGCAATGGCCCACTAAAAAAACACAATTTTGAAAGACACTAGTTGTTTAAATTCATTAACCTCAGCAACATATTGATAATTGACAACTCCAAAAAAAAAAAAAAAAGTAATATAATATTAATAAAATAGATTAGCAGTGATTTTAACTTTTTTTTGCTTTACGACTCCAAAATATTAAAAATAAATTAAATCTCAATGAATTATTTTGTTAGTAACTTCAATTTTACTTTAATTTTATTCCAAATTAATTAATCATAATTGATTATCGGGCTTTTTATAGCCGCAACTCAAACTATTCATGAAATAAAAATTATTTTCTACTTTTTAGTTCGATTTGCTATAATGCATGCTTTTTTTGTTTTGTTTCTTAAACTTAAATTTTCTTAATATTATAAGTACCTACTTATAAGTAAGCATGTAAAATGTTTATGAATAAGTTAATAATAGTATACATAAGATGTATCATTTTACAAGATGTCACAGTTATCTTGTAACATATAATTTAATTCTTTATCAATTTTTATTATTATCTATTGTTATTATTTATTATAATTAATTATCAAAGCCAGATGATTGTCCTATGTACTGTAATCATATGTTATTCTTACGGGACAAGTAGTCCCAGAATAAAGTTCATTCTCTTCTTCTTTTTCTTCTTAATAATAATAAATGACTTTTTTTCTCATAATGAATGATTAAATGATGTTTTTATTGTTTCGCTAGCCCTCCTAAAATATCACCACAACCCTAAGGGAATACATTTGTACTTGCCAAAATTTTTGGCATTTATCAAAGAAATTGGCGTTTACAATAAAATAATTATCTTCCTGCGAATTCAAAAAATATTTACGTATATCAAATAAGACTGAAATAATGCCAATTCATAACACATGTCGCTCGGCCTATTCATTTATTTATAATAGAAAGTCAAAAGGAGCCATTTTTTTTTTTTTACATTCTAGCTGGTTCCATATGTTTTTGATTTATTTATTTATTTTTTTCCTAATTTCTACAATTATAATTATTCCCACCTAATCTATACTATTATATAAAAGGACAAGTCATTTTTCTTTTGTGATCACTAACCACGAAAACTACTGATCGAATGTGTACCAAATTTTAACCACATCACCTTTACAGTTCCAGGAAGGTTTAGCAAATTTGTTAATAAAACAGCGATATGAGTATAGTAGTGAGCTTTGATAATTGACCTATAGGTGACGAGCAACATTCTACATGAGAGGTTACAAAGTTACGGAGTCATACAGAGCTTGAAATTGCTAATAAAATTTACTTATATTCGATTAAATTCTTAAATAAGATTTAAATATGTCGTGTGACATGTGGGTCCTAGTGAAGTTTGAACATATTTGACCGATATGTGGTTAGCACCATCCGCAATAGAGTTCACTGTGGTATAATTGCCGAACCTTTCTGTACCAGATTTTAACTACATCATTTTCATAGATCTAAAGGTTTAGTAATAACAAATTTTATAATTATACCAATTTAAATGAGCAATAGTGAGTGGCAGAAATGAGGTTTGCCACAGGGCCGCACACTTTTATAGTCAGAAATTAAAATACATTTTTCAATTTTAGCCGAATAAAAATTATTATCAAATCAGAATGTCGATCCTTTGCTTTTTGATATTGTGTGTAAGAACTGATAATGCAGTCCATTATCCTCAAGAGTTTCTTAATAGTATCCGTCCATCTACATTACCAACACATACATTAAAATTAAAAATTGGAAGCCCAAATATGCTTTTACGCAATTTTCGAACACCTAATCAGTGCAATTTTGACCTGGTTAAAAATTACTGCTGTACAATTTCAATTATTATGTTCTTTACTTATGAGAGCGAGCCGATACTAAAGGGAAGCTAGTATATACAAATGCACGTATAATCAAACAGAAGAAAAAACATGAAAAATAATAATAAATTAAAATTAAAAAAAAACAACTTATAAATACATGGAGTACATATTAATTAATTACTTACTTATTTTTTATTTAATTTGCAATATTTGAACATTATGCAAGAAGAGAAGGAGATTGAGTTTAACGGAGGAACTAAAATAAAAATCATACCTGTACCGCTACAACCCATGGGTTTTGTGACCAACGGTTGTAAAATGTGGTCAGCAATCGCGCTCAACCACCAGGACTTATCCCCAATAAAAGAATGGGAAATTAAACTTTCTTCTCTACACAGCGTATGTGTGATTAGACACATTTGGGCTTAAGGAGTTGAGCTTTGGGGCTCCACTTATCATTCAATTCTTCTCGTATCCAATCCTTACGATCCAAAATAACCCGTAATGTTCCTTACTTGGTCACAATTAAACTTATACATAAAGATCTTAATGCTCCATATGTTACTGATTGAGCTCAAACCAGATTCTAGTTAGTAAGCTCATAGTAAGCTCCGTAACCACTCAAATCATCTAACTTCTCAAATTGCTTCCCACAACATTCCCGATAATCCTCCGAGGCGTCTAAAAAGAAAATGCCCCAGAGAACTTCTAGTGTAGAATTCCTATAGAAGTGCTACTGCTGAGTATTCTTTTCAAGCTTTGACATGTTATTGTAATTTATATCAAAACATTTGCTTGATGTATATATTTTGTACAGTTGTAAAATTCAATAAATTTGTCTATGAAAAAAAAAATTCTTCTCTGAGCCGGGCTAAAGTAACGTTGGTCCCGGATTTAAAAGTTCAGTGCCAATAACAAAAATGTATTTACTATAATAATTTTCAAGAAATAACTTTAACATCAACAAGTGTTAATTCATAGCCTTTTCTTTTTTTGTTTGAATAAACTCATTACGAATACTTCTTAACACCTTTACCCAGACCCTAATTACAATTATTTAAATCTAAGACTGTAATTATTGCTCTTTCTAGTAATTTATTTAAATCACACATGAATACCATTATTCATAAAATGTACACATTTATTATTCATGATTACACGTTCACCTTCGCAAATAGGCAATGGTGATTTTTAACCTTCCTTGAAGGGGAGTGCCTGCTTTCTTCCGATAGACCATCTAAAATATTATTTATTTGACTAGAGCCTTAAGGTAACGATATTATCTGAGAGGT
This sequence comes from Euschistus heros, assembly GCA_003667255.2. Taxonomy (NCBI): domain Eukaryota; kingdom Metazoa; phylum Arthropoda; class Insecta; order Hemiptera; family Pentatomidae; genus Euschistus; species Euschistus heros. The sequence continues at coordinate 3,071,635 of RCWM02000051.1, read as the reverse complement.
TTCAGGGTGGTCTAGCACTACCCGGCGCTGGGCACATCACGCCGACACTCATCTCAATACCGGAGCTCGTGTCGCGTGCTTCACGCCTTCAAGCCACACACCGAGTCTGCTCCAGATAATAAACATCATGGCCATATCGAGTCTTCGTACTATCTTCCTTTTAGTATGGAATTCTTGGGCACTTCTAGTGCTTCGTGTAACATACTTTAACATTTACGACAATGTATTAATCTGCTGATGGAGTCATGCAAGATTTTACAAATTTTATACACTTTCTACTGAACACACTATATTCAAGACATTTTGTGAAATAACTACTTTGACAATATAAAAACCAATCTCCAAGTCTGACACACACAAAAAAAAAAATTAATAAAAAAAATAATAACCTTATTATTTTATATTGTCCATAAAGTGAACTTACGGCTGTCAACATCCCTCACTAGACGATCATTAACTATTATAATCTAAGCGAAGATAAATCATTCTTCATGGAAGATTTAATCTAAGTGAATTCATAAATATTATTAATTTGGATTCAAACCAGTCAGAGAAATATCGAATCTTTAGATCAATTTTTAAGTAGGCTTTGATTGCGTTAAAATAAATCAAATGTTTTTTTTTGTTTGTTTTTTTCGTAAATACATAGGAAATTTTACTTAGCAATGAAAACTTTAAACCCACTTATCCTAAAACATGATTTTTTTTAATTGAGGTACGCATGATTTTTTTTTAGTTGTGTCGCTAATGCAGGCCAGCTTAACGCCTCTTACCCAATCTTCCCTGTCGGTGGCACGTCAGATGGATATTCCTATTTTCTTCAGAACCTCGGAGACGCTGTCCTTCCATCTTCTCTTCGGTCTTCCACAAGGCTTCCGTAATAGTCATCAGACTGTCCTGTTCTGATTATGTGTCCCAGCCATTTGGTTCCTTGTATTCTTACATATTGGGAAACACTCAGGTCATTATAAAGTGCGTACAGCTCTTTGTTTTTCTGAGTCGAAACAAACCGTTCTCCTGTACAGGTTCATAGGTGTGTCTTAATATCTTCATTTCGAACCTGTCAACACGATCAGCTGATAATTTACGCAATGTCCAAGTTTCAGATGCGTATGTCAGGACGGGTCGGATGAGTGTCTTATAAAGTCTGAGTTTAGTTGTGTGACTGAGCAGTCTAAATAGTTTAGATAGAATGAAATAAGATCGATTAGCTGCCATTATTCTGCATTTTATTTCTTCTTCATCATCTAAGGAGTCGTTGATCATCGATCCTAGGTTCTTAAAACTTTTAACGCACTCAAATCTGTAGTTTCCCATTATGTGGTATCTCTGCGGGTGCATTGGATTCTTCTTTCTCAAATTGAGGATCTTTGTCTCATTCTCGTTAATCTGGAGATAACCATACTTTCCATCTCTAGAATGGCAAATACCTCAGCATATGCCATTACTCGTATCATTTTGTTAAATATTGTTCCCTGGGACATCAGCATCACCTTGAATGAGTCCTAGCTTTCCACCAATCTTCACCCTGCCTGTCGTTTCTTTCATTATGAGCCGAATCAGTTTAGCTGGGATGTCCATTTCTCTCATAGCCTGATATAATTCCTTCCTGGTGACTGAGTCATATGCAGCTTTATAGTCTATAAGGAGTAACCACATGCAACTACCGAACTCATTCATTTTTTCCATCATCAGCCTAAGCGAAAATATTTGGTCAATGGTTGAACGATCGATAATGTAAATATATAACTTATATTGGAGACAGTCTTTTTTTTTTCTTGTTTGCAGTAAGGAATATAATTATAAATTTATACTATTATATAAAAGGACAATTCATTTTTCGTTTGTGATCACTAACCACGAAAATTACCTCATCAATTTGCACCAAATTTTAACCACACCATCTTTATAATTCTTGGAAGGTTTAGCTAAAATAAAATCTACTGATTTTAAATTAATTTAGTGGTGAGTGGCAGAATCGAGGTCTGGCACACTGTCATAAACTTTAATAGTTAGAAATTAAAATTCAACACGATAAATCTACAAAATTATTTCTACCGAATAAAAATTATTATCAAATAAAATTATCAAACCTTTGCTTCTTATGTAAAATTGTTATTCATGGGTCTTTAGTTGTAAAGCACTAATAATACAGGCAATTACTCGCAAGAGTTTCTTAATAGTGTCTATCCATCTGGATTATCAACTCATTCATTTAAATTAAAAATTGGATGTCTAATTATGTCATTACGTAATTTAACACCTAATCATTAAAATTTTGGGCAGATTAAAAATTACTGCTATGCATGTACCATTGAAGAAGTAATGGTCAATTGTATACCTCAATACAAAAGAAATACTTCAATTATTAGTTCTTAACTTATGTGAGCGGGCGAAGCCGCGACGGAGGATGCTAAGCTTACTATAGTTTAATTATATTCCATCAATAATCACTTAAAATAATCATCATTCATCTTGAAATTTTAGTTAATCACATTAACTTCATAAAGAAGAAAATTATTAGTATTAGCTTTATATATTTCATTTGGAATATATTCTCTATTTATACACTGAATGATGAACGATCAAAATGATTCGTGAATACAAATTTTCATTTTTGTCAGCAACCTTATTTTATCATTCACTTTTTAACAATAAATCATGGGATTTATCTGGAATAGGAATGAATACACTCAAATTTATTAAATTAGTGTTGCAAAATAAGGAATAAATAACATATGGACTTTCTGATCTTTCTCATTGTCAAAATTTCAGTGTTCGTATGTTTTTCACTGGCGGTTGACAAATTTTCCTTAAGAGATCTTTGTCAATTCAGGTTACAGCATTCGGGCAATTATCTCAGAGAGCATTTTAACAGCTTTAATGGCGGGCTTCATTAAGATATTGCCCAATTTAATTGGCAGAAAACTGATATGTGTTCCTGTAACGTAAATCCGGCATTTTAATTTAATTAAAATAATCTTGAATGAATTTTGAGTGCTCTGATCCAGTTCTCTCTTAATGTGAACAGATGGTTTTAAAAAAAAAAGTAAATTTAAACTTGGTTGTAAACACGTTATTTATAGTAATAATTAATTTTTTTAAAATAATAATATACTGTAATAATGTTTTATATCAAAGTTGAATATACTTAAACATAATGACTACCTAAAGACTGCAGTAATCATCTTACATTAGTATAGTTTATTCTGTATAAAATTGATTCTATATTACTATAATTTATTTTTTTTCTTCAATTTTATTTTTAATATGAACTTGTTATTAATTGCCAAAATTCAGGCCATCACATCAAACATCACTTTCACAAAGACTGTCAACTAAACTGGTTTTCAAGATGTTTTAGTCCGGAGTGGAAAGGGAAACCTCTGAGAGGCAACCCCATATTAAATATCTTGGTAGGCTTCCTACTTTGAATATTAATACAGCTCCTATTTCATTTTTATAGCGCTGGACGATTTTTCAAAATTAGTCAGGATTAGGAGTTTAATTGATTGAATGGACATTTTCTAGTTGTGTACAGTGGCTGCTCTTGAAATATATGGGTTTGGAATTAGGGATCCAAATGAATAATTAGTGGTGGAATGCTGCTAGAAAATTCTTGGAGAAGAAACACATTTATTATTCGGAACAAATTAAAAAAAAAAAAAAAAAAAAAAAAAATCAAGGGTTCTGTGTAGTGTGAAAGAGATCGTAAAATAATCAGTATAATTATTTTAAACTTAAATGTTTTATGAGAGATTAAAAGTTACAACAATTATAGACTTTTTGTATCCCAAATAAAAATAAAAACACTGTGGAGCACTAAAACATTGGCAGAAATTATATCAGTCTATTCGCTTATATTAAGTATTTTAGAAAATAAACATTTTTTTTTTTAATACAGGTGTATATTCCTATAACTATAAATATATATATCCCTCCTGGGGCACACCCAGCCTCCTAAAAAGTGGGTACTCTTAAATTGGGGAAAAACCTGGCGGCTGAGCGTGAATTCTGGCCAAATCACCTCCTTTCACAACCGTTGGCTCAGAAACAGTACAGCCTACCTAAGCACTGAACCCGAGACCCTTCATGGGTTGTAAGTGGTACAGGTTTTTTTTTTTTTTTTTTTTTTTTTTTTTTTTTTTTTTTTTTTTTTTTTTTTTTTTTTTTTTTTTTTTTTTTTTTTTATATATATATATATTTTTATTTAATCATTTTTAACACCTGTGAATTAAAACTATGGCGATAACGAATTAAGTGGTATACGAAAATAAATAGCGTGATTGGCATAAATGGAAGCATAACTCTGTGGTACCTTCTCCTGATTTGATTCTTTTTCTTCTAGCTTAGTACAGGAGATCCCTCATCCATCTCCTTTTTAGCCTTCTCCATATTGTAAATAAAATATGATTGTATTTTAAAATTTTAATTTAACCCTATTTTTGTTTTAACAATTTTTATTGAGCATCTCTATTTCTTTATTTTTATTTTTAACTGCTTTTCATTTATATCTTATTGCACATATTGTGTGAATGGATCCATAAAGCCATCCACATTAATTATTTCCCTTTCTGAGGAAGATTGTATTATTTTTTCAATGAAATAATTAAGAAAAAAAAAAGATTGTCGTAGGTACCAAAATTAAAAGGCAATGAAAACAATTTTTTTTAGTAGTTTAAAATTAAAATGAACGGACTCGTCCATGTCCAAATAATATTTTGCATTGGACCATACGTAATGGGTATTGAAAATAAACGGAAAATTTGTCTATATACTTAAGAATACTGTAAAATATTTTAAATTTATCTCTCACAAATTTTAAGTTTGCATATATGTGCGTGTATACTGAATAGAAAATAAGTGCCGATGATCGTGGTGATTGACTCATGTAAGCTATCCCTGTGATATAAGTGTCGTCAGCTATTAATAAGACCTGTTTAAAATTGTTTTGATAGTTCCACGTATTGCCACTTTTCATACCGCGAGGACTTGATGACCACTTAGAGCTAAGATAGAGGTAATGAGCGCCCCGCGGACAATAAAACTCCCCAGGAAGACCCGGATTAGGAGTGAGGTTGACTACAACTAGTTCAAGGAGATCAGAACCACGGAGAGACTATCTACTTGCTCATTCTAGTGGAGGCCCCGGAGATAAAGTCCAACGAAACTGGACAGTTATTGCTCCCCGATTTAGTTTAGTTACCGACTTTTTTCCCCGGCGGAAGGGCCCTGGGAACGTCTTTCTAGAAGCGCGCGTGCTTCCACTCTCGTCGGGTTTATTAATCGCTTAACCAGTCCCGTCTTCTTCATGCGGCATCTTAAACTGTTCATTTGGGTCCTTTAGAGCATTGTGGCTACTGCTAATTGCGATATAATGGATATGAACCGGTTAGAAACTGTAGAAAGTACCGCGGGACAAGTTCAGTAATAGTCAGGGCTCAGGGTCTTTATCGCTTTTTTATAGTTGTAGCACTAGGTGAAAAGAGTTCGCTACACATACACAATTATCGATTATAGATCGTTCCGTTTGAAGCAGATTTATATCTTCATTCATTAAAAGCATTCGAATTAGCTTATAATTTTATCTTACGGTTTGACTTGTAACACAGACTTTAAGGCCGATTTTTGAGTGGGTAGTAGGTATCTATAATAGTGCAAAACTAGAGTTATAACCACCAATGAGGATTGATACCCGAAAAAAAAAAAAATAAGAAAATCATGTTTTATTTTTTTCTCAGTTCCAAGTCAAGATAGAGACATAATTTTTCACGTAAAATTGAAGTTTTGTATGCTATTTCTTAACCATAAACAAAACCCGTTGTCCGAAAATTAATGCAGGATGTTTAAACCAAAACCTGATATTATTATTAAAGAGATTATTTATCAGGTTTTAGTGGTGGTAAAAAGATTGCATACAAAGTACAATTTTAGGTGAAAAAATTATTTCTCTCTCTTGACTGAGAGCTTAGAAAAAAATAAAATATGATTTTCGTACTGGTTTTTATTTTATTTTTTTCTCAGTTTGCAATGATCATTGACCGCTAACTCTAGTTTTGCACTACTTTAGGCCCCTACTACCCACACACAAAAAACCAGCATTCAAATCTGTGAGTGACAAGTTAAAACGTCTCCTTGTAAGAAATCTTGACCAACCTAATAAATTTAATTCAATGACAAATCTATAAAAAAAAAACTTTACTTTTCATAATTTTTTATTTACGAGCCTTCCAATAAGAGCGCCTTGTTGAGAAAGAAAAGAATAATTTATAAATAAAGCTCAATAAAAGTAGAACGTAAAACAGAGAAACCTCTTTTTTTTTCAAAACGCATTAAGTCAAAAAATTAAATTCTTTCAATTTTTTTTTTAAATATTAGAATTTTTTTATGCTGACATCATAAAAAAAAAGAAAGCGCTACGAGGAACAGCTGACAACAACGTTTGGTATAAAAATTGGTTCGTATGTGGAAGCAACCATTTGAAGGCGGCTAAACAATGTACGTCTAAAAGCCTCTTAAACAGCCTTTGTACAAAAATAAAATTAGTGACACATTCTAGACGTGAAACCCTTCCACTACAACCATGGGGAATCAAATGAAGCACATGTGACAGGATAATGTCATTCGAAGTGTTCGAACATGTTATCCCAGTTGTTTTTTTTTTTTGGCAGCTTCTATAAAAACACAAAAAAAACTACAAACCGTAGAAAATTATACTTAAAAACTAGTTCTACGAAAATCGCGAAAATAATTAGAAGATGAAATAGATCGTATTTCTTGTATTTCTTGATACGTTGAATGATAGTTTGTCAAGGGTATATACACCTATTTTAGTCTTGATTTATAAACTAATTATTTCTGGTTTCTTGTACCACCTGTTATTTTATCGATATTTCCATCGTTATGAAGGCTCGGGAGTCAACTTCAAACTGTCACAGCTTGCGCGATTGCATATAATATGATTATTAATATGCTGTGACTAACAGAAATAAGGCGCAGTTTCTTATCCTTTCATTCTTGTAGATGGATTCTAATTAAGTCGTTCATCCTGGTTGAAAACTAGGGTCAGTGAAATATTATTGAAGGATAAAATAGAAAAGGATAATACACTTAGAAAACTGGCAATTTCTATGACTAAAAAAAACAAGTTAGTCTTGGCGTATATTGAAGCCCTAAAATATATTGCATATTAGACTTGACAGGAATAATGAATGAATGTCCCATCATACTGCATAAGAGGATGTACTCCACGCTGATTATATAAAACTAAGCGTAACAGGTCAGTTTGTTTATTCTTCTTTGTTTTCAATAAACCTCTGCAATATTTGAATAAATATGCTCTATTAGCGCTATTTACATCCTCTACTTCCCCCGCCGCAACGCTATTATCCGACTTTGCATACAAAGAATGATCCATAAACTTCCATAATATCAAAGGGCGAGTTGGCTCATTATTCATACCGGCTAAGTTTATGAAAATCCCTCAGTGAATAAATTTAGTCCACTCAAAACCCATATCTCAGAGGAAGGGCACGACTAGAGTTCCTTCTATGGGAGGCTGAGTAGGGTACGCTCTGGACTAGGCGCAGGTTTTTACATGAATTATAAGCAACCGGCCGTATCTGAATATCAACTGGAGAGGGACTACAACGGGTCTTAGGCTACCGACCGATGTTCCTTCACCGCTCCTTAATGACGGCTACTAATCCTGTGGAGGCGAGTCCTCGTATGTTCTTCGTTACGACATTCGTACTCCTAAACAACTGCTTAGCATCTTCGATTTCCTGTTTTCTTAGTAGTAAATCACTTTTTTTTTTTTTTTACTTTGTGAATGAGAATAAGTAAAATTACTTTAAATTGTCTTACAATTCTATGTTAAAAAAAAAAAAAATAAACAGTCTAATGGCTAGATAGTTGAGAAAGATCGGTCATTCAATTTGAAACTTGTTTATATCATATCATTACATTTATAAATGTATGGAAGTCTCAAGAAACTAAATAAATAAAAAACATAATCTACCGGACTAGAGGTATTTCGCGCCCTGAGCATCTTGGTTAAAAATTTGAAAAAAAAAAAATATAAAAAAATAAAAATTAATAAAATTTGGTTGTTTGTTTATCCCTGATAATTTGATTTTTTTAAATTCATAAATGTCGATTCCGACTACTCCAACATTCACTAAGCAAGCGTTTAAAGCTCCCAATAAATAACAAAAAACTTATTTACATACGGAGTTGATCTTTGGGGCTCTGAACCTTTCGATTCTTCTTTTATCCAATCCGTACAATCTAAAATCCTTCCTAAATTCCTCAATGCTCCATACTATGTCACAAACAAACTAATCCATAATGATCTTAATGGTTTATGTATTGCCGATGTGGCCCAAACCAGATACCAATACTTTCTTTATAAACTCCACACCCACCTCAAACTTATTATTCTTCCAACTTGCCTCACACTCAAATCCAGATAATCTCCCAAGGCATCTGAAAAGAAGATGACCTAGAGAACCTTTAATGTATTCCATTAAAGTGCTACATTATAACTAGAGTAGTTCATTACGTGTTATTGGCATGCTGTAATCATTATCCTAAACTGTATTTGTTGTATATATCAATAAATAAACAAATAAATAAAAAAATATTCGACAATTAAAAACTTTTATATTTTAAAAAGAGAGAAACAGATTTCAAACATGAATTAAAAGCGAATCTGCATTTTCTTTAAAATGAAGCATTTTTTTTCTGTAGCTATTCTATAGTTTAGATTGCTATATAAAAAAGTTTTGGTTTTGCAATCACAGAACACATACAAAAAGGTTTACTTAAAAGAAAAAAATAAATTGAAAAAAGTATGATGCAATCCATGAAATTAACAACTTTTTTTTTATCTAAAATTTTTCAATTTTTCGGAGAAAAAAGTTTTTAAATAGTATAATGATTTAAGGAAAGAATACTTAGTTTTTGTAGTTTTACTAGTTCTTTTGCCAATACTAGGCTAAAATTTAGAAGTAGGAATCTAGAAAGATATACTTTATGAATAAAATAATAAATAAATCAGTAAGAAGATTTATTTTAAGAAACTTTTCTAAAGTCTACCTCTAACCAGTTTTGGTTGGTTAACAGGTATTTTTATTTTATTTTTTAACATTTATTTTTAATTTTATTATTTTTGTCTTGATTTTCCTTGACTTCGCCAACACGGGGTTTCCTGGTTAAGAAATTAGAGGGGATTAATTACCCAGATTTAATTCCACCCTACGCGTCTGGTTCGAACCTGGGATCATAGATGGTTGCTAGGGTAACGCACTTTGAAAAAAGCGAAAATAAACTTTGAGTCAAGCCCCACCCCTAGATCCGAAGACATACCAATAATCTTGAACAAAATAAAGTTATGAAATATCTAAAAAAGGCTAAGGAAGGAGTGACTGGGAGATCTTATCCAATGAAAACTTTTTTAAAATCAAGTGAGGATTAAGTCCCGCTGGTTCCTGACCTTTTTCGTGATTCACATGTCAGATTTATTGTTATACTGTAATGGCTTCTGTTTATTGTCATGAAAGATATGGCAGGTATAAACTGAAAACTTGCAATTATAATAAAATATATTATTAATGTCAAAAGCAAGTATCCATCTGCAGCATATATTGTCCTCCCATGGCCTTCAGCACACTTCGAGTTTCATACGAATAAATATATTCTTATAATTAAATGAATAATTGAAAAAAATTGTGCATATGAACAATAAGGGATAAAGAAGTGACCAAAGGCGCTTCAATTATTATATTGAGTTGATACTACAACTGGTCGAAATTCTCTCCATCTTTTTTACCTAATCGTGTCTTAAAGAAACCCGTATTAAATCGTAATTTAGGTCAATTCGAAAAATTTAATAATGTGTTGAGCAATGTGACAGTAACCGATTTTGGTGGAAAAAACCTAATTCATTCCAAGTAAATTACCCCAGATCCAAAAAAATTACGGCAAATTCGAAATCTTAAAAAAAATATATGAAATAATATAATAATTGAGAACAGTGCGAACAGTTGAGTGATGGCAGGTAGAATTACATGACACTATTCGAGCAAGAATTATTGTTTAGAGATTAATATACTAGCTACTAGAGAAGAAAAATCACCTGTATAGCGCGTTATATGAAATTCTGAGTTTTTAATAGTATGCAGCTTTGATCATCCTTTCCTACCGCCCTTTAATCAATTAATTCATATATGTTGTATTGACTTCACCTTAGGAACCATAACTGAAAAATCAATAAAACAAACATATTTTAAAGTTTTTTATTAACATTAATGTTCAGTTGAGTCTTTGGCGTATCTATGCCTCCGGCATATCGCATTCCAGTCGAGAGTCTCCAAGAAGCCTGCAGAAAGAACCGGTCGGATGGATATGCAGATTGGAAGGAACGAGAAGGCAATGAAGCATTATCTTTCCCTGGTCTAATGATAACTCAATTTACATAAAACTGTTAAAATGCTAGGAGAAGTAGGGAAGGGAGGGGGTGTTACGCAAAAAAGGACTTATCTCCTGAGCAGGGTCTAGTTTTCATAGCTGAGGCTACTTTCTGATTTTTATTCGCGCATGTTCGCGGATAGATTGCGTTTAAATCACTTACGGCAGGATACTTTGTTTTTCTGCAATAAAACGTCAAATATTAGCGGCCGTCTCGTAAATAAGCTGGCTTATAAGTTAATATAAAGTCCAGCTTAGCCTTCAATGGCAGTCAAGTCGTTTTCTCACCGCTCTACATCTGTTAAGCTCGCAAAGTATGTGGCTATAAAAAATTCGTAATAATCAATATATGTTCGAATGTATATATTACATAAAGCTATTCCTTGATTTATGCAATTATCCAGAAAAATCAATATAACACTTTGGAATATTTCTCAATTAATTAAGACATTAAATATTTAACTACATCATACCTACAAGACTTAAAATACAAGAGAGCTTCCAATAAATTACAACAGACTTATTTATTTGATAATCATTGGACCCATTTGGAGGGAGCTCCACGAATCCTTCTTGTATCCAATCCTTACAATCCAAAACGCTTTGTAGAATCACCAATACCCCTTATTATGTCACAAACTAACGTATCCATAAACATCTTAATGTACCAAATGTTGCTGATTGCCCCACTCGAATTCACTAGACCAACTTGCCTAACCTCACTTGCCTGGCACCCAGTTCCCGATAATCCTCCGTCTAAAAAGAAGATGGCCAAAAGAACTTCTAAGGTATAAGTGCTACTAGTAAGTAGTTCATTACACGTTATTGTAATAATTTTCCTTAAATTTCCTAGTATTTATATTAATAAATAGGGTTATCAGAAATTCGGAGACTATTGGGTTGGAGTAAAAAGCTTATCAAGGAAGTATTAATATCTCGTGTAGATCAATTAAGCGTTATGGACATTTAGATTATAATAGATATTTTTATAATTACATAATAAGGAGCATTGAGAATTTCATGACGGACTTGGAATTGTCTAAAAGAATTTAAAGATTCGACATAGTGACAAAATGCTCAACGACGTCTAAATTGGTATTGACTACAAATCGACTAAACTAACTAAACTTATTTATGTTAATATAAATATATCGGTATGATTTAATAATTATAATAATACTTATTATAACACACTGTGATATAACTATGCGCTACAAAATGTACTGAACTGTAATAAAACATCGTATAAAAGATATTGAGATTAGTGTTGCATGAGATACATCTGAGATTTGCATGAATCAACAATTAAGGAATTTATTAATAGATTTTAGTAACAATTTCATGAATATCTTAAAAAAATATATCATTCTCATACATGACTGTATATGCCATGACTGAGATATTAAAAAATACTCTCATAAGACAGAGACATCTGAAGAACATTTTTATAATTATTTATATCAAACCAAGAAGAGGTAGATGTTGATAGCTAAGGGATCCACTTTTTGTTCCAATTTTTTTTTGTTTTGCGACAGGTCTAAATAATGTGATATATGATAGGAAAACATGATGTTTTACATGTGATTAATTCTTAATATTTACTACAAGGATATTTGATTTGCTTATATTTCATGTTGAATATATAGGCCCACTTTGCTTTGTTCCTGTGTCATACTGGATCCTGCTCCCACTAAGAGCTTGCTCCCCCTTCGGTCTCCTTCCTTAGGCGTGATCTGTTTATTCAGAAGGGGACCGAACTTCCGAAGAAGGTTCCCCAAGATCCTTATGCATCAGACGCCCATCTGTTTAGGAAGCGGCGACTATTACCCCAAAGCAGAGCCCATTCAACTTGCCATTGAAGTCCAATCCAAGCCAAAAATCAAGCTCGTTAGGCGAGCGGTGTCTTGGAAGTGTTAACTTGGCTCTCCTCTGTCCACCGAGATTTGTGGCTATAGTCCATCCATTAGGTGAGACTTATCTGCACTGGATAAGTTGCACCTACTTGGAAAAAGTGAGGGAAATCCTATTGGTCAGTTGTTCCTTCTTTGGGGTGAATTATGGATATTGCTTTATTACCCGGGATGGGGGAACCGTGCTTAAGGGGATAGAGCCTCTAAAAAAAACTAAGTAGTTTGACTTGATGTTTTTATTTTACCAATAGTTTTATTCCAAACTATTTAGTTTATCGAACCATTAATGGTTTTGTGGCTGGCTTGTGAATAGGTACGAATAACTAGAAGGTTAAATAGGAGAATATTAAGGATTTTCTTCAATGATTCGGGGTGTTGTAATTTCAGGTTTAAAGAGAGGATATCTAAAAAAAACATTCCATTAAAGGATTCAGCTGAAGGGAAGTGATTTTGAAACTTAATGACTATACACTATATTACAAAAAGAAGAAAGCATATCATAACTCCTTAAAAACCTTATTAGAAGAGTTTATTTCAAGGACAAGATTCCATAACTTAGCTATGTTTTCAAGCACTGTTTGAAATACCTATTGGTAAAAAAAAAGAATTATCACTATCAGTTTCGTCATATATTTAATGTAGATATTTTTATTAAATTTATGCTTTTGAAAATATAATTCTAAAAGAGTTAATTCAGTGAAGCCAAAGCCCTAAACCGGACCTTAAATATATTTTCTTATAAAAATACTGGAATTCAAGAAATATATTTATTCAAGTAATTTTAAGAACCCATTGCAAAGTAAATATGAGTCTCTAGGAAAATCTTCAAGTGTTTATCTCTGAGTTAAAAAAATCTTAAGAAATTCCATTATCTATTTAATGAAATTTTCAGCAGTAACAAGAAATAGATCAATTAAGTGTGAGAGGTGATACATATGATATGAAAATAGAAGAGGAATTTGGAGGGTAACAAGTTTATAGTGAAAGGCTATGTTATAAGTATTGGGGTAGCTTTAAAAAGTTTTCAATGGATTTTAAATTGTAATGCGATTATTCGGATTGTCTGAATTAAAACCCAAAGCTACATATAAGAAGTTTACTTATAGTCCTGTACATTATTCTATAATTAATTTTTAAGTAATCATAAGAACCAAGCTGATTCTTGACGTTTTAGTATTGAGTTTGGATTCCAAGTTAGATGTTTATAAAAAACCAAGCTCGTGGATCAGTGCAAAAGAGTATAGCGGGATATGATTAAAGAATAATGTAATAGGGTAAATTCTAGCTATATGACGGATTTTCAAAAATTAATCTACTTTGGATGAATTCCACACATGATTTTCTTTTGTGCAAGTATTACAATCTGCCTCAAATGTGGGCAATGAGTAATATGGGTTGTTTTATATTTCCATTCAAAATAATATGTACAAAAGAAATAAATGAAAAAAATAAACGGAAACTAACTATACAATATTTAAATAATATAGAGAACCAAACAAATTATAAAGACAAGCTATACAATATATAAGGTGAAATATGTAAATTAAAAAAAAAAAGAATAAGAATAATAGTAAAAATTAAATAAAATTAAATTAAAACTAAAAAATACCATCATACTTTATTTACACGTTCTTCATAAAAATCCCCCAACCAAACCCTTCCCTTCACTCACGGAGGGACAAGCCATGTTTAGAGGCATCCCAGCGCTTTTCTAACAACCGCGTCACTAGTGTGCAAAATAACTAGTGGAGAAGGTATACCGAGATGATTTTGTATGACATAATAAGGAGCATTTATTATAGTTCAGAGATTCTACTTTTTTGCTATCTCCCACAGGTCTTGTCTTTAGAGGGGGTGGTAAATAGACCAAACAGTTTATACTCACTTCTTTGTTTTCCACCTCTCATAGTTCAAAACCGCAAACCCAGATTTAATTTCCTTATCCAAGCCTTAGTAAATAACTCAATAGAGCAATAATTAAACAGGTAAAGAGCACGATAAAAAAGTTGTTTATGGGTATCAACTGAAGAGAGGTACCTAATAGATTTGACACTGCATTGTATATAAATGAAAATTACAGAAGACATCTATATATATATTTAAAAAAAAAAAAAAAAAAAAAAAAAAATTGATTTTTACAACTGTACACAATATTCAACAATTAAATGAAATGTGAATAACTATTTAAAATAACCTGTGAAAACAACTCACTAGTAACACTTCAATAAAAAGTTTATATTAGAAGGTCCCTTCGCTATCTTCTTTTAAGACGCCACGGAGGATTAACAGGAATGGAGTGTGAGGTAAGTTAGGAGAGAAGTGGATTTGAATGGTTATGGAGCTTACTATGAAATTATAAGTATCTGGTTTCGGCTAAATCTGCAACATAAGGAACATTAAGGTCTTTATGGATAAGTTCGTATGATAAAATAAGGAGCATTAAGGATTAATCGAAGGACTTTTGATTGCAAGGATTGGATACGGGTTGAATTAGATGGTATAGTAGAGCCACAAAGCTCAACTCCATATTTCCAAATAGGTCTGATAACTGTCATGTAAATGAGCCTTTTGTAGCAAATCGGAATCTTTGAACACTAAGTTGAAGAAGTCGAATACGAAATGCAGATTCCTGTCGTTTTAGTTTTGTATGTGGATAAAAATAATTGTAAATAAAAAAAACATCTAAATAAAATTAATGGTAAAATAAAATGTTCATAGAGTGATTGAGGGAGTGGCAAATCCATTTCACATTGCCTCCTTGGTAATCAAGGCAGCGGATAACCCATAACCTTCAAAACTTAGTGTTGCCCCGAACATCACTTCCAGTACTCAGTATTGCCTTACTACAGGCCCAAATACGTTTTTGAGTATTGGCCTTCTGAGTCGAGTATTAGGGTCCCATGTGAATGTTTTATCGAGGTAGAAACCATGATATCAAACTGTATCAGTCTTAGGCTGTGGGATATTAATGGAATGGATAGGAGGGCAGGACTTACTGTGGATGGTAATGGTTACGTTGGTGCATTTAGGTTCGTTTACTTTGATCCGCTTCTCATTCCTCTAGATCTATATAACATCTGTAGATTTTTTTTATCTCTACAGATCACGTGAAAAGTATATAAATCCTTGATATACGATTGCAGAGTTGAGCATAAGTGGCTCATCAATGCCTGTCAACAATTTGATCAAACGCTACTGTTCCAAGTTAAATATTCAAGTGATTGCAGGGAGGTTGTTCAAACTTCATTCCTGTGACAAGAGTCAGAGCTGTTGCATCAAATTCCTTACTCTCAGTTAAATTCCTCCGGAGCTATTAGTACTCTCATTACTGTTAATCATCAGCTTTCCGTTCTAGTCACTTACGTTACATTAATCTGACTTGATTAATGCCTGAGAATAATTCTTCTAAAGCAAATTCTTGAGGAGTCAGCTAGTCGACGAGAAAAAATTAACTGCATATCAAGCTTCTTCACTTTCAATAAGGAAGTGCTCAGTTCTAACGAGGACACAGTTGCTTATATTAATAATTAATTTAAACTAACTAGCTTCAGTTATCTATTTAGATGATTGATAGAAATTCCATTAAGTCTGTGTATGTTGGCGGAATTCGATGATTAGTGCTATTAATAATTTTACTTATTCGATTAAAATTCCCTATTATATTCATTACAAAGTTATGTTTTATCATTATAGATTCTCTAATAATACCTCATTTATATTTAAAAAATAAATTAATAAACCAAACCCTTTAGATGATTCCATTGGCTCTTCTGCACAAGTGGCTAATTTGAAAGGGAACACCGCCGGTATTGATATCTATTAGGCCGGTATTGATATGCATCTATAATGAAGGTCGTGAATTTTTAATGGTTATGGACATTAAAAGGACAGGTATCTCGTACAGGCTAAATCAGCATCATATGAAACATTCAAGTCTTTATGGATAAGTTTATTTGTGACGAAGTAAGGAATATTTAGAATTTTTCGAAGGATTTCAGATTGCAAGGATTAGATACAAGATGAGTTAATAATTTTTGTGTTGTTCCAGATTTCAACTCACTAAGTCCAAATAGATCTGATTATAATCACGTAAAAGAGTCGTTTATAATTAATTGGTGTTTGACTAGTATATTATGAAAAAGTCGAAAACGAAGTGCGGTTTCTAGGTTTAGTCTAGCCTAGTAGGTCGTTTGCCCGTTGGAATACAGAGCATATGTAAAAAGTAAAAATTTAAATATAAGGATTTTATTCTGATGCATTTATTATTATAAGCATGCGTGTTTGCATTTGTATAACTTATTTGTGACAAAGTGAGGAGCATTCGGGTGTTTTTCTAAGAATTTTAGATTGAAAATATTGGATCCAAGATGAATTAGATGGTTTAGTAACACCACAGAACTCCGTCCAAATAGGTTTAATTACTGTCATGCAAATGAGTCTTCTATAACTAATGAGCATCTAGCGTTTACTTCAAATATCCAAAAAATAGGAAATTACAAGAAAACTCTGAAAAAATACAAACACTAACCGACAAAACGCATATTACTTGAATACTGAAAAACTAATTTCTATAAATTAAAAAATAGTACACAAATTAGAATAATGTAAATATCTCATTTCCACCACATATTTTATTGATAAAAGTTTGTTTTCGTATTATACCACAAAAGTAGTTTTATTTTTATTTTGTTTGTAATATATACTTTATAGTATATACTACTATACTATATATATATTATATAATACCATCTTCGATTAAGGAAATCGTAATGAATGCCGGACCGAAATCAACAATATGACATTTGAACGAACACAACGACAACCTGGAAAAAAGTTGACGGAAGAGCGGGAGAGGAAACATTCCGAAAGAATGAAGAGTCTCTGGGAGGAAAGAAGGAGGAATAACCGAAAATGAAGTGACTTCAAGTTCAATGTTCCTGGGTTCGAGTTCGAGTCTGACTGAAGATAAAAAATTTATTATCTGTCACCACAAACACTCCTGGGGCACACCCAGCCTCTATAAATTGAGTACCCTTAAAAACCTGGAAGGAAAACCTGGCGGTTGAGCGAGTATTCTGGCCAAAACTCCTCCATTTAGAAACAGTACTCCCTACCCTAAGTACTGAACCCAAGACAGGTTTTTTTTTGTTTGTATTATTATAAGTATATATTATAGTTTATAAGTTGTATATTGTTGTTGCTTGGATCATAATTTAACTATTAAATACTATCGTTTATAACTATTTACTATTTTTGTTAATTTAACTAGTATTGTTAATTTCGTTGTGTAAGAATCTTTTTAGTTCTTCTTACTGTTTTATCTCGTCTGCATTATTCATTAGTTTATAGATTCCTCCTTATTACTTATTACCTGTAAGATGGATGCTAATCAAGACATGTGCCTATGTTATTATTAGCCTTGTCCGGCTTTATGTAATTTACTATCAATAAAAAAAATAAATAAATAAATAAACATCATTTTGTATATGGGTTCCAAGTTAAACGATTTTCCAGTTGGAGTGGATCATGTTTAATTTTTTTTTTCATTTTCTGAATCAAACTCTGTTCTGTTGTTTTCATTTCTATTTATGACGACAATCTTATTCTTGAAATAACTAATAGTTCTTTGGCATGTTCCATAATGGTTTCTGTTAAAGGGATTAGGTTTTATTCGGCCGATAAGATTGCATAAGACACGAAAGTCCATTAATTAAGGATATGACGAAGTCGGCTTAGACCCGGTGACCAGCTGCCCTTGCCGGTAGGTTCGGAATTATAAAGTTTGCTGTTAGAGACGCCTTGTCTAACTGCCATTTAATCACCCTTTAAGTGATCTTGTAGCCGGCTAAGAACACATTAGAGCACCTTGAAGACTATTTAATTACACCTTGTAAGGTTACCTCTTAGTGGTGAAAGAGATCATTTTTGACAGTTCTTAATGTCGTTGTTAATAATATTTATTACGCTTATTTTGATATTTCCGAATGGAATAATATTAGTGAAGGCATTAGAAAAAATAAAAATAAATAAATAAATAAATAAATTACGATAGTCCTGTTGTAAATATATGAACTATTTATTATCGGTATTATCAAATCGTAACGGATTCAAATATTTGTGATGTGTTGTAAAATATGTTACCTAGGAAATTTCGGCATGGATATGTCTTTTAGAGGGGATCTATATACTTATACACGCTGTAGCTCTGTTGTTGTTGCTTGTTCGAACATTTGTGAATAGTTACCTCATTAAAAATTTAATGTAGGATATTTATTGTTATATAACATTTGTCGCTAAGAACTACTGTCTAGGAGCTATAATGGTTTGAATACAATCCCTACATCCTTTCAACTTTGTTTATTCCGAAAAATGATTAGTTGTTAATTCAATTTGACTATTACGTTCATATAAATTACGACGAATCGCAAAGCATTACGTTTACACTTCGACGTGAAACATGCCCACCAGTTTTTTTTGACAACACACCGATTCCTCAGACACTGTACACTACCTTGTTCTAACGTTTGACCGAAGAATGACATGGGGTCCACATATAAAGAATAAAAGTATAACGCTCAGCCAAAGACTAAAGGCTTGGGCACACAGAAAGCGGTCTGTTGCTGCGGTTAGCGATCCAGTGACTGTCGCAGCAGTCTGCGATATAGGGACGTCACACAGAAAACTCACACATTCTGGTGAGCGGTCCGGTCTGGTCTATTTCCTCTCGTGGCGTGGTCCGTGGTCCTGCGTTTTTTATATTGAGTATGAGCTGAGACGAAGAAATTCTCCTTCTGCTATTTGCATTGCAAAGGCAAAAGAGGAAAAGACGATGCTGGGTGCTTGAAGTTTATAAGAAGAGAAAACAACTAGGGGAATATCACCGTTTATGCATCGAACTAGAGTGACATGCAAATAGGTTTTTCAAAAATTTCCGGATGTCGCGACAATGTTTCGAGAAAATGCATGATTTGATAAAGTGCAGGATTGGAAAGTGTAACTGGAAAAAACCAATTGAAACAAGGGAAAGGCTAGCCGTTTGTTTAAGGTAAGTTATGAAATATATTATTACAAAATAATATTGCACAAGATTATTATTATAATATAATACATTATTAAAAGAAGTCAAAATTATTAGGATTAAAATTTTTAAACACATCCTGTGCATTAAAGAATGCATTGTCACCAGTGGAAGGCGTTTCTGCGTTGTCGTCTCGGTAATTCAAAACTTCAAATTCTCTCGAACTTGTATTAGAATCATGAGGTGAAGTTAAATATGCTCTTTCCTGTTTCTGATAACAGAGAATGGGCAGCCACAGAAATTGAAGAAGAATGCGAGCCTACATCTGCATTAGCAGAAATAGCAGTAACAAATCGAAGGTCGCCTAATGCTGCTATTCAAACTCGAGAACGTTTTGCTGATTACTCTCTCAGAATCAACACAACATGAAATAAATTAAAAGAAGCGAAACGAGTTCGTCTGAGTAATTTTTTATCCTTAAATTTAATTTTAAAAATTTTAATTTATAATAATATTTGCAGGATCATACCGTATTAAATACTAAAATAAATGTAATATTTATTAATTTAAAAAATATACTTATTTTTTACTTACTTGTTGAATTTAATTCTTTTGGTATCGCATTCCTTGCTTCCGCCTTCATCAAAACATTTTTGTAATGCTCCTCGGCACTATCATACAAGCACTTATGTTTTCGAACATTGTCAATCAATAATTCGATTTGTTCGGTCATTTCTTAATCGCAGGTGGTGAGGCGGTCAGGGTTGAATTTGTAATTTTGTACTACTGGATCGCTTGTCGCCACGACGAAGACTGGACCGCGAGGGTAGACCGCGTGCTGTTAGACGGGGATGATTAAATGTTGTGTATTACAACCAGACCACCTGACCGCTTCGGTCGCAGATCGCAGACCGCCGCTACAGACCGCTTTCTGTGTGCCCAAGCCTTAAGTCTTTTATATCCACTCCTTTCCAAACGTCTACAACTTAAACAAAAAAATAACACTTATACTTACTTACAGAAACCTACTGGGACATACGCTTCTCAGATAAACGGGGCAGCTAAAAAGACACATATTAACAAACTCCAAATCTTCCAGGCAAAAACATTTAGGACAACCACAAAACCACTATGGTACGTAAGCGACATAACTTTACATGCTGACCTACGCATACCAACAGTTACAGAACAAATACAAACCTACAACAAACGATTCCACGAAAAATTACATGGACATCCTAATACACTATTAAACACATGGCCACAACACATACTCCCGAAAACACACAAAAAAGACTAAAAAGGAGCTGGATGAGAGACCTCCTAGACTAAAATAAAATTAAAATTAAAACTGGAGGTTCCGTTGTGCTCTGCTCTACTTCATGTCTTTCAAGCCATTTACGTTCTAACAACACACTCACAAGTTGTCAAATTTTAATTGAAAAAAAAAATTGACTATTAATTTAAGTAATTTGGCCCATTTAATTTTAAAATGTGAATTGGGAAAAATAGTAGCTTATAGATAGACATACACATGATTTATTTTTTTTCCCAATCGGAGAAATTATGATTTTTTTTTTTTGTTTAATACTTACCTTCAACATTTTCAAGATTTTCCCAATGTGTAATCAACTAGACAATCCTTCAAAAAATCGAAGTTTTCTAAAGAAATAAAGCCAGTAAATGCGTTTTTTAACAGTGAATCATATTTAAAAATTTTACCTTTATGGAAGTTGTTCAAATTTCTGAACTGATACTAATCAGTTTTTAGTGACTTTGTAACATAGGTCTTGAGTTTCTTTACTCTCTGTCGTGAAACAGGAGATCTAAAGTTGTCGCTTAAGAGTACAGGGGCCTTCTGATAAACCAATGCATGTTGTTCTGTTATTAGTTGTTAAATCAATATCACTGCAGTATAATGTAGTGGTGGTTGTATGACCTCTGGGTAAAATTGGAGAAATGAATTATTCCTGCCATTGACCACTAAACAGAAACAACTCTCTTGGATGCAAATTTGGTTTTTGTATGTGCCAAGTGGCAGATACAAAATCCTCCCCTTCCTGAACGGCATAGTAATGCCTCTGACAGCTTATGCTGCCGGAATGTCTAAGTTTACGTTTTTAAAATAAAAAATGAACTTTAAAATCATGTGTTTCCACGGTCATATTTAATAGCATACTTCACAATATGCGATCGATGGAAGTGACAGTTAATATTATTAAAAAACAAGGATTAATAACAGCTCCTTATAATCTGTAAACCTAAACGTAATTAGTAACAGAAAATCAATTTGAATTTCTGAATTAATAAAACTGAATATTTCGTAAGATTTGGAACGACCAAATATTATATCAATTTCCTCTTCTTCTTTCGAATTCGGCCATCTGTGGACCACGTTCAACAATTTATTTCTTACTATTCCGTTCTTTCCAATACTTCTTCATCATCTCTGCCTGATGTTTCCTCAGTAATTTGTCAGAAAATGATCTTGTTGACTACTGTCCGAAATTTGTCTCTGTCCGAAGTTGGATCCTGTTTATATTTGCTATCATCATATCTTATTTTACAACGAAGGGCGAAATCCACTGTTAATTGCTTTTGAATACGAACAGTTCAACAACCTCAATTTTCGTGTTTTTAAATTCCTTTAAGTATTTCTGAGTCAATTTTATAAATTTTAAACCCACTTGCTGTTATTCTCTATATGGCACAAAGTTATAACTTTATTGTTCGTTTCACCTGGTTAGTAAGTTTCAACATTAGTCACTTCTAAAATTATTTTTGAAAAAGAAAAGTCTTAAAATCTATACTATTACATAAAACGACAAGCCATTCTTCGTTTGAGATCACTAACCACGAAAACTACTGAATCAATCTGTACTAAATTTTAACCACATCATCTTGATAATTCTAGAAAGGTTTAGCAACAATAAAATTTACTGATTTTCAATTACTTTTTTAATAAAAAAAGTGATAATATATAGATAACAGTGAAGTTTGAAACTTGACTGATTGGTGACGAGCGCCATTCAGCATGAGAGGTCACATAATTACCTTAACGAAATTTAAACAGCTGCTGTTTCAATTTTATTTCCAATGGAATCCTCATTGTTAATTATAAGAATTATTTATTATTGTAATCAAATTAATATTTACTGAGAAAATATCATATTTCTCGATAAGGATGGTTGTTTTGATGGACTACCTTATACTAATGTTATTAATAATCCTCTGGTCATCATGATCACTGATAATGTGAAAAAAGGTTTAAAAGCTATAGGTCTCAATATTATATTATTTTTGTGAATGTTTCTGATTTTCTATGTTGGTCTTCAAATATTTACTACGGCAAAAGTGAGTGGCTCTAGTGACATCAGTGGTACTGACTGATCACATTAAAAAAAAAAATGTGGAAAAACTCATATTGCTTCCACATATCTAGGCCACGTCCCTTCACAGTCCATTTCGGATGTGGGTAGCGTAGCATGAAGGATATATCGATCCTTAATTTCCTTCTTAGACCGATCCGGTAGGTTACTTGTTATGTCGGACCATACCGCAGGACAGAAGAAGCGGAGAGCTGTCCACTTAAGAGAAGTGATGATATCGACTAATCGAATGCTTGCTCCTTGTCGATAGCTCACTAATTGCCGAGTGAGGTGTGAACGATCCATATTGCTCTTTGCAGCCGCCCTCGTAAATCCAGCCCGGTTTGGTCCGCTACCCCGAACCTTACCATAAAGGTGCTCGATCCAGACGCTGGGGAATGTTTTGGGAGCCTGGGAACCGACTCTGCAATGCCACCTTTTCTTTCTTTATCGAAGACGACTAGTTTTCACTCTGTCTTCCGTTGTTCTTGTTTCTTCTTACCTTCCTTCGTTGTATCTCCTGAGGTACCGTTTCTTGGACGTAAAAAACGAGCATTTTTGCAGATTTCTTACTAAATATGTTGGGAACAAAATTTTAATGATAACCAGCGTCAACTCATACATTAAAATATCAACAGCAACTTAACACTTATTTGATCAAACACATATGGACTTACAAAAATAGATATATTTTAATTAAAACTACTTAGATTAAAACGAAATAATTTTGGTTCATTACAAAACACATACTACTCAAATTATGATGTATGTACAGCACAAGAACATATAGATAACCTTTATTAACGATTTCATAATAGACTCCTTGGACGTAACAACAATCTCATTAATGACATGGCCAAGACTGACACACTCGGAATAAATCTCGGAAGGCTTCAACAAAATTTACACTATTGGTTGCTGTTAAAAGTTCGATGTTTGCTACCACAAGATGACCGAATGGTCTTTTTTCCAGCTATCCTCGGTTGAGCGACCACTCTGTGTTGATATATATGAATTTTGAATGGATATGACCGTACGCAGATTTTATCTTAGCAAAATTTTATTTGATTACCTTATATTATTAGCACAATAGTTATTATTTATAATATTTATCGGGATATTCTTTTTTTATCAGAATCCATTATTATATTCTGAAAAACAGTTTAAACTTTCAAATAATTCTTTCCTAGTGTGCGGCAGCAATTTTTAAAGAATTTTTGTTAATTTCTTGGACTGAGGGATCTACATTTTTAGTGAGTAAGAACAAGATAGACCTCTCTGTTTCCTAACCTCGAAAGAGTACATAGTTTTAATATCAAATAGGTTGAGGGATAAAACGATGCCATTTTCAAGAACAGGTAACGGTTAGTAACACTAATGTGAAAAGCGTGCCCGTATTTTTATTTTATTTACTCATTATGTAAACTTTTTTTATAGTTTTCCTTGAATACCCCCTATCAGTTTATGAAATCTTAATCTGAAATGAATAAAAAGAAACTAAGATTAAGACAGCTTATGCATATTTTATAGAGTGATATGAATAATATACTTCTTTTTTTTTAATGTCATGCAAAGTGAAAAATCAACGCGAAAACGTGGAAGTTCATATGGCGATGAAGCTTGATTTTTTTTTTTTACTATAATTTTTATTTTTTTTTATTGATTGCTTTAAAGTATAAACTTTATGGCAATTGAGCTAGCCAATAACAAAAATAATTACATAGTAGTAAATAAACAATAAATAAAAATAGAAAAAGTGTTTTACATTTTATATAATTAGTACCAACAAAAAAAAGAATTTCTTCATATTATAATAATTTATACGAACAAAAGATTTTTTTTTTTTTCTTACAAGCTATAATGATATATACAAACAAAGAAAAATAAAATAAAAATTAAAACATACATTTTTACAATTTAGAATAATCGATATTGATTATAGTCTAGGGTGACAGAAGTTGTAGCAGGAATTGCAATAGAATCCAATATTTTATATAGCTTATTCAAAAGAAATAAATCAATTACTTTTTGCTAGCATTTAAAACATTTAAAATAAATAGGAAGACGTTATTTATCTTTTCAATGCTATTGTATGATAAAATATTTTCCAAAGATAGACTATCATCTGTTTGAACTATATAGTCTTTTAGGTATTTTTTTTCGAAAATTATCGTGTCTTTGGCACTCTAACAACAGATGTTTACAGCTATTTACGATGAATAAGCTACAATCTTCACATTTTTCATTAGCTTTAATTTTTGATAATTTGTATATTAATTTGCGTAATATATTAACAGATTATTAATAATGTTTCATTAATTTAATTCTTGCGTGATATTTATCATTGACTGATTGTTTCTGCTTCAGTTGATCGTTATTTTTTTATTTTATCTATCCATTTTGGAATGAATAATTTTTGTAAAATCGTTTAAAGCGTAGAACATTCTAGTACAATTTCGTTAAGTTATTTATTTTTGCTAAGTTAAGTTAAGTGTTTCCTCCCAACTAAAATATCTAAGCTTTTTGGCACTGTTTTGTACAACTACATGATGAAAAATATAATTAAAAATCTAATTAATTGTCTTCGTCTGTTATAGTATTTGTATAGCTGTTCTTTATAAGTTATTGTTTCCAAATGTGCAAATAATTCTAAAAAAAATCTTGGAAAATTATTCTCTATAAAATAAACACCAGTAATGTCTAATTTTTAAAATATGTTTTATTGATATTTATGACTGAATATACAAACACATTATTTCACGAAGAGGTAATCTGAAGTAAACTTATCCTGACAACCCAGTAATAACACCAAACGAACGAGGACAAAATATGATAATACAGGAGTAGTTTCACTGAGTTTGGTTCTGGAGGCTACAGAGATGAGGCATCCGATATTGAGCTGGCTCAATTAGAGAGAAACGACCGAAGAGGTGAGCAGTAAATCTGGATCTGTCAGGGCGTGGTCACTACCTCTGTCCGCACAATTGGTTCTTTCTTCAGAGGCCGTGAACCAATCAAATTGGCCGTTACTCTTCCAGGAGCTTTATCATCCTTCTGGAGTTACGTCATTCTAGTTGGCCAATCAGCTGTTTGGTTCGAATCTATTTAAGTCGGATTTCGGTATTTGGTTTGCAAACCGTTCAATCATACCAATGGCCAAATTTTAAAATTGTTTCTAGTGTCTTTATCTAAAATGGTCTGAGTTATACTATCATGATCATGTTAAGTAGGACTGAGAACTGACTATATTCTCTTTACACAGGCTATCTTATAATGAATTAAACCTTACCAAAATGTTTATTTCGCAAGAATCAGTTAACAATTTTTGGGAATGCTCGCAATAAGAAACCGGTTTTCAGTAGGATTAGAAGGAAAGAAAACTTTTGTCAATGCTTGAACATAAAAAACAAAACAGCATAGTTACAATTATTACTTTTCTAAAATAATTTAATTAATTATTTAAGCATTGTTTTCTTAAATAAATATCACAAGCAGACCCTTAAAGAGCAATTAATAATATCAATGACGAAGAATCCATTCATATAATATGTACTATTAAAATAAATAAAAAGAAAAAAAATTCCTCTAACAAGACATGATTATAAAATAAATAAGAAAATAAAAGTATATACAACGTAAATAATAATAATAAGAAAGGAGCAGGAAAACCAATTTAGTATTAAGAAATAAATAAAAAAAATTACATAAATTAAAAAGTACAATCACACTATATATACAAGATACACAAACATCCCAGAGAAACCCCAGACCAAGCTTGTCCCCCAACTTACCGGATTGCAAGTAATCACAGGCCCACAGTAATGCCAAGGTTGTTCTCTCAGGCGCATCACCAGTGTGAGAAACTAGAGGAAGCTGAGAGGGAGCGGCACAGTCGCTCAGGACTTGAGTTGAGAAGCTGGCCATTGGCACAACTGCAGTAATATATATTTATTACAATAGGTATCAGGGCCATTGCCGTTTTAATCTGCGAGGAGGGTTATAAGTATGTGTGGAGTTGGATAATGAATGTGCCAGAGGGTTAGGGTGGTTGGAAAGGTTGAAATGGAATTTGGAGAATTTAAGGTGTATCAGGTCAAGGACAAAAGGTGTAATGAGATCATTATGTTGGGTTTCGGTGGGGGAGGGGGTGGTACACATACCGAAATTTAATTTCTAAAAAAATTTTAAAACCGAAAAACTATAAGGTAAATATAGAGTTTGAATGGACATCGGAAGAGCATAGATGTTGAGTGTTCAAAATAATTTATCTACTAACCATGACCATGTATGGTATGAGTAATAGATGCTTAATAAGATCAAAACGATTATTGTTCGGTGTTAATTGATGATTCATGCCAAATTAATGTCGTTGATACTAATCTAAATTATTAAACTTCGTAGTTGCACATTTGGGAAAAACGGTCTTAAAAACTTTTTCAAGATTTAAAAACCTCAAAAATATTTTCCATTGAATATTCCGACCTTTCACGAACATACCAAGTGTGTTTACCACCCCTTAAGATTCTAAACTAAATACAAGTTATTTAATTTTGAATTTTACTTTTTTTATGAAAATAATATTCACTTTATAAGCATATATTTACATACCGTCGCCACTATGAAAACTAATGAATGTGCAAAAGCGCATTTTGTATTCTTTAAGGCCTAACTGTTGTAAAATGGTTGAAATTCGTAAAAATGACGTTACTAATTTCGGTCTTCTAATCAGATATACAAGATAAGGTTCGAAGTTTTAACATAAGGTTTTGTGGAAAACATCAGTAGACGAACGGAATAGAAAAAAATCAATTTTTCACATTCTTTAGTTTATATAGTGCCGACGATATGTGGAGTTGTGTAATTGAATTTCTGAAATTAAAGCATAAGTTATCAGGTATATCGCACAATACTGTTGTTTTTTTTTAACACCCACATTAGAGCACTCAAGTCAAAGCTTTTAAGTCTTCCGAGTAAGTTGAGATTTGGCTTTCAGCTTCCTCTTGTTCCCCCAGAAACATTTTATTCTTTCTAACAGATTCTTTTAATGTCATTACTTTGATTATATTTTTCCTGATTTCCTCTTTCAGTGGATCATGGATGTTTATGCTACTTAAATAGTGTAGAACATTCATGTTGTCTGTGTGAATGGTTATTTAGAGAGAGAATGTGAGGGATTTGCAAAAAGATATTCAAGCGATTTTGATACAGCTAGTTTCTAGGCTTGATTGTTAGAACACCGTGGAGCAAGTTTGGATTGCTGTTGTATAACGTTGCGTTGCCTGTCGCTACTGAACCAAGCGCAGTCTACGTTATCTTCATTCTTGCTACCGTCCCTTTATATATCTGTGATATCTTAGTTGTTTGTTTTCTTTTGGTATTGTATATTTACATATTGAAGGGCGAAGCCATAATTTAGAGTTAATGGGAAGTTCTATATCGTGTCAGATGTCTGAAGTTAGTTTTTAGTTTTTTAATCTTAAATAATTCTATTTTTCATTGTTTTAAATTAATTGGTAACATTCCAGCAAGAAGGATAGCTGCCTTAAAGGAATGCGTTTTATAGCCTTTACATATTTTTATGGCTATGGGTCTTTGCAGCCTTTTAAGTTTATTCAGGTTTCTTTTCTTGTTCATAGCCTAATGCCTAACGTGGATTTTATACAATAATTTGGGAACTAATGCAGCATCATAAATTACCTTTAGGACTTCTGATCTGTGGCCCCATGTGGCTCTTGCTGCAATGACGAGTTTGTTGATCTTTCGCAGTGAGTAATTATAGACATTGTCGATATGTCGATTCCAGTTAAGTTTCCTGTCGAACGTTATACCGAGATATCGAATTGTGTCTTGTTGAATAAATTTGTAGAGTTTAATTTTATATCCAATGCTGGTATTTCTCTTTTCGCCAGCAGAATGATTCCTATTTACTTGATCACCTGATATGAAGAGGAAGAAAACAGTCAACTGAGACGCCAGGATCTATGATAGTAACCAATCTTAAAATACTGGGAAGGCAAAACAAGATCATTCCATTCCGATTATTATTTGTTTGTTTTGTTTATTTCTATATTAATAAATATGGAGGATAAGAAAAAAAAAATAATTAATATTACTATTTCTAATATTACATTCCTGCTTCAAAGTCACACTAATATCTAATGTGAATTTAAATTAAGATTATTAACAATAATTATATAATGTTGTTGTTATTATTATTATTATTAAATTATTGTACATACTAATGTAAATATATACATGTTTGAAAAACATGTACCATGCATTCTTGCTTTGATCCTTGATTTAGACTGAGATAATCCAGTAACCAAACATACCTTTTTTATTTTTTTTGTTTATTTTTATTTTTATTTTTTAAAAATAGTAATATCTTTATAATGTTTCCTTGTTCAATTACTTAAGTTTTTTTTTTTAATGATTAAAACTTAAGTAACTTGAAATGTGTTCTAAATATTTTTAAAAAACTTTCTCTAATCTAGAGGTCCAAACCTAATCTGATCAAGACGTTAAATAGACAGGGAAGATGTAGAGCACAACTTTATAAATTTTCGGCCAAGCCCGGGGCCCGGTGGAATGGACACGGGCTGAGAGAGGATGTCCTCAGGCTCTTCGGCTGAAACTTTTAGATTGAACTGTCAGAAGTATTTATTAATGTTGTTGGTACATGGTCAGAGCTAGAGTGGCCTGTCGTGTCCGGGAGCGACCGGTGTTTGTTAGGGCCTTCGTCGCTTTGGTAATTGATCCGCATCTCCCTGATGGACGGGTCCTTAAATGATATTTTAAAATGTTAACTTCATTAACAATTTAGGGCGGTTTGTTTTTTTCATTAAGTTTTTGAGTGCTGAAACGGTTGAGTGGCAATTACAAAATTTCACATCTGCTTCCGAGCTAGCCCAATGATGCCAAACAGTATATGATGGATATCTATTCCCATATATACTTACCTTAAGATGTATAATTTTCTCTATATTATATGTTTGCGCTAGATACACATCTAAGTATATGCACTAACTGCGTATTGTTTAATTAAAGGAATAAATAAAAACTACGGTTGAATTTTAATTATAAATAAGGGAGCTCAGAGGGTAAGGGGGCAGAGTTACAGCCCAGCTGAAGGCAGATAATTTAATTTCTGCTTTTTCGGCCGTGGATCGACTTCGGGATCTGGAGACCCTCCTAGGGCACACCCTGCCTCTATAAAGTGGATACCCTTAAATGGGGTAAACCTGGTGGTTGATCGTGATTGCTGACCATATCACCTTGAACGGTTGTTGGTCATGAAACAATACTCCCCTACCATGTACTAAGCCCAACACCCTTATATGGGTTATAATAGCGGTACAGGTTTTTTTTTTTTAGATATAAAATATTTTTTAATATATTAAGATACATAACAAAACAAAAAGTACAATACTGTTTTACACAATATATGATTACAGGTATCTCTTCGAATATCTCTGAAAAAATATATTAACAACAAGCTGGATCCAAAAAGAAAAAGGAATACGCAACATAAAGCAGAAGAAGCAGACAGAGAATAGGAGAAAATAATAGCTAAATTAAGAATTCCATAAAGCAAGTAGTAAGATATCAGGTGCGAAGTGGTCGGAAGAAAAACAAAATGATAGAGAACAGATGAACGAATATTAGAGGAATAGAAAACAATAAATTATAAAGAGTAGAAATTAGCACGAGGTACCTAGTAGACGTTAAAAAAAAAAAAAAAAAATATATATATATATATATATATATATATATATATATATATATATATATATATATATATAGCTAAATAAATGGTTCGCGGGGCTGAGTTTTTAAAAAGAGGATTTTATTGAAGTACATACATTATACAAGAAAAAGCACAAACTTAAAGCCTATTACAAAACTTCGTGGAACAAACTGACATCATAACGGGTAGAGGCAGAGTGTCGCCGACGAAGGTGGGGGTGCCCCTTTTATACAATTATCTAGGAGAGGGGATAGTGTACATTTATTTATTATTCCTTAATACCATTGGGTTTCTATAACTTCTCCCCCCCCAAGTTCCGAGGTCTCCGATGGAACAAATATCTAATAGGTAAGATTCTATACAATAAAAATAAAAGGTTTGGACCTTATACATTTCTCAATACCTTTTACACTAAGTCATAACATTGCAATAGATAATATTCTATAAACAAAAGGGATTGGACCTTATAATTTAAGTTTATACAAAAATAAAAGGATTATAACTTGTGTACTAAGTTTAGGATTTGTACTATCTATAGTTTTAAATAAAAAGATTAAACTCTGTACTGAAATACAACTATCAGCTTCCTATAAAAAAAAGGATTAGACTTTGAACTTCCTGTTTACTAAGTCAGGATCTGTACACTTGCAAAATAAAAGGATTAAACCTTGCCCATCTCTTAATATTAACAATAAGCTTAAACTATAAAATGTTTATACATTACAAAATTCCTTACATGCTAAAGTACAATTTTCCTTATAACTAAAAGATAACAGGATATTTCTTAATACTAAACAATTCATATCTATACATTATTTAAACAAAAGGACAAATAAAATAAGAGTCTTTGAATTAGTTTCCTCTATTGCAAATAATACTTTTAGCTTCAAAATTACTTAATTAAAATAATAATATTTTAAATCAAAATAATAATTCAAACACTCCTTTACAATAATTACAATTAATAATAATTTCAAAATAAAATACACACTTTTCAATGATCAATCAAAATAATATTTCAAGACAAAATAATAGTATCCTTTATGATAGTGATTTCAAAATATTAATTACAAAATAAATCGGACAAAATATTACTGTGAAATAAAATAATAATTTGAATGATCTTTTACATTATTAACATTGAATATAATATTTTACAACAAAATACAAAAGTCCGACTTTATTAAAATAACTACAGCATTGTCAATTTAATACAGATAATTCCTTCAATATAACATAAATATTACTCCTAATACCATTGCATTTATTATATTTAAAATAAAAGATTTTTAAAAACATTTTTATATTGTTTAAATAAAATTAAATAGTTTTAATCAGAACCACTGTCTGAATCGTAATTATCTGAGACATCCGAAATATTCACGCGAATGGATTCATTATCGTCGTCCGAAATAGATTGTTTCTTTTTCCGTTTTTTTTTCCTATTGGGCCTTTTAATATTGTCGATATGAGTTTTAATTGGTCTTTTGTCTTTTACTACTACATTTACTTTTTTAAATTTGTCTCTACTTTTTATTTTCGCTTGGGTATTTTTCAAATATTCTGTATCCCCTAATTGTTTCTGAATATCTAAAGGGTCTTCTCTATTTTTATTTAATTTTTCCGTCCTTGTCTCTTTTTCGTCATTTATTTTAGATCTAATTAGTTTATGTAATAATTGTTGGTCCTTATGATATTTTAATACATATTGTTCTGTCAGGTCGATGTTTTCGTTTGATTCTAATCTGGAGGTTCCAAAAGTAATTTCGTTAGGAGTTAATTTTAATTTATTGTTTAAGGTATTATTATACGCTATTACCGCTAATCTTAATTTTTGTTGCATCGAACATTTATCTTTTTCTTTTCCTATTATTCTTAATAATTCGTTTAGGGTAGAGTGGACTCTGTTCAATAATCCCAAAGAGTTTGAGTTCAGCTAGCCACTCACTAGTATAATGCAAAATAATATTATTTTAGTCATGTAGTTAGTCAGTGCATTACTAAAATTAAAAATATCTATCATTAACTTAAATTCTGTCTGACTATAAAACTGATAAAATGATATTTTTTTTCTAATGTTTGAATGAATATTAACCAAATTATTCTGATAAGTCTATTTTAAATTTTTGATGTGTAAACCATTTAAATCATATAATATCTGTAACGCTAACTTCATTTTATAAATGCATAAAAATGTTTATAACAATTATATTCAACTTCTTAAAAACAAAAATAAGCAAGAAATAAAGATCGAGACGTAATGTAAACTTATTAACTTTTTAACCAAAAATAAAAATACTTAATCACGAAGATGATTAAAATGCATAATTTAACTTTAAACTTAAAACTGTGAAATTGTTTATCCCTTTAGCTTTATATTTAATATTTCGATTCTAGTGATTAACAGGACATTAAATAAAATGATCATACCTCGTTTTGTTTAAATTGAATTGTTAGAATAATAAAGTAAAATAATAATTTTAATTTACAGATTCTTTTAGTTTCGTCGATACGATGTACTTGTTTAAACAGCAAACATAATAGAAGCTTAAAAATAGAACGAATACAACCGTTTAATCCTAAACGTATTTAGTAACGCATATACGAAAGTTAACATTATTATCGGAGTAATAATCATATAAATACATTCTTTAAAAGTCTAATTAACATTAACATACAAATAATTATTATCAACTAAATCATTATTATTAAATTATTAATTAATTATTATTATTAAGTTATTCTTAAAATTAAATAATGATTTTTGATTTGTTAGAAATTTACTACTATTTTCAAAATTAGTACCTATTAATATTAATTATAAACGAAACATCGTAATGAGAAGTAACAAAACTAAATTTTGCAATCTAAATGAAAATAAGTAAGTTATAATTTTACAGAAATAGTTAAAACGTGTTATTAATAATTAATGATAATATTAATAAATTTAAGTATGGGCAAAAAAACTGGTATGAATATAAATTATAATAGTTAAGAGAGTTATCAGATTGAAAAACAATCGTTTTAATTCTATTGTTTAAATCTCTATGCTTCTAAAACATAAACTTGAAAACTAATAATTGGTATGATTATGAATATTAATAAAAATGGTATTGATGTTGAATTCGAAGTTACCAGAATCAACAAATTATCCGATTTAAATATTTTTACTTAGTTTTTTTCCTATATTTATACATCTTTTTTGGTACGATCCAAAGTGGAAAATTATTTTTTGATTTACTTTGCCTGATTTTAACCATTCTATTTTTAAACAAGTTGTGTACTGCTTTCTCGCCTAAAGCAACATTTAGTTGAGGTTTAAAATTTTTTAACTTATTGCCGCAGTGATCCAGCCTACTTTTTATGGAAATAGAAGCTATTATTTTTTTTAATGTCTTTCGATTCAATTTATTAAATTTTGTTACATTATTATTTAATTTTTCAACTGTTACTTTTAAACTATTTTCCGAAGCCTTTAAATTGTTTGTTTCTTTCACTAAATTCGAATTTAAATCTTCCGTTTCTTTGATTTTACTAATTTTATTTTTTTCTTTTCCTTCCCGTGACTTATTAACGGTTTTTATTGTTTTATTTAAATTACGATATTTATTTCGGACTGTTTCTTTATTTTTATTAAGTTCTTGAAGTTCCTTGTATTTTAAATTTTCGTCGTCTTCTATATTCTTAAATTTGTTTACAGAATTTTCTACACTTACTTTTATTTCAGGTTTTAAATTATACGCTTCTTCCACATTCTTAATATTGTTTACAGAATTCTCTACAGTTACTTTTATTTCCGGTTTTATATGTTCTTCGCGAATTAAGTTTTTAAAACTTTCTTTTATTTCCGATTTTATATGTTCGTCGCGGATTAATTGTTTTTTTTCATTTTTTTCGTCGATTAGATTTGGTAAGTCGTTATTTAAGTTCAAGTCATGAATTTCTATTTGTTTATCCTGGTTATCTATTTCTTTATCCGGTTTAGAATTTAAATTGTTTATTTCCGGTCCGGAGGTCTGCTTGTGCTCGGGCCTAATTCTAAAAAATGATCCTGTCTTTTTTCTAAAGATTCAATCCGCTCTAACAATAATTTAATTTTTTCGTCTTTTTCTTCTTCAATCGTATGAACCCTATTAGAAACAGTTCTCATCGAAACGGTGTTAGAATCTATTTGCGGTTGTTGGTAATTTTGCCTAATATTTCTAGAGGGTGGTTTATTAAAAAATTTATGTTGTGATTGGGGGTCCCATGGTTGGTTATAAATCGGAGTCGTATATTCAATAGCTCGCTGTTGTGGCCGGAAGTTATGTTGGTTGTTATTGTTATAAGAATTAGAGGTTGGACCTTGCTCATACTGATACTGTTGCTGTCGGTAATGTTGGGGATTATTATACGACGTATATTGCTCGCGGTGGTACTGATGGGGTCGGTAATTTTGATAATCATGGTGGTTGTTAAAATTTGGTCGGTACTCTTTGTTTTTAAAATTATTTTCGAAATTTTTCTTTTTATAATTACTTTGAGTTGGGTTATTTTTATACTGTTTTTTATCGCCATAAATTCTATGTACGATATGAGCCGCGCTGTTTCTTAGTATTTCTTCTAAATCTTCTAACGAATCGAATTTTATATGGTAAATGAAGTCCGTTAGTGCTGGGTGTAAACTATGTACTGCGTGGTGGGATATCTGTTTGTCATACCTATACATTTCGTCCTGTTTGTCAATTATTTCATTGTCAGAGTAAATTCGCGCATATAAATCACATCTTTTTTGGCCCAGTCGTTCTAAGAAATCGAGTGGGTTTTCGTTATGGTAAGTCCGCGTATTTAAAATTTCCGAAATCAATTGCTCCCTAGTTCTCGTGTCCTGGTACTTTTTCTTTAAGAATTTTATTATTTCTTTTACTGTATTGAATTCCTTATCGTAAACGGCGACTTTAGCTTTACCTGTTAATTTATTTAAAATTGTTAAAACTAATTTTGCTTGATTCGTATTTTTATGAGTATTGTCCTCTTTACAATATAAATTATATAAAAATTCGCTATTTCTGATAAAATCAACTAGTTGTAACGGATTTCCGTCATATTCCGGGATTAATGCTAAATCGTGATTTTTAATTTCAAGAGCCATATTAATATCTTCTTTTTTAACTAACGTTGAACCTGTTATTTTTAAGTTACTTAATTTTTCTTCCAAACCATTCATAAAGATAAATGCTAAATTTAAATTATTATACTTATTACTAACTTATATTTAAATTACAAAAATTACTTAAAAATAAAAATAAAAATAATTATACTTTTTCTTGATACAACGATGTCTTCGTTGTCTTCGATGTCTTCTCGATGACTTCCTCCTTTAGCTCCTTCCCGTCGATTCCTTAGCAAAGAGGTTGAAGGTCCTTCTGGTTAAGGTATTGGAATACCAAAGCGCTCCCAAAGACTTGAAGATCTGCTGATGTATTAGTACTCAGCTCCCAATCTTCTCATGCCAGTGGAAAGAGGTCTCGCTGTTCTGTACCTGAAATAAGATAGAACTGCCGCGAAGTTACGTTAACGCTTCCAAATGTCCCTCCGTTCGGGCGCCAGCTAAATAAATGGTTCGCGGGGCTGAGTTTTTAAAAAGAGGATTTTATTGAAGTACATACATTATACAAGAAAAAGCACAAACTTAAAGCCTATTACAAAACTTCGTGGAACAAACTGACATCATAACGGGTAGAGGCAGAGTGTCGCCGACGAAGGTGGGGGTGCCCCTTTTATACAATTATCTAGGAGAGGGGATAGTGTACATTTATTTATTATTCCTTAATACCATTGGGTTTCTATAACTATATATATATATATATATCAAAAATAATATATGGGAAGAGAGTTCTAACTAAAAAAAATGAGCTATTTGATCATTTTTTTTTTTTCACGAACAATAATTAAGTTATGAGGTACAATAACAGACATAAAGACAAGAGAGATTAAGAAACATATAAAAAGAATATTCAACTATAAAAAATATTTCGTTATCTGTACCATTGTTTAACAAGAATTGAACAATGTTTATGTTAAATCCCACTTGTTGATTTGCGAATTTTATATTCGGAGTCATTCCACGCAAAAACATACATAAAAATCAATAGATAAACAAATTTTTTTATTTATTTATTTTTATCAACAAACTATCTATTTTGTATTAATTTAGGCAGAGTTCCAAACCACCCAAGAGGTCCTGCCAAAGGTTTCGTTACCCGCTTTTTATAGTGGAACGGTGTCACCTCCCAGACTGCAGTAGCGGCTAGCCTATATGAACCACTGGATCTGAAACAGAATGTCATTAGTAAGGTTTTAAAAATAGGAATATGAAACAATTAATAGAATCATTCCATTCCAATCTCCTTTAAAAAATAAAATATTTATTAATTAACAGACAAATGTAAATCATTAATATTAATCACAGTTAAATTTTTATATAACTGACAGTGGTACTTCCGGGATGTATATGTATATTATAGTCGTTGGTTATAAATATAAATAAAACAGTTTAATATTATACAATTCATTTTAGCTAAATAACGTCACATACATATACCTATATACAATGTATTGTCATTATATACCATTCTGATCTAATATCCATCTATATATCTAGAATATAATAAATTTTAATGAAAGAAAATTATAATATAAACATAATATAAATCATCAAAAACATAATTTAGAGATCGGGTTTTAAAGACAACAAAAATATTATCAATTAGAAAAAAGTAACCAGTCGGAACTTTGGCAAAATAAGATCGTCAATAACAAATAAATTGAAGTTGGTGATTTACTTAAATACAGAACTATTGGCTAAATCAAACATTTATAAAAATGTCTTTTGATATATTTCTTAATTATAGTAGTAAAGTCAAAGAATAGAAGGTTTTTTCCATGATTTTCTGTGATGAAGTCCGAACAGGGTCATTTGACACACCATAGATATTTGACACATCATGATAGGATTAATGCTAAGCAACCACATGATATAAGTCAATTTTTGGCCAATATTCGTTAGCCCTCATCTTCTACGTTAACTTTCGAGGTAGTTCCATTTCCGAAACCGAAATTTGAAAACTATCAAAGACAAAGATGCTGCAGTCAGCTTTTTCCATATACTACAATCGTCCTGTTTTTCATGTTCACGGGCGAAATGGAGACACTCGTAAATTTCTCATTTTTTTCGGATAAATTAATAAAATAACCATTTTTCTTAATTGCTTTTTTTTCTTCTTCGTTATGATAATAATAATATAAATAAATCAGCTTTATTTGTCTTCTGTTAAGTTGGATAATGATTTATGGCATGTTGTTGCTTAAATGACCATGTGTTACAAACGGAAAAAAAAAACAAGCACCAGTTGATGGTGCTGTTAGATCGTCCTGTTTTTAAGTCACTGTTTGGGAGGGGAGGGATGAGTGAATCCAGGAATATTTTGTCATTCCTTCCCCTCTCTCTCCCCGACGAACTACTGGACTGGAAGTAGAAGGTCGGTCAAAAAGTCTCGTGTGATCATTAATCTCTTTATTTTGACGGCGGGATATTTTTTATTGTCAGCGAATCCTTTCACCAATCTGAATGCAAATAATAATAAGCAATCTTTAGAAAGTGCTCAGAGGGGATAAAAAAAATGGAGCGTACCGCAGTACAATATTTATTACTTTGACGTCGTTGAAGCGTCTCGTAGGATTTGTCGAGTTTATCAACCCAATACCGTAAAAGAACGTGCGCTACAAAATGTTTTGCGCGCTTCTGTGATGTAAATTTAAACTTTAAAGACGTTGAGTAATCTGGTCGCTTTTCAACAGTTAAAAGAATTGAGAATTTAGAGCCGTCTCTTTCCATTTCAGAGTTCTATGAGAATCCGTAGGTTATAAAGAAGAATCGTTGGTTTTTCTTTGTACTTTCAGACTTTAATTTTGCCCATTTTGATATAGATATGTCACTTGTCCGGGGCTTTATAATTTTCTTGTATAAAATTTATTTCACCCTTACTAACTTTTTTATTTTTTTGCACTCAAAAATTTAACATTTTGACATGCTCTAGTTCTGTTAGTATTGCTCGGATCGAAACTTTGCCGATAGTTTCCATATCATAAGCAGTAAATTATATAAATAATCTATTGTTTTCCCAGTCCCAGAGGAAACAAAAAAGAAGTTTTATTTACTGTAATTTATCTAACTGTTAGGTAGGATTTAGAAGCAAGAGGTAAAGAAAATGAGATTTTTTTACTATAATAAAAATAATTTAGTTTTGGTTAGCAATATGATACTGTTCATTAACTTGGCATTGGGAATCCAATCATTTGGGAAGAACGGACCTTGTGCGTGGAAGAGAGCAACATTCTTCGCATAGCACTTGTATCAGGAGCTGCCTCAATAAACCACAATTAGTGCACCAGCATTCTGAAATAAGGGACCGTATCTCGTCCTTAGCGCAAAGCGCTTCTCGGTATTCTTGTTTATGTTCAATTAAAACAAA
The DNA here is from genome assembly GCA_003667255.2 of Euschistus heros. Taxonomy (NCBI): domain Eukaryota; kingdom Metazoa; phylum Arthropoda; class Insecta; order Hemiptera; family Pentatomidae; genus Euschistus; species Euschistus heros. The sequence goes on along the minus strand of RCWM02000051.1, from coordinate 3,032,609 downwards.
AAATTAAAATTTAACTTATTTTCTTAGTAAACATCCGTCGATAAACCGTAGTTCCCAAGTTTTCAAGGATGGACACCCAAAGTATTGTAAATGGTAACTTCAGAATATTTTAAGGAAAATTCTAATAGATACTTCCTGAATTATTTGTAGCAACGTTCTTGAAGTTTAAGTCAATATTTAATTGAAATTTTATTAAATTTGTAATATAAACTATAATAAACTTACTCCGCATCTAAATCCACTTGTCGCACAACTTGTTCCTATTACATTCCTGGCAATCCTCCGAGGCGCCTGAAAAGAAGATGGCCTCGGGATCTTCTTCTTTTTTAAATTATATCTCATGTACACCGCATATTTACTAGATGTGTTTTCTAATACAGTTGTAAATTTCTATATAATAAAAGAAAAAAAAATTATTTGCTGAGACATGTGTCTACCAGTTTACATTGACCACAACTTTTAGATTAAACAGAAAACCAGGTCTTACTAAGCCAGAAGACTAGCATGGAGCTCACGTGTCAAACAAAAACGCAGATATTAAAAGACTGTTATACTCCGTTCTTCAAATAAGCTCAAAATTAGCCTTCAGACAAAGACTCAACCTTTACTGTACTGTTAAAAAACATCTGGACTTACACATAGAGGAAAAGGTGTAAATATAAGCACCTTCTTTTGTTTTTGATTTAAAGTTACTTTCCATTTAAAAAATGATACATTTTTGTCTTCCATTAACAACTATAACAAGTTTTATAAATGCGAGAAGACAAAACAATGATTAACACCAATTACTTCATTTCAGAAACGATGAATTACAAAACAGCTTTTAAAATAGCATCAGAAAAATTGGGGTGTAAATACGGACCCTCTTCAAAAAGTCCCCTAAAACAGTATAAAACAGGATAAAACAATATAAAATGGTAGGAAATTTATTAATTATAGGAAAAAAAATTATTTGTGGGAATCGCAAACATAAATTGTTTTTTCATCTTCGGCACAATTTATGTGCTTGGCACTGATCTCCCCGAATATCTTAAAAGAACTTTCTATAACAATAGATGCAAGTTGCATCGCTTGAGTTTGGTTATCTACACCGTTGACATATAGATCGGTAACATCAAGTGTCCATAAGGAGAGGGTCAGTGTAGTCTGATGAGTCCGATGATGAATCGTATCGTTGCGTGGGCTGAATTTTCTATTTTTTAAGGCTTTTAGTCTTCCCAACCCTACCCTTCCCCCTGACCCAGTCTCTTATTCCGGGAAAACTCAAGGGCATCTTCTTGAGAGCACTTTTGTCAAGTGACTTGATCAACTGAACCTTGTATGGTATTCCGGTGATGTGGTTGGACGTCGCTTTTTTTTCTTAGTAGTTTTCTTCTTGATGTTGGAAACAGGAGATACGTCGAACGGAGATAATGTATTTAATGATGGGGTCATATTTACACCAAGTGAGGGTGCTCATATTGAGACCAAACCCATATAAGTAAGATGGCCACTACGGCATGTAATCTAAAAACGTGAGTGAATAAAGGTGTGCTTCAAAAAGTATTAAGATCTCTCCTTTCCGAATATCTCTGTGAAATTATTTTAAACTGAACCTAAGATCATGAAAAGAAAACGATTTCACATGTATCTCAAAAGTTTGCAGTTCAGAATTAACACAATAACTCACGTACATCCACACTACTTGAAATAATGGTTTCAACTGCTCTCCACTATCTTACATTAGCTAATGGCTTCATCCACAGTCCTCACTGCTAGTCTCTAGCACCTCCCGTAGCTACTAGAGAGGAGTGGCCATATTTACACCTTTTTCTCTACTAAATTTATGCACCATCTAAAAGTATAAATATTCCAATTTAATTTTTCAAGACTGAAATCAGAATCCCTTCCCTACGTGTCAATCGGAACACTACATACATATTTACGTATTCCGACAGTAGCGACCTAAATTAATAACATTTACATATATTTTCATGACCATATACTTTCAGTTTACCAGCATTGATGGCTACCTTGTCATCAATGCAAAACCTGAATTGCCGAAAGGCAAGGATGTGAGATATATAAATAGACAAATTACATATAAACAGGTAGAGAACAATGCAATATTACAAATTCCAAACATAGCTCAACGCAGGTTGAAAAAGAGCTGGACGAGGGATCTCCTTGTATAATCCTTAGGTAGTATCACGCCTAGAGATTGTACAATTGGTCACTGACTCCTTTATGCCTCATGATGCTTTTTATTTTTAATGTAAATTGGCATTCGCTGGTTGTTTACAAAGTATTATAGTAAATGAAATTATTAAGTTAAATTAAGCTATGGAGTGGAGACTTAGATATTTATATTTGTGTTAAAAACCACACAAAAGAAAACAAAGAAAGTTGCTCTACTCTTTATGATCAGTTTCATAAAGGCGCCATGATGTCCTTATCTGGAAAGGAAGGTGTTGATCAAGGAAGCACGTTACACGGCTCTGCATGGTTCAGCGACTCCTCGCACCAGGGCCGCATACAAATACATCCCTTAAACACTGCGATGGTATCAACAATAATCTAAAAAGCGCTCTTAACATGAAATCTTCATACTGGCTATAACAGACTCCTTTTACTTCTAGCCCTCTTGTGAATTATATTATGTAAATCTCTAACGTAGGTGTTCAGCCTCACTTTCGTGTAATCTTAAAAAATTAAAATTTAAAAGCAGTGAAAGTGGTTTTGGGTGCTGCGGTTGTTTACTTTGGACCAACGAAAATCTAACATTTCGCTTTAGATGCTTCCATCGGGTACCATCATTTCGATTGTCATTTCCATACCTTAGAAAACAATTTAGTACTTATCGTCCATATAAATGGAAGATATGGAATGTGAAAATAACCACTATCCAGGTGAGTGGAAGAAATGATTCAGGGTTAACTGAAAATGACTTTGACAAAGAAATCACTATTACTACAGCCACTGAGGAGGAATGAGGATAATAACAAAGTTAATTCAGATTCGAGAGTTCTGTACAACATACACTGCCGGTCAAAAGTTTGAGACCACCCTGAGCCAAAGTATGTAAATTTAAAAGTTTAATATCTTTAATATCGTTCCGCCTCTCTTTTTCTATCTAATTTTATGGTGATGTTTTTATTTATAAGTAAAAACACTTTGTTTCACTTTTGAGATTTTCTCCGTAATAAATCAATTACGAGCTATTCCACTCAGGAAAAAAAGGAACTTAGTTCATAAATATCTAATTAAATTTGAAATGGCTCAACAAAAATTCCCGCTGCCTTCATTTAATATGAATGGGAGATTTTCGTTTCTCAATTTTTAATTCAAATTTCAAATTTTTTAATCCAAGGTTATTCTGTCGGCAAACGAAATTGTTGGAATTAATATGAAAAATACAGTTTGTTTTAAATTATGTATTGAAAACTTAATTTTAATTTCTTCTCTTAAAGGTAGATGAACTTTAAAGATCTTGGTATAAACTATATAAAAATGCGTTTAATTTTATTTAAATCCATTTATTTTTCACCTAACATCAAACTTTTAAATTTACTGGTATCGTTTCAGGGTGGTCTCAAACTTTTGACCGGCAGTGTATATCAGTCCTAAAGCAACATAATCGTCAGAGATCAAGAAGAAAAAATGCATTTTTTCACATACGATACTTAGCTCGACAAAACTTTATGAACATAGATACAGCAATATTTCTACAATGCACCAACCAAAAACCCTCTTTTTGAAATTCCAATTGATAATGTATATTGATGATGTCAATGTGACGTGTTTTTCAAAATCTCTTCTTATACGTTGCGACAGATTCTTTTTATTTTAAACATTTTGTTTTCTTTATCTGCGTAAGTTGTAAGGTGTAAATTGTAAATTTGTTGGTGTACTGATCAATTTATTTTTGTATTAAGAAGTCCAGAAGGGCCATTTTAACTGATTTTTTTTTTAAATCAATCATTTATTGAGGAATTATTACAATCTGCCACAAATGTGGGCAATAAGTAATATTGATGACTTCATGATTACATTCATACAATATGTACAATAAGAGAAGAAAGAAAAAAAAAAAAAAATATAAAAATATAAAATGAAAAAAAAAAAAAAAAAAAAAATAAAAAAAAAAAAAAAAAAAAAAAAAATAAAATTAAATAGAACAATAAAGAGCTGATATATATAAACAATATGCAATATAGAATAAACATACATGTGAAATATATGAATATATATATATAAAAAAAAATATTTACACATAAGACGAAATAATAATAATAAAATAAAATGAAAATAAATTGAATAAAAGTAAAAATAAAAATAAAGCTAAATTAAATTAAAAGTTAAAACTACATTCATACTTTATTTACAAAACACACTCATCCTAGGGATCTCCCAACCGACCCTGCCTCTCCACTCATGGAAGGACAGGCCCGGCGCAGAGAGGTCCCAGCTCTTCTCTCTCAGCTACGTCACTGGAGTTAAAGAAAACCCAGTGGAATTTTAACTGATGGGCACTATCCTAACACAATTGCGACAACCAGACAAGGAAAACCCACTAAAATTGAACAAATGTGAAAATACCATAAGAAAATCATTATACACTGTCGACTACCCATAACACCATAAAATGTTATGCCTATACAAATATATTTTAAAACATAAAATAGAATAGTTTAAAATGGAATAATTGAAAGGAGGATATATAAAATAAAAATTAGTATTAACGAAAACATGTTGGACATTTGCAAATACAGAAAAAAAGAAAGAAACATAATCACCTTATATTAAAGTTTTAATTGATTCTTAAATCATTTTTTTTTTTTTCTCGGGGTCATTTGTAATAAATTAGTACTTATTTTAAATTAAATTAAATGAGAAATATGTTTATTTTTTTCAGTCCGAATAACTTTTCTTTTGTGTTTTTATTAGATTTATTATTATGTGATTTGGCTTTTATGTAAACATTGTCTCAATTTTCTCACATGATCATTTTTATAAAATTAATATATATATATATATATATATATATATATATATATATATATATATATATATATATATATATATATATATATATATATTTAAATTAAAATAAAAAATGAAAAGTTATTGAATAAAAAAATAAAAAAAAAAAATGGACCATAGTAAACCTTTTTTCAAAGCTTTAAAGTAACCAGTTAAACCCTCGACAAATCAATAGCTTCGGTAATTATGTAGTGGTAAAAGATGTTTTCAATAATATATGGTATTTATATGGCAATTTTGAGGTATATATATATAATATGGCATAGATTTAAATTATATATGGGCTATGTAGATTACAATACATCATCACAAAACCTTGCATAACATTATATGTTCATTTATACCTGGTGTCTAATTAATAACTTTAACGGCTTACATAAATAAAAAGGCACGTGCCTGCAATGGCGAAAAAAAAAAAGAAAGAATTTTACAACCGACCAGAAAACCTTATTTCCATGCTTAATTAATTTTAATTAATTAAACGTATCCAATTTCAGCCTCCTACTAATATTGTAATTTGTAAATCTGTGAGTTATGAAGTAGAACCAATTGAGCGAACATTAATAGGAATTTAAAAGACAAGTTTCTACATATCGAATTTATCGCAAATCATTTCCTACCAGTTATGTTTTCACTGAAAAAAAATAAAACAGGAAGGTATAATATGCTAATAAATTTTCAGAAACTTTAGAAATCTAGAATCCAACGCTCCTGGGGGTAGGACGAAAACACAATTACAAAAAAAAAAAAGTTAAGTAATACTGACAGCAAATCTAACTGAACTGTTTAACTGAAATGCTGAAATGAACTTAAACTTTTAAAACAACCGAGTTATTGCAGGGAGTGACAAACGGTATAATAACTGACAGAGTAATTATTACAATTACTGACTCTTAAATTTTAATAACAAATTTAATGTACTCATCTACCTTATTAATCGAATGGTTAGAACTTCTAAGAGCTTACTACGAATATTACCTAATCTAATACGTCGACAGTCGAACCTCGCTAATCCGCCTTTCGCTAGTCTGGGAGTCGGGGGGGGGGGGGGGGTGTAATCCGATCCTACATCGGAGTCCCATAAGGTGCACAATATTTTTGGGAAATATGTAATAGTCCATCATAATTTTACAATATGTTGTGTAAGAGATAGTTTCGATTTACTTAAATGTAGTTAGACCCCGTGTGCTGTAATCCAACCTTCAAGTGCCGCTACTCACTGATTAGTAGCGTCAGAGCATCACATTTAGTTCACGTTTCACTAAAAATCTGTGCTTCACTGTTGGTTCTAAAGAACACCTTTTTAAATTCAAAACAAGACTAAACTAAATCCTGCAATTTAAGCAGAAAATAGGCTCTGTAATCAAAATAGAGACTAAGATACAAGCTCTAAAGTTTTCTGAATTCTCACAAAATATGGCGAAATTTTTTTCAGGTTTTGCTCTATATTCCTTACAAACGCATTTAGGCAATACTTCATAATGAATGACTCCTAAGGTGAGTTAGTTTTCTTCAAAGTTAACAAAATATAGTGTTACCAATGCCAATGTTTCTATATATACATTGCTGACTAGACAATATAAATGTGTAAACATATTACATTTGTGTATATCTCCTTTTTTCATTTTAATGTACAACTTTTAATATGATTATAATACACTTTTAATTATGAGGACATGGTTTATTGAAATCTCCGGTTAGACCGACCTTTTTGCCGTTCTGCCTTACAGCTTGATCTCTTAGGGGCCAGATTAGTGAGATTCTACTCTATTTAGTATTTATTGTTTCAAGCGGTGACGCCACGTTCTCTTAGGAATAATTTCCAAATTAATATTTGTTAACATTGATTATACCAATGTATACTAATCTTGTTATTTAGTTATATGTTGGTAAATCAACTACATATGGTACATTCAAATCTTTATGGATAGGTTTGTTTGTGGAAAAGTAAGGAGCATTGACAGTTTTTCGACAACTTGCTTCTCACTTGATTCTCCGATAATCCTTCACGGCGCACAACGGGCAAAAAATCTATTTCGGCGGCCAAAATTATTTTATTACAGAAATATGTTTTAAATGACGTCTGATATACGGGAAAAATATTTTAAAATATTTTCATGATAGTGGAAGAGTTCATAATAAATAACTGAATTGTCGACCTAAAATCCAAGGGGTACGGTTAAATGAGATGGCTGTAAAGCCTAATTTGATGGTGCTGTTTATTTAATACAATATGATACAAATGAGCTGTTTCTGTATATTAATACAGCAGAGTCATTTACGATAGGTTATTTCAAAATTAAGCGCATTTTTAAAGACTTATTAAAAGTAAATCTTCAAAAAATATTATACCTAATATTAGTCTTCAAAAGAATATTATACCGAAATAATTTATTTTGCACAAATAGTACCTACCATGAAAACAGAAATCATTGATTCTTAAGGTAGTAGGGCATTTTTTTTTTTTTTTTTTTTTTTTTTTGGAAGTGTGTTGAAAAATTAACATTAAGTTTTTTTCAATATTAGCTAGTCCACTTTCAATTTTTTAAATATTTGCAATTAATTTAGAACATGTTTGGGAACAAAATAATTTTGGCCGCCAAAATGCTTTTTTAGCCAACAACGCGTTGTATATGTTTGTACATTATGACAAACATCATCAAGAGCATATATCGTTTTCTGAAGTTACATCATGTACCTGGAAAACCACCACCAGATCTAAAAGAGTGTGAAGTAATAAATTACTAAAAGGAACGGTTTCGATTGGGAGGGGGATAATAATGACACGCGGATCGAAACGGATATGATTTTGTGGATTTAATTAATAGAAAATAATACACATCGATGTAATATAAGTTTCAACATTGTACTCCATTGTCCTTTTAAATGCTGGCTATTTTTCCAAAAAGTTTACTTTTATTTTTTGAAAACTTATTTTTAATAAGTTTTCAAAACTGCGCTTTATTTTGAAATAAATGATCGTACATGACTTTGCTGCATTAATATACAGAAACAGCTCATTTGTATCATATTATATTGAATAAATAGCACCTTCAAATGATACTTTACAGCCATATCATTCAACCGTATACCTTGGTTTTAGATCGACAATTCAGTTATTTATTATGAATTTTTCCACTTTCATGAAATTTTTTAAAATACTTTCCCCGTATATCGGACGTCATTTAAAACATATTTCTGCAATAAAATAGTTTTGGCCACCGAAATGGATTTTTTGCCCACAGTGCGGCGGGTGAAAAGAGGATGGTCTCGGACTTTCTAATGTAAAACAGTTACTGGATCACTGCTAATGAAGAGATCTTCGCAAGTTAATTACATTGCTTTTTTTCCATTTTAAAGCAAATTTACTGATTGCATATAGTGTATACACTTGTAAATATAAGTAGAGTATAAATCTTGAAAAATATACAATATTCTTGGAAGACGATTGCCCATGAATAATGATTGTTTTTCTTTTCAATAATTTTATTTCGTTATATTATTTGTGATCCTATAACTCTCAATCCACTTGGCGAATAACCATAGCGATTACTTAAAAATTCCATCCTTTGTTGATAATCATTATTATTTCAAGCACTAGCACAATAGAAAACACTAACATAATAGTTGTACATGTGGAAAGTTGTCGTGCCCCGAGTGAAGCACTGTCCCGGAGGAGTGAGAGTTGCCTAGGCCCCCTCTCTCCCCCCCCCCCCCTCCAGGACAGAATGGGGAAGCGACAATGGATCGGTAAATTGCCCTGACGAGGCCCCAGCAACTCGAGGGCGTGACCCTAAAATCAAGAGGACTCCCACCGAGTAATTGTTTGTCCTGCCACTTCGTGACCGCGCTAATCCCGCCTCCTATTGTACTCAGTCTCTTTCTAATAACAACATCCGACCAATGAGTTTATAGGAATCTTACTGCTCTGTCCGGCTCTCCTCTTGCCTTCTGACGGAGATTGGAAACTGGAAGTATTTGGTCGCATTATATCAATTCATTACAATCAAGTAAATTAGAATACTTTTAAAACTAAAGACATTAAGAGTAAAAAAATAATTTCTTTTTTTTCATTTATTGATATTTACAACTGTACCAAATAATATACAACAAGTAAATGTGTTGACAGTGAATACAGTGGCTTGTAAATAACTTGTGAAGAACTACTCACTACTAGCATTTCAATAAAATCTACACTAAAAAGTCCCTAAGCCATCTTCTTTTCAGACGCCTAGGAGGATTATCAGGGATGGAGGAGGAAGCAAGTTAGGAGACTAGTGGATTGGAGTGGTTATGGAGCTTACTATGGAAGGATAGGTATCTGGTTTGGGCTAAATCAGAAACATATGAAACATTAAGATCTTTATGGATGAGTTTATTGGTGACAAAGTTAGGAGCATTGAGGATTTTTCGAAGGATTTTGAATTGTAAGGATTGGATACGAGATGAATTGGATGGTTTAGTAGAGCCCCAAAGCTCAACTCCGTACGTCCAAATAGGTCTAATCACAGTCATGTAAATGAGTCTTTTGTAATGAATTGGGAGGTTTGATCGTTTGTCTAGTAAATGTTGAAGTAGTCTGTAACGACGAGCAGTTTCTTGTCGCTTTAGTCTTGTAATCTATTTTTCTGCACATTTACAGACTCCTTCAACACTTACTTGACAAACGTTTTAAGTTCCCAATTTATTAAAAAAGACTCATTTACGTAACAGTAATTAGACTTGATTGGACATATGGAGGTAAACTTAGTGGCTCCACTAAGCCAATCCTTACAGTGCAAAATCCTTAGAAAAATACTCAATGCTCCTTACTTTGTCACAACGAAACTTTTCCACAAAGATCTTAATGGACCTTACGTTAATGGCATAGTTCAAACTTGATATGTATCCTTTCAAAACTATTCCAATCATCTTGTATTTCATTAAGTCACCTCATGTTTTGGATAGGATTAAGTACATTAGTCAATTCTGCATTTATAATTCCTTTTTTTTCTTTTTTTTTTTTACATTGAATCCTTTTTTTTAACATTCTGATTCCGATTCCTTAGCCTTTTGTCTGGATTTATTATTTGTATTTGCTTATGCGCTTCGATAGTTGAGCTTTATTTTAATAATCAATCTTTAAAGCAGAAAAATATTTTTAAAATATGTTTTATGTCTGTTTGGGTTTTGAAGGAGCCCGTTGGAGGGAGGTGTGTAATCAATAGCTGGTGGTGTTGGCATCGAACATTCGAGTTGGATTAGCCTTTTATTTATTTATTTATGTTTGTAACTTCCATTTAATAAACGCATAAAAAAACTCAAAAATTCTATAATGAAAAGCAGCAACATCTAGTTTTTAGTCCTTTATTTTTAAAGAAATATTTAAGGTCCAACAGTCTCACTACCATATGACTTGTCTCAAAAGGTGAAAAAAACACCAGAGATAAATTTATGGATACTAGCATCCCCGTCGCGGCTTCGCCCGCTCTCATCAATTTAGAACTTACAATTAAATAATTTTAACTAATAGTTTTGTTCGCATATTGTTAAAAATTTTGTATTGAAGTAAGAATTGTATTGACCATTACTTCTTCAATGATATTTTCACGCATAGTAGTCATTTTTAACCTGGTTAAAATTGTCCATCTCAAATTGTAACCTCTCATGAAGGATGGCGCGGTAATGTTTCAAACTTTACTCTTATCCTCATATATAATTGCTTTTTTAAGAAAAATTAATTGAAAATCAGTAGATTTTATTACTGCTAAACCTTCTAGTAAATAAAAAGATGATGAGGTTAAAATTTGATACAGATTGGTTCAGTAGTATTCGTGGTTAGTGATAAACAAAAAATGGCTTGTTCTTTTATATAATAGTATGGATAATAAAATAACGTTGCTAATAACGTAAAACGTTAATGAGTTAAGGTTCGAAATGGGATAACCGATTAATAATAAATAAGTCCTGATAAATTCTAACCCATTTAATACCAATTAGTAAATATTTTGATATGTAAAGACAGTAATGATGCCAGCGTAGCTCCAATTCTCAAGCCTATAACTTCAATTTATTTCATTAAAGCCGGAATGGACATGATAAAAAAAAATGCTGAGGAAATATAAAAAAAAAAAAAAAAAAACACGAGAAACTGTATCAGTTGTAATGAGGTTCTTATTAATATCGTTCTCACATTAAGTTGAGATATCCATGGGACTCATGCATAAATTTATATAACGGAAAACTGGAGCTGGACATTGGGCTCCTGGAAACTAGGTCTAGCTTCCAGTCCTTTTTTTTTTTTTTATAAGTCGGTGACGTTATTAAAAGCTTGTTCGATGTTAAGTTCTTTTTTATCTCCTTTTTATTCGCGGTCGGTTGCCATGTGGGTTCTATACTCCAGCTAAGGAATAAAGGCATTCATAATATCCTGGAAATATCCACAATGATTCCTTGGGACACTTTCACGCGAAAGTGTTTTGTTGGATAATTAATTAATTGTTGTTAAAAAGGTAAAGCTGCCTGGTATCCGGAAAAAAATTGACATCCTGCGGAAATCTAGATTTATCTGTTAATTGGTCTCCTTAAGTGTGGAGTGCTTGAATATAGTTATTTTTTATATGATGTTATTTTATTTTTTAATTTCAATATTTAACACTGTGTACAATATATAAATCAAGGCACAATATATTTATATCCTTTCAAATACTTCACTTCAACTACTGATGTTTAGTTTATAGATGTCTTTCTGGGAGGATCGAGAAGAACCTAAAGTGGCATTTACACTGCTTCACTTTTGATGTACATCTAAAGTAAATCACTCAGAGTGTTCATCCTTGTTTGTGTTTTCTCATCCATTTCTGTGTTTTCATCTTTACTGTTCGCGGAGGCATTGGTATAATTGCACCTGGACTTATATGTTTTTAGGGAACTTAATGGAAGTCTCCACCCAAGCTCTTAGCTTTGGCTAATTAGCGATACCATATGCTTGTTTTGCGGCTTGAATGACATTTTATAAATTTTTAGTTTATGACAATAAGTACTAAATACACGCAATACGTTAGGGAGTAGACTGGTAGAGTGTGAACCAATGAACAGAGCCAGGAATGTGTACAGATGGTTTGTTTACACTTTTCACTGAGCGTTCACTCTGAATGAATCATCGGTTAGAGGAACAACTCTTTCCTCCTGGATAGGGTGTCAACTTGCTTCATCTTTCATTTTTAGTGCACACTTTGGATGAAACAAAAATTAAAGGTAATCCAGTTCGATCTTCACGCTTATCGACTAGCTGTGTAATATTTTTAAAAATGGACTTAGCTGGTTTTGGAATTTTGCGTTTCATACATATGCTCGTTTACTATGGGTAATTCTTTATTTAAAAAAAAACAACATATTTTTTACGGGAATATTTATTTTAAATATTTCTTTATTTCGAAATTCAAGCTGGTGTGAATTATTTAAGTTTTGCCTTTGTCAGTTATAATTCATATTTAGGTGGTGTCTACTATGTTTTATGTAGCGTGTAGTGTTTTGCAACAGGGAAAAGGTGTCTTAGTTACAAGAAAAAAAAAAAGTGTAACATATTTAAAAGAAATACTACACAGTGACCGCCTTGTTTGTAAAAATTCGCGGATATATCAAAAAGCAATTTGTCAAAAAATAATATATTTGTTGGAAGTTGGTCTTGACTATTTATAAAGATAGCGGTGTGGATATTTTCGCTATATTTTATATTTTCTATAAAAATAACCAGTTGGAAACAGGTTTGGAGAGTGGGAATAGGCGACGGGCAAACAAACGATCCGACAGCTAATGTAGGGGCGGCTTCTGCTATTCATGGCCACGATAAATATCGCGTTAATTAACAACCGAGCTCATTAATAATAGAGCACAAAGGGGCCGACTCGAGGAAGGGCATAAATCCGCTTTATTGGGTGCTCCCGAAGACCGGGGTAGGCGGAGGATCACGAGCGAGAGCCTCTCCATTGTCATTCCTAGCCTAATCTATGGCGGGAAATCGCATATCTATCGTTCTGGTTCATCGGTGTGACTTGGGTGCAGTGGCAACAAGTAGTAAGTCCTAGCTTTATTCAATGTTCTAGTTGTTATTATTGTGGTGCTATTGGTTTCTGTCTCCAACGTTAAATATTAAAGCCTCATTCTCTTAAAATAGAAACTCTAGAAGATAGTCATTTACTTTCTGCCCAACTTATGGTCAATAAAGTATCCTCGAGACATTTGCTGTAGCTCTCTTCGGTATTAATTATGTTATAAATTTCTTAACGAAAAACTATTTCAGCTATAAATTCATTTTTTTCAATAAAAACAAAAAAAAAATGTATATGTATAAACCATACATATTCAGTCTGTTAGATTACTAACGCAAAAACTACTTTCTAAATAACAATTCAAATTGAAAAAAAATAAAAAATATAAATGAGAAACAACAACACTACTATAAAACAAAATATTGGGTTGTCACACATGAAATCTCCGATTTTGGAAAGGACCAATCCTATTTCATGATAACGCCCGATCTCATGTTTCAATACAGACAGTGAATAAACTAAAGGGGTTGGCCTATGAAGTCTTACCACAACCCCCATATTTCTCTGATATATCCCCTACAGACTAGCACTTTTTTTTGATTTTGGACAACTTTTTGCGGGGAAAACTGCTTACCAATGATTTAGACGTTGAAAATGCACTTTCTGAATTCATTTCATCACGTGACTCAACCTTTATCAAATCTAGGATAGAAAACTTGGTAAGCCGTTGGTTGAAGTGTATCGAAAATGATGGTAAATACTTTGAATAAAAAATATGTTAGATTTAATATCAAATTTTTATTTTCTTCTTGGTTCTAAAAATGGCCATTTTATGTGTGACAACCCAATATATAAAACTTGCAACGAGAAACATTTCTGCCTGTTTTTGTTTTCTTATTCAAAGGGGTTTCCTGGGTAAAGGGGAAGTGACGAGAAAAACTAAAATGATTATCTATTAATCGACATTCCTCCCTATTCTTTCCTGCTCTTCCGAATAGTGTACCCTCACCTCGAAACACAAGAACCGGATCCAATCCATGGAGATGCGTTATCTTCGTAAAGTGGGAGGAAGGACACGAGATAGGATACGCAACAGTACCATACGGACTAGTCTCAAAGTTAATTGGATTTTGTATCTAATAATATATATATATATATATATATATATATATATATATATATATATATATATATATATATATATATATATATATTTATGGCTATATCTTTTTATTGTATTAAATAAACGTGTCTCCACGTATTATTAGTTTGACCATTTACTTGTCGTAGAGGTTTAACAACAATTAATTCTAAAGATTTTTAAAAATATAATAGTTCAAATTTTCGTGGATTTACTTTGATTATAAATTAGCCCCAAATATATTTTGTCTATTTAATATCACGTAAAAAATTATAAAAAAACCTGGACCTATTTTCGGAAAAATACGATTAGTAGATAAACTTCAATGCAATTCTTAGTGATAATTTGTCGAACAAATTCTTTGTGAAAAATTTATTACTTCACTTACGCATGATGGTATTGAAGGATCAATACAATTAGGATTAATAAATTAATTGCCACTTCAATTGTAATTATTTTATTTAAGTTATACGTATATAACTTTCATACCTATATACCTTATATTTAAGTATGCACCTATTAAAATTTGACCAGAATCGAATATTTTTTTTTTTCTTTTGTGCATTTATATCTGTATTAATAAAAATTATAGTTTAAAAAAAAAAAAAAAAAAAAAAATTGTATTGTCGTTAGTACTTGACACGTGTGCAAATAATTAGATAGCTGGAGATTGGTGAAAATTACGATGCAAGATTCCGTTACACACAGGTGAAGTGAATAAAAGCGTATTAAAAAAAGGCTTCGCCGCTTTCAGTTTATAGATACTATAGTAAGTCACAACCAAGTATTTATTTAACTAAAAGAATTATTCATTATCTATTTTTTTATTTATAGAGATCGTTGTAGGTGCGGTCATAACAAATAACAAAAATATATATTTTTTAAATTGAACATCTAAAAAATAAATTATATTAACTTTAATTAAAAAATGTTGTTAATATGTTCCTATTGACTGTCCCTTAGATAAAATTTTATTTATGTTTTTATTTAGAATCTTTTCACTTATAACACACCCGTGAATTTCTTCAATCGTTTTCCTTCCCCATAATAACTTGAGTCTCCATAACAGCTTAGCGAGATTAAATCTTTCTTTTTTTTTTGAAGATCCTTATCTCTGGAGATCGAAAAACTTGCTTAAGACGTTTAATATTTCGGTCATTAGAGACTGTATAAATCGTTAGATATAATTTAACTTTATGCGTCTTAGATTTAATGAAATCGCTGATGGCGGGCTTTCCAAAATTATTGGGCCTGATATATTTAGTAACGTTGTCATTTATTTTCATTTAATAACGTAATGCATATTTATTTCGACAATATTTTATGATGAGGTAACGCATAAACGTATTTAGCGATCGTACATTATTTATGCACTGAAAGATTACAGGGCTGGAAGCATTGCAGAAGCCGTCAGATGATTCAGTTGCTGAATAACTTGATTTCTGGTTGGGTGGGACTTGTCCATTAGTTTATTTAATATATTTTCTAAAAAAATATTTGTTATGACATTTTTTGTTTCAATTAATTCAATAACTTGCACATTATATCGCTATTATTACATTTTTTTTTTTTTAATGTTTCTGCATACTATGTAGTTAAGGCTTTTCCAAGCCAAATGCACGCGAAAAACTGTATAATAAGACTAAAAAAACATATAAAAACATACAATAGCAAGACTCAAGATATCAATTTTCTTTCTTTCTTTCTTTTTTTTTTTTTTTTTTTTTTTTTCAAAAACCCCTTATTTTTAATTTTGTCAGATCTTAAATTTGATATTTTACCTTTTCTCCATGTACTATATCTCAGCTACATAATAATGAATTTTTACATATCTCTACTAAGGTTGGGGGACTCAACTCACACTCTCTCCTTCTACCCGATAAACTTATTGTTAATCCTTTAGAAGGAGATTAAATTGGTTTGCTCTCTCTCTCTCTCTCTCTCTCACCCTCTCTCTCACCCCCCACTCTCTCACTCTCTCTCCCCCCCTCCCACTCTCTCTCTCTCTCTCTCTCTCTCTCTCTCTCTCTCTCTCTCTCTCTCTCTCTCTCTCTCTCTCTCTCTCTCTCTCTCTCTCTCTCTCAATAAAAAAATGAGACATTTCGGTGCTCTAATTAGGAATTATCACATCTCACTTTACTTTAAATAAAGTTTAAACTGTTTCTAATTATATTTCCGAGTTACCTAATATAACCTTCAAAATAAATGGATCCATTACACTCCTGTCGTTCCAATAGACACCGAAGACAGAACTATCCGCTCTCCTAATATGATAAAATATTCATCTAGGACCTAATCTGATCTAGTTGTCAATTAGAAGCGTCAGTTAATAATAGCGCCAGTTAGCGTAGTAATGAACTGGGAACTCTGTCTTAATAACAGGAGGCTTGGATGTAGCAGGGCCTCTTACATATGCCCAATCATTCTTGGTTCCTCGGGTAGGCGTTGTGGCCCTCTGGGTGGTTCTTGTGGATAGTCGTCCCATTAAATGCTCCTGGGCTAGTTCCCGATTGATACTCCTCCTTCTGTCATTTTTTAGTGCTACAGGTTTTAAGCAATTCACCGACTGAGATACGGCTCTGAATAATAACTAGACCAAGAGCAAGGCTTACAAGGTCCTTAATTCATTGCTGATTGCTGTTCTAGCTCTTTTATGGGTCCGAGTCACGTCGTGGCGATTAATCATCACTTTTTAAAAATGATTTTGGTCCACTAAGAGGATATTGAATTATTAGGTTTCCGGAACAAATAACTAACTCAGTTAAAAGAGACAGCTTGAATAATTTACATTTTATAAACTAATGGATTTGGAATACGATTTTTTTTTTCATTCTTAGAAATTTAAAAAAAAAAAAAAAACACGTCGATTTAGAGGTTTTTTCATGCCGAATGGAAGGGTATGGAATTCACTATTAACCTAACTTAATACAAACAATGGAATCGAGAAACATGCCAGAGAATATGCGAAGAAGGCTAAAAAGAATTTGGTTGAGAGATAAACTCCGTTAAAATTGGGTGTACTATAGCGTTCTCACTCAGCCTCCACTAGTTTTTTTTAAACCAGTGACGCAGCTGAGAGAGAAGAGCTGGGACCTCTCTGTACTTTCATAACCTTTCTGTCGCTTCATAAATGGAAGGACAGGTCCCGTTGGGGGATCCCTAGGTTGAGTGTTATTGTAAATAAAGTATGATTTAATACGATAATATATGTTTTAATACGCTTTTTATTCTGCTGTATGTAACGGAATATTTCATCGAAATTTTCACTAATTTCAAGCGATCTGATTAACATGAAAATTTGCACATGTTTCAAGTACTAATGACAATACAATAATTGCAGAACTTTCTTCTATTGTTTTCACTTAGTCTAGTTAAATTACTCCTAAAATGGAGCTTTCAAAATGTGGAGTAGCAGGTTTTACGTTTTTCCATGGCCCAGATAGGTCCTGAGAATAAAATATCAAAAATTATATTGAATTCGATAAGGGGAAAATGTTTGGGAAGGCTTTTTTTTAAACTTCATTTGATCATGTTTGAGTCCATAACACTATAAATGGCTAATCCAATCAAGTAATGCTATATACCAAAAGTTGCAGATCATTATATTTTGTGCAAAATAAGATTTTTAAAGTAAAAAAATTGCCCATTCCTACTCTGAGATATGTCAAAAAAACAAAACTTGTTGCTTGATTTTGGATTAACTGTGTTGAAATTGCGAAAAAATCACGAATAGTACAGGGAAATTAGCTTCTACCCCGAACTCTAAAAATTAAAAGGTCTGAAAAATTGTCCAACACACTTATCATTTCAGTTAAGTTTGCTAATTAAACGAGTTTTTCTATTTTTTTAAAAACTATTTGCTTTTTAATTTAATGTTATATTTTTTTATTATGACTGTTATTTAATTTTTTTAAATTTAAATTTTATTGTTTTTTGGTATACATTTTTTTTAAAAATTTATATATTTCACTTATATGTATATTGTGTATTTTATATTATTTATGTATAGCATAGTTCTTTTTTCATCTCTTTCTTTCTTCTTTTCCATTTTTTTTTTATTTTATTTTTTATTGTACATAATGTGTGAATGTAGCCACAAAGCAATCTATATTACTTATTGCTCACATTTGTGATTGTGATAATTCTTCAATAAAAGTATTATTTAAAAAAAATTATCATGTTAAGCATATACCTCCCAAATGCCGGATAAGCCAGTCCTCAACGTCACATCTGCTTGTTATCATGGTATAAGTGACAGGTGTGAATTAAAAAAAAAAAAAAAAAGATAAAGAAAAACAAAGATTCTTTATTTTCATTGATTTATTATTTGCTATTGGATCCGGGACTGTAACCAGAAAACAGGAACTGCTTCTGGTTAACCTTGATAAGAAGATCCTTAGGGGATGCTTAATTTGTTTTTCTGAAGAGTTTGGAGTTAATGTGTCAACAACACCAAGATCTTTTTTAGAAAATAATGAGAAAAAATTATAAATGAAGCTTAAAAGTTTGCATGTTCTAGTGTAAATCGAGTTATAAACAAGGGTAAGTATCTGTTTCACGTTAAAAGAATAATATTCATGTTGTAGTTTGTTGAGGCGTATTGACATTATATATACCAAAAAGGGAAGGAAGTATATAGGACGAGATATCCTGCATGTTACTCGGCTATTCTAGCAACATTGAGAATGTAAAGCAGATTCATTTGGTTTGTCTACAATGAAATAAATTTCAACCCTCCCTCAGATCGGATTCGAATTAGCACCGTGCAGGTTACATAACAGAAACTCTAATACGCTTGGCAATAAATGACATTAATACGAGTTTTATATTGAAAGGATTGCCTAATGGAGGAATTTTCTTGAATGAATTGAATTATTATATTTATTGAATAAGAGAAGGTTTCCAGTGCTCATCTCCGTATATATAGAAAGGTCTGATTTACGTCTACGAATCGTTTCAGAATTTTCGTATTGAAAACTAGATCTAGGCTAGATCTAGTTGGCCGACTGGAACAAGAATTTTTTTTTTGTTTTATTAATTTATTTATTTTTTTATATCCATTTATTGAAATTTACAACTGTATGAAATATATACATCAAGTAAATGTGTTGATGACGATTACAATAACATGGGAAAACTTGAAAGAGAACTACTCATCAGTAGCACTTAAATAAAAATTCTTTACCTGAAGGTCTCTAGTAGATGTCTTGGAGGATTGTCGGAAATAAAGTGAGAAGCAAGTTGGGAAACTAGTGGATTCAAGTGATTATTGAGCTTACCATGAAAGGATAGATATCCGGTATGGGCTAAATCAGCAACATACGCAATATTAGGAATATGGATAAGTTTATCGGTGACAAAGCATTGACAATTTTTCGAAGGAGGTTTGGATACGAAATGAATTGGAGGAACAAGACTAAATTTAAAACATAATACAGGGCAGAAACTCATTACTGAACGAAGTCCGATAAAAATCATGGGTAATTTTGTTTGTAAAGATTTATAAATAATCTTATTCATAAACATCATCAATTTATCAATTCATAAACATCATCAATTTATAACTCCAATCTTTAAGGCATATAATGCATGGCTCATAACATTAGTTTATGATGTAATGAATGATTCCACTGATCTTTTTGTCATCAGGAGTACTTAAAGTGAAACAATAATAGTTTTATTGCCCATATTGTTCATGTAGCATAGACCTCGATTCGAAGTATTTGGACAGAATGGATGAGTTTAATGTTAGAAAATTTAGATCTCTGTCAAAATTCGATCACATATATCTAAACAATTGTATACAATTCTATTCTATTCTAGAATTGTAAACAATTCTATACAATTGTATAGAAATTTAATCGTTTTTCTCAACTAAGAGATTAATGTTATTGCTAAGAACTCTTTACAGTTGCTATAACTCCTATATTGTACCTACAAGGGAACCAGAATGTCAGTCAAAAAAGGTAGCTTTATTGATTCGACTTTGAAAGAGTAACACTCACACAAAGTAAATATGTTTTTTAATCACTTCCCTGTTCTGCCTTCAGTTATAGTTTCCCGATGATCTACGCATGAAAAGTCGTAAATAAGTTGAAGGTCCATCGCAAATACACATCAAATAAATCGATCTATGAAGAAGGAACTAATTTTAAAACAGAAATTATTTGTAAGTAATTAACTAAGAGCAATTATTACGAAATTACTGACAGAGTAATAAACGCCTGGTAAATGGATTGTGTTAGTTAGAGACTTGAAGAATAAGGAAGTGAGACAAAATTGGAACGAATATAATAAAGGACTTATACTTGGTATTTAAAAAACTACTTTATAATTTTATTGATTATTGCGTCGTTAGTGATTGGACACGTTTTATTACACTTCCATGATATGAAGTACGATGTCTTGTCTAGGTGAATGTTACCCAACTCATTTTTTTTTTTTTTTTTTTGTTTTACTAATCATGACTAGCCAAATGCAAGAACGAAACTGAAGGATATAGGTTATATCATGTCCAAAATATTGTCTCCCATTTTATTTAGTTTAATTCGAAAACCTACTTATTTCGTAAAAACAAAAACTGCATATATGTAAGTCAGAGTCAAACTTGTCTTCTCTATCCTCGAAATTGGATAGTAATAAATAATAAAGAAGGTACGCTTAATTGGGGGAAACACCTTTGAGTTAAGCATGATTTTGTCCAAACTATATTCTTTTACAACCGTTGGCCAAGTACAGTACAGCCTTACCAAAGTACTAAACCCAATAAATAACCACCGTGGGTTGTAGTAAAGGTTTTTTTAAAAATATTAATTTTCTTTCTTAAAGAATTTTTAGAAATCTGAGTCATAAGCCTTCGCCAAAAGTAAGTTTGTTTAATCTTCTTCTGTGCAGCTAGTTTTCCTCGCGCATTCCCCTATTCATCGTTCCTCCCATTACGCCCTCAACCCAACGTCCTCTAGAGTGACCGTTCTTTGTTTTCTTTCTGGAATCCTTTCCTAGTTTTTTTCTGGTCATTGGCCCTTCCCCATACTATATTTAAAACAACAATAGATAAGTAAAAATTAAATTTATAATAATACTAGCTGAAAGTACCCTGCTCCGCTACGGTTTAATATCATTAGGATTAAGGACAACTTAAATTACTAAAAGTAAAGCTCAACGTTGATAATTATGATTACTTAAATAAACCTAAAGAATTCCATTCTTAGAAAAATTTCAATAAGTAAATTTAACAATATGCAAAAGTAAATTTTATATTATTTTGATAGTCCTCCAGTGAAGCTTCGAGGCAACACTATCTATCTTACCCAGCTCTGATACCAGACCATCATCTTTTCTTATGGCATACTTTAAGTGAATATAGTCTCAACTTCTTAACTATTTTGATTTTTTCGAATAAAGTTTAGTTTTTCTGTTTCCATTTTTGCATACATACCAAAACCGGAAAACTGAAGGAAGAGTAATTGGAGACGAAGCTACTGGTGAAGCAATGTTGGTGAGTTGCTCGTAAGGAATATGTACATCGAACTTCTTGTTCTTCTTCTTGAAAGTCTTTTAACCTCCTCTTTAAAACATAAGTCTTTTAATAGCTTCTCGTCACGAAACAACTCAAACTTGTAAGGGTCCACCTCTGCAGCCTCCATGAGTTCACAGAAAGTACTATATTATGAGGTTTCGACATCAATTGTATTTTTGTTTGTTTACAACTATAAGGAACTTAATTTGTGGTCAAAGTGTGTGGCTTAAGCATTTAACTTATTTTTTAGCTTAGCTCATCTCCAAATACCATATGGCAATTAATCTATTATTATTCACCCAATAAAAATTGTAATCGCATTTTTTGCGAATTAGCCGCGATCCAGGCCGATTTTTTTAAATTCCTTTCTTAGCGAGCACCTATGGCCCTAGAGGAAGCTACATAGCCAATTTCATTCCAATCCGTTCGGTGGATTCTGAGATTTCGTGTTAAATGAGTGAGTGGTATTTGACAAATATATAGTAGATAAAAAGTTCGGACATACCATATATTGGAAATATCTCAACTAAAACTGTGCCATTACTTACAGCACAGCAAGGCAGCTTTCTAGGAGAACCAGTATTTCCCTCTCAATCGAATTATTAGTCTTCCGACTAAAATTTATACAATAAAGAAATACATTCGATTTTAGATTTATTTTTTTACTTAATTAGAAGTACAGTGGAACCTCGATATATTTAACCTCAAAGGGAACGAGAAAACTTCGAATAATCGAGAATTTCGATATATCGAGGTTAGTAGTCACGGCACTGCTTTAACCATTTCACAACACACTCGTCGATGTCTTGGAATTCGGGCCCTTTTGACCTCTTAGATAATGAAAAAGTTTGATTTTCATACAATAGCCTATTTTCCAAAGTTTTGGATAAGGTGTTCGCTCGTGTTCCAAACGTTTTTTGCAATATCGCACTTTCTGTCAACCCTGGCAATTACGGCTTGAATAATTTTTAATTTTACTTCTTACGAAAGAGTTTTGCGCTTTACCATTTTTGAGAATAAAAAAAATATTAAGGAACAACAGAAAACAAAACGATTCGCACAAGTGTTTTATCAGAAACTGAAGCAAACCGGAAACAAATGTCGGTAAGGGAGTAACAGTTAATCCCTCGTAGAATCTTTGTTCAGTCTAAACCCCACTTATTTAACAAATCGACTTCGATTTATAGAAGTTTTCACGATAGAATCGTAGCTTTGTAGAGGTGTGGTGTAAGCTAAAGAATCTTCGAAAATTCATTATATCAAGGTCTTCTTAACAAATCCTTCGAAATAGAGAAGTAAAAATAACATAGGAATGATTGGCAGATTCAAGGGGAATAGAAAAACTTCGATTTATCAAGGAATTCGCTTTATCGAGGTTCCGCTGTATGTCGTTTTCGTAGCGAAGGAAGGCTGAGCTATGGAGGTGATACGTTATCAGCTGGTGATACGTTATAATAACCAAAGATGCAGTGTAAAATGGATTTACCAAGTTAAATGTAACATATAAGTCAATTTATTGACACTTTTACTTTCTCATAATTTTAAATAAGGTGACATTTTGGATTATAATTCATTTTCCATAGCGATATTGTATAATTTTCATTTGCATATCATGGAGTAGCGATTCCATTAGATATCTAACTCAATCTGATGACAACTATCTTCGTTCTTGTTGTTATTTATTTTCTTAGTGCTGTTTTACTAATAATTTTTTACCAGATTTAACATATGGATCTTGCGATAAGGTGATTTTTGACTGTCGATGAATACGTAACTTAAAATAGAATACTATAGAACAACTTTATATGTAGATTTAATAACAATTTACAATGAAAAAAAAAATATTTTAAAAAAAATATATATTTATTTAAAAAATATAACATCTTAGTAATAAAATAAACAAAAAGTGTAACTATACATTCTTAAATATCTATATATTTTTATTAACATACATATCTACATACATTGATATACTACAATAATAAATGTGTAGTTATTTTATGTCCACACCGCTTTGTACTATTTTTGTAATGAATAGTGATTATGAGTGATGAATAATTATGAAGTATGCTATAAAAATAAAATTTTTAATTAATAATATGAATAAGCAATATAATATTAATATATAAGCAATGTAATTATATATTTAAAGCTCCTATATTTTAGTTGGTATAAAATTTATTTTGGGGTGGAACCACGGAATCTTGACCTTCCTACCATTGTTGCCACGTTATATAAAATATTTTCTCCGCAAATTACCAATTCAAAATTAACATGTGAACTAAACCTATATTATGTAAAAATAAAAAATAAAACTCAAACATAGGTTTCTCAACAAAAACAAAATATAAGTAATTATATTATAGATGAAGTTTACAATTCCAAAACCAGCGAAGTTTATTTTTACAATTTTTTCACAGTTGGTCGATAAAAATAATCTGACTGGATTAGGAAGAGGCCTTATTTATTTATTTTTTTCTCAAAGGAGAAAAGATTGCCAAATGATCAGATCGGTTGATGATAGTTTTGGTAGAGATGTCTTCTAAGTGCGGGACCAAGCTTTGTACATTAATTGCGGTAATAAGTATTAAACAATTGCTCATCAGGAACACTGTCATAAAATTTTTGGTAATATTTTTTTTTATTCTAACATCTTATTTTATTCACTCTCATTACTTTGAACTGATGTTGTATATACAATCGAGAGATGTTGACAACTGACGATTAAAACTTCAACGAACATCGTAGCTTCTCCGAGTCAAAAGTTATACTTATTTCAAATCTCGAAACGCCAAACTGTATCCCCTGATTTTCTTATCATTAGGTTTTTGGATTGCCTCCATATGTTAGCAAATTTAAAGACGCATTCACGTAAAAAATAAAAATAAAAGAAATTTATGGAAATCGAACCTTACTGGTTTTGGAATTCTAAGTCTCAATTCATGGAGTATGCCTTTAAGGCATAGAGCATGGTGATGTACACTTTAAAAAAAACGTGCTCCCGCTGTAAAATATAGGCTATTGAATGTAGACCACAATTTTTTTGTTTATAGTGTTGTTGTTTTTTTCGCTTTTCACTACACTATTTGGCAGCCATCTAAGGCAAAAATGTTAAATTGACATTTGTCCGAGAAAATGACAGATTCTCGAAACGATGGAGGCTTTTATACGTACTATTTAACAAATTCCAAATGGCGCTTTCTAATGAATGGTTTCTTCCTGGCGATTCGACCAAATAATCTACTTTACCGTAAGCCGCGAGACAGGTTTTCGGCAGGTTTTTAGCAATTTTCGGAGCGCTAGTGCACTGTTTGTCAGGGACAGTTTTTAAAATTTTCTGCATAAGGAATTTTTATTATTTTGGGTGGGCGCCCGTTCCATGGTCTGCTGAATGCACAGCTTGATTCTTTATATCTTTTTATAATTTAAGATACTGTACCCACGTTTTTACTAACAGTCCTCCCAAGTTCCCTGACAGAATTGTCTTGATTTCGTAAGGAAACAATTAACTCACGAACGGCTTTTGACGCTTCCATCATGAATTCTAATCACAGGCTAAAAGAATTTCTACTCATAAGAGTTTGTTTCTGACCTTCGATCTTAAAGCTCATAGCGAGTATTTTTTATATAGGGGTATATTTTTTTTTTTTTAATTTAACGTTTTCTGCTGACTGATGATGACCACCCAACTCTTTCTTCTTTTCCACTCACTACCAGTGTAAGCTTCAATTTGATAGACGTACAAGTGAAACCATTATTGTCAGATATTCAAATTTAATATCCTTTCATGAACTAACATCTGTCTCCTATTTCATTCATTTATATTGATAAATATGAATTATTTTATTATTTTTCTTAATCCATATAAATGTCGAAAAAATTTATGTTTGGGATAAATTAGGTACACCATTGCTACATCAAATCCCTAAATCAAATTGTTGAGGATAATTAATTTTATTTTTTTCTTTTAATTTATATAATTAGAAAAAATATTAACAGGATATGTAAGTTTGACTTTTTTCTCAGCTTAAATATTTGAAACTGCATTGTAGTTGTCACCAATTACTATTATTAATTTTTTTTTTTTTTTACATTTGTTATACTTTATGATATTTTATTGGTTTGAGTTAAATTTCACTATTAATAGTTAAGGTTTTTTTAATTGGTCTGTTCATATTTTTCCAGTTTGTATGTGTTTACAATATTTTTTAATGTAAGTTCTTTTTAAATAATAATTTTTATACACTAAATAAATACCTTAAATAAATTGTGTTTGTTTATTTCGTTTAACGCCACTTTATGCTGCTATGGCTAATCGGACGATGCTACGGTGGGAGTTCTAAATTTTGCCTATCCAGGTATAATTAGTATAGGGATCTTTAACGAGTACCTGACATCGCACAGGCACGGGATCCCCATTTTACGTCCCTTCCGAAGTACGGCATTGCTAAGTATTTTTCACTCCCTTAAAAAAATCCTATGGTCATCTACCGGGCTGCGAACCCGCGATCTTGGGTTTAGTAGGTTGCTATGCTAACCACTACACAACAGGTGACCCCCAAATTAAATGAATGTTTTAAATTGATTACTACTCAAATCATGGCTTTTCCCTTTATCCCTTCACATATAAATATATAAAGTAGAAAAAATCATCGTTTACATTTTTTCCTCATAAATCACCTCACAGGTGAGCCGCGACTAGTCATGTAGATATAGGTACCGCGAGTAACGGAAGGATAATAAGAGTAGTTTCACAACGAGAAATTGCCTATTTTGGCAAGTGTTTCCAGACATTTTTTGCCCAGTGTATATATAAACAGTCTTACGTTTATGTAAACCGCGCCTTATATGAGAGGGTATCATGTAATAAAGACAGATAAATAAATAAATGTTATATAAATTATATTATAAATCATTGTTTTGGAATATATTTCGTTCTTAACTATTCCAATCAAATTATATTTCTTATATCTTCTAGTCAGTGGTAGTTATAGTTTACAGTAGTTTTTTAGAGCAAGACCCCAGCCCGCAGAACAAGAAAATTAATGGTATAATTATTTGTACATAGGCGTTGTATGGAAAGGTCGGCGCAGAGCGTATTATCATACAATAAAGGCCTGGTGCCCTTTAAAGGAGCTGCCCTATCTAGGTCCCAATTAGGGCATAATCCTCCGGCCAATTAATAATATCTGGATCATCTGCGACCACGAACTCGCTGATAATCTAGCTCCTTTGTTAGCTAAGGTCAGGGCGGCCTTATCTATCTGTCCCTTCGGCTATCTGTTCAATGTGCTCAATGTGCTGAGCAAATCTTCCGGCTGTCACATTAGAACATATGTTCGTCGGTCCCGATCCTATCTATGGTCACCGAGGAGTGAAAACCTACATCATTACCGTTCTATTGGCAGCCGAGACGTGAAGGGTACTTGCATACTATTCCGTACGTGTGCGTAGAAGGGATGCAGTTCACCTCCCCCCCCCCACCTATATGGCTGAACTTTCCGTAATAGACTTTTTTTTAGTCATGTTCCTACTAAAATAAGGCAATTCATTGTTCATACCAACCATAATTACGTATTGGGGAAAGTAATGATCCATATATTATCCATGATTTATTATATAGAAGGATTCTTTTGTTATTTAGAATAACGTTATTATGCAAAGGGGATGGTGCCGACTTTCCTGCAACGTTGACGTGTTATGTATTAACTGTAGCTTCCAATAACTGTTATTTCCGTTTATCATTAATATTTAAAAAAAAATACAGGCTGTATTTAAAGAACAAGCGGTTATTAGTGATATTGCTAAACTAGGACTCATTCCAGGAAGACTGTATTTAAAAGTTTCTAGTTATACTAAATCAGGTCTAACTGTAACATAAATTATAATAACGTTATTATAAAATATTTACATCTCATTTCCATCTCACCTCCACCATTAGTAAATAAAGATGCTCAGACATTAATGGTCCCATAGAGTTAGTTATGACGAGGAACTTATCATTTGGCTGATGGTACCTCCACTAAACGGTTATTTTAGATAATATATCGTTCCGGGTTCGGCTAGCCTTGCATCCTTAATACGAGGCGATATTGAGTTGTAAGGAGCGTGATCTGGATCCAAGCTCTGCCATCACTCACCTCCCCGCTCCTCGGCTCCGGGTGACCTCTGACAGTAATGAACCCTCTTAGCTAATACTTTCTAAAATGTTATTTATTTTCTCTAATTTCGGATTTACGAATATAATCAATACGATTATTTATGTTCGGATTCGGCGGACGGGCGGGAGGCCAGACCTGTAAATGGTCACTGGTAAATTACGATTCGTAAGTTGTAATTATGTAAAAGAGGAGAGATAAAGGATACGGTTATTATCGGAAGCCATGGCTCCTTGGGGCGGGTATTAATTGATTCCGACACTGATAGCTCGGAGCCTCCATGTGCTTTTAGCTATATTGACCCCGATCTTCTTGTCTTCGGAAGGACGATAAGTGGTACGGATTCTTCGGGTTTTGAGGCCTAATTGGCAGATGCTGGTGGATACATCTTATTCTTGGGCATTAGCTACCGGGAGCTTTCTAGTAGCCTGGGGCCGATTTAAATCAGATCGGCTTTTTATATAACTCGGCATCGCCTGATGAAGCCGCTCCTAATTAGATGGAAACCTCCTAAAAGGTATTCTGTATTAGCATACGAGGCTGATGATCTCGGAGGGAACATAATTTTGCCGTGGAATCGGACAAGATCTTTGGTTCAAAAGGAATAGAAAAGACTCTCAAGAACTGGAAAAGAGAGAGGGGGTGTCGAATCTGATCTCTTGCTTTAAAATACTAAGCAATTTAATAAATATTCAACAGGACAACATTAGTTCGTCGAGTTGGAGAGGCCGAGGGATCGACTAAATAATATATATATATATATATATATATATTTCATATATCTATTTATTGAAATTTACAACTGTACATGAAAACACACATCCAGTAAATGTGATAATAAGATAAAATAATAAACTACCCATTGGTAGCACTTCAATAAAAGTTCTATTTGTGAAGGTCCAGAGGCCATCTTCTTATTTTATTTATTTATTTTTTTAAGATTTGTTGCCAAATCCTATACAACCAAGATTATAGTTTTGTTAAAATTCAATTTAGCTTTATTTATTTGTTATAATTGTTTTCTTTCTTTTTTTAATTATAGTTTAGCGTTTAAAAATTGGACGAAAAATTCACAAAATTGCAATATACATACTATTTTAAGTTGACAAGGATTTTAGTTTAGAGATGAGAGACTTTTTCTAGTTTTTACTTTTTGAAAATTTATCTTATTCAGTCGTGGTGGTAATGTAGAAAGAATTTATGAGCTGCTTACTATTTCAATTTTTTTTTATTTATTTCGTTTATTGGATCTTACCGTTCTTGTGTACTCAAAATAGGACAGGAAGGTCGGTTATCCTATAGGTTACCAGCTTGCTCCAGCCATGGTTGGATGGTCAAGAATCATTCCGTGGGTAAGCCAAAAAATATATTTTAACCCAGATAGGGGATTCGAACCCACTACCTCCAGTCCAGTATGATTTTTATTTTTTTTGTTTGTATCATTTTATGTACTTGACGATTGATTCGCTTTTGCTTTCTGATTTTCGATTTACGCATATAGATTTTGGATTTGAATTACGGAGCGGTTTAAACTGATTTTCAAACTTCCTTAATTTTATATTGTTATAATATAATTTATAGAGTAATCAAAACTTAGAAAAGGCTGCTTACATTTTCCGAATATGTTGTTAAGATTGACGACATGTTGGGAAATTTTTTTTTAATTTGGTGATTTTTTAAAGAAAATGTTATCATACCGCAACTTTCGAATTTTCTTTTCTAAGGTTCTATGTTATTTGGTCGCGAGATGTTCATTTTGCTAAGCATAAGAATCTAATTCCATTGGTTGAAGAATAAAATGTAATTGGCACGGAGGATATAAGGGTATAATTTTATGTTATCTCTTACTGAATAACAATTATCAATTTTAAGTCTTACCTGCTTTTTTCATGCATATTTGTTACATTATTAGAATTTATTTTGAATCAAAATTCCAGTTGAACATACTTTGATAAGGCCGAATAAATAATTTAAGGTGGGGTCTAGCTTGCGAAATAGTGTGTTATCATAATGCGACCTGATAAATTTAAGAACCCAATTTTGAATCTGGCTGAAGAAAGGATGGAATAAATTATTAATTTCTAATTTGCTGACACCAACATTTCGACCAGGAAACCCATCAAAGGAAGGAGGAGTAAAAAAATAAAATAAAAATAAATAAATTATTCAGATAAAGTTGGTAAGGTTATGAGATAAACTTTCAAAAATTTTGAATCAGGATGTATTGCGCTTATTTTAGATAGTAGTATACAGATACAAAAACTATGTCAACTTACCTCAAAGATCCTAAAAACTCAATATTACGAATATAAAGGTATTTACGAAGTACTGACCGGAAATCAGGACAAAGCCATGTAAACATTTTTTGAATGTTAGAATCCAAGCTTTATTTTATATTTATTATATATTTTTTTGTTTACGAGGTAATAAATTTTCTAGTATAGAGCAGTCGGTGAAGAATAGAAGTGAGTACTGTTTGGAAGACATATGGGCATAATTTGATGCTATCTCTGACTGAGTACCAATGCTTTTGGGCATTATGTGCAAGAATCCGACCTATACGAAAAGATATGGGGATAACGAAAATGATAAAGCAGATTACTAATCTTTTAACTTCTCATTTTAAGCTCAACAAACAGACGTCTAAATACAAAAGGGGAAAAGAAGAAATACCAATGGTTGTCGAGTACTATTTGTAATGAATTGTAGTATGAGTTACTTAATAAAATAAATGGCTTTTCGTTGGAAAATTTTATCATTCCAAGATTGAAATGACTAGTTGCTCCAATGTTTTTCAATGGAGCTTGAGTAATGAATCGATTTTTGAGGGAAACCAAAGGATAGTAGGGAAGATAACTAAGGTGGGGTTTTGAACCAATGAGTTGTACGATCGGTCTTGGACAACATTTCAAACTTCATTTCATCATCCAGTTGAATGGTGTTTCTTATCATTATCATATCCTTTCGCACTTCTTCTCCGTCAACAAAAATACACCAAAGTATCGCTAAGAACAATCGGTACAGAACATAGCCCGCAGGTAGCTGCCGTATTATCTCCCTCTGATATCTCCGTCCTTACTTTCTAAACAGGAGCACGATTCAATTTTTATACCCCGCACACAGAGCGTGTCCTCTCCCTATTAATTTTTATTATATAATTTCGGTTCGGTAAATAACAATCGCCGTTTTTGATCACGATCTCCCGATCCCTATCTCCGGGATATCGTTTACGATATGGATCTTTTCGATAGTAGATATAATTCAAGTAGCTCCACAGCCACGGCCTTATCAATCGCCTCAGCGCTGTAATTAAGATCATCCGGCAAAATATTTCTTCACATTCAGTCGAAGATTAGTCTCTTATTACAGCTATTAGTTAGGGTCCATCACGATCTTATCTGAATTCATCTGGATATTTGTTAATTTATATTTGGAAGCTGTATTTCATTATCTCGTTGGCCATCCCTCCCTGATACGATCTGTAGAATAAAAAAATTAATTTTTTTTATTAATACATTTTTGAAGAATCGCCACTTTTCACAATCTGATATCGAATGCAATCGATTATGCATCGAAGACTTGCATTAATCGTCAGGGGATCGATCCATTTATTATTTAGATCTTAGGTGATTTATTGCTTCAAAATGGAAATTTATAGAATTGAAAGACGCTGCGGCATACAACGTCACTTTTTTTTTCTTTTTATTAAGGCTTTGAAACTCTCATGGTGCCCAGCTGTATTCATCAACAATCAAACCAAGAAACAAATGAAATTAATTACATGCATTCCATATTGCACGTAAATTTAAATCTAGTTATAAAGGAAGCTCTGAATGTTTGTACAGTAAATTTTGAAATGTTTAAGCAGTTTCGTTTCATTTTAACTGTGTATGTGAATTCTAACTCTCTGAAGAAAACTAAAGTGTAAACATTTGGTTTAAACAGGATGAAGTTTTAACTTTTATTATATAACGTAAATTAAAATGAACAATACAGTTTATTAAAGCGACAGGAGTCTCTTTTAAAGACTTAGCACTTCTCTTTTAATGGACTTAGTTACTTCGATAAGTCTTAAGTCCAGGTCATCAAATAGAAATTGTTGCGTTGCCGAATCATCGAAGAGTATTTTGTTTTATTTTTTTATATTTAGTTTTAATCTAAGCCTCTGAAAATAGAGTAGAGCCGTAGATCACATGCCTAAAATGGTTTCACGAAGAACTCTTATCGATAGAACGGATGGGAAGATCTTCGACTTCCCAGCTATCACGATGACAGTGAAAGCGGGGGATCGGGAGCATTGGGGACTGACGAAGGATTTTGGATTTTGAATTTTTCACAAGATAAATTGGATGGTTTAGTGGATCCACAAAGTTCAACTCCCCAAGTCCATACAGGTCTAATTATTTTCATGGAAATTAGTCTTTGGTAATCTAATTGAAAGCTTAAAACTTTATCTATTTAATATTGAAGTAGCTAATAATGATGACATATGAAATGTTATATATATAATAAATAATTTATCTTTGAGTATACACATATCGTTTATTTGCTGCAACAAAAACATCAAACAAGCTTTTGAGTTATGCTTTGGATATAATTCCACCTATGCAGTTACGAGAGGTGAAAAATTCCTTCCAATTTTTTTTTTTTTTTTCTCTTGGCTAAAAGTTTCATTCTCTTTTAGGTGTTTACGTCCTCATACAATTTAGCGTTTTAGCTTTGGCTAAAATATTTGGAAACCTAAAGATCTAAAAAAAGAGTGAAACTAATAGCCAAGAAAATAAAAAAATAAATTGGGTGACTTTTTTTTTGTCTATCAGTATATACCTATCATATTTTAGAAAAGTGGCCTTTCAGTTGAGTACAATGATTAAAATTACAGCTAATGTTAATATGCTAACGTTATTCTATTTCTAACATATTGCACATGTATTTGAAAAGTGATCAAACTCAAAACACGTCTGTGAAAATTATACATTTTTTTAAATACAGTTTTTTGAGTTGTGTCCCTTTTAACAAATACTTGCGATATGTCAAATTGAACTTATCCAGTACTATAGAACTCCAGTAAAATAGAACCCAATGCCGTTCATTACTTGTCAAAATAGTTGGTTTTTATTTATATTTTTAATTTGAATAATAGATTTAAACATTATTTACCAGTCGCCATTTTCTTCGTATCAGTAAAACATAGTTAATTTACTAGCAAATGCCTCCTATATCGGACTCAGTACACCGGAGGTTGGCCAATTGACGGGGTAGATTTACATAGGACCTGGCGGGTAACGAAAGCTGAGAGCATTGTGGGGGATCAAGGTGAGCTGATTCGTGATATTGTTAGATAACAAACAGACTCCAACCCACGACTTATCGGCTGCTCCAGATAACTACTTACCCCCTTCCTTACACACACTAGTCATCAATATTTTGCGAAACGTGTTTCGAAAGCCTCCCTTTTTTTTCGGTGGCTTTCATATTCGAACTCCATTGCAGTCATCTTAGGTATGCCATGCGATTCGTGCTACTTGCTTTATCATTAATAAAAGTTTCTAAATACTCTATGAACGTTTAAGAAAAGCGGCTGATGATCTAACGCAATGCAATCATTGTAATTAACAGGATAAATACCTCTTAGTGTGGAAAAAAAATGGGTGAAACTAAATCAAAAATGAAGAAAAATGCCGCAGACCTTACCTTTCTATTCAAATCCGTTGCAGACATACGATAATTCAAAGACTTTTTTTAGCAAACCACGTTTTATACAATAAAAGCTGTAATATCTCCATTTT
This sequence comes from Euschistus heros, assembly GCA_003667255.2. NCBI lineage: Eukaryota > Metazoa > Arthropoda > Insecta > Hemiptera > Pentatomidae > Euschistus > Euschistus heros. The sequence goes on along the minus strand of RCWM02000051.1, from coordinate 2,998,950 downwards.
GTTTAAATATTTTTCAAATTTCGACCACATTTTCAGATTAAGCATTAAATTTCCTATAAGAGAAGAGTACCTGTAATCTTGAATTTTAGGAACTTGAGACCTAAAGAACAACTTGATGTTCACCTTATTTAAGAAAGTTACACTGTCTTATAATATTTCAACGCTCACCGTTTTCTAAAAACTATCCAAAAAAACTGAAAATCTCACAAAAACTTGTAAAGTTAACCAGCTTTTTTATGGTATTGACAAATAATTGATCCGTATCGATTACATGGAGAAATTTACTTTTTAAACCGGGAAAACATGGTGCTTTCATTTGGCATACAAATCAGTTACTTTTGTAAATAAGATCTTATAATAATCGCTTAGTTGAAATATTATATTAGTTTAAACATAATAAATCTTTAATGGAATAAAAAGCAAAGAAAAAAATTATTGTTTAATTGAAAATAAAATAAAATTGATGATAAAGCGACACCAGATCAATGGATTTTATGTTACTTTTATATAGTTATTATTATTAATCTTTAGGATTTATTTTATTGAATTTTCAATGTAAGGTTCATAAACCAATGATAACGAGCTTATTCCTCAATTTTGCCGTTAGCTTCTGAATGCAGACGATGTTGGAGAATACCACTTTTTGACGTGAATTTTATGGACAGATGAGTCTGTTTTTAGAGGGAAAGGCATTTCTACCTATTATATATATATATATATATAATAGGTAGAAATGCCTATATATATTCATATATATATATATATATATATATATAGGTATATATATATATATATATATATATATATATATATTACCTTATATATCTATATAAGGTAAGGAAAAATGGCAGTGTAAGAAATTCCAAGATCAAAAAAGAAGCAGGACTTGCAGACAAACTCAGGCGGATAAGACAAAGGATATGGAAATGGGATGGACATCTTCTTTGTTGTTAAGAAAATAAATTATAATTGATTGGACCTCGTATGACTTTTAAAGTTTTTCTTTTAAGAAGAACGACTCTTCTGAGGGTGTCCAAAGAAAAAGTGGAGAGACATGTTCAAGCTGCTGGCCAGGACCCCTCTAGTAGCTGCTAGGGACAGAAAAGTTTGGAAGAAGTTGACCTTAATATTCGATCTTTTTCTCAAGATTCGATGGAACCGAGAAACGACACCCCTATAAACAATCAAATAAAGGATCTAAGGTGAAAAGTGATAAATGTATAATGAAAGAAAATTCGTTAAATTATTAAATTTAATGTTCAGTAATAAAAATTTAAATGCTTACATTTCAATGTAAAAAGAACACAGTTCATTGTCGCGGTCTATTTTATGCTAGAGAATTTTGATTTTACGTTAAAAAACAGGAGCTGACCCTAACTAGGTTAAGATGATTAATAGTTTATAATTAATTTTATTATGTATGTTATTCCACCGATTTGATATCCATTTGCTTATAGCCATTGATTAAAAATCTGTGAAAGTTGTTGAGTAATCCAAGAAATTTTCTATTAGCAGTATTTTCGTAAATATTCAGGAGTCTCTCCCCACCCATCCCCCGTTGGAACCTGATTGAATTGTTAATACGGCCGCTTTGGGACGATTAGCATTCAGGGCGCCTGATACGGGAATATCGCTATTTGTTTGTGTTAGGGCGATTTACGAGGCTATAAAATCGTATATCAAGGAAATTTGTAATAAATTAATTGATTGATATCAATGAAATGAAAACGGTTCCGATTCTTGTACTGAATCCTATAAATCACGTCCAGGAAACACTCGGTTTTGGTAGGCCCGTTTCAGGTTGGTTGGATAACTTGGATTTCGCATCACACAAAAAAAAAAAAAAAAAAAAAAAAAAAATGTAGAAAGCCTACCGTGCCTTTCCATTTAAAATGAGATGGCAGTAAAATATAATCGTAAACTATCTTAACGACATTTAAAATTAATATTTATAACCTTAAATTACTTTTTATGCTATTATAAAAAATAGATTTACCCTTCAATGGCTGTACATATTTCTGCTCTCTTAATATTATGCGTATTAAAAAATCTCTTCTCTTAAATAATTCTTATATCAAAATTTTTGTTTAATGAAAGTAAAAATGACTTTTATGTAACATAACTATACTTATATGTAACAATTATAAAAATAAATACTATTAGAAGAAAACGAAAAACTATAAAAGTTATTAAAAAAGAAAAATAATCGTCATTTTTTGTATTTAAATAATGTCAAAAACAATCTCATTCCTGATTTCAAGTGTGCTTGAAAGAGGTTCTTTCGTTAATTTTTTTTTTCAATTGATAAATGGCATCTAATCATTCGAGAAACTTTTGTAAGAGCTATGATTTATTTTTTTTTTTTTTTACTCTTTTATTAATTGAAATTTACAACTGTATTAATAAAAACACATTTAGTAAATATGCTGTATACAATACAAATAATGGCGTGATAAGAACTTGTAGAGGAACTAACCATTGGTAGTACCCTAATGAAAAGAAGATCACGAGGCCATCTTCTTTTCAGGCGCCTAGAGGATTACCAGGAATGGAATGGGAAGCAAGTTGTGCAACAAGTGGATTTGGATGAGGAGTGAGTTTATTATGAAAGGAGAGGAATCTGGTTCGTGCCAAGTCGGCGACATATGGGATATTAAGGTCATTATGGATTAATTCATTTGTAACAAAGTAAGGAACATTAAGGATTTTGGATTGGAGTGATTGGATGCGGGAATAATTCGATGGTTTAGTGGATCCCCACAATTCTATACCGTAAGTCCAAATAGGTCTGATAATCGTCATATAGAAAGGTTTCTTGTGGTGAGTCGGGAGATTTGAACGTTTGTCTAGTAAGTGTTGTAGCAGTCGAAATCGACGTGCAGCTTCTTGTCTTTTCAATCTTGTGTGAGGGTTCCAGGTAAGTCTCTTGTCCAGATAAAATCCCAGGTATCGTTATTTGTTCCACATTATTTAGCGGTACACCATTAAAGGATACAGGATGAGGTAGGTTTTCGAACGAGAGTAAAGGTTATTTGCTGGGATTTGCTAGGATTTATTTAACTCTCCAGTTATGACACTATTCTTCAATGGAAGTGATATGTGACTGGAGTGTTTGGGATGATTTATTTAAGAATATTTTTGAGCAGTATTTCGCACCAAAATTTTTTGACCATCAATTCCGGTACCGATAACAAAAATTCGATTCTCGATACGAATACCTCGCTTTAAATATAAATTGCAATTAAAAAAAAAAAGGAAAAAAAAGAATCCATATGATAGTTATAAAAGTAAACCAGATCTATTAAATAAACAATAGTTATTCATGAAATAATTTAGTGAACAGCATATAGCATTCATTTTTGACTATATATAATAAATAAGTTACTTTACATTCTTACAAAGTGAATTTTTTTTTTCATTTATCCATTTATTGAAATTTACAACTGTAATTATATACATATATAAAAAAAGAGGGTACCGTGGCTATCTTCTTTTCAGACGCCTCGGAGGGTTGTTAGAAATCGGAGACTAGTGGATTTGAAATGTCATACAGTATACTATGAAAGGATAGGTATCTGGTTGGGACTAATTCTGACTTCAAAAATGATGAACTGGAATCTAAATCGTAAAAGAAATGGCATACTGATGTAACGCAAACTAAACTAAATTCATAATTTTTCATCACTCAGCATCTTCTTATCACATTCTTATTTTAACTTTTCACTACTATTACTTGAATTATAATCAATCGTTAAATAACGTACAGTTTTTTAACGCGGAACCTTTTCCCATTGTTTTATGTATATATTTACTTTTGTTTTAAATTCATTCCTATGAAAAGAAAAATCCACTATCATGGCTCACACTGATAAGACACATTCCTTTGTTTTTGATTAATTATATTGTTAATTATAAGCTACTTTTGATTATATAAGTTGTAGGAGTGCCCCATCACCTACCACAACTTTCTGTAAATACCGTCATCTCCAGTTTACCCAATAACCCGAAACGGCCTTAATACGCTTACCTACACAAGAAAAAAATCCAAACGTCGCGTCGTTATAGTCACATCGAATAGAATTAGTTCCTGTACGACTTCAAATAAATTATGGTTAAATGAAACAAATACTCGGATCATTATAATAGGCTCTAGCCCCTTCCTTAATCCATACTCCCATTTTCCTCCCCTAATCCTAAATGATTATCCTTTCTCTTTTTAATCCTTTTGTAGAAATTATGGGATTATTTTTGGCCAAATCTCCGATTGTCCTATATCATACTGTTCCATAGGTATACATAAATTATTCTACCGATCCCGTCATCATCTTCCTCCGTCAACATGTTCCTAGTTTCTTCCCTCGTATTCCTTCACTTTGACTATAGTAGTCTGGTTTAGGGTGGCCTTTCAATCGTTCTCGAGGACAGATTTGAAGCGAATCATGGACAGCTTTGCTAGGTTTAAACTACTAATTTCCATTGATTAAACTTCCTTGGAACATACGTTTTCGAAATTATTAATACCCTCCATCCTTCCAACATTTACAATTTGCTCTAGTTCAGAACTGCAGTAAATGCGACGCACTTGAACTTCTGCATTCCAATGCTCCTATCTTTTCCGCTCAACCAACCTCTAAGCAAAATTCATTAAAACACTTAAATACCTCCCTTTCCAGCCCATTTTTATCAAAGGTGACACTTGAATTCCACTTAATACAAAATTTTCTTACTCTAAATATAATGTATACATACTTCTGTATTTTTGTACTATACTCAGATTTGTACCCCAATAATTTATTTCTTACTTCTGTGGAGTGTTCTCTTAATTTTCTCTCTATTTCTTAAAGTTAGTATATAAATATATATATATATATATATATATATATATATATATATATATATATATATATATATATATATTATCTTTACTACTAGTCTCGGTTAGTAGATATCTAATTGGAAGAGAGTTCAAGTTTGAGAGTGTCAAAAAAATGTAAGTATCTCGGTACAAAATTAACCCTAGGTAACAACGTGGATGACGAGATAAAGACGAGAATTGTGAATGGAAACAAGGCTACTATTCGCACAGGAAAATTTTTTAAACACGAGAGATATCAGTTAAGCTGAAAATAAGGGGTTTATAAAACGGTTCTTCGCACAGTTTTATTACTAACCTAGCAGCAAGAGAGATGACTGAGTACGTGGAAGAGAAAGATTCAAAGGAGAATATAAGGTCCAAACAAAGAAGGAAAAAGTTTCCGCATGAAAATAAATAATGAACTGAAGAACCGATTCGGTAACCTGATATACTTTATTGTTATGTACATAAATGACTCCTAAAACAAGAACTGCAAGGGCGTTCAGGTGGAGGAAGAGGAAGAGGCAGGACTACACTGCGATAGCAGCACGATGTGAATGCTGATTGATTCCTGGCTGTGCGCACGATGAGGAGAGCTGCGGATGATTGGTCTTAGTGGAGGAAGATTCCAGAGGGGACCATGATCCTTTATAGACCATATTGCCGGAAGAGTTAGATAGTTATCTTTATTACTATTATTATTATTATTTTTTTTTTAATATGTCTGTTAACAGATGTCGTTGTACTTATTTCAGTGCTTACTTGTTATTCTTAAAGGACTTTGTCCCTGAAAAAAGTTATTATTTTTATTATATTCTAGTATACCGTATGTTTATAATTAATACCAATTTTCATATAAAACCTTAGAAAGCAAGAAACTCTCACACTCCCTTTCCTCCACTCAGAGATACGGCGAAAAATCCCTTATAACCAGATGCTTTCAGAATATTGATCAATCGCCAAACTTTCAAAAAGTTGGACTAAAAGACACCTGTTGATTGAGCAAGACTCTCAGATTATGTAGATTATAATTCAGGAGGGGACAGACGATAAAGATCGATAGCAGTTTAGGAACTAATCATTTGGAACATGGCGCTCTAGACACGCTCTCGGAATAGTAAATACTTCGTCCAATCAGAACTGCATGTCCCTCCTAACCTTACGATAGATCTGTATCAGTTCTCGTTTGATGGCTCTCCTTCATGGATTAGCGTAAATTCTGTTTTATGGGCAGATTCTTGGAGTAGGATCATATATTAAATTTCAAGGCACCAGTCGATGAAAAACACTTAATTATTTAGTACTTCATTGAGAACTTTTGCCAATTTATTACAATATGGCACCGTCAACGCCAATAAATAGTAGTGCTTTAAGTTCACATTCATATCGTTCTTTTCCGTAAGATCAAAGTTATGACATATAAGTAAATTATGGTACATGAAGGTAAATAAATAAGTAAACGGACAACAGAAAAACTATTAAATAAAATGAAAAATAATATTTTTATTAAAATAAAGTAATAATAACTACATAAATAAATATTTAAATTAGAAAAGTCGTTTCAGACTACTTCAACATTTACTAGACAAACGTTCAAATCTCCCAATTAATTACAAAGGACTCATATACATGACTGTGATTAGACCTATTTGGAGGTACGGAGTTGAGCTTTGGGGCTCCACTAAACCATCTAATTCATTTCGTATTCAATACTTACAATCCAATATCCTTTGTAAAATCCTCAATGCTCCTTACTTTGTCATCAATAAACTTAACCATAAAGATCTTAATGTTCCATATGTTGCTGATTTAGCCCACACCAGATACCTATCCTTTCATAGTAAGCTCCATAATCACTCGAATTCGTTAGTTTCTCAACTTGCTTCCCACTCCATTCCTGATAATCCTCCGAGGCGTCTGAAACGAAGATGGCCTAGAGATTTTCTAGTGTAGAAGTTTTAATAAAGTGCTACTGATGTGTAGTTCTTTTCAAGTTTCAACATGTTATTATAATCCTTGTCAATACATTTACTTGATGTATATATTCTGTACAGTTGTAAATTTCAATAAATGTATATTAAAAAAAAAATTAGAATAAAAAAAAATCACAATCATTTATACCCTTTTACAGTCTAAAGATCCCTTCAATCAGTTTTCTCACCTTCTATTTGGACATGAGAAGTTGAGCTTTTGGGCTACCCAAAACCATCCAATTCATCTCGTATCCAATCCTTGCAATCCAAAATCCTGTAACTTAAGTTACCGACATAGCCCAAACCATATATCTATCCTTTCATAGTGAACTCCGTAATTAATCCTCTAGTATCTCAACCAGCTCCCTACTCTAATCCAGATAACCCTTCGAGATGTCTGAAAAAAAGGTCTGGCCTTGGGACCTCCTAATACAGAACTTATTGAAGTGCTACCAATCGGTTGTTGCTTTACAACCAATAGACATGTTATTACGATCATTATGATTTATATACTAAATGTATTTGCAATTAATTGAATAGAGTTGTAAATTTCAATAAGTATAAAAATAATAATAAAAAGTTGCGTCCGCCACTGCCAAAAATTCTGTTAAAAGAATGATATTTGATATTCGCTGTTGATCAAGCAGAAGAATCAGACTGTTGATTTGCCAGTCCATGTTCTAGCTTCTTTTGCCTCGTCAGAGTGCTCTTGTGAAATTCTAGCCATGGTTACCGATATTTAATTACAAAAACTTTACACATGCTTACCAGAAAAAATTTAAAAATTTACTAAAGGGACAAGGAAAGTCGAGGAAATGGTATTAGCGACTAGAAGCAAGTGGGTCCGAGTTCAGGAAAACATCAGGCAGGTTGACAAAAGCAAACCGCAGTTTGGGATTAAATTATTATAATTACATCTTTTTCTTATTGATTAAATTCTATAGTTCGTCGTTTTTCCTATTTCGTTTAAGAAAGCTGGATTAGAGAGGTTTTCGATTATTATACCGATTATACTGTTATTCGTTAATTGCTTGATAGGCACAATAATAGCTAATGATAGATCTGTTACTGCGACCAATCATCTTGAAGCAACTCAGAACTAATTCCATTATCAGATACACCATTGCGTCAGCGGTCATTAAAAACGTGTTAAGTGCCGCCTTAAAATATATCCCTCCGTCTAAAGTTCCTCGATGTCGTCCAGGCGATTAGTTCCTATCTCTCCGGTCCACAATAAATCCTCGACCCTCTCGCTGATCACCTGACATATCGAAAAGAGATCGGTCGATGATTAAAATACGTAACCGGGTCATTGCACATTGATATTCTCCTCGCGTCACCGCAAGGATAAGCCTATAATTTGCTTAAGTGTGCCTTCCAAATAATCGACCGTTATTTAGCATTCTTCTCACCCTAATCAGCTACTATTTAGCAGGCCATCAAACATAAATTTTGTGTAAAAACAGAGTATACTTTATTTATAGTGGGCGTGCCTCTTCATAGATCCGAAAACCAAATGCTCGTAAATCAACCGCCGTTCTAAGGAGACCAATGTCGGTAATTCTACAGACATTGAGAACTCTTCGATAAATCATTAAAAAAAATTTTTATTTATTTATGTAAATATTTAAGCTGATTCGGTAGCTTATTTAAGGCGTTCTCTTCCGTTTATCCAAAAGCAGTCACCTAAAGTTAGATTTCAACATTAGTCTTTTGGGGGTCTATACGCTTTTGATATTTCATTTTACACTTGTAGGGTAACAAATCGTAATTATAATTATTTAAAATATCGATTGATATTTTAAGTCATATGTAAAAATCAGAAGGTTACATATTGTAAAAAGTAATGTGTGAAATAAAAAATATAACAAGTATAAAAGTGAAGTGATATTTATTTGGCTAAAATCTCTGAAGATATAAAGTGTTGCTCGGATCTAAAATTTGGCAAAAGTCTCCTCATCTGAAATTTCATGGAAAATGTTTATTGTCATATAGCATTTGTCGGTAGGACTTATCGTTTAGGAGCCCCATTGGTTTGAATGAAAATAGTTACCTGTTTTTTTAGTACAGTAGTATATTTTAAAAGTTTTTGAGGAATATTTTCAAATACTCTTGGAAAATGAAGTCGGTAATGATATTACATTACTAATTTTGTTTTTCAATGTTTAGCTATATAATCAAAAAAATCGGATAAAACAGTTGTTTCCATATGTTTATAAAGTAATATTATGGATTTAAAAAAAGGTTACTATTCAATAGCCTGATTCTGTTATAATGTCAATAGCTAGAGGAAGCTTGTCATCAGTAGAGGTATTACTTAGTGTTATCTACATAATATAACTAAAGATTTTTTTTCGTATGCAATCAGTATTAGAACACTGAATCTGCTATCATTTAAAACCAGTGTGCTTACAATATTTACTTAACATTTACGAATAGCAAATTTATAGGTGTCCTCTATTCATTATTGTCTTATCTATACTGTTATATAAAAGAACAAGCCATTTTTTCGTTTGTGACCACTAACTGAAAAAAACTACCAAACCAATCTGAACAAAATTTTTACATCATCTCCATAGCTCAAGGAAGGTTTAGCAATAATAGAATTTTAAGATTTTCAATTATATTTCTATAAAAAGCGATAAATATGTGGTGCGCAGTAAAGTTTGGTAATCGGCCGATAGGTGGCGAGCTCCATTTGAGAGAGGTTACAAAAGGCAGAGTGCTATATATAGAGTTAGAAATTAGTGATAAAAATTACTTATTTTCTATTCAACTGTTATTAACCCTCCAGTAGTCGCAACCCTAGAACTAACACCAATAGTCGCAACGATTTGACAGATCGCCTCTTGAAATTCACACGTTTTACTAATGATTTCGTCACTTTTATTTTTCTCATTTACTTAATTTGATTTTTAAAGGGATGCACATAATAATGCACATCAATAAAATAAGTAATACAAATATTATTTATCTATTATAACAACTTTTAACTATTTTTCTGTTATCACAACTTTTTTTTTTTTTTTGAACATAATAACTTTATTCACAACTGTACACAATGGACAACCAGTGAATGTGAAATTACATTGAAACAACAGACATGATCAAGCATGAGGGAGTCAGCACCCAGTCGTACAATCTCCAGGCGTGAAACTAAATTATTAGCGATTAGACTAGGAGATCCCTCATCCACTTCCTTTTCAGCCTCCGTTGAGTTATGTCAGGTATCTGTACTGTTGCCATATTATGTATCTGTTTGTTAGTGTGTCCACGTAGTTTCTCCTGAAATTGTTGATAAAGTTTAATGGCTCTTAACTGTCAGAATACGTAAGTCTGTATGTAGTATATCGTTTGACACATAAGTAGGGGAGTCTGTTATCAGTCCTAGGAATTTAGATTGAAATGTCTGTATTTTCTGAATATGTGTTCTTTTGGCCAGTCCATAAATTTGCGATGCATACGTCCAGATGGGTTTAATCAAATAACTGTAAATGATAAGTTTCTGTTTTAAAGGTAGTTTTGAGTGTCTGTGAATTACTGAGTACTGAGGAAGTCGCAGTCTTAACTGTAACGTCTGTTTTTTTGTCTTGACGTGTGGGCCCCATGTCAGTCTTCTATCAAGCGTAAGTCCTAAGTATGTCACTTTTTCAGTTTGATGTAAAGGTTGGTTGTCAATGTAAACAGGCGGGCAGGTCTTGCGTCGTGGTGTAAATGTAATATGAAGGGATTTGTCATAAATATGTTTTATTTTCCATTTCCTACACCAAGTTTGAATCTCGTTGAGGTTGTGTTGAAGTGTTAAGGTGGCTTGTGTAGGGTCCGCGTCTCTAGTCATGATTGCAGTGTCATCTGCGTAAGTAGCAGTTTATACGTTATTGTTCGTCGGTGTCATAGCTATATACTAAGTATAGAAAAGGTGCTAAAATTGAGCCTTGAGGGACTTCTGCTAAAATAGGTTTGATGGAGGAGATATCCGAGCCCTGGCAAACAGAGAAAAAGCGGTCTGAAAGAAAAGATTGTAAGATAAGGTAGTAAGTGTGTGGTAGTAACGGTTTCAATTTTACTAGTAACCCCTGGTGCCATAATCTATCAAAAGCCTGGAAAACGTCCAAAAACGCCCCAGAAACGTAAAGTTTTAGTTCTAAAGCAGCGGATATGTAATCTGTGACTCTATGAAACTGTTGTGTTGTTGAATGATATGAGCGGAATCCAAATTGGTGATCAGGTATTGTATTTATTTCAGTCAGTAATTTAGTAATACGGCGCAGTAGTAATTTTTCAAGTATTTTTGAACAAAGCGGTAAAAGACTAATAGGTCTGTTGGAAGAAGGTGTGTATTTGTCTTTGATCGGCTTATTAATCATTAATATCAAGGAATGTTTCCATTGTAAGGGAAATTTTGTTGTTCTGAGAATGGCGTTATAAAGGGTTGTAAGAAAAACTAATGATTTTCTTGGTAGTTTGTGGAGTACCTCAGCTGTGATGAGGTCGTAACCAGGAGCTTTATTTTTTGGTAATTGCTTGATATGGTTTTGCACTTCAGTAGGAGTGAAAGGTTTGGGAGGAAGTGACATTGGTAGGGGTGTGTCTAAGATTGTCTCTAAATGTTCCTCATGGAGTGTGTCAGTTAAGTCATCATGTGGTCTAAATACAGTTGAAAGATAATCGGCAAAAATTTCTGACTGAGCCCAGGAACCATCATATTTTCTCAGAGGGACCGATGGTTCACGGTGCTTCAAGAGGCGTTTGGTATGATTCCATAGACTGTTATCATCGGCTGTCAAGTTTGAAAAATAATTGTCATAGTTATTTTTATCACAACTTCTTAACTATTATTTACTTCACTAATTTTATTTATACAGCTAAGACAGGCAATTTTTGAATTTTCTAAGCATAAATACATTGTATATTGTTCACTAAGGTATTTAGTCAGCCTTCGTTTTTCACATAATCCATAACGCCGTTTTTAGAACCGCGTCCTTCATGACTTGCTTCAGGTGAAGCATCCTCTTTTCTATAATATATGAAACATAAACCAACTCTTGCCTATAAATGAATTATTGGTAATGCATTCCTCATCGCTAGATACATCATCTTTGTGTTCAGTATCTGAATGCTCAATTCCTTTTTCAGCAACGTCTGCCCAGAGTTGGGCAGTACTTAATTACATTAGTATTTAAGTACACAAACAATTACAAGTACTTGTACTTGGAACAACAAGTACATTGTGTACTTGGTAGTTAAGTACTTGGCAGTTCGCAAATACTTTTAACAAATACTGTATATGTACTTGTGGCTTTCAAGTACAATTACATGTACTTGAAAAAAGTAATTGTGACGGCAAATACCAATGAGTACTTGTATCTGTACTTGCAAGGCTGCAAGTACAACTACTCAGTTTTAAAACAACCGGATTTCGTAAACTTTGATAATGGAGTTACATACATATGTACCAACAGTATTAGTGTGGAACATAGGGGGGGGGGGGAGGGGGGCTGAATCGGACATAAAACTTTTTTCGTAAAATTCGATATTGGAGTTACATACATATATACCAACACTATTAGTGTGGAACATAACAGAATTAATTTTTTGGGGGGGAGGGGGAGGGGCTAAATCGGACATAAAACTTTTTTCGTAAAATTCGATATTGGAGTTACATACATATATACCAACACTATTAGTGTGGAACATAACAGAATTAATTTTTTGGGGGGGGAGGGGGGGTGGCTAAATCGGACATAATACTTTTTTCGTTGGTATATATGTATGTAACTGCATTTTTAAATTTTACAAAAAACATTATATGTCCGATTCAGTCCCTCTCCTCCTCCCCACATAATTAATTCTGTGATGTTTCACACTAATAGTGCTGGTATATATGTATGTAACTCCAATATCAAATTTTATGAAACAATTTTCATGTCCGATTCTGCCCCCCCCTTCTCCCCCCCCCCCAAAAAAAAAATAATGTTATGTTTTACATCAATAGTGTTGGTATATATGTATGTAACTGCAATATTAAATTTTATGAAAAATTTTTATGTCCGATTCTGCCCCGTCCCCTCTCACCCAAAAAAAATAATGATGTCATGTTCTACACTAATAGTGTTGGTATATATGTATGTAACTGCATTTTTAAATTTTACGAAAAACATTATATGTCCGATTCAGTCACCCTCCTCCCCCCCACATAATTAATTCTGTGATGTTTCATACAAATAGTGCTGGTATAGGTAAGTCAATAATTATCCACAATATAGCTATATTTTTGTTTATGTTGGAAGTACTGTTCTTTTGTGTTGATGGCGCATGCTTTGTTTATTCGTTGTTATGTTTATGTGCGTATCAAGCTGGTAGGTTAGTTTTGTTATCGCTGTCGTGCTGTTAATAATGGCCGCTCCACTTTCTATTTGCACCAAAGAAGAGCAACGTTTAGTGATCCGTTTTTTGTGGTCGGAAGGTGTATCAGGGGCCGAAATTCATCGAAGACTTTTGGTACAGTACGGGAACAATTGTTTGCCACAACGGAGTGTCTATGAATGGATTGAAAAATTCAAAAATGGTCGCACAAGTGTTACGCAAAATGAAGGAGCTGGACGATCAGTTACCGCCATAAACGAGGAAAACATTGAGCGTTCACGTGAAATGATTCTCTCAGACAGACGGATAACTGTTGACGACGTGGCAAATCGTCTGCAAATTAGCCACGGTTCTGCCTACGAAATCATTTACAGCAGACTTGAGTTTCATAAAGTTTGTGCAAGATGGGTTGCAAAACAACTGACACAGTTGCATAAACAAACGCGCTTGGACGTGTGCACAAAACATTTGGATCGCTATGTTAACGAAGGGGACAACTTCTTAGACAGGATCGTTACTGGTGACGAAACATGGATCCATCATTACGAGCCGGAGAGTAAACGGCAGAGTATGGAATGGAAACATCCAAATTCGCCGTGCAAGAAAAAATTCAAAACCCAACCGTCCGCAGGAAAACTTATGCTTACGGTTTTTTGGGAATCACAAGGTCCATTACTGGAACATTATCAGGAAAGGGGCACAACAATAAACAGTGAACGTTACAGTGAGATGCTTACTGCTAAAGCTGAAGCCTGCAATTCGAAGCAAACGCCGAGGACTGCTGTCAAAAGGCGTTGTGTTGTTGCACGACAATGCCCGTCCGCATACAGCTGCCCACACTGTAGAAACGCTTCAGAAACTCAATTTTGAAGTATTGAATCATCCTCCATATAGTCCCGATCTCGCTCCATCTGATTTTCACTTGTTTGGTCCACTCAAACAGGCAATTAGGGGCCGTCGGTTTGCCTCGGACGAAGCATTGAAAGAAGCGGTGCATTCCTGGCTCGCATCTCAACCCAAAACCTTCTTCCATGAGGGCATCAGGAAACTTGAACAACGTTGGACCAAGTGCGTTGAAAAGCAAGGTGACTATGTCGAAAAATGATGTACTTGTAAGTTTCCTATTTCATTTCAATAAAATTTTATAACTATATTGTGGATAATTATTGACTTACCCTATATGTATGTATGTATATGTATGTAACTCCAATATCAAATTTTACGAAACAATTTTTATGTCCGATTCTGCCTCCCCCCCCCTTCTCCCTCCCAAAAATAAATAATGTCATGTTCTACACTAATAGTGTTGGTATATATGTATGTAACTGCAATATTAAATTTTATGGAAAAATTTTTATGTCCGATTCTGCCCCCCTCCTCTCCTCTCTCCCCCCCAAAAAAATAATGATGTCATGTTCTACACTAATAGTGTTGGTATATATGTATGTAACTCCAATATCAAATTTTATGGAAAACTTTTTATGTCCGATTCAGTCCCCCCCCCCACCCCCTACATAATTATTTCTGTGATGTTCCACACTAATAGTGTTGGTATATATGTATGTAACTCCAATATCAATTTTTATGGAAAGCTTTTTATGTCCGATTCTGCCCCCCCCCTCTCCCCCCTCTAAAAAAAATAATGATGTCATGTTCTATACTAATAGTCCTGGTATATATGTATGTAACTCCAATATCAAATTTTACGAAACAATTTTTATGTCCGATTCTGCCCCCCCCAAAAAAAATAATGATGTCATGTTTTACACTAATAGTGTTGGTATATATGTATGTAACTGCAAAATTAAATTTTACGAAAAACTTTTTATGTCCGATTTAGTCCTCCTCCTCCCCCTCATATAATTAATTCTGTGATATTCTACACTAATAGTGTTGGTATATATGTATGTAACTGCAATATTAAATTTTACGAAAAAATTTTTGTTTGATTCACCCCCCCCCCCCCCCCCAAATTAATTCTGTGGCGTTCCACACTAATAGTGTTGGTATATATGTATGTAACTCCAATATTAAGTTTTACGAAAATCGGGCGCGGTTTTTATATCCGTTTTACCCCCCTTCCCCTAAAAAAAAAATTAAGCCCACCTCCCCCACCACCTCAAAAATTCGAAATTGATTTAGTGATTTTTCACCAATACTAAAAAGTGTGACCATATCACCTTTTCAAATTTTTCAGATATCAATTAAGTTTTTTCAAAGCAGAGTAACTGTAGTTGTGGCTGGGTAAGTACAATTACAAATACTAGATAGTATTCGCCGTCACAATTACTTTTTTTAAGTACTGTACTTGTACTTGGAAGCTTTTAAGTACAAGTACTTGTTAGTAAAAGTACTTGTGAACTGGCAAGTACAAGTACAGATGTACTTGTAGTTGCAAGTACTTTCCAATTACTGTAACTGTACTTGTGTAATTGTACTTTAAGTACTTTTTGCCCAACTCTGCGTCTGCCTCACTTTCATCAAAATCGTCTACTTCACTATCATTCTCCGAATTACATAGAATCATTTTACGAATCATTTCAATATCGTCTGGGTTTTCTAATTCAAAGGCGCGCTTACGATTCATCATGTAATAATGATCGAATAAAATCTGTCGCGTCTGTAGTCGCAATGAGCATAATAGATCTTGTCCCGGTAACAGCGGAATAGTAACTAAATAACTAAAAATCTAGACAGAATATTGAGGATTTGACGTCACTAATACATTCGAGAAATGTTAGGGGTTAAAAAAGCTATATATGGAGCGACATGTGGTTCTCAGTGCAGTTTAAAAATCGACTGATAAGTGGCCATTCTGCAACATAGTTTCCAATGGCCATACTGATAAACCCAATTATACCAATTTTTAACTACATCTTCATAGTTCTAGGAAGGCTAATAATAAACATTTTACTACAATAATAATTAAAATGTATAGTCTTAAGGGCCAGAAGCGAGGTTTGCCAAACTATGATGTACTTTTATGATTAGGAATTAAAATCCAACCAAATGGATCGATAAAATTATTTCAGCCAAATTGGATGTCTAATTATGGTTTTACGTACTCTTTAAACATCCAATCAATGCAATTTTAACCATCTTACTAAAAGTTTAAAAGTTACTACCATCCGTGAAAATATCATTGAAGATAATGCTAAATTCCATTCTTACAGATATAAGATTTTTATTGATAAATAGATGAAATGTAGTTACTAGTTAAAGTAATCTAAGTTCTTTATTTATGAAACCGGGCGAAGACGCGATAGGGTGTGCTAGTTATGGTATACATTCTAATACGACTACGAACTTTTTATTCAATGTTATGTTATAAAAAATAACAACATTGTATTCTTCGGAAGAAGATATAAATAACGTATGAGAATCTACAAAATTCTTTATTATCAATCTTACTCACCAGATTTTTCGGATTCTTACCAATTTTATTCCTGGGAAAATTTTTGAAAATGATGAATAAGTAAACAAAAACATATTCAGACTTGCATTCTTCTTTTAGTTTTTTTTTTTTTTGTTCAAAAACTCAAACATTGATTTCATTTTGGGTGAGAGAGAAAGAAATCAAATACAGGGTGTCCAAAAAGAGTATCGGGTATTCGTTACTTCGATAAAACAAAAACTACTCAAAATAAAAAATGAAGTTTATTGTTAATTATTACAATATTAAGTGGAAAATTATTTGGAAAAGATGATGTTTGTTTTGGCGCTGCATGTGAAACTGAGCGACGGAGGGGAATGGGTAGGGGGTCGTATATGAACAATATCCAGTATTCAGATCTTTTGATTTTTGAAGTTGAATCATCAATGCTAAATTTTGTACTAAATAAGTGTTACAAGTAAACTTATAGACTATTATATCAAAAATATTTGGAAGTTATAACCTAAAAATAAACGTTATTAAATTGTTGTTGCATTTCAACTAAATGACTATTCATGATTATGAACAGCAGTATATTTGTTTGTGCACCTCAACACGGCCCTGCTAGGACCGGCGCACCGGTGTCCACTATTCTTTCGACGCTCTCTTTGAAGCCATCGTTTCAATGTGATGCGTTATGAGACACATCATTTAAAAGCTAATTATATTATCTATAAGGTTTGTATAACACTTTTCTTTCCGAAACGTAATGATAATAATCTATAATTTGTTGAAGTTACTTTTTGTTTTTTGTTGTATATGATTAAGTATTACGGCGAAACTAAGCTATCTAGATGAATAGTGTATATAAAATCATTTGTTTGTAATATTATTAGGAGTAAAATAAAAAAAAAAGAACACTCCGATAGCATAATTAGGTTTCGAGCTGTCGGCTTATAACCAGAGTTCTGTACTTGTGATGTTGCTGAAGGGGTGGGGGATAAAGCAAGAGGGGTGGGGGTCGGGACTTTGTGTTTTTTTAGTGTATACTTTATGTACTAACACCCTGCAAAAATTCAGCTTTCCCCTAATTAGTTGCGACGCGAAACCTTTATTGACTGGGCTATTAGTACAATTGACTTTTTTGCATGGGGGTACCTTAAAAGTAAGGTCGGTGAGAATAATACGACGAACCTGACGCAGTTGAAAAAAAACGTCAGGTCGGAAATGTCAGCAATATCGCGAGCTATGTGTCAGCATGTGATCGCCAATCTTCGTTCCCAATTAAAAGAGTGCTCGTATAACGGTCACCATTTAGATCACATCATCTTTTCCAAATAATTTTCCACTTTATATTGTATTAATTAACAATAAACTTTTTATTTTTATTTAAAGTAGTTTTATAAAAGTAACAAATATCCGATACTCTTTTCGGACACCCTATATTTTGAATAATCTATTGATTTTTTTTTTTTTTTTTTTATGGATCCGTCTTTTTTTGGGGGGGGGGTCCATCATTTTCATGCATAGGTTTTTTTTTTTACCCTCAAAACTTGAAAGTTTTTTTCATACTCCAAAATGTAACAATATTCATAATATTTACACACATTTTCATTAGAAATTATATTGGTACTCTATGAAACGTATAAGGGATCTGCTAGACTAATCCCCACTGTGGTAGTATTATGCCAGGATATTGTACCGCTGGTTGCTGAAACCCTCATGTCTGAGCATGCCTGTTGTTTTTAATACAATCTCGCGTTCACTAAAATTATGTATATAAAAAAAATATATATATATATATATATATATATATATATATATATATATATATATATATATATATATATATATATATATATATATATATATATATATATATACATATACACATATATTTGTTTATAAAAATATGAAACAAGTTTTGGTAGGTACTAAAAACCACATTTTCAAATACAAATGTAAAATAAAATTAATTAATATATGTAAACACCAAATAAATTATTAACATTAAAATAAATAATTTTTATTAATAACCAAATCAGCTGTCCTAAAAAGAAAAAGAAAATTAAATAAAAAGACTTTTTTTGTTTTTGTGTAAATTTACCCCCTATTAGTCAAGTTTTCTTCTATAAAAAAATATATTTACAGGATATAAATACAATTATTTATTTGAGTGTATTTTAATGTTTTATTTCGCATTTGATTCTAAAATTGATTGTTATTCCAGGAAATAGATAATAAAATGAAGGATTTTTGGTATTATATTGATAAATGCCAGGTGATGGAAGCATTGGCAGAAGCGTTTACAGACCTTTGCAATGAACCAGACAAACCAAGGGACATACTCGAGTATCCTTTCACTATTTACACATTTTAGTTCCGTTGTAAACTTTTTATTATTCCAAATTAGTTAAAAATCTATTAACTATTTATTGAGAAGTCTTTACGGATGGAACAAGAAAAGGATACTGCTGTGATTGAATTTAATAAATGGAATTGAATGGATTGATGAATTAATTGCCGTTTTTATTATGATCATTTGATTTGGAAACTAGTTTGGAATGTCAAACATTCATCAGTTCTAAAACATACAAAAATTTCAAAACATCAGCTCTTTTTTATAATGTAAGACAAGAATTTAATATATCGGCACTCACCTGGTAAACGAACGGAAACATATCAGGACCTATGGTGGGCTAAATGCGTAGGGGCAGGTATAGAACTAGTTTCTGTTTTCTCTACGACTGATTGATTTTCCCCGTTCTTTTTGGAAGTAAGTTTAGAATAGAACTATTGGAAATATTCATCTGGCCATTTAAACAATATCTTTCAAAAAAAAGAAGAAGTATTACACTCCAGTTACATATCACTTCCTTTTAAGAATGGTGCCATACCTGTGGAGTTAGGAATAATTCCAGCAAATAACCTTTACCCTGCGTCGAAAACCTACCTTATCCTGTACTCCTGCATCCTTTAATGGAGTACCATTAGATGATTTGGAACAAATATGATACCTTGGCTTTTATTTGAACAAGAGACTTACCTGGAACCCTCGTACAAGATTGAAAGGAAAGAATCAAAGACCCTGAAAAAAAGACCCTGCACGTCGATTTCCACTGCTAAAACACTTACTTGGCAAACGTTCAAATCTCCTTACTCACTACAAAGAACCTATATATATGACGATTATCAGATCTATTTGTACTAACAATATAGAATTATGGGGATTCACCAAACCATCAAATTCTTGCCGCATTTAATCACTCCAATCCAAAATTCTTCGAAAAATCCTTGATGCTCCTTACATTGTCACAAATTAACTGATATGATGGTGATTTGGCACGAACCAGATATCTTTCCTTTCTTTCTTTACTTACTCCTCATCCAAATCCACTTATTGCACAAAGTCTGAAAAGAAGATGGGCTCGGGATCTTTTTCTTTTGTAAATATTCCGTAAGAACGTTAGTAAGTAAGAGTACTGCCAAAGGTAGTTCCTTAACAAGATTTAAGCATATCATTATTTTTCATTGTAAACCACTTATTTACTAGAAGTATTTGTAATACAGTTGTAAATTTTTATTAGTAAAAGAATATAATAAAAAAAATATATGTGTAATCTGCGTAACAAAGTGCTGATATTTCGAAATTTTGGTATGTTTTATAACTGATGAATGTTTATCATTTGAAACTAGTTTTCAAATAAACTAATTTCAATGAAATTGGCAATTAATTAATCAATCCTAATTGTATTGATCCCTCTTTACCATCATGCATAAATCGAGTGCTACACTCCAGACTTCTCTCAAAACGACTTAAATTTTTTTTAGACACCTAGACCCTTTTTCAATAGATACAAAAATTCATATCCAAAATTCCCTTTTAAAAAAAAAAAAAAAAAAAAAAAAAAAAAAAAAAAAAAAAAAAAAAAAAAAAAAAAAAAAAAAAAAAAAAAAAAAAAAAAAAGCGTTTTTAGAATTTATTAACTAATATTCTGAATAAATAAATATGGAGCATATTTAATAGTATGAATCGATGGGTTATAATAAATTTGTCCTAATTATTCACATTTGCGTACTTATCTAAGTGTTAGGAAAAAGTTGGGCTTTCTCTGTTACCTCCTAGTCCATAGTCTTCTTCATCCTCAGCGGCGCCTCTCCTCGTTAGCTGGACTGCTCTCCTAGCCTGGTCCAGCTGGATCCTCTTCTTCAGCCATCTCCACTCAAAATACCCCTTCTTGTTTCTTTTTCGTATACGATTATTAACTATCTATCTTCTACTTGTTCTTCCTTTTACATTATGAATCCTTCGTTTGCTCAACATCTTCGAGAATGTTCAAGTTAGCCGGCAAGCTTTCAGAGAAAGAACAAAAGCGGGTACGCACACATAGCACAGAGGCTATACCCTTTTATGCATTGCCTAAATCTCAAAACCTTCACTTAAATGAGGGCGCTAACCCTTAAGCTTTTAATGAGTATTAATAATCAATATTTTAAACTGTTTTAATGTTATATATCCAAATGACAGCTTAACATTTACATAAAGATATTTAAAAGATAAACTGGGAGACACAAATCCTCCAGAGGGTACTCCAGAGGCCCTCAGGAAGCTCTTGAAAGAGGCTAAAATACGAATTAAACAGCTAGAAGAAGAGATCCGGATCGTCAAAGAGGAAAAGTCGTTCAGAGATAAGAAACTAAATATGTACAAAGCAAAGAAGAAAGAATTGTCCTGGTACGAAGCCGGTATTTGTGCTGATAAAATGGGAATTCATCTTATGACTGAAAAAGATTATATCAAGCACAAAAGGAATGCAGCTGAAAGAAAGAGAAGCAGCTCCAGGTTTTCTGCGAAACGCCAGAGCTCTACAGTCAATCGCAAACAATGAAATTGATAAATATATTAATAAAATTGCTGATTAGTCTCTCTTAGCAATAAATTTCAATCATAGCAATAAATTAATATTTTAATAGTAAATATTGCACCTCTATAAAAGAAAATATTAATATTATGGTTGAATATTCTTGACTTAAACTTTATGCAATCAACCCTTCAGTTCATGAAATATTTTGCTTTAGTTCTGATTTTCGAGTAGCTAAAAATCTGGTAATTTCGGGTAAAGAGGCTATACAAAAAAAAAAAATCAATTTATCCTAGAATTTGAAAAACAATGGATCATGGATATGTCTATCTATTATATTTATTTTAATCTATTGCTTTTTCCATTTTCCATTTTAGAACTAAAAAGGTATCCTAGGCCCCATCCTCTACACTGTGTATCCAGCTGACATCCCAACTCATTCTACCACTGTCCTCACCACTTATGCTAATGACACCTGTTTATTACCAGTAAACAATGATCCCTTCCTTGCCTCCCAAACACTCCAATCCCATATCCTAATCATTCAAGAATGGTGTCAAAAATGTAGAATCAAAATAAACCCAAACAAATCTCACCAAAAAACCTTTACCCTTCGTCGTAAACCGACGACTTCTTGTCCAATTATATTCCACTAATCCCACACCAATATATATGACCTAATTATATGACACTAATCCCTGTCAAACAGATCCGCTACCTAGGACTCCACTTGGACAAACGTCTTACTTGGAATCCACATACAAGACTAAAGCGACAAGAACCTGCTCGTCGTTACAGACTACTTCAACATTTACTAGACAAACGTTCAAAGCTCCCAATTAATTACAAAAGACTCATTTACATGACTGTGATTAGATCTATTTGGACGTATGGATTTGAGATTCGGGGCTCCACTAAACCATCCAATTCATCTCGTATTCAATCCTTACAATCCAAAACCCTCACTGCTCCTTACTTTGTCATCAATAAACTTAACCATAAAGATCTTAATGTTCTATATGTTGCTGATTTAGCCCACACCAGATACCTATCCTTTCATAGTAAGCTCCATAACCACTCAAATCCATTAGCTTCCCACTCCATTCCCGATAATCCTCCGAGGTGTCTGAAAAGAAGATGGCCTAGAGATCTAGCTGTTCAAACCAATATAGCTTCAAATAATAGATCATAGCAATAAATGTTATATACCGAAAGGTATTTACCATTAAATTCCTGAAAGGAATTTAAATCAAATTTTCGATCCGAATAGGAACGAAATAGTTAGAGCGGATCAAAATGTTACATTTTTGAGTGTAAAAAAAAACAAAGCGTTACACCAAAAAAGTATAGACCCACCGCCAAAAGACATATCCATATCAAGTAATTGTTAAAACTAGTGCTATGTCGGTACCAAAACGTTTTGATTTTTGGTACCGATGCCAAATAAACTGCTATTACTACAAAGCATAATCCAATAGTGAGGAAATATCAGATGTATTGAAAAATAATGGTTATTCAAGAAATAAATTAGCTAACTTTTTTTAAGTTTTTATAGGCATAACCTCTATTATATTCAATACTAGCATTCCCAGTCACGGCTTCGCCCGCTCTCATCTCAAAGAACTTATTGTCAGATAATTTTACCTTATATTTGACGTATGCTAATAAGCATTTTTTTAAATGATGTTTTTGCCGCATAACAGTTATTTTTAGCTTAGTTATAATTACAATGAGTTTGAAGATAAGTTAAAAGCATAATTAGACATCCAATTTTTAATTTTAATTTATAAGTTGGTAGTCCAGATTCACTCAACAGCAAAAAAAAAAAACCGGACGCTCAGATTTGGTCTCATAATTTTGTTAAATAAGTTAATCTTTTTAATTCATGGTTATAAATGGTAAATTTATAAGTTATTTACCCAAAATCTGCCACAAATGAATAATTTTTATTAATTATTAACAACAAATTATAAAATAAAGAAAAAATAAGAAATTATTCTTCATTTTTATCAGGTTTTCTGACAATGGATACTCTTCCAATAGCGGGTATTTCTCTATCTTCTAAAGCGAAGGGCCCTAATCCAGTGAGACATAGAAGAAATTAAAATAATTCAACAAATAACAAAGAAGTTGAATTTGAAAATTTCAGTTTTAGGAATTATTTTTTAAACTCTATTCCTCATTCCTTCAAGACATGGATGAAAAATAGATTTCTTCAAGGAAGAATACTCTTTATCAAAAAGGATCATTAAAGCATTTTTTCTGTGCCGTTTCAAACCGTAGTTAACAAAATGTTGAGACCTAAGCCGAGTGTCCGGTTTTTTTGCTGTTGTGTGTAGAAAGAGATTATTAAGAAATTCTTGCGAGTAATGAATTGCATTGTGAGTACTTACTACAAAAGGCCCATAAATCTTATTCTTACACACAATATAAAATATCAAAGGATTGAAATTTTGAGTTAATACTAATTTTTAGTCGGCAGAAATAATTTCATCATTTTTAATTTCTAATCGTAAAAGTATATGACAGAGTAAGAGTTTCTGCCACTCAACATTATACATTTAAATTTTGATTATAGTAAATTTTATAATTGCTAAACCTTTCTAAAACTATGGAAATGATGTACTTGAAATTTGCCACCGCTAGGTTCAGTTGTTTTACGATCCCAAACTCAATTGCGGTATGGTACTAACCATACATTGCTCGATTTTCAAATTTCTCTGGGATCGACATGTTGTAGCACATATTTAAATTTTTTTCTGTTGTTTAATTGATTATAAGTAAATTTTAATATCAATCCCAAACTCCATACAACACCGTACTTTTGTAACCTCTCGTAAAGAATGACGCTCACCACCTATTGGTCAATTTTCAAACTTCATGGTTATCCACATATCATTTTTTTTATATAAAAAATTAGTTAAAAATTAGTACATTGCTAAACCATCCTGGAGCTAAAAAGATAATGTGTTTAAAATTTGGTACAGATTGGTTCAGTAGTTTTCGCGGTTAGGGATCACAAACGAAAAATGGCTTGTCATTTTATATAATACAGGGTGTCCAAAAAGGATATCGGGTATTTGTTACTTAAATAAAACAAAAACTAATTAAAATAAAAAGAAAGTTTTTTGGTGATTATTACAATAAAAATTGGAAAATTATTTGGAAAAGACGATGTTATAAAAATGGTGACCGTTATGATGCTGGTACTCTTCTAATCTAGAACGAAGATTTGCGATCACATCCTGACACATAGGTGACACATGATGGCATTTCTGATATGATGTTTTGTTTCAATTCAGGTTCGTCGGATTATTCTCATAGACCTTACTTTTAAGGTACCCCCCTGCAAAATAGTCAAGTGGACGAAGGCCGGGGCTTTTGGGAGAACGGTTGATATTACTCCTGCTTGAAATGACCTTATTAGGGAATAATTCGTTAACAGCTTCCATTGCTTGATTTGATGTACGACAAGTGGTCCCATCTTGTTGAAACCACGTTAGAGTTGAAACCTTGAAATTCCTGTAACTCTGAACCCAAAGAGTTTCGCAGCATACCGCAATAACAGCCACTATTCACATTGAGTAGTGAAGAGCCTCGTTGATCTTTCTCATCACTGAAGAGTATGTTATCAAAATGGTTAAAGTAGTTTTTTTTTTTTTTTTTTTTTTTTTTTTTTTTTTTTTTTTTTTTTATCAAAGTAACAAATACCTGATACTCTTTTTGGACACCCAAGAACTACTTGCCATACGTCAAATCAAGCAATGGAAGCTGTTAACGAATTATTCCCTAATAAAGCCGTTTCGCGTCGGAGTAATGTCAACTGGCCTCCCATAAGCGCCGACCTTAGTCCACTTGACTATTTTGCATTGGGCTATCTTAAAAGTAAGGTGGACGAACCTGACGAAATTGAAGCAAAACATCAGGTCAGAAATGGCATCATCTATGGCGTCATCTATGTGTCAGGATGTGATCGCAAATCTTCGTTCTAGATTAGAAAAGTGCCAGCATCATAACGGTCACCATTTTTATAACATCATCTTTTCCAAATAATTTTCCTCTTTCTATTGTAATAATTATCAAAAATCTTTCTTTTTATTTTAAGTAGTTTTTGTTCTATCAATGTAACAAATACCCGATACTCTTTTTGGACACCCTGTAGTACAGATTAATATATGTAGCAACAGGTTTCGGAACATTGTTCCATCTCCAAGCTTCCATTTCTCTGCGTTTATTTTCACATTGTCTCTTCTATGTCCAAGTTACTGATTGCTCAGTAAAATGGCTGGTACTATGATCATATAAGGGACAACGTGAAAGTAATCACAGATAAACAGAAGCCTGTGAGTTATGCTATAAAAAAACTTAAATAGTTGATGAAATATCGTTCAGCATAAAAGGTTATTAAATTAGATAATGGCAAATATCATTGATTATCATTAACATATAATACATAGGTTAACATGCAAAACCCTAAAATGCAACGAATGTCAGGTAAACCAGACTATAGAAGACGTTCTTGTTGAATGCCAAAAATACCAGAAGCAAAGAAAAAATAACGGTCTGATGAATAAAGACATTTCAACATTGCTTGAAAATAACGCGTATCTCTACAACCACAAACAATCTCTACAATTTTTAAAACAAACAAACCTGTACAAGGACTTATAGTTATCAACCTGAGGTGCCGATCAACCGAACAGTTAATGTTCAAACAATAAATCACTTTAAAAAATTCTTATTTGCGGTTTCTATTCATATTTGAATTAATTAACTTAATTTTGAGGAAACAAAAATCCCTTTAGAATAACAAATCAGTACAATAAAAAATTGGTCTGTTTAAAAAAAAAAAAAAAAGAATAGTCTTTGTAACGTTTTTCATTAGGAAGTAGAATCGATAATTAAATAATAAAGTATCAAAATATAATTGTAAAAGTCGCGTTTGATATTTATAGTTACAGGTTTCGATCGATTACGTGGAATGACGTGGAATTAGGTGGAACGTGGAAAGGCTCGACATTAGGAATCGACACATCCCTAGTAAAAACCCCTTTAGAGTAAGAGATTTGTAACATGTAATAGCTTTATAAGTATTTTTAAAAGTCTATGAAATAAAAAAAATAAAAAAATCGAATTTAATTCTGATGACGTCATATTATATTTAGACGAAACGTAGAAAAAGTTTTTACATTACCAATTAGTGAACGGGTGTGCTTCAAGGTCCAAAATTTGGATTTTAGCTCACAAGCACAACACTATTAGTATATAAAAAATTCAAAACTATCTTTTTTAAACAAAAATATACAGTTTTACTGGTCCATTAGTGATTCTGCAAAAATATTGTCTACCTATTTTATCCCCCTCCATATTTATTATATATACATATACATATTTAATACTTATTTCCCTTGTTTGCAAAATATTTATTCAATAAAAAAAATTTAAAAATATGTAATCGATAAACAAACTATTATAACAGTTTGTTGTTTTTAAAGACATAATTCTTCTTAAAATACAAAACCCAAATCAGTATGTCTTTCATCCATATAGGTATAATCAGGGATTTTAAAACATTTTTTAAGCGATTTGTAATTCCATGCTACAATATTCTATTCGTCGAGTGAGAAATTAGTTTGAGTATACTTGGGGACATGCAAATGGTCCTAGTGACAGCATGCATAATTCGAAATATGCTAAATAGACAAATGAAGGCTTTCGATGAGAAGATAAACGCTGCGGAATGAGTTAATTCCAGTGATCACACTTCCAAGTTACACCTTTGAATGGGTAGAGAATGGTAATTTGTTGGGTGGATCTCCGGTAGCGAGCTATAGTCTGAATGTAAGTTAACTGTAAAATTTAGGTAAATCTAAATGTTTTGATTGATTTTTTTTTTAAATACTATTACGGTATTTTCGAATATAAATAACAATAAGGCAATGATTGTGGTATTTAAACGGTTTTTATTGACTTGGATACGATACAGAAATGTTTTAATTCTAATGAAATGAGAAAAAAATTTAAAGTGTTCCGATGAGTTTCTTCTTTATTAACAAAATATTAATCCGTTGTAGCAAATTATCAACTTTACATAAACTTACTCGTTGTACAATTTGACATTAAAACAAAATAAAATATTTCATGTGAAAACTTTAAACACAATCCAAATTTATACTATTATATAAAAGGAAAGCCATTTTTCGTTTGTGATCACTAAACACGATAACTATTAAACCAATCTTTAACAACTTTTAACAACAGTATATTTATATTATTATATATGTTTCATTCAAGGAGATTAATATCTAGTTATTATATTAAAAGGCATAACTCCTCATTTGCTTTATTCATTTACTACATGTTTCGGAGCTTGTCATGTTGCTCCATCTTCAGGTTCTTACACTGTGATATTCTCTTATTAATTTAAAAAAATTAATTAAATTATTTAAAAGATATAAATATGTAGTGCGATAAGTGGATCATAGTGAAGTTTGAAAATCGATTGATATGTGGTTAGATCAATTCCGCAATATAGTTTAAAATGGTTAAACTACTGAACCCATATGTTCCAAATGTTATCTACCAGGTATGCAAGTTTAAAATGTCGTTTATTTCTTAAAATATATACACAGTAATTTAAAAAAAAGTATAATATATTTTATTCAAAGTACTGACCCTCGCTTTCTACACATTTTGCCCATCTCTCGGGCAATATATGGATACCATTCCAAAAGAATGCTTCATCTTTATTTGAAATCCATTCATCGAGCCATTTTCGTACGTTTTCGAAATTGTTGAAGTGTTGCTCCGCCAATGAGTGTCCCATCGATGAGAAGAGGTGATAATCAGAAGGCGCCAGGTCAGGTGAATACGGCGGGTGGGGTAGGAGTTCCCAACCAAGCGAAGAAATCGTTTCCTTAGTCAATCTGGCTGAATGTGCAGGAGCGTTATCATGCTGAAGAATGACTTTGGCGTGCCTGTGAGCCCATTCTGGGCGTTTTTCGATCAATGCGTGACTCAAATTGATCATTTGTTGTCGGTAGCGCTCGGTATTGACTGTTTCGCCGGGTTTTTGAGAAGCTCGTAGTAGACTACTCCCTTCTGATCCCACCACACACACAGCATTGTCTTCTTCCCAAAACGATCCGGTCTTGCACTCGATGTGGATGGTTGTCCTGGCGTTACCCATGATTTTTTTCGTTTGGGATTCTGAAAATAAATCCATTTTCATCGCCAGTTACAACTCGATGCAAAAAAACCCTTTTTTTTTTCGTGGCGTAAAAAGCAGCATTTCGCACACAGTTTTTCGTTTTTTTTTATCTGTCGTTCGTCCAATTCATGTGGAACCCATTTTCAACCTTTTGAATCTTTCCCATAGCTCTCAGGCGATCGGAAATGGCTTGCCTAGTGACATTCAACTGTTCTGCCATCATTTGTTGGGTTTGGGTATTGTCTTCGTCTAATAAAGATTGCGATTCGAAGTCCTCAAACTTTTTTGGTCGATTTTCTCGTTTTTGATCAGTAACATCAAAAATCACCACGTTTGAAACTTTGAAACAACGTTCACATGTCCTGACGGTTGGAGCAACATCGCCATAAGTCTCAACAAGAATTCGATGACATTCAGATGCCTTTTTCTTTTGATTAAATAAGAAAATCATGACATGCCGCAAATGCTCTTTATTTGGCTTAAAATTAGACATTTTTAACACCAAAGAAAGGTATGATGGTATAAAGACGTAAACGATTAAAAACAAAAGAAAAGACTAACCATGAAAAAAACATAAGATAACAAATGAACTATTCAATGGCTTGGAAGAGCGCATCCTTGGAATAGGCTAACAGCGCATACGACATATAATTAAACACACGACACTTAAACACATACCTGGTATTATACTTATACTCAGTTCCAGAAATGTTTAGCGATAATAAAATAAACAATTATAAAATTTAAATGTACAATGTTGAGTGGCAAAAACGAGATTTCCATACTGTCATATACTTTTATGGTTAGTAATCCAACCAGATTAAATAAATACAATTATTATTTATGTTGAATAAAAATTATTAACAAATCAAAATGTCGATCCTTTTAATGATTTATGGGCCTTGATTTTTTTAGTAGTCACTGTCCATTTGGATTTCTAACTGTTCATTAAAATTAAAAATTAGATGTCCAATTATTCTTTTAAGTAATCTTCAACCACCTGATCATTGTAATTTTAACCAGGTTAAAAATTACTGCAATGCATTAAAAATGTCATTAAAGATATAACGCTCTTTTACATACTGCAATTCAAGTTTTTATTTATGAACAAATAAATTAGTTAAAGTTATCAAAAGTTCCTAATTATAAGAGCTGACGAACCCGAGACGGGGGATGCTAGTATAAGATAAGCTGACAAAAAAAGTTACTCAAGGAAAAGAAAATGAGTTGGACGAGGTCGTCTTCACTAACTTATGAACTGAAGTAAATTCAGGTGGAGATAAAAATGAGTAATCGTCTCAGGATAATTTTTTTTTCAGAATATGAAGCTGAATTTAGGGAATTAAGTTCACTAATGCCACTTTCTCTAGGATTGGATAAGCCATACATCGACAATATTTTTTGATTTATTACTCAAAGAACCCCCCCCCTTCATAATACTCGAATTCAATTCATTAGGCGGTAGGGAGTGCTTTGCAGGTCTGTCTCTACTAAGGCGTTGCGTTATACAATCGACGTGATGTTGCCGAGCCCAGAGATAACATACATCAAGGATGTCCTACATCCCCGATCTGGTTCATACAGAGCCGGTGGAGATTACAGGTCCAGCGCGCTCGGTGGTCATTTAGTAATTATTTCTGCTCCCCGGGTCGCTATTACCGATAGTATCCTTCCTTTCATCACCGGATTCGTGAATTAAAAAATAAACGCTGCCTTATGGGCGAATTCCATGTTCATCCGTATTCATAATTTGCGACGAGGGTAAAAAATAAATGTTGTAATAGACCGGCCTAATTTTGATTTCCCTACGATATGATATTATAAGTATGGTGATTATATGTTTCACCTCGTTAACATTATGTCTATTGATTATAATTTTCCTTAATTAATGGTTAAGATTCAGTAAAAGTGATAAATAGCTTTATTTAAGCATATTTTTGAGAATATAAGATTACTATCTGATCTAGAGCACCCATTTTCGCTGGAATGTGATTATCAGATTTCTCAACCTCCCTTCATATTTGGAAGGTCCCTTTAGATCTTTAAGATCCACTAGAAGTCTTTTTTGAGGTTTTATTTCGAGAATTGATCTTTCATATATAGAATTTTTAAGTCACACTGTCGATTACTGGTTTAACTTTGGCAGCTTTACTCTGTTTTAGAATATGTAATTAGAAAGGGCGATATGTGTTCTATCTATTATTGTTGTTTTATCTAAGGGTAAGTTATTGATTTTTGTTTAAATTTTATTGTTTGATTTACTCTTCATTAGCTCTCAAACCAGTTCTGCCTAGTGTGTTAATCTAGAGGTGCTAAAAACATTAGAAACTTAATCCCTTATGTAGTTTTATATGTGTATATGTGTATGTTTCCTCCCAAGGACTAATAAACAATGTTAGCCAATAATTTCGTAAGGAGTAAGCTGCCATCATGTCTGCCTAAAGTTTAAAAGTTTTCTTTGTTTTCGTCATATTTCAGAAATGGTTCTATTGTAATAGTATTATTGCTCAAAATAGGTTTTTACTTCTGATAAATGAAAATTGTTTTTTCTTTCTTGTTAGATTCTTATACCAAGGTTAAATTTATTTGCGGTTGTCTTACTAAGAACAATTCCTAAAAAAAAAAAAAAATATTGAATTAAAACCTTTTTTTTTTTTTTAAATTATTTATATTTACATCTGTTTATACAGATGCAATAAGTAAATATGTGATGATGTAATTACAATGACGCGTTAATAACATGTGAAGGACTACCCACTAGAAGCACTTCAACAAATGTTCTACATTAGTTAGTCCCTAGACCGTCTTCTTTTCAGACTCCTTGTATGAGTTTCCGGAATAATGTGAGAAGCAAGTTGGGAGGGGGATTTGTGTGGGTATGTATCTGTTAGTGAAAGTATTTGCTTCTTGTTTGGGCCAAATCTGCAGCATATGGGCCATTTAGATCATTATGGAATAGTTTATTCGTGACATAATTAGAAGCCTTGAGGATTTTACGAAGGATTTTTGATTGTAAGAATTGGATGAGATAAGAATTGGAAGGTTTAGTAGAGTCTATTGATATAAATAAGTTTAAAATGGCAGGATGTCTTTCAAAATTTCGCTACTGACGTTATATGAGGTGGAGATCCAAAAGGAGGTAAGTGCACTTTTTATCATTATTAATGTTTTTAGTTAGCGTCCTGAATAAGGTGGTAAATCGTCCACCCTTCAAAGTTTGGGTTGATTGTATATGTGTTTCGAAGTAATCATGGGTTCAAACTTTGAAGGGTGGACGATTTACCACCTTATTGAAGACGCTAACTAAAAAAATTGTAAATGATAAAAAATGGATTTACCTCCTTTTTTTTGCATCTCCACGCCACATATAAGAAAAATAATATTTCTTTACTTCTTTCTAAGTAAAATTTGTTTTTTTCGCTACGTTACGAGCCAATTAAACTAGAGTACTATATTATAATATTTGAATTTCAAAGCAGCATCGCCGTTTCCGACACCTCCAGCATTTACTACACAAGCGTTCAAAGTACGAGCCTGGCGGGGGGAGCAGGGGGGGGGGGGGGAATCCCCGGGGCCCGGGCTCTTAGGGGAATGTAATTACATCAATTTGGACATGCGGAGTTGAGCTTTGGGGCTCCTCTAAACATTACAATTATTTTGTATCCAATCCTTACAATCGTTAAATCCTTAATGCTCGTTATTATGTTATAAACAAACTTAACCATAAACATCTTGATGGTACATATGTTGCAGACTTGGTTCAAATCAGATACCTATCCTTTAATAGTAAACTCCATACCCTCTCGAATCAGTTAGTCTCCATACAATTCCTGATAATCCTCCAAGGTGCCTGAAAAGAAGATGGCCAAGTAACCTTCTAATGTATAACATTTATTGAAGTGCTCCTGGTAATTAGTTGTGAACGTGTTATATACATGCCATTGTAATCAATGTTCTCAAATCTACTGTTTGTATATAAATAAAAACTTGTAAATATAAAATAAAATAGTTATTTAAATACCAGAGTAACAACAGTAAAATAGTTGTAAATATCAGAGTAATCGGCACTTATGCTCAGCAGAAATGTCTGCATCATTGTTAGGTCCATTTTTATCATCTAAGAAGCAAATTTACTACCACTGTTGCCAACTGTGAAGAACTTTTTAGATTTGCCTGAGGGGAGTTTACGTCACACAAAATAGTAGATTCGGCTTCCTGAACGCCACTCCCCTAAATTTGAAAATGAATAGACGATAAAGCATCCTTTCTGATTATAACTGTTAACTGTATATTCTACGTTACGTAAACTATAGAGTTTTACCTATATCTCGTTTATAAATAAATTTATATAATGTTTAATAAGGTTCTCGAAGTTCAGCCAATAAAATAACAACTTATTTATGTGACTTTTCGAGACTATATTGCTCTCATAATTATGCCATATAGAGAAAATAAAAGTTTATAATAAAATTGTACTAGTTAAAAAGGATATTTCAAACATAAATTTAGTAAGATTATAAATATATTAAAACATAGGTTAGAATATAAACTACATATAATAAAAAAATATGGAAGAGTATGAAATTACTTACAATTTTACTGGTAAATATGCTATTGATATCTACTATTAAATTATAGCAATTCTAGTATACAACTGAACTGGCGAAATTTCTAAAATAAGGGATAATAGGGGAATTTCTAAACTTAAGGTGTTCTCAGGTATAGGTAGTGGAATTTGCGTATTGCTGTGTAATATATATAAATTACGTGTCGCTGTCTTGGGGCAGACTGACACCTAAACTACTGAACCGATTTTAATCAAATTTGCACACCGTGTGCAGTTTGATCCATCAAAAAAGATAGGATACCTTATATCTTAATTTATAGTCGCAATATTATTTGTATATTATCTGTAAGTAACAATTATCTGTTAGCTCTATACGATTCTAACATATGGCGGTATAAGGTTATACTATTATATAAAACGGCAAGCAATTTTTCGTTTGTGTTCACTAACCGCCAAAAACTACTGAACCAATCCCTACCAAATTTTGACAACATCATCTTTATAGGATGGTTTAGTAATAGTAAAATCTAATGATTTTCAACTAATTCTTTATTGAAAAATGAATAATAAGTAGATAACAGTAAAGTTTAAAAATGGCGGCAATTGCCATTTACATGAAAGGTTAAAAGGTACAGTGTTACATAGAGGTGAACATTGATAATAAAATTTACTTATTTTCAATTAAATTGTTATAAAAACAGCTATATGGAGTGAAATATACCAAATTTTAACTACATCATGTTTATAGTTCTAGGTTTAGCAACAATAAAAATTTAAATGTACAATGTTGAGTGTTAGAAACGGGTTTTGCCACACTACCACATACTTTTATGGTTAGAAATTAAAATCCGACCAGATCAAATCAATAAAATTATTTCTGTCGAATGAAAATTATTAAAAATCAAAATGCCGATCCTTAGCTGTTTAATATTGTGTGTAAAAATAAGAATTTTGAACCTTTAGTTGTAAGCACTGATAATGCAGTTTCTTATCCTGCAGTTTCCTAATAGTCTCTGTCCATCTGGATTACCAACTCATATATTAAAATTGAAAATTGGATGTTATCTTCAAACACCTAATCAATCTAAATTTAACCAAGTTAATAATGACTGCTATGCGTGAAAATATCATCAAAAATATAATTTTCAATTGTTCACTTTAATACAAGATTTTTATCGATAAAATCAATTATTTGTTAAAATCACTTAAGATCTTATTTGTTAAGATTTTCACTTATGAGAGAGGGGGAAGCTTCGACGGGGGATGCTGAAGTTATATGTAAAAGGACAAGCCATTTTCGTTCGTGATCACTGACAGCGAAAACCATAGAACTATTCTGTACCAAATATATCATCTTCATAGTTCAAGGAAGGTTTAGCAATAATAAAATTTACAAATTTTATGTTAAATTACTGTTTAAAAAGCGATAAATATGTAAAGCCAGCGGCATTCAATAGAGGTTACAATGTTCCGGTGTTAAATATGGCTAGAAATTGATAATAAAGTTTCTTAATTCAATTAAATTGTTATCCAAAGGCTATAAATATGTGGCAAGCGACAATAGCGTTTTAGTAAAACTAATGAACCTATCTGAACCAAATTTTAACTACATCATCTTCATAGTTCTTGAAAGATGTTTTATTAGAAAGTTTACTATAATAATATTTTATACTATTATATAAAAGGACAAGCCATTTTACGTTTGTGATCACTAACCACGAATACTACTGAACCAATCTGTACTAAATATTAACTACATCGTCTTCATAGTTCCAAGAAGATTTAGCAATATTAAAATCTGATTTTTAATTTATTTTTTATTAAAAAAAGAAAATATGTGGACAACAGTGAAGTTTGAAAATTGACCGACAGGTGGCGAGTGCCATTCTACGCGAGAGGTTACAAAAGAGCTTGAAATCGGTGAAAAAATTTACTTATTAAACTATTAAGAAAATTATTAAAAAAGATTTAAATATGGTGTGCGATATGTGGATCCCAGTGAAGCTTGAAGCTTGACACCGATTGTGTATAGCGCAATTCCACAATAGAGTTAACAATGGTAAACTGAATCTATCTGTACCGACATCTAAATAAATAATTTTTATAATTCTAGGAAGGTTTTGCAATGGTAAAATTTACAATAACTAAAATTTAAATGTACAATGTTGAGAGGCCGGACCGAGGTTTGTCACACTATCATATACTTTTATAGTTCGAAATCAACATCCAACCAGATCAAATCAATAAAGTTATTTCTGCCGAATACAAATTATTACTAAATGAAAATGTCCTTCCTTTGCTTTTTTATATTGTGTGTAAAAATATGATCCACGGGCCTTCTGTCATAATCACTGATAATGCAGTTTATTTTCCGCAAGAGTTTCTTAATAGTCTTTATCTATCTTGATTACCAATTCATACATTAAAATTCAAAATTTTACGTCTACTGGTGCTTTTACGTAATCTTCAACCACCTTATCAGTGCAATTATAACTAGATTAATAATTACTGCTATGCGTGAAAAAATCATTGAAGAAATAATGCTGAACCACATGCTAAAATACAAGAATCTTATCGATAAACAAATAAAACATTAATTTTTAGTTGAAATTATCTTTACTTATGGAGGGCGGGCGAAGCCGCGACGGGAATGCTAGTAACTAGATAAATGGTATATTATGATGTATATTAATATAAATGTATAATGTATATACCCATATATATATATATATATATATATATATATATATATATATATATATATATATATATATATATATTGGAAGTCGTACAGTGGTCTTAGGAAGGTCCCTGGAATGACTATATTAGCATTATAATGTAAACCATTCCATAACTTTTGTGAATATAAATACTGGAGTGCATACAAAACTTGTGGAATCATTGTGGGCCTAATTAAAAAGAAGAAGAAGGGAATATGGAACTAGAAGGATTATGATTGACCCATACTTTAGTATGTTTATTAGGAATAAAAGATACGACAAAGAGGTACTTTTTTATGTTATTTTAACAAATATTAGAGATTATTGGCCTCATAAACAACATCATTATTTATATTATTCTAAATGGAAAATAAATAAATGTTTTGTTTACTTATATTCTTTACCTTTTTTGGGGGGGTTATGTTTACGAACATTTAGGAGCTATTAGTAAAACTTTAATCAATAATTGATAAAAAAAAAACATGTTATTTATTCAAATTTAAAATGCTGGGCTAATAGTCCAGTCAAACTGGACCAAAAATAGGCAATCAGAGGAACTAAAAATACTAGTTCCGATTTTTTCAGGAATGTAAATGTAAACGAAGTCCCTGCAAATCCCCTTGCCGCTGGTGGCTTTAGATGTTTCGTTTTAAGTTTTTCGCTTATAATACGAAAACAGTGCGTTGTATTATAAAAGTACAAAATTTTAGTACAAAATTAAAGCTTATTTAAATTTTCTACAGGTTTGGTCATATATATTTTTACGAACAACTGCACAGTTTTCGTGCTACCGGCTCTAGAAAAGTTGTAATTTTTGAAAAAAAAAAAAATTGTTTTCACTCATGTTTTTTGTATATTTTTGTCTTCTACATCCTCATACGTTGATTTTAGAGTTAAGTCGTTAAGATAAAAGTTGTACACTATTAAATTCCTTATAAGAATATGTATTTTAAGTTAATTTATATGGAACACATCGCAACTTATAATAAGATGTAAATAACATTAAACATGCGAACGAAAAATCTTGATTTCACAAGTAAATTTTGATGTTCCATTAAACGGAAACATAAGCTGCTTAAATTTATAAATCTGATAAATTACACTCAGTAGATGATAAGCCACAGGTAAACAGGTGCACTCAAACCCTTCAACATTTCATACATATGGGTTTATAGTGAATTTAACCAGCTTTGAGGTGAAAAAATGAAATTTTGTATCGGATGAGTAGTTTTGGAGTTATGGCGAAGAATGTGCCAAAAAAAAACTTGGATTGTATAACAGTACGCGTTTTTTAGAGTCCAGTTGTTTGTAAAAATCTGTAGAAAATTTAATAAGCTTTAATTTTGTACTAAAACCTTTATCAATGCAACGCACTGTTTTCGAGTTATAAGTGAAAAACTTAAAAATGGAACATTTAACCCCCCTCCCCCCCCTTCACTCCCAGCGGCATCGGGATTTGGAGGGACTGTTTTTGTTCAGAGCACCATCCCATCACATCCCTGAAAAAATCGGAACTAGTATTTTTACTTCCTCTGATTGCCCATTTTGGACCAAAATTTTTTTTTTTTTTTTTAATATATACATTTATTGAAATTTACAACTGTACAAAAATATAATTATAAAAATACGATTATAACTTCACATGTCCAAATAGAAGGAGCATTGAGGGTTTTTTGAAGGATTTTGGATTGTAAGGATTGAATACGAGATGAATTGGATGGTTTAGTGGAGCCCCAAAGCTCAACTCCTTACGTCCAAATAGTTCAAATCACAGTCATGTATATGAGTCTTTTGTAATTAATTGGGAGCTTTGAACGTTTGCCTAGTAAATGTTGAAGTAGTCTGTAATGACGGGCTGCTTCTTGTCTGGACTATAAAGTAAAAATCATTTATTTTCACTAATTTATTTGTTGAATAATTATTGTTTAATTAATAGTCCTTTTTGATTTTTTAGCTCTCTTATAGATTCTTTTTGTAATATTAATTTATTTTCCTGAAAGGAATCGGTATCGAGAAATGAATCTTCATCAATTCCAATATCGAGCATATTGGACATCACTGCTTAGAAATATTCGAAAATAAATCATAGCGCTCACAAGAGATCCCGAATGATAAGTTAC
Source organism: Euschistus heros (assembly GCA_003667255.2). Taxonomy (NCBI): domain Eukaryota; kingdom Metazoa; phylum Arthropoda; class Insecta; order Hemiptera; family Pentatomidae; genus Euschistus; species Euschistus heros. Next base: position 2,960,904 of record RCWM02000051.1, on the reverse strand, counting down.
CTTTGATTGTTAATTCACGGCGGTTAGATATCCTACATCCAGTTCGATTAATCGCCATGACGAGCGTACCCCCATGGGGGTACAAGACGCCGAGGCCGAAGATGGAGAGGATGAGCAGGGGAACGGGGAACATTACCGTACATATCCTAAGAAGGAAGACCATTCATAAATACTGATCGAAATATGCAACTAGTTCTCCTTACAAGGCTGACCTCAGGGCCTTACCATATGGTGCTCTTCCATCGGATATTCCCCTCCCAGGGACTGCATATCCTCTTAAGGATCTGGATTAGTGTGGTAATATTGCAAAATTACTGGTAGGATAACCGAGATTCTCCTTTCTTTATTAACTAACAAATATTATTTCTTATTTTAACTTACGTATCTTGATATAAATTTCAGTAAATTCTGCTTCACATGACCTTCTCGTATAAGGTTTTAGATTGGGAAATGATTCCTTAGGACAAATCCGATTTACATACCCATGCCATGATGTTCTCGTGTATATATACTCGTGTTATGATAGTATTATTTTATTTACAAAACTGTACGATTTCATTACAATTCTTTTTTATTAACTAATTTTAATTTTAATATAGAAATTTTACAATTGTTGGAAACTTAAAATCTTTCGATTCCAATTGGAGTGAGAGTAAGAAAAAATATTCATTATTCTCAGGCTCCGTCAGATATCATATCTAGCCACCCGATATCTTTAATATATATATATATATATATATATATATATATATATATATATATATATATACACATTTTTTTTTTTGTATTAGTTATCAGAATTTAACTCAAACGAGAACTATAAGTAATATGGATGACTTTATAATACCTTTCATACAATATGTACAATAAGAAAGTAATGAAATCGAAGAAAATAATAATAGAAAAAGATTACCAAACAACTTTTATTTCAGGAGATGTAGATAGTTAGGGTAGGCAGTCATAGATACTCAGCACATCTAAATAAAATTGTTATGTTATTTTAATTGTAATAATAAAATAAAATAAAATAACAATTTTATTTTGATCTGCTGAGTATCTATGACTGCCTACCCTAACTATCTACATCTCCTATACTGCACAGTCAACTATACCTTATGAACTTTTATTTTATTAACAGTCATGTTTTGACTTGTAGTACACGATGGGTGTTAGGCCAGAGGGGGAATGTCCAGTAGCCATAGTTCCGAATAAATGAAAACTGAAGATTACATAGTCTATATTTTCCTCCTTGGGAGTCTATATTTGTCTACTTAAACACGAAGACATGTGAAAATCCTTCCTTCTAGCCTCCATAAAACCATCTTAAGTGATCTTCGATGACACAGGCTAACAGGTGGCAATGAAATCTCAATTTCTATTTTTTTTTTTTTTTTTTTTTTTTTTTTTTTTTTTTTTTTTTTTTTTTTTTTTTTTTTTTTTTTTTTTTTTTTTTTTTTTTTTTTTTTTTTTTTTTTTTTTTTTTTTTTTTTTTTTTTTTTTTATATTCCCTTTTTTAGCATAACACCTTTAAATGACTTAAATAATTTTGTTTAAAAAACAGACAATGATTAGTTACTATATTTTTTGTTGGCTTAAAGGACCAAAAACTGCTATTAGTTTTGTTTACAATCCATACCTGTCAAATTTTCAAAATTTCATTAAAAAACCTTCACATCATCCTAATCCACTATCCAGCACAATCCTTATCAAGCTCCACTCACCCCTATAATACTCCTGGCAGGTTAAAAAGGCCTCGTGATCTATTATAAAATTCGTCATGGAGTCCTGGCAATGGCCAGCTTCTGCACTCATGCTTTGAGTGACTGTACTATAGCGCTCTTACTCAGCCTCCATTAGTATTATCTACACAAGTGACGCAGCTAAGAGAGAAGCGCTGGGATCTCTCAGTACCTAGCTTGTCCCTCTATAATTAGAGGGACAAGTCTCGCTGGGGGATCCCTCGGATGTGTATATATTGTAAATAAAGTATGAATGTATTTTTAAGATTTAATTTAATATTTTTTATTTATTTCATTTTATTTTTTTATTGTATTATATATTATAAGGAGATTCTTTACTTATTTTTATTTTATTTTTTTTTTTTTTTTAATTAATTTTTTTTTTTTTTAATCTCTTCATTGTATTTATTTCTTATTGCACATATTGTGAGAATGGATCCATTAAGCCATCCATATTACTTATAATTATAATAATTGTAATACTTTCTTTAAATAAATGTTTAAAAAAAAAAAAAAAAAATTGTTTATTATTGGTTTCATATTTGAACTATAACTTTTTTTTTCGTTTATATTGTAAGAATAACATTATAATTATAATAAATATATTTATATGTGTATAAGAAAAAAAAATATGAAATAGAAAATATATATGAACTAGAAGAAAATAAAATATTTAAAAAAAAAAATTATTTTAACAATATTAAAAACAATTGAAAAACATTATTTATAATTTTTTTAAGTAGTACAATAGACACATTTATCCCTTTTATACCAATCATTGTAATAGTATAAAATGTCTCTCATAATATAAAAAACAAATGAGATAATAATGATAAACAATTTTGAATACTTTTTATTTATTAATTTTTTTTAATATCCATATTATTTTTTTTTAAATTAAAAATGTTTTAATTTAAAATTTACTAAATACATTATTTTACATTCAGATCTCCAGTTATCATAACGTCGTAGAGACGCGTGGCTATTTTAAACTGGTCTCTAACCTAATGTTATCTGGTTAGATAATTTGAATATTCATCACAGTTCAATTTTTTAAATTGATATTAATCGCTCTGTTATAAGTACAGATTCATTTGAATTGTAGATTTCATCAAAATCGATTAGTCATAAATATAATTAAGATATAAATAACATTTTAGAACATATAATCCTATATAATTCTTTTATAACTTATCTAGGTAAATGATTGACTGGTCTATAAATGGTGAAAAGAAATTGGTCCTAGTAATTGCTATCCGTGATTTAGTTAACTATACAGGATATAACTGGAACTATATTTATTCATTATAAAAACTTGTATTCAACAGGCGATAGTCATATTACGTCAATAAAAGTTCTCACTTTGCAAATTGAATAATAAAGGAAAGGAATTAAAATTGTAATACAGTAATCTCTTATCCGCTGCTCTCTATATCGGCGCACTTCTGTAACCGGGGCTCGGGAATAGAGATAATTCTTGAAGTACAGGTTTTTTTTTTTTTTTTTTTTTTTTTTTTTTTTTTTTTTTTTTTTTTTTTTTTTTTTTTTTTTTTTTTTTTTTTTTTTTTTTTTTTTTTTAATATTTTACGTATTCAATAAAAATAAAATGAATTTTACAACATAATTATAATATTTAGTCATTAGTTTATTTGTTTATTATGTGACTGATCGTTTTGTCACACATAAAACAATAAATAGAAAAGCTATACAACATTTTATTATATAAATACATATGTATTACATTTAATCAAGAATTTATAATATAATATAAACAAGAGTTTTCCCCTATCCAATGAGTTGTCGGTAACGGTAATGCCGGATAATAGAGAGTCTATAGATATATAGTTATATACAGAAAGAGCTTACCCAGATGAGATCGTCATTGCATTTTTTGTTATATATTATAATATAGTTTTTTTTTTTTTTTTTTTTTTTTTTTTTTTTTTCCAGGCCATTTGCTTGAGTACTTTCAATCTCCTTTAAGTTGTCTAACTGTTAATTGCCAACAGTTGACGGGTCCAGGGAAAAAAATTGTTTATGTCCATGTATTTATTTTGTGAAAACTGAAAAATAGATTTTACCATTGAATAGCAATTAAAATTTATTTTAAAAAACAACCATGTTTAAAAACTTGCGGTTTTGTAGATCTCTGTAACAATTGCAATTGGGACATAACAGAGTATGAAGGGCTTCGTAGTGGGAGTATTGCCTTTCTTTATCTTAGTTTTATTTATTTAAGTTTCTTAATGGATATTCATAAATATAAGGTTTTGTGTAATATGAACATCGGTTGTTCATTTTTTGTAATTTCGACCACTCTGATAGTTGACAGCCTGCCATTAGTTGTTAACAATCCAATAAATATATGATACTAGCGTCTCCCACCGTGGCTTCGCCTGCTCTCACAACTAAAGAACTAACTAAAAGCATAATTGAACATCTAATTTTTAATTTTAGAGAGTCAGTAATCCAGATGGAATTACTGACTTTCTGAAACGGTCAGTAAACCGATGTAATATGAACATCAATAAATATCCAATAAATATATGATACTAGCGTCTCCCACCGTGGCTTCGCCTGCTCTCACAACTAAAGAACTAACTAAAAGCATAATTGAACATCTAATTTTTAATTTTAGAGAGTCAGTAATCCAGATGGAATTACTGACTTTCTGAAACTCTTGGGAATAATAAACTACATTATCCGTGTTTACAGCTAAAGACCCATAAATTATATATTTACACAAAATAACAAAAAGCAAATGATCGAAATTTTGATTGGTAATTATTTCTTTTTGGCAGAAATAATTTTATAGATTACATATAGTAGGATTTTTTGTTGTTTGTTTGGGCTTAACGTCCTTATGTACTCCAACTAGGGCAGGAAGGACGGTTTATCCAACAGGTTACCAACCTATTATACCGAACGTAGGAAGGTCAAGATTCATTCGTGGGATCAGCATGAAATAAATTTTAACCCACCCAGATGGGATTCGAACTCGAACAAAAACAATTGAATTGAAAATAAGTAAATTTTATCATAATTTTCTAGCTCTATGTAACACCGTATATAATAACTTTATAACCTTTATAATGGTACCCACTACCTTTCGGATGATTATTAAACTTCACTGCGCACCAGATATTTATCACTTTTATATGGCAATATAATTAAAAATCTTTAGATTTTAGTATTGCTAAACCATCCTAAAACTATGAAGACGATATGGTTAAAATTTGGTTCAGTAGTTTTCCTTAGTTAGTGATCATAAACGAAATATGGCTTGTCCTTTTATATAATAGATTATTTCAGAGTATGAGTCATATTTCTCAAAGCTAGAATCAAACACGTTTTGAAAAAAAAAAAAAAAAAAAAAAAAAAAAAAAGCACATCACGATAAGTAAGATCTTCTCAACTGCGTAGTGAATGTCTGTATGAACCGGGTGCATACCCCTCATTCATACCCTAATTAGACCCTACGCGAACCATAAATCTGAGGTCTCTCCGCCTCCATGTTCTATCCTCGGATCCAGGAGCTCTCCTGTATTAGCATAAGCTCCGGGGTGGCCTAGGGGAAGTAATTATTCACAAAGAGAACTAGTTCCCTCGGATTAATGGGGTAGGCTATGGCCACAGGGAGTCGTCTCGGCTGTACTTTGTGAAATACTCTCGACAGAGAGTTATCCAAGGCTCTACTATCCTATCTTATATCTCGCCTATGTAAATCCAACTCAATACCAATATCTCGATCATAACGTTTAGTATAACAAATAACAGACTGTAAATGTTCTGTCTATTGATTTTATGATAAAATTCGACCTTTTTTGTAGAAGAATATCGTTCTCTACATAACACCTGAACATATTTTTTTTCTTTTTAATTTACTATCCACGTGGTATTAACACTTTGGTATTAGCTCAAACACAGCAAAGGATACAACATTAAAAATTTATTTTAATAAAGCACCAATCAGTGCAATTAAGCACATTTTGAAAACAATGACTCGAAAAACTTGGAACAAAAGATGGACAAATTCGACAAAAAGAAGACATACTTATGAATTCATTAAAACTTTAGACAATAAAAAAAAAATATAATAAAAAAAATGAATAAATAAATTAAAAAAAAAAAAAATTAAAAACTGAATTACATACTAACCCAATTTTTGACAGGGCATGGCGGAGCAAAAAGTTAATCACACAGAATTAAACATACTGACAACAGCATTTGTAACTTTGACGGAAACAGTGAACAAACTAACGTTCACCTTATTTATGACTGCAGAAAATTGGAAAGGCACAGATAATACTGATATCAAAAGTCTTACTGAACGGAGACAAATAGCCACCTTCAGAGAAGGATCTCATAGATGAATACTTTTATGTGCTTGATTTGTGGATCATGTTGATTATATGGAACTCAACAATTGAACTGTTTATCTATAATTCGGCCATTCTGCAACAGAGTTTGCAATGGTAAAACTATTAAGCTAAAATGTACCAAATTTTAACTACATCTTCATACTTCTAGGTAGGGTTAGCAATAATAAAGTTTACAATTTAATTTAAATGTATTGTCTTGAGTACCAGAAGCGAGGTTTGCCAAACTGTTATATAGTTTGGGAAGAAACTATTATATATGGTAAGAAAATAAAATCCAAACAGGTGGATCGATAAAATTATTATGGTTCACGTACTCTTCAAACACCTAATCAATGCAGTTTTTAACCAGCTTTTAGCGATAGCTAGAGCGGGTAAAAGTTTTTAATTTTTGAAGATTAAAAAAACCGTTAAAAAAAAACAAATCAACTATAGACACTTAGAAAAAAGACATATCCATCTTTGGAAATAATAAAAATAAATATATATTGCACTAATTAAACAAACTAATTACTTAATTTTTTGACGTTGAACAGTTTAATGTTGATTTCTCTTACTTTAAGATTTTGACTTGTTTTATGGTAGTTCCCAAGACCACAAGGAGACGTTTTGACTTGTAACATACAAATTTGAATGCAGATTTTTGTGTAGGTAGTAAGGACCTATAATAGTGTACAAATAGAGTTATAGTTGTCATTGGGCATTGGGAGCCGAGAAAAAATAAATAAATAAAAACCACTATGAAAATCTCGTTTTATTTTTTTTCTCATCTCTCATTCAAGATACAGAAATAATTTTTTCATGTAAAATTGTAGTATTGTAGTGTCTCTTCACTAAAACCAAAACCTGTTAAATAATCTCTTTAAATAATAATAAATAATATCACGGTTTGGCTTAAACATGAAATCCTGCATTAATTTCAGGACAATGGGTTTAGGTTGTGGTAAAGAAACACAACAATACTACAATTTTAGGTGAAAAAATTGTTTCTCTATATTAACTGAGAGCTGAGAACAAAAATATAACGTGATTTTCATATTCGTTTTTATTTATTTTTTTTTATTGGCTCCCAATGCTCATTACCCACACAAAAATCAGCATTGATATCTGTGAGTTACAAGTAAAACGTCTCCTTGTCAGATAAAAACAGGGAGCTCAATTCTTGATAATTTTCCTTGTTAACTAATAACGACCAAGCGACATTCTTCGTTATCGCGCCCATTAGGACGGCAATCGCTGTGACACATCTAATTTATGCAGTTACAAAGCTCATACTGAAATAAACTATTAAAACAAAAAAATATGCAATACAAGAATCGCATTGAAAATGCGAGATATCGAAAACTTAATAGCTCCGCCTGATTGTAAGGTCAGTAAAATCTCCCCCCCCCCCCACCATTAAAGCCGCTATCTCCTGGCGAGCCAGCTTTCCGATCAATGATGGATCATTTTCATTAGACTGTAAACTAAAATTAAAAAGAAAACTCTAATGCGGAACCGATTCTCGTGTTGAGGAGCGTTATCTGGCATATTTCTTCCATAGTGCTGCCTGATTTATTGTCGATATAAGGTTTTTGTCATGCGGCCGGTAAGTAGTTGCGGGCAGTGAGGTCGCATTCCGACCCGAGCCAAGGCGAAGGGCCTGCGCCTTCCTCCTCTCTCTTGCGCAGGACCAGGATCTACAGTTCTGGTATATCTCGCATTCCTAGAGTGGCTAACGCAACTACATTAGCAAACCATAATTTTTATTTTCATTCATTAATAAAGACATTTTTTTTTGTGTGTGGCTATCTATTATTTTAGCTATCTATCAACCTTGTGATGTAAAAAATTGATTAAAATGTGCTTCTTAGCTAGATTTATAAGATATATTTTGGCAGTAGCAAGACCTTACAGTATATATCTAGGTCAATTTAATTTTTAGAACAATTACATAATTTTGAAAAAATATGAGAAATTTCCTACTTAAAAGCGCACAATTTTGACTTATCGAATTTTTTTTATGGCAACCAGGGATTTATATTATATTATATATTTAAATATAAAGATTTAATATTATATGTAGTATAAATGGCATGGGGGCATACAGGTGAAGAAAGACCTGGAAAATGGAAAAAAAAAAAAAAAAAAAAAAAAAAAAACAGAAGAAGCTCTAGACAGAAATGCATACGGAGGAAAGGTGAACGCGTGGGAAGATCAATCAGAGAACAGAATCAAGAGAGAGGAAGAACTTGGTCGGAAGATAGAAAATGGAGAGAAAATGAAGATCATTTGGGCGTGTCGTAAGGAAAGAAGAACCACAATAGCTTCGGATGATCAGATAATAATCTGTAATAGAAAACCCTAATGTGTAGGAAAAGGCCTGCAAACTTCATATGATAAAAGAGTTCTAAAACAAAAATTCCAAGTACGGTAAAATCAAAAGGGTCCTATAATTAAGTACCTCGGAGAATTCATCGAAGCGACAGGCTTTGAAACAACCTCACAGCATCATCGCCTCCAAAAAGTCAAACAAGCATTATGGCTAATACAAAACCTGTATTACAAAAATAATCTTTAAGAGGGGCAAATATTCGACACGACAACACTGTCATGAAACAAACAATCCTCTACGGAAGCGAAAAGGATTTGTTTTCTGACCCTTAACAGAAAACACCAAGTTAAAGAAATAAAGAAAGAAGAGAGAAACATCATTAGGGAAATTCTAGGATGAAGGCATACTAAAAACTGGTACAGAAAACCGATCGACAAAAGGGTTAATAGATTATATAACTTACTTAATGAATCCACACCTTGGTTAGATGAAATTCAAAAGGACCTCAAAAATGCAAACATATGGCCAATCGACATTTTAGAAATAGGCACCATTAGCCACAAAGTATACACATGGGTATAATAAATGCACTACAGGAAAGCTACAAACAGGCAAGTTCTTCAACAGGCAATAGAAAAAATGATAAATTATCACAGGAGACTAAAGAACTTTTAAGGAGGAGACAGGCAGTAAAAAGGAAAGAAAATACAACTTCTTTAGATAGAATAGAACTGGCACACCTCATCAAACTTATTAGGGAAAATATTAAAGTAGACATAAAGGCACACAAAGATAGTGTAATACAGGATATCATTCAGACAAATAGGTCTAGCAAAAAAATTATGAAGGAACTAATACCTAGCAAAAAGTGGTTTTACTCTCTTCAAAACAAGGCAGGAAGAGAAGAAACTAAATGAAAAGATATTATTCATATAGCAACAGACTACTTCAGACAGCTATACAATTATGATGATGAGCACAGTACAGTACAATACATGACAGTAGAAGATGTTCCCGATATAATGTTCTCTGAAGTCATAGCAGCAATTAAGAATTTAAAAACCAATAAAACGCCTGGCCCAGATGGAATAAGAAATGATACTTTTGGCAGGAGGCGTAATTCTTGCAGCAGAATTATGTAACTTATTTAACTTAATTTAACTTACGCAAGAGGAGAATATACCTGAAGAATGGAAAACAGCAAAAATAATTCTGCTACATAAAAAAAGGTGACTAAACTAAAATTGATAATTATAGACCCATATCCCTCTGCTCAACCATAGCTAAGCTTTTCTCAAATATTATTAATAGAAGATTGACTCCATATATATCAGCAACGGTGTCAATAGATCAAGCTGCTTTCAGGAAATCTTTTTCAGTAACAGACCATCTTCAAGTTATTAACCAATTAGTTGAAAAGTCAAGGGAATATAATTTTCCTCTGTATTTCTGTTTTGTAGACTTCAAGAAAGCCTTCGACAGTGTATATCATAGGAGTATCTTTGAGACAATGAATGGAATTGGTATACCGCAGAAATATATAAAAGTCTTAGAGAAACTATATATTGGAAACACAACATATATTGAAATGGAGAGAAGGGGCCAAATATTTAAGATAGGCAGAGGAGTAAGACAGGGAGACCCACTATCACCAACTTTGTTCATAGTGTTACTGGAGAAAATATTTAAAGCAATTGACTGGAGCAATATAGACATTAGTATTGATGGAAGGAAACTAAATAACTTGAAATTTGCCGATGACATAGTTTTGATCTCAGGTAAGATTGAAGAACTAAGATTAAGATTAATAATAAGATTAAGTGGAGTAACACTGCAGTATGTAGAAGAATTTGTTTATTTGGGACAGCTTGTATCTTTTAATAATCGTGCAGCAAAGGAAGTACAAAGGAGAATCACCCATATTCCCCGGCAGGGAGGTTGGCAGAAATACTAGTCCTTAAAAGAAGTAATAAGGGGTAACTTTAAGATGGAAGATAAGAAAGTGATATTTGAAAGCTGCATTCTTCCCTCAGTTACTTATGGCTGCCAAACCTGGTCACTCACCAAACAGCAAGAATCCAAGCTAAGAGTATGGCAAAATTCTGTTCTAAGAAGCATTATGAACTACAAGAAAAAGGATAAAATTAAGTGTGTCAAAGAATCTAGAATTAAGGATATAAGCCTACATATAAGGGAAATCAAATGGAAATGGGCGGGGCACCTTGCCAGGTTCAGGATGACAGATGATCTTTAATGGTTACCGAATGAATCCCGTATAATTTAAAGAAAAGGCGAGGAAGGCAGCACAGGCGCTGGAGTGATGTCCTCAAGACTATCACTGGTCCCAATTGGATGAGAACTGCTCGTGATAGAGAAAAATGGAAAGAACTATGGAACGAAATTGTGAACTCCACTTCCCAGTAGGTTTTGGTCTCCAGGGAAGTTAGACCATGACCCCCATTAAGGGGAGGCCTGCACGAGGCAACATCCTTCAATCATAAATTGTAAATGTATTCCAAACAGTTTTTGATATACTAAGTATAATTTCTTAATAGATTATTATGAATTGTAAATATCTTAGAATCAGTGCATTTTATTTTATTTATGTTGCAAGATATTATTTGTTTTACAAAATATTGTTTGTTTGCAATAAAAGGCTTTATTTATTTATTATACACAGGGTAGTTTACATCAGAGAAACCAAAACAAAAAAACAGTGCACACCAAAGTAGTCGGAAGAACTGACGGAAATAATCTTTTAGGAAAGAATTAAAGCCTATTGGAAGAACAAGAACTCAAAGAAAAATTTGATTGAGGTATTTGCTTAGCGACTTTCATTTGTGGGGAGAATTCGCTAATAATAATAATACAAACCATACACAAGAGCATCTTATCGGGAACTTCCTCCCATCCAAGATTCGCCATTCCTCCGCTCTCAAATTTTTAAATGTAGCCTCTTCCTTTTCCTATCAGGCATTCAATCTAATGATCTTATAGGAGAAGAGAATATTTATTATGAAATATGAATGGTCATATTACAATATTGTTTTTCCTTTTTAGTTCTTATCATAACTACTCAAGTGAAATGATATGATTTCTACATGTATGGACATTCTTTCATCATGTATGGCAAATTTATAGTAACATGCAGCACTCTAATTAATTATATTATCTTATTTTTATCATAACTTCACCATCACTTATTTTTATTACTTATATTTGGTTGTTTAGGTTTTTTTGTTGTTTTTTTTTTTTCAGTTTTTTTTCTACTCGTTTTAAATCTAAACTTTTAATTAATATTCAGAAACAGAATTTTATCTATTTATATAAATCAGCAATATAAGGAAGAAAGAGCATCCATACAGGAAGCAATAGTATTATTTCACTTGAGGCATGCATGATGGTATAGAAGGATCAATAACATTAAGAATGATGTATGATTTGCCACTTCTATTATAATCCTGTTTTGTATTGTTTTTTTTTAAAACCATTTTCTAATGTTAGAAATTCATCTTCAGTTCTAAAACCAATCAAATAGGTAATAAAAAAAGAAACACATTGATACTTCCAAATTTTTCTTTTGATTGCTCCTCAGTTTACTCCAGGATCATCTTAAAAAAAAAAAATAATAAAAAAAAATAACATCTTTTTGCTTCCTTAGTTAAGTATCATCATTTATTATTTATTCTTTTACATTTTTAAATTTATTATAAATTACCTGTCTATCAAAGTGCATGTGTTTTCAATTATTTGAATGCTTATGGAACTGAAGGCTAACACCTAACATTTGTAATAGCTTAAATCAGAATAATAGATTAAAAAATTGGAATAGAAGTGAATATTTACTCATGCTACACTATGCTAATCCTTCTTTATCATCATTCATGCCTCAATTATTTTCTGTAATATTTTTTTATTTAATTTTTAATGTGGAAAGAATAAAAGGGAAAGTTGGCATTTAAAATGAAATAAAGGATTAGTTAAAGTTATAGCATATGTACAGTGGAAAAATGATTAAAATGGAGACTTTAATGTCAGCAATGCATTGATTTACAAAGGCTTTTGTAATGAGCTGGTGTATGTCTAATTTATAATTATGATATATATGTGTTCATTATTTATAATTAATTTCTCCTCATGTTTAATTTTATGAATGGCTATAGTAGTAGTGTATTATACGTTCAGTTCTTTGAAGTTACCGAATACCATATTTTTTTATTCTTAATTCGTTTAATGAGGCCTAAAATAATAACAACGCATAGCGGACCTCAGTGTTGACATAAGACGGATCGTGTTGTGGAGAATGTCCTTCTGGATGGAGGGAGCGACCCATCAAGTTGGCGATCAGATAAGAGCTCGGGAGGGATGGATGTAATGGTAGCCCACCGCTCACGATGTGAAAGTCGAGAACGACCTTGCGATTTGGGCGCGTGCCCCCGGCACGATCCACCGCCGGCAGCGCAATAAAAACATTGCGCAGCGCACTGTTAATTATCAGATATGTAATTAGCTTGCAAGGTCAGGCGCAATGGAGGTATCTCGTGACTAGGGGAAGTGACCGCGCCTCCCCCTAGCCGTCACCCTCCAGTTGTCAGGTTCCGCCCCTAAGGGCGTAGCTTCCATTGCCGTAGTCCCGAATGAAGTTGTGATCGTTCGAAACAATGAAGCTACACAACTCATGGTATACTTTTTTTTTTTTTTTTTTTTTTTTTGTTATTTATTTATTATTTATCTTTCTAATTTTAGTCAAATATTTTGCGGATTTCCGCTTGTAAAAACCAGTCCTGCAAGTGGTCTGATTATTCGTTTTCACAAACTACCAACTTCTTCCTGACATGACCAGTTAAGTAGAGCCAAAATATTTACTGACTGAGATGAAAATTGAACCCACACTGCCATCCCGGTCTCCTTGACATATATATGTCAATGTTAAAATAGAAAAATTAAGATCGATATTTTCGGGTCGATTAGTTTATAAATTATGTAATTAATAATATCAAAATTGATTAATAAACTTTTAATAACCCAAACAATTACGACTCTAGCCATGTAATGTATATAGATTTTAAACTATTTATTGATGCTTACAACTGTATGCATCATATACAACAAGTAAATTTGAAAATTGGAATACAATAACATGTTCAGAACTACTCAATCGTAGCATATGGAATATTAAAATCTTATATGGAATATTAAATCTTATATGGAATATTAAAATCTTATGCATAAGTTTGTTTGCGACATATTAAGGAGCATTGAGGATTTTACGAACGATTTTCTATTGTAAGGATTGGATTCGAAAAAAATTGGAAGGTTTAGTGGAGCCCCAAAGCTCAACTCCTTATTTCCAAACGGGCCTAATTATTGTCATGTAAATAAGTCTTTTGTAATTTAGTGGGAGCTTTGAATGCTTTTCTACTAAATGTTGGAGTAGTCTGAAAAAATGAGCAGTTTCTTGTCTTTTAAGTCAGGTATCTAAGTAAAAATTTAAATCAGAATATTCATTACTAAGTATTTATAACCTTAATAAGTAATTGAATAAATACTTATTTAAATCTGGAATCGTCGTTACAGACTAACTCAATATTTATTATTAGACAAACGATCAAAGCTCCCAATTCATTACAAAAGACTTATTTACATGACTGCTATTAGACCTATTTGGACGTACTGAGTTGAGCTTTGGGGCTCTACTAAACCATCCAATTCTCGTATCCAATCCTTACAATCCAAAATCCTTCGAAAAATCCTATATGCCTCTTACTTTGTCACCAATAAGCTTATCCATAATGACCTTAATGTTCCATATGTTGCTGAGTTAGCCCAAACCAGATACCTATCCTTTCATAGTAAGCTCCATAACCACTCAAATCCATTAGTTTCTGAACTTGCTTCCCACTCCATTCCCGATAATCCTCCGAGGTGTCTGAAAAGAAGATGGCCTAGAGATCTTCTGGTGTAGAATTTTATTGAAGTGCTACTGATGAGTAGTTCTTTTCAAGTTTTTACATGTCATTGTAATCGTTATCAGCTTATTTACTTGATGTACATATTTGTATAGTTGTAAATTTCAATAAATTGATATATAAAACAAATCCGGAGAAAAAAAAATGCTTGTATTATAGTACTTACATAACGTAATAAAAGTATGAATTCATAAAGTACAATAGTTATCTTAGGTTTCCATAACCGTTTAAAAAAATTAGTAATTATTCATGTAAAAAATTTATCTACCACTTTCCTCCTTAGCTGTCTTTATAGTAAATTATGTAACATCAAAATCATTTGGACAGTGTTTTGCATAAGACTACTGTAACTTCAGAACTCGATTCATGGTATAATTTTCATGAAAGAAAAAATCCATGTAAACTATAGCTTAATTCTCAAAGTTAGACAAATGTATATACATTTGTCTAACTACAAAAGCTTGAGCAATTTCAATATGGTCATTAGAAAGAAAATAAATTTCCTTTAAAATAAGCCTATTTAAATTAATAATTAAATGAAATTAAATCTTCTTTTTAATGAGCATATTAAAATTGATTTAGCTTTAGTTGTTCAGGAAATATAGACAATTATTTGTCGAAACTAGGTGGTTTAAATATTAAAAAAATATATATATATATATATATATTAAAAAATAAAAATATAATAAAAATATTAAAAATATGTGTACAATGGATGAAAATAGAGTCACAGTTTATAAGGAAATTTTTGTTGCGATTGATGCCCAGAATTGACTTTCTAAGATTCCGCTGTCTTATGTTGATGAACCTTTATTGTGTTTATTTTATTGAATTGATACAAAGTTCAATTACAAAGTACATCCATTTTGATCTGCCCATTCGAAGTTTCGATTAAAACCAGTAACTGTTTTTCCATTTTTTTTTTTTTTTTTTTTTTTTTTTTTTTTTTTTTTTTTTTTTTTTTGCAATTTCTATCTTTAAACGTCACCTCTTCGCTGTCTTCAATTTTGTTTAAAACGTTTTAAACAGTTTCTTCTTCTGTTCAATATGAAATTTTATATTCCTCATCACCATTCAACCAGTCATGCAATTCAAGAGGTCTGGTATGTTTTCATATCGATTATTATACGAGTATGTTAGTATATTTGTCCTAATATCAGTGTTTTGAGGGAACGGTCATACACAATACCACACATCCTTTTATATATGTAGCCCCTTCCCAGATTAAAACGGCAATAACATAGAGACATTCTATATTTATTTTTTCTCAATATTTATTTGGTAAGATTCTGATTTTGCTGGAGTCCTGATTCAATCAAGCGACTATGTCAGGCCCACTTAAATATTCCTTAATACATTGTGTATGATTGTATTTATTTTTCTTTCCTTTTCTGACTATTACTATTGATTTTATTGAATATCTTTTTTTAATATTATCTTTGTACATATTGCTTGAATATATTTGTTTTCATCCATATTAATTTTTGCTCCTAAGTGAGACAAGTCATCCGAATAATGACATCTTATTAGTTGATTTTTCAATCTATTGAAAAATTTCTTACGTACCGAGTGGCAATAATATATATATTCTCTTCTTTATATAGGTACCCCTGTATTAGAGGAATAAGCCTCTAATCTTGAAAAAGACTTTAATAAATTTTCACTCTTGAACTAATCTATATCATAAGTATTAAGTCATTATCGATATCATTTCAACACCGAGCCATTTAAAAAAAATATATTTAAAAAGCTAATTTGCGATTCTTCTTATCGAACATTACATAAATATTAATTTTAAAAAATGTTTCATAATAATACCTTTCAGAAACAATATTGTTGAAACCTATTTCGGGGCGGAACCCCCTCCCAGGATATTCCAATATGATAAGATATCAAACGACGGTTGCCCTTATATCATACGCAATGTTAATTTAGCCTAGAGATCATTATTATCGATTAATAATTATAGATCCTGAGCCAGTTTTAGAAAACTGTTTAATTTAAAGGAGCAGTTCCGCAATCACCTTCGCGGTTAATGGGCTCAGCATCTGGAGACTTTATCGGAAATCTTTAATTTTTATAACCGGATGAGTCCGCTGTGCTCTATATTTCTAGAATCCGTGTAGTTAAAGAAAGCTTGAATGAAATGTGTGCCTTAGGTTCATTATGTTTTAATGAATAACAATTAAACAGTTGGTAATCAAAACACAGTTTTATAAATAAAAGAAGAAGAAGAAAGCAAACCTTATTCTGGGACAGCTTGTCACCTAGGAATAACATATGAGTGCAATTCATAGGGAAATTGTCTGGCTATTACAATCGAATAATAATTACATTAAGAGTTACAAAATATATGAGAAATCTCCTAAAAATATACAAATTACGTATACTATTGTACTATATATTACATTAATGTACATGTTTTGCATTTGCTTTGAAGATTGAAAATTCAGGAGGTAAAGAAATAGATGTTAAGAGATAATTCGAGGAGCATTTTGTATTGAAATGGAAAATAAATTGCATAAAGAGGAATTCCTACCTAATCATGTATACCGTTGGTATATATTTGTATTGCTTTCGAATAATGTGGAGGAGCACCATGGAGTTTGAAAATCATATTTTGCCGAACTTCAGGAAAAGTATCGTGAGGATATTTTGTGAAAAATCTAAGTAATTCTCATTATTCAATCTGTTGGACAAACTGTGATTTTTCAAGTTTTGTGGAAAGTTGTGATATTTTTGAAGTTTTGTGGAAAGCTGTTTTTTTGCCGATAAACGGGAAAAATAATGTTATCGTTGAAGTAAACAATTTGTAACTTCCCTAAATAAGGTAATGAGAAATCGCGTTTTTCGCGAACTACAAGCTGTTCTTTAAAACCGAAGTTTCTAAAATTCAAGGTTACATGTAAATGCTGCTTTATAAAAATTTAGATAATGCTAAATCTGGGTAAAATGTGGGCAAAGTTCATTTGTGAAAACTATGCTAAATATATCAAAGGATTTCAGATTCATTAAAATGAAATCTGGGAGATATTACTGCTTTTATGTTAAAAACGTGGTTTTCTCAAAAAAGTCTTGGATTTATCGTATATCTGCAACGGATTAGAAAAGAAAGGTGAGGTCTGCGGCATTTTTCTACATTTTTGATCTATTTTCACCCAATTTTTTCTTTCTTTACACTAACAGGTACTCACTATATATATTTATGTGTGTGTGTGTGTGTACATATTTATACTCTGATGTCACTTCATCTCAGTTTAAGTAGCTGACCAAAGGAAAGAATATTTTAATTAAATTACTTTTAATAAAATATTCTGTTGACTAGAATAGTAATATTGTGTAACTTATATTGCAATTATTATTTTTGGAATTCTAAAAGTCAACCTTCCATTCGACTACCATTCAAAACAAGAAAAGCTGCACTGATAGTGGCAAAAATACGGGAGAGAGGTTCTCCGTTTCGACATTAATATTAAATTTACCATACATCTAGATTTGTTATGAACAGTATCATTTTAAGTTATATATAAATCTAAATTTGACGGTGGTTAAGAACAAGTTACTTAATACAGATTATCAAGGCCTAATACCCTGTGAATCGACTTCGGCGTTTGGAGACCCAACAGCCAATATAAAGTGGGTACTGTATATTGGGGGAAACCTGGTGGTTGAACTTGCTTACTGACCACAAAACTCTATGGAGTTGTAGTGGCACAGGTGTTTTTTTTTTGTTTTTTTTTAGTTAAATAAATCAACGAAAAAAATAAAACAAATATATTGTAATATTTGGGGAATATTGTAACATGATAAATTTAAAAGAAAATTTCTTAAAAAAAACTTAAGATATATCGGTTTTTCGATATTTGTGTTCACATACATACATACCGTCTGTGGGTTTATTCAGAGCTGGGAAAATTTCTTAATGGAATATCGACATTTTTCTTATGATAGCCATCACTACTTTTTTTGTTAAAAAATTCGATAAATTGACTATTCTTACTTATTATCTGTAGAAACCACACTTTATCTCCTTTTAATTCACTTACAGAGATTATTCCTTGTTCAAGCGAAGTCACCAACACTCAGTTACTGACATTACTTAAAGTTGAATTATAGTTGAGAACACGACAGTTTCGTAACTAGCATGCCCCCGGGCCACTGAGGAGTGGAGAAGACCTTTGTGCCGGCTGTAGAGAGCAAAGAAGAGCCCGATGACTGATTGCCAAGGACTGGAGGGATCAATGAAGCGGGAGCCCATTGAGGGAGCGTGTTGCTGCAACTAGTGGCGCAAGCCGCACGCCTTCCCCTCTCACCGCTAAATGCCACGGGTTCAGCCCCGACCATTGTGCCGTCTAACAGCCAGTCTAAATCATTACAATTATTTTTCAAGCCTTTGTAGCTCGCCTTACATAAGCTACAATATTCAATCAGCCTTAGGCTTCCAGACTGCGACAAAACAGTCCGTAACAACATGTCAAAACAATAATGCTCCATTGAATTGAGAAGATGTGTTGCCGTGCTCTATCCTCTATAGGGGAATTTCGGTCGCAATAGGCATCCGACTCTTTTGAACTGAAAATACTAAAGTTACGCTAAGCAAAATACACTTGTGTTGGGCTATAAAATAAGTTTATATCGTTTTTCAATAAGAGATTAAATCCTTCTTATGTTTTGATGCAATAATTATTTTGTCAATAATGTTCACATACTTATTCAAGGCATTGGTTACAGTCGAGATTGCGATATGCGGTACGGAATGAAAAAGGAAGAAAGTAAAGTTCATAATATGCAATATAAAGAGACTAATGAATTACTTCATAAGATTCGTTTTCGGGGTATATTTTCTTTCCTACATTAAGGAAGTGTGAGTAAGAAAATCAGTGACTTTCTTACTTATACTTTAAGCACATCTGCACTGCCTGGAAGCAAAGTATAAAAAGTCAGTCATTGTCATTCATTAAATGAGCGTCTAACAGGTAATAATGAGTCACAATTTGTGACAATATTAGAGATTCTTGACTTAATATGGGAAATACAAAAGAATGAGAATATGATTATTTTTATTTGGACTCCATCCATTGAGTTATTTTAGGAAATGAAAGAGCTGATTTAGCAGCTCAGTCAGCTAGTGACGATGATAATGTTAAAACATCAATCTAATTCCTAGGGAAGACAGGGAGACGTGTAAAATGTTTGATTCAAGTGGGGAAAGTCTGGGACTACAAATACTTCTAAATTATCAGTAGTAAAGCCAAACTGCTCAACACATTGGCAAACAGGTAACAGGATATCCGGGAAATAGGAAACAGTTTTGTTCCGGCTAAGAATCGGCCATTGCTAATTCTCAAATGGCTACCTTCTCCGCGGCTTGGAGGCCCCTATTTGTGTTAACTGTCAGTAAAATACAGGACAGTAAAACTCATATTAATAGGCTACCAACAGTTTTCATCTGTAAGAGAGAGACTCAAAATTCCACATACACTGAAAGAAGATCTTCAGGATGATGAAATGTCAGTGCCATCAGGGCAAGTATAAAAAATAAAGACGAACTGCCAATGGTCCTGAAGAGTAGAGGCAAACCAAAAATTTAAAATTTAAAAAAAGTAAGAAAATATGAAACTTCGAAAATATAACACACTAAACAACACGACACAAGTTGAAACTGTAGAATATGATGTTTACATGTGGGTTATAGAAAATAGCTATCGATAACTGGAAATCGAAGTGAAGCCTCGGATCTCGCTGGTTGATAGTAGTATTGAAATACAATATTGTTAAGTTTTGAATATATCTATGCATATCCATCATAAACAGTGAATAAAAAAAAAATTAAAAACAATTTCAAAAATGTGATTTTGAAATGTTAGCTACACTATGAAGATTTGGGTACTCTCTTAATGCTGATGCAAGCGAAGAGGAAATTCCAAATCCAGTCGTTACTTCACAATAAATATGATTGTCAAACATTAAAAAGAACTGTTTGATTTCAATAGTATGATAGTATTTTACTTTAAAGGGAAGTTTTTTTGAATAGGATAAAATGACTATAACTAAGTACCGGGCGAGTGGAAGTGGTATAAAATTAGCCCCCACTAATCATAACCAAGCAACTTATCCTCGTATAATTAACTGCATATTTAAATAAAACGAACCTGGTCAGCCTTGTTTTAGTGAATGGAAACCGTGAAACCTGGTTTCAGTTTTCCAATTACCATTATTCAAAATATCTTAAATTATAACTAATATATAGGTTGTAAAATTAAATGTCAGAATTTGTCTTTTCATAAAAGGTCACAAAACTTAAATGCTCTTTTAAGGTCTTTCCTAACTTTTGAATATCATCAGTTAAATATCAGTTTTGTTAATCTGTCTTCGTTCATTCTGTACAAATGTCCAAGAGACATCGATCTCCTCTTCCGCATAATCTCTGAGATTCTTTCCAAATTCTAATAGACTTCTTAGTTGCTTCTCAGTTTCCATCCTTATTCAGCCTGCACTGCACCCATGAATCTTCCTTAAAATTCTTCTTTTCAAGACTTCCAGCTTTTAGAGTCTATAGTTCATCGACAGACATTCACTGGCGTAGAGACATTCTGTTTTGACGACGGTGTTGTAGTGCCTTATTTTGGCATTCCAAGAGATGCACTGTTGTAAATATTTTTTGACAATCCGTGAGTTTTTCCATTTTTAGAATGCAATCTTCAACAGCTACTTTTTCCAATCCATTCTCCTATATTGTTTCACTAGGTTATTCATTGTTGAAAGTGGAATTTCAGTAACAATTCCTAATATAGATGACATCAAAGGAACAATTATTAAAAGCTTTTAGATGTAGAGCTCTCCTAAAATTAAGTATTGTCTTAACATTATACAGTTGAGGAAAACAATTTTTATTTTCAAAAGAATAAAATAACAAATAAATAAAGAGCTGCGTTTGAAGTCTTCAGGTACGATCTAAATGTGATGAAGACAAAGAGCGACGAATAGCATCAAGTATCTTTTAAAGTATACGAATTAAAAAATAAAATAAAATTTTATAATGTCATAACAAGATCGATGATGATGTTGATGAGTTTAATATTTACATTATTTCTTTAATAAGTCCTTAACGAATGTGTTTATACTCGGCGTGTAGTGAGGAGAATGTTTTGCAAGCTACACAGCAAGCAGCTGGTTTAATTGGTCTTAAAACAAGTTTCATCACTGGCAAGCACGTGCGATAATAGGATCCCTACCTCTCTCTAACTGCAATTAAATAGGGACCTACAGGACTAATTGCATGTAAACCTAACCTAGATACGACTGAATCCATTTTGTATTGGATACGTGATGCTCAGCCGATCACGATTATCTGGCTGATCCTATCGGTGATTAGCTAAAGTTGCTCTGGTGCATTATCTGTATGATAAGAGGAAATGTGCACCCGGTGATGGAGGGGATATTAGAGGTGGGGCTGGATATAAAGAATTATTATAGAATACTCTAAATGTAGTTTAGCTCATAATTGATTCATTTTGAAATCTGGAGTAATCAATAAGAATGTCCATAAATAGATTACATAAAACAAATCGGTTGATCATGATTAAGTAGAGAAGGCGATTGGAGGTGCGGTCACTGAAAAAGACTATGAAATAAAATCAATTTATTTTATAGACGTTTTGGCTTACTAATTCCAAAAATATATGGCCAGAAGTACGCGTATTTTATTAAAATTTAAAGGTTAGAGTCCTGGCAATGGCCAGTTTCTTAACTTACGGGCTGAGTGTCTGGGCTTCTGGCGGTCTCCCAGCCTGGACTTCAACAATATTAGGGACTTATTGTAAGAAGAATTTCGATATTCTATAATGACTAGTTTTCGAGTTGTAAATTTTGATACAGTATATATTGGTGACCACAGATATGCATGTCGTAATTTTTTTAATAAAGTGCTTAAGTATTCCTATCACGTTACAATGATATTCATGTTCAGTTATTCGTTTGAAATAATTTATTTTACAACTTTAATAGGAACAAAGTTACTTCAAATGATCATAATTTAAAAAAAAAAAAAAAGTTTATTATGAACCTATTTTTTTATTAAAAACTTTCCCATATTTAAACTAACTTTAATTTTTAGTTTTTTAATTTTATTTTTAAATACAGTTCCGTATTATATTTGTTTTAATATAAAGAAAACAATTGTTAGATGTGATTTATTTCAATATTTAAAAACGAACGGAATTATTTCAAATGTTTAAATCTTTAAAAAACTTTATTATGAATTAAACAGTTGGCAGAAGGTACATATGCATAGTCATTAATCAATGTTACGAGATAAACAATTTAACTTTCTCATAACTTCCTACTTAACATTTAACTCTCCCTTACTATTATTACATTTTAAACTTTTTTTTTTTTTTCATTTACACCTCTCTTCAAGCTGATTACATGATAAATAAGAGGATGGCACGTAAAACATGAAGGGGATCACTACCCATTCTCCAGACTCTTTTTTTCCTTATTTAAACCAATATCATTAGGTTTTGTTACTTTTTTAAAAGTACATACAGAGGTATGCGGTAGTTTTATTAGATAGAGAAAACGACGTACAGTTATAGATCAGTTTTGTTTATGTTTATTGTTGTTATATGAACGAATTGAACATTATGTCTATTACATTTGTCCTAGAGTAAGGCAGACAGTAATATCATTCCAATAAATGCTCTTTTCAATATAAAAAATAATAAAATAAAGAATAGATAAACTAGATAAATCAATTAAAAAGATAATTCTAGATAAACAAGAAAAAGAAATGGAGAAAATCAAAGATATAATAATAACCAACATATGAAAATAACCGTATATTCAACAAAGATTTAGGAGTGAAACTAATAATTCACGCAGAAAATAGTCTAAAATAACATATTTATAAGTCTTTAGAGCAATAATAAAAAAAAAATTAATGTAGATAAATCAACATTAAAGGGATTTCCAAAAAAATTAACACGTGAAGTTTAACTTTAAACTTTCAAATATATTCTGCCTTGACTATTCATATTGTCTAATAAACGATGACATATACCAAATTTGACAATATGTTATTCGTTACTTGGAATGTCAGCCAGCCCTAAACCATACAGACTAACCATGAGTTGTCCGTTTGTCCTTATGATTATATATTTCATTTGTATATTGATATCCGTTGTGCATTTAAGCTACAGATTAAAATATTACGCCGAAATGGAAAATATGAATGTACATACTTTTTACAAAAAGTTAAAAAACTAAAACAAATTACTCTTTTAAGAATATTTTCTTACGTTCCTGCTGGAAACAAATTTAAAATAGAAATATCGGAAATATTTTTTTTGGCTATTTAATCAAGCACCTGGATTGGTTTAGAACATTGGTTTCTAACGATTAATAAATATTTTATTTTAGACTATTTTCTACGTGAATTATTAGTTTTCATTAAATAGTTATTATTTATTTTTCTATTTTTGTATTTCTATTTTTTTTTTAAAGATTATTTTCATGTAAATCGAGTTTTTATTATACCTTATTTCAATCTTTAATTTACTGACCGTCCATTTATTTTTCTTGTTATATTTTTGATTTCTTGACTTAAAAACCAAAATTTATATATATACAGGGTGAGTACCTCTTAGCGTAAATAACAAATAGGTGAAACTAAATCAAAAATGTAGAAAAATGCCGCAGACCTCACCTTTCTAATCCAATTCGTTGCAGATATATGGTAAATCAAAGACTTTTTTGAAGAAACAATGTTTTTTACCATTTGGTTTAACTATTTTCCAAATTTTGACCACATTTTCGGATTCAGCATACCATTTCCTATAAGAGCAGAGTCATGTAACCTTGAATTTTACAAACTTTGGATCTAAAGAACAGCTTGATCTTCACCTTACTCAGGGAAGTTAGAATGCCTTATATTACTTCAAAGTTCACCGTTTTTCTAAAAACCAATCCTCAAAACTGCAAATCTCACAAAAACTTACAAATGTAATCAGCTTTAGAATGATATGTTAAAAGTAATGATTCTGTTTCGATTCTATGGAGAAATTTACTTTTAAAACCCAAAAAACACGGTGTTCTCATTTGGCATACAAATCAGTTACTTGTGTAAATAAAACATTTTGACAATCCCTTAATGGAAATGTGCATTTTTAACATTCTTCATTGGAATAAAAAGCAAAGAAAAAAAATTATGGTTTAATACAAAATAAAGGAAAACTGTCAGTAAAGCCGCACCAGAAAAAAGGATCTTATTTATTACATTTATTTATTATTATTATTTAGGATTTATTTGATTAGATTTACAATCTAATGTTTAAAATCCAATGATAATGAACATAGACCTCAATTTTGTCGTTAGCTTCTGAATGCAGATTGTGTTGAAGAATACTACTTTTTTAGGTGAATTTTATTGGCAGATGAGTCTGTTTTTATAGGGGAAGGCATTTCTGCCTATCCATGCATATCGTTGGTTTATATTTGTATTGCTTCTTTTTTCTATTAAGGAATTGTCATAATGTTTTATTTACACAAGTAACTGATTTGTATGCCAAATGAGAACACCATGTTTTTTCGTTTTCAAAAGTAAATGTATCCATAAAATCGAAATAGAATCATTACTTTTAACATATCATTCGAAAGCTGATAACATTTGCAAGTTTTTGTTAGATTTGCAGTTTTGTGGATGGTTTTTCAAAAAATGGTGAGCGTTGAAGTAATATAAGGCATTATAACTTCCCTAAAAAAGGGGAAAACCAAGCTGTTCTTTAAATCCCTAGTTTGTAAAATTAAAGGTTACATGTGCTCTGCTGTTATAGAAAATTTAATACTCAATTCGAAAATGTGGTAAAAGTTTGAAAACTATTTAAACAAAACGGAGATATTGCAGCTTTTATGGTAAAAAACGTGATTTCCTCAAAAAATCTTTGATTTATCGTATATCTGGAACGGGCTGGAATATAAAGGTGAGGTCTGCGGCATTTTTATACATTTTTAATCTAGTTTCACCCAATTTTTTTTTTTTTTTTTTTTTTTTTTTTACTAAGAGGTACTCATTCTGTATATATATATATATATATATATATATATATATATATATATATATTCTGTTCTCTGATGTTTCAAAATTCTTTGTATGTTCTTTGTACTGAATGTTTAACATTTGAAAGTCTTCAAATAAAAGTATTCCAGTACAAGTGGTAAATAATTCAATAATCCTTTTGTAAGCTTATATACTAGTATATGTACATGAAGTGAAAAAAAAAGGAATAAACTTTTAAGTTATAAAAAATAATACCAATTATACAAAGAATATATAATAATAGAGATAAAAAATATTTCGTCGTATAGAAAGCAATTACCTTCGCGACTTATTTTAATTGCTGTTTTTAATTGCAGCAGTTAAGAGGACAAAATATAGCAGCACTAAGCCCCACTTTAGAATAGTTGCATTTTAAATTATTCCATCATAAAAAGATATATATAAAAAGAAATAGGCCCTTTCCCTCCGCCTGAGTTGCGACTGACTTTCTAATAAATTGGACAAATTACACGAAGCCACAACCTTATGATTTCGCCTGACATCTGCGCCACCTTCGCAACACCTTGATGTTTATGAGCCTTTTATAATCTATTTAGATGAATTACAATTATTGATTATTCAAAAGAAATTTATTGTCCTTAAATGTAATTTTTTATGTGTAAGAGGTTTTATTATGGCCATTATTTATTTATTTGTCGTAAAACCATTTGTATTAGTATTATTTTTTTTTTTTTATTCCCATCTAATTTTTTTTTTTTTTTTTTCATTTTCTCGGCTAAAAATTTCATTCTTGTTTAGATGTTTAACTCCCAAATTAGCAAATAAGTCCGTTTGGTTTTTGAGGGTAAAATAAAACTGTGTGTATAATAGACATAAAACTTATTTTAATCTACAATATATTCACCATTATTTAGAGTAACATGTTCCCATCTTTCGACCAAATGCATAATTTTCATAGAACGTCTGGGATTTATTGTTAAAAAGCTGATCCTAGAGGTTTTAGATGTCCTGTTCGTTTTGGAATTGCTTTCCATTCATGGAGTTCTGCAGAGACCGGAATAATTGGTAATCACTTGAAGCTCTGGTAAATACGGAGGATGGGGCAAAAGGTCCCATCCAAAGCTTAACAATTTATTGCTAGTTACCTACGAGGTGTGGGGCCTTTCGTTGCCATGGTGAAAAAAGAACCCCTTTCGATTTGTCAGTTCTAGTTTTTTAAATTATTTGATCAAAATTTGTTAATTGCGAACAGTATTCATTTGAAATTGTGACAGGTGCGTTCGGTTAAGGAAACATCTCCATAAACATATTTTTTTATAGGCTTCTGCAGCACGGTTATCTTTTTAAAATAAATTAATATCGGCAAAATATACCGATAATGAATGATGTTTTTTTCCATGTTCACAGTGCAATAGCAATCACAATACTAAGCTAATTTAAACAAGATTTTGCAGAATTGTTTATCGACATATTACAAACAGAGTAAACAATCCATCCTAGGGATTAATTCATCAAATAAGGAATGCACCATAATGATATAAAAATATACAGAGCATAAAGTACTGATTTGCCATCCCAATTCTTTAAGCACGGCACATTCAATTTATTATTTTTTAAAAATAAATAAAAGGACGACCAAAAGAAAATTAAAGTCACGAAATTTTAAATTATTAAGATTTATTACAGTTTTGCGTTAAATGAGACATATCCCTCAAGAATATATTCAATATCATCATTAGATCTAAAACCCATTGAATGCAGATGTAATGAACACAAGAAGCAGACATACACCGATTAATTATTAAGTTCGTAAATTTAAAATTTCTTGTTAATTTTTTTTTAATATTCCATACTTTTATTTAAATAATTTTTAGTTTTTAACTGTCCTAATACGTTCCATATACCCTGGTTTCTTGTATATAGCGACTTAAACACTTAATAAGGAATGAAAATTTTAGCCGATTAAATGAAAAATCAATGTAGATTTTTTTGCTTGTCAGTGTATGTACAAAATATTGCAATTTGATTTATATTGACTGCAAAAATTATGAACAAAAGTTCAAATAATTTTAATGATCACCATGTTTGGCTACACAATCAGGATATACTTTTAGCGTTAGTATTAATTTATTTCTCAAGCGTTTCATGAAAATGTTTTTAAACAATAAATCTTAAATAAAGAAAAGAACCCCACACCTCTTTGTTCAGTTTCAATAGTTAATAATACAAAAGCCAAAGATATTTTTAAACTCGAAAATTTATTTTCTGCTCTAATTTCAGTGGAACCAAAAAATAAAAACAATGACATCCCCATGTGTACCAACTGTCAAAGATTCGGTCACACAAAGAATTATTGTCGTCTAGAACCTAGGTGCGTTAAATGTAAGGATAAACATCATTTTTCAAAATGTCCCCTCAAATTCACCGATAAGCCATATTGTGTAAACTGTAATCAAGCAGATGCAGCTAGCTACAAAGATTGCCCCATATTATCAAACAATAAAAAACAAAAACCAACTCACCTGCCGTTCCAAGCAATATCGAAAATAAAAATGAAGAAACCCCGTCAAATCGTAAAACATTTCGTAAAGCCACACCAAATATTCCGTATTCTTCTGCTTTATCACCTGAACAACAACCACAAGAAAAAACTAACACTGAAGACAACAGTGAAAACATATTAACTGCTATTACGAAAATAATTATTAATGCTATAAAACCTTATTTCTCGCAAATAATGAAACTTTAAGCTCGTTAGTAACCTCCTTCTTTACAAATGGGCCTTAGTGTAAACAACAGCCCATCGACTGTTACTAATTCCTTTCCCACCCGTTATAATAAATATGTTTTATTTTCATTATATTTGCTGCATTCCTAATGTTTCTATATTTTAATTTTAGTATGGCCTCTGAAATAAAAAAATTAAATCTTTTAAAACTGGAATGCTTATGGTATTTTTTCACAAAAAAAGTGAATTTAAAATATTTCTTGAATCAAACTCCATCGATATAGCCTGTATATCTGAAACACATTTATCAAGTAATATTAAATTTAATATACCAGGATATATAGTTTTGAGAAAAGACAGGAACAGCTCGACAGCCTCTGGTGGAGTAGCTCTAATCATCAGAAATAATATTAGCTTTTCCGAAAATATTATTCTCAACATTTTTAATATCGAATTTATATCCATCCGCCTGAACTCTACTCCCAGCACTATTATCACAGCAGTATATAAGCCTCCAAATAAAAAGCTTAGAGAAGAAGAAATTCTTAAATTATTACCTCCGAATGAATTTACTTTAGTATTGGGTGATATGAACTGTAAACATATCTACTGGGGGTGTCGTAAATCAAACTCGAATGGTAGCAAATTACTAGACATTTGTTCTAGAAACAATATTCAAATTACTGCACCTACCTGAACCTACATTTTTTTAGAAAAGGGTGTACGCCTGACATATTAGATATTATGCTATCAACAAATATCAGCCTACCTGTAAGAACCAAAACAATAGCCGCTCTAAATTCGGACCACATCCCAATATTAATTCAGTTCTCAACCGAAACTCCTGAAATTATCACTCGGAGTTCCATGATCAAAGGATTCATTAACTGGGATACGTACAAACAATTGATAGAAGAAAATATTTGTTTGAAAAAAAAATTCCTACATGAACATGAAATTGATGAAGCCATAAAACAATTTACTGAAAACATATCAAAATGCATAAATGAGTCTACAGTAAAGAAATTCCACAAAAAAAGAAGCAGTTTTTTAAAAAACGTTCCAAATTCTATTCTATCAAAAATTCAAGAAAAAAATTCTGCTAGAAGACAGTGGATACGAACTAAAAATCCAAATTTTAAAAAAATATGGAACAAATTAAGAAAAACTGTCAAAATAGAATTGGAAAAAATTCACTTATTCACAATATAAAAATTATGTTACAAACCTGGATCCAAATGATCAATCCCTATGGAAGGCTACGAGACGTCTGTTAAACAAACATGGAAAAATTCCAAGCCTATTAGAAAATGGTGATTTCATAACTAGCGATGTGGAGAAAGCTGAAGCCTTTGCAGACTATTTTGAAAAAACATTTTCTATCCCTACAAGTGAAATAGGTCCGTCAAGAAGAAATTTAGCATATGATGAGATAAATGAATTTGTATCAATACCACTAGCGACAGCTCAACGTCCACTGGAATTTACAACTCCGAAAGAAATTTTCGAATTTATTACAAGACTTAAAACAAAAAAAAAGTCCTGGTCATGACATAATTCCAGCTATTGCCATTAAACAATTACCGAGAAAAGCTATCATTTTAATAACTTCAATTTTCAATAGTTGCTTGCGGACTGGTTATTTTCCTGATTATTGGAAAAAGGCTGAACTGGTAGTTATTCACAAGCCAGGGAAAAACGTCAAACAAATCAGCAGTTACAGGCTATAAGCCTCTTACCAATATTAGGAAAACTTCTGGAATCAGTTATAAAAAGGCGCCTAACTTCATTTTTTCAAGATATAAACATTATTCCAGATTTTCAATTTGGATTTCAGATCAGTCATTCTACAGCACACCAACTATCACGATTATCAGAATTCATAGTAAATGGTTTCGAAATGAAAAAAACATACATACTTGTCACATTTTTAGATTTTCAACAAGCATTTGACAAGGTATGGCATCAGGGTCTTTTATATAAACTTAAATCAATAGGCACTCCAAAATATCTATATGATATTCTACATTCTTTTCTCAATAACCGAACCTTCACCGTTAGAATAAACAATACAATCTCAACCACCAGACCTATCAATGCCGGTACTCCACAAGGATCAGTTCTATCGCCCATCCTCTTCAACTTTTATCTTCACGATATCATCCAATCGTCCGAAACCTCCATAGCTATGTTCGCTGATGACACGGCAATTTTTTCGCAACACGAAAATATAACAATAGCTAGAAATACCCTTCAAACTCACCTTAACGAACTAGAAAAGTACTTCGACAAATGGATGATCAATCTAAATATTCAAAAATGTATTGCGAAAATTTTTTTACCCTCAGAAGACCAACAAACCCTCCTGAACTGGTTCTAAACGGAAACAGACTTCAGTGGAATCCATCTAATGAGGCAGTAAAATACCTTGGTGTTCATTCATTTTCTATAGTAAATTATAAATGACAAATTTAATTTAATTACAAATGATGAAGTGTTTAAGTTTTTTTTTCTTATTATTTCTCAATTTTAGTTTTTTATTCTTCCTACAGTAATCATCCTAATGTATTTTATAGTATTATTTATTACATTTTCTTTTTTTCTTGTGTAGTTATATATTGTTTATATTTATTTTTTTTAAACTTGATTTCTTTATTCTAATGTTTATTATACGTATTGTCCTCTGTATTACTCATCGCCGTCGATTGAGACAGCTTATTACTATTCAATAAATAAATAATTGATATTATATATATATATATATATATATATATATATATATATATATATATATATATATTTTTTTTTTTTATGATAAATGAAAACAACAAGAAATGATGGAATATTATGTCAAGAAAAATTAATTAAATTATTCTTTGAATTTCGAAGACCTTAAATACGGATCAACGGAAAAAAATACACAAAAATAAGTGTTATTAATGATAAAACTCAGTGATCTTGTGAGATATGCAAAACATGGTTTTGAAATCGTCAAATATCACCACTCATCCATTAAATTAAGGAATTCGTTCAACTTTCTCTAAAAATACTGTAAATATAAAATGGAAAATTTTGATTCTCTACTATTTATGAAACATAAAATTAATGAATCTACGTTCTGATAAAATGTTTTCAGAACCCAACATAACTTTTGGGAATTCTCTCTGTGAAGTATTATCCTCTACGGGTTGTTTGTTTTAATACCAACAGCAATATTTCATGTCCTCACTTCCTATGATGATTTCTGTTTTCTAAAAGACGTATCGTATAATTTTCGGGGCAGTTACGGCCCACCAAGTGAAATTTCTGACAACCCACAATCTGTTAACACCACTCTACGTCCCTGGTGTTGAAAATACTTTATCATCGTCACCTAGCAGTGGTAAGCTGAAGGGACACGTGGAGCATTTTTACCAACACGATAACATGAAGAATGGCCATGAGAGAGTGAAGGTGTTATTGTTAAAACTGCGAAGACCATCCATCATGCGAGAAAATTGCAGAGCGGACGGCCTTAAGGATCCCCTGAAGAACAGTGCATTAGGAAAGAGCTGGATGTAGGACGATCTATGGAAACCTGGAGGCCTGGAGGCGCTGGAAGATTGAAAGAGGCTCTCGGCCATCTGTTCTTCACTACCAGGCATCTCTACATCATACCTAGGTATGGAGCACCATCTGGGTATAACTGCATGACATATGTATCATTACAGCCCCATCTACCGCCAGTATGTTATAGAGCCCGATGGAATTAATGGTGATTGACTCCTATCCGACTAGAGATCTCTAGTTTGCCAATAAAAATTGTAGCAGATACTTTCCATAATTTTATGGACAGTGATTTTTGTATTTATAGGTTATGTGTGACGTTTCAGGATATTATGACACTGGATTGTGTAGTCATATACTTTTAGAAAATTATAACATAGGCAAGTTGACTTTCCGAATTGGATAAGCGCAAATCGTAAAACTTTTCAGGAGATACAAAACATAGTACAACTAGAATACTTTCAACAGTTAAAATTCACTGCAGGCCTTTATACAAATAATTTACTTACTATTTATGAGTTTCTAAGAAGTAAAAAAAAATATTAAAAAAAAAATAATAAAAAATAAATAAATAAAAAATAAAAATAAAATAAAATAAAATAGAGAGTGAAAACACTTTTCACTCAAATGTGTAAATATTGGATTGTGGTAAAGAAATAGCATACAAAACTATGATTTCAAAAAAAAAAAAAAATATTTCTCTCTCTAGAATGACAGCTGAGAAAAGAAAATTAACGTGATTTTCATATTCCTATAGCTTATCGGTGAACTATAACTGTAGTTTTGCACTATTTTTGGTCCTTACTACCCACACAAAAATCGGTATTCAAATATGTGAGTTACAAGTCAAAACGTCTCCTTATAAGGTGAAACCAATATATCATATACAAACTATTTATCATTATTATTTTCAGTTATTTACAACTGTAAAAAATATTCTCTATTAAATGTCTGATAGCGAAACTGTCGGTAAATGTTTGAACCGAGCAACAACAAAAGAACAGGAGTGTATCAAAATGTTAGATTTTTGAGTGTGATAAAAACTATTAACATTTTAACACTAAAAAAGCAAGTAAAAGAAATTTCTATGGCAAAATAGTTATATTTTTTATAACAGTTTAAAAAGTTTACCCTTGAAGTAAAAGTCATTTAAGAATCATATAACTGTGACCTACATTTTCCTTGAGTTAAACTTGTTGGCATTTAACTGATAAATTATCAGGCTGCATTGCCCATATTTTTCAAACTACAAACTTGTTTTATTAAATTAATATTTTCTGGATGAAAAAATCTTAGTATATTTTATAACGAACATATCTTGAAGGACAGCCGAGATCTGTCAGAAATTTGTTAGCGCTTTGGGATGACAAGATAACTGATTACATCGCCGCTTGCCGAACGCACTACTAAGATTTTTAATTTTGGACAAAACTGTAACATGATGAGCGGTATCCCGAACAGCATTGACATTAGAAATAATACAGCGATCAAATTTTTGTCACAGCTCATGCATTTTTATAAATTAGATCAATTTCCGAAATTAGCTACTTCAAAATGATTTACAAGTACAAATTTATAATATTTTGATAACTTAATGATTCTATTCTGCTTATCTATCAATCAAAGCTTTTAAATTTCTGTTGATCAGGCATGAAACAGTCCAAAAAAAAAAAAAAAAAAAATTACTTAGCATCAATCTCCTAAATCGATTACATATATTAAAATAATTATTTAAATTACATGTATGTTTCTTATTTTTCAATTACCTTTTCTATATTTTTTTTTTAAAAATTGCAGAATTATATATATAATATATTTTTGTTTTTTATCCGATTTGGCGACCTTAGGTCATAAACCAGACCAAATACATTGAACCGCCAGTATTCGAGGTCTCCCAATCCCCTTCTTGCAATTCCCTCGCCGCCATTACCTCCTTAACTACTTGAACCTATGTTTTCCTTGGGCGGCCTATTTTTCATCTTTCTTCCGGGATGTAGTGGACGTACCGGGCCATAGCAGCTGTTTGGTGTGAATGGTGTGGGCTATAGTGTTTTTCGCCTTAACGATATTTCGTATGACAGTTACTTATTGAATTAGTTAACCTTTGAAATAATTAGTTACCCTTTGAACCCTGGAAATGCGACAGCTTCTTCTCCAAAAATCCATTTCGACAGCATGTAAGCTTTGTGCATCTCTTGTTCCAACCACCCACATTTCCGAGCCATAAAGGATTACTCCTTCGAAAAAGGAGTAGAAAAAAAATTATATATAATTGTTTTAATTATTTCCTCAAATTTCACCTCTTAAAAATATATTACTGACAAATTATAATTAATTTCCGATAATTCAAAAATTTGAAAAAAAAAACTTCATAACTTTTGATTGACTGAATCAATTTAAATAAAAGTATAGTATGTTTTAGATGTTATTGCTTTGTTGAAAAAATTGAACATAAAACCGCACATAATATCAATAAATATAATTTTTTTTTTTTTTTTTTTTACTATTTTTTTTAAATACCTTTTTTTTTCTTTCAATTTCTTTACTCCATAGATTTTAGCAAAATATATTTTGGTTGTATGTTTAAACTAATGGCGTTATATGCAAACTAAGATTGCCAATTTTTTAAAATAGGTTAGTTCCCCGTTCTACTTTATTATGTTTAATTATATTTACAACTGTATACAATACTTACAATAAACATAATGTAAAGGAAATGTGCTGTAAAATTATTACAGTGAACTACTATAGAATTAGTAGCATATCAATTAATGCTCTAGAATGTTCCTAGGCCATCTTTTTAAACTCCTCGGAGTGTTATCTATCAAAAATATAGTGGTAAGAAATTTATGAGATTAGTGGGTTCGAGTGGGTACGTAGCTCTTCATGGAAGGATAGAACATATAGGACATTTAGATCGTTATGGAAAAGTTTATTTGTGACATAATAGAGAGCATTGAGGATTTTACAAAGGATTTTAAATTGTAAGGATTGGATACAGAAAGAATTAGAAGAGGATTTGGTGGGGCCCCTAAAGGTCAGCACAACACATTTAAATGAAGCTGATTACTGTAATATGTCTTTTGTAATTAATTGGGAGATTTGAACGCTTCTAGTAAATATTTTACTGGCCGAAATTGATAAGCTGTTTTTTGTTTGATATGCCTCGTTGAACCAATTTTAATTCTCTTTTCTAGAGAATTAAACTTTTAAGAGTTTAAATATTCAGTAATATTTACTGTTGGTTTGTCCGAACATTAACGAATGATTTTATGTTTAAACCAAAACCTGATATGATTATTAAAGAGATTATTTATCTCTTTACCATAACCAAAACCAGATACATTAGTTTTACTCTACGTCATAGTTTCGGCACTAATGTTTCATTAAATAAGATCCCATTAACCAGATCTGATACCGTGTGATATCTTGGTTTCTTCTTACAAGGAGAAGTTTTGACTTGTAACTCACAGATTCGAATGCCGATTTTTAGTTATTATTAGTTATTTAAAAGGACGTTTAGGCCGAAACCACGACGTAGAGTAAAAGTAATGTATCAGGTTTTGGTTTAAACATGAAATCCTACATTGGACAAACCAATAAAATAAAAAAAAATAAATAAAAAAATAATATATATATATATATATATATATATATATATATATATATATATATATATATATATATATATATATATATAAATAGATAGCGAAATAATCAGAGGTTGGGGGGCACTTTACCCATTATTTTCATCCTATAGCTTTTTTTAATTTCATTACTTAATTTAAGTTTATTTATTTATAGCAATTATCTAATCAATTTAGCTTTTGTTGAATAATTACGTTTATTTAATTGTTCTACTCAATAACCAAATTGCTCTGGATGATTCATGACTAGAGGCGTATTAAAACCATGCTATTCCTTATACATTCTCATATATTCTTGCTTCTCCCCTGACTGTAAATTTTATATAACTCTTACCTTTCTTGTTTATGAATCAAAAAGAAAAGAAAAGTATTTTGCTACCATTTACGCAGCTAATTATTTGCTCTAGAAACGTGGAAGTTATTCACGATGGTCTATACCGATATAAAAACAGCAGTTAATCGCAGGATATGTCCTAAGAGATCCAAAGTTCAAGTTGTGCTCAGAGGTCGCAGGGCAGAGGGGCGCGGCCGTTGCGCAAATGCGCACCAAGTTGGATGTTATCTCGGATATGTGTCAATTGCCTGTAGCTCCGATATCTGTCCGAGACCTGTTAACTCATCCGGTCTGAGGCGCAGATCCTATCGCTATGGCATTACAACCGAGATCACAACATCCTCCATCCCTGTCATACATAGATACATAGGTAATGTAAGAAATGTTTATTATTAATGTAATGATATATGGAACTGTATTGACTTGTAGATCCGAACGTTAACAACGGATTTATATTTCGAAACAATGTCTGTTGATGCTTGTTTATGTACAGCCATTTATCATCGAGGAACAGTCTCTTACTAGAGACACAATGCGCTACGGTTCTGAAGAGAATTAAATATAAAGCAGAAATATTGTGTGGGCCGGAGCGTAGATAAAAAGATAATACCATATCAAATGTTAGCCAATCGGCATGCTGTATTGCAAGAAAATGCAGCTAAGACTTAAATTAGATTTATATTTATTCCTCGGAAGCACGAGTACAAATACTATGCTGTTAAGATTATTTAAAATGGTGCAATATTCAGTATGTTGTATTTGCTTGTTTTCTGAAATTTCTGAAAAATTCTAATTGCGCTAAAATGGATACTTGGCCTTATTAAGATGCAAAACTAATTCAATTTTTCACAACACTAATTTAAACACAAAACCTAACACATATTTCTACCACAATATCTTCTTAAAAAACAATAATAAGATAGGAGTAGATATTGAAAAAAACTTTTCATATAATTTTCATAAAAGTAGTAAAGCCAAAAAGCAAAGAAACGAATGTTATCATGAACATCTGCCAATAAGTCCGAAAAGGTTCATGGCAGATTTATAGTTAAAAATCGTACTTTTTAGAATAATTGTTAACTCGTTTTCACGGTATTTGGATTATCTCCTTGTTCATGGCAACCACCGTTAAAGATGATTGATATCTGATCAAATATATTTTAAAATATAGAATATTAGTCATATAATACGATATACAATGACACGAATTTAAATTTCTCGAGAATTAATTAATTGATTAATGAACTGGAGAAAGTTAAATTAGCTGGTTATTAAATAAGTCTATTTTTGTAGTTAAATTTTTCAACAAATTTTTTTCTCGAGGAATTCCGTCCTATTTAAATATTTGGATATACTTAATACTGTAATTTGTCAATATCGATGTAAGCAAAAATGTACAATCATTTTTTTTTTTTTTTACGAAAATGTCTTTTGAGACCAAGCGAATATTTTTTATTTCTCATTTTCGCTC
Source organism: Euschistus heros (assembly GCA_003667255.2). Taxonomy (NCBI): domain Eukaryota; kingdom Metazoa; phylum Arthropoda; class Insecta; order Hemiptera; family Pentatomidae; genus Euschistus; species Euschistus heros. Next base: position 2,923,721 of record RCWM02000051.1, on the reverse strand, counting down.
TTATTTTATCAAAGTATTTTCTCATCATTTCTGCTTGCCTTCGCTTCTTTTCCTTCAACAACTTTTAATTATCATTAAAGGAACCTTGATTTCTTTTAATTCCTTTCCGTATTGTTCTATATCTAGGCAGTTTTTGAATGTTATTTTTATTTTTTCTGTTTCCTCTCTCACTTACATACCCTCCTACGCTCTTATATTCACTGTTTTTGTCAAATACTTTCCCCCATTCTTATTATGTACCCGTAGAATCTTTGTCTTCTGATTCTTTTTTCAGTTTCCAGGTCTTTTATCTACCTGTAGATTCCTTTACTTTTATTTCATTATTAAAATACTTAAAAATTAAATTAAATCCTTAAAAGTATTTACAAATTGAAAAATAATATAAATAATTGCAAATTTTTTTTTTTTTTCACATGTTCAAATTTTTCTAATTCAGCTCTAACTTTTTTATGTTGTGCCTCTAACTTTTATAAACTTTTCCAAGTAAATATTTATTATTTGATTATTGTAGTGTGTATAATTTTTTAACTATGTTGAAATGCCTTGATTTTTCCGGGAATTGTTTTGCCTGTTTCATATTGCAATTGCTGGCATTTTCATAATGGTAAAAAAAAAGTATGTAATAAATTAGTTTTAAGTGAATACGTTTCATATATTTATTTTTCTTTTACTTCTGATTATAGGTTTCATTGAAATAAAAATAATATATTAAGCATTTTAAACATCTGTATAGAGGTTTATTCAAGTAAACATTTTTTATTCATAATTTTTTTTTAATCATTTGGACGTATCCAGTATTTGATATTTTCAGCCCTGAAGAAGGCCTGGAAGGCATGTAGAAACGTTGGCGCTGGCGTAAAAATATTTTAACTATGATGTGTCCTTTTTTACTCCTTACTGCATTTCAGAGTATCTTTTTTATTAAATATATTATACAGTCAACTATACTACATTTATGAAAAATATAATAAATTATATTTTTTCTTAATAATTAAAATTTTTTTTTGTTTTGTGATAGAAAATAAAATAATTTTATGCGTGTGAAATTGGATTTGTTTTTTAATTAAAATACATATATAACTCAACACACATCAGTTAATATAACGCTTAAAATACAGGATAGCCCGCAATGTAGGCTTGTAAGATTTTGGTCCAGGCAACGAAGGAAAAATAGTGAAAATATTTCATGTAGAAGCCAATATTGTGCCCCACAGTTGTAGGGGAAGGCGTTCTTAACAACATACTAAAAGTTCTGAGGGATGGTGGCTGGATCTAAGGGAGGAGGTCTTTAAAGATCAATTTCTTCAGGTTTTCGTCAATAACTCGAAAATGTTTCTACAAAAAGCTTTTATAGACTCTTTTGCTGGGATCAATGCTTTATTTTTTAGGGAGATATGGAGGGAGGGAAACTCGCACTTCCCCGGGACGACGCGTTTGTCGGTACTCTTTTGGCTATAACTCCACAACTATTCGTCTGATCTAAAATTTATTTTTTCTTCTGAAAACTGGGTAAATTTGCTAATAGATCCCGTAAAATTTCAATCAATTCCTGTAAAACACCCATGCTAGCACCCCACTCTTGCTCCACTCCACCCCTCAGTCTTTTTAGTATGTTTTTGAAAATACATTTCCCTACAACTGTGCCAAAATTGGCTTCCACATGAATTATTTCTGTTTTTTGGTCTTCTTTGTTATTCGTTGCCTGGACTAATTATGGCCTCATCAGGAGCTGCAGTAACCATCGTATGTATGGTTTGGTCTAAACCATATTCATGTATTCTGTTTAAATCAGACTATAAACCGCTAGAGCAGCACCCTTTGAATTGGAATTTAAAAAACGAAATTCAATAAACCGAAGGTCTCTAGTTCCGCAACTAGGTCCATCATTATTTCACAAGTTACCGCAGATTCCCAACACAGCTCCATCTACAGCAAGATCAAGGACCGGTCAACTCTCATAGCAGCAGTCATCTCAAGCAGCACATTCCAAAAATCCAAATAACAGTTCAGACATTATACGGCGCGTTACTCAGCAGGTAACGCTAATAATTATCTTTCTCAGTTAATTCATTTTTTGAAAGGCTTAAAAAACATTAAGCAGCCACTTCTTTAACTTTTGCCACAACTATTGGAGTTAACGCACCTTCATCATTAGAAATATGTATATTCACTTGTACATAGATATTCCATAGTTATAGATTCGTCAAAAAAACTATGTAATCTCAGTACTCCATTATCTTCATTGCGTACTACATCCGTTGCGTTTAACTAGAAACAAAGTTACACAACCTAAAAGTTAAAGAACACATTAATACAAAATAATCAATATTTTATAGAATTGTAACGGGGCTGAGTGGTGAAAGTTATGTTATCAGCTGGCATAATGAACAAAGAGGCAATGTGAAATGGATTCGCCACTACTGTAATGACTTTATAAACATTTTTTTTTCTAATTATTTTTTATTTATGTGACATATAATTTTACTTTTCTTTGGTAGTATCGTGTAATTTCCTTTTTAGATTATGCAGTAGCTAACCCATTTGATACCTTACCCCAGTTGACTACTTAACCAAAGTTTCGTTTGAAGAAATGTTTGCCTGGCTTGCGATTATATAATTATTAATTATAGGTGCTTAATAAATAATTATATTCGAACGTGTTTACCTTCTTTTCAGCCCCACCAATATATATATATATATTTTTTTTTTTTTTTTTTCTCTCATTTATTGATATTTACAACTGTATAAAAAAATATAAATCAAGTAAATGTGTTGACAGTGAATACAATGACATTTAAATAATTTGTGAAGAACTACTAAATAGTAGCAATTCTATATAAATCTACTATAAAAGGTCTCTAGGCCATCTTCTTTTCAGACGCCTCAGAAGATTATAGGGAATGCAGTGGGAAGCAGGTTGGGAGACTAGTGGTTATGGAGCTTACTATGAAAGAAAATGCATCTGGTCTGGGCTACCAAAATATTAAAACATCTTTTATCGTTGAAATATTTCCTTTTATTTTGGTATTGTTCAAGAAAAATATGTCTACCAAATACAGTGAAACTCCTATTACCTGCATTAATTGGGGCTGAAATTTATACGGGGTATTGAAATAAAAAAATAAAATGTTTTAACTATGCGTTGTATTGAATAATAAAATATATAGTTTAAATTAACTAGAAAAACACGCTTTTATAGCAAACCTAACTAAAAAGCTAAGTGTGATGAACAATTTGCAGCTGTCAGACGTTTTAATTTTTTGAGTTCAAGCTTCGAAGCTGATTTCCCTGTACTGTTCGTGTTTTCTTTCTTCAAAATCAACAAACAATTTTTTTTTTTTGACATAGAAGGAATAGGTAAATTTTTTCTTTCAAAATCCTATCTTGCACAAAATGTAATGATTTTCAACTTTTAGGATATAACATTTTTTCATTGAATTAGCCATTTCTGCGTTATAGGCTCTTAAACATAACGGAAAATAACTTTTTTAATGTTGGCAAAGTTCTTCGATGTTTGACAGTCGATTGTGGGACGTCTCTAAACGCCTTAATCAAATTCAGCTTAAAGGGGTGTCTTTTGACGCACGATTTAACTTTATTAATAAAACATTTTTCGATTGAAAGATATTTTCTATATTGTTTTCCGAAATCTAAAAAAGAATTCAAAAAGTTTGGGTTTTTTCCAAACATTTTCCCCTTATCAAATTTAGTTTCATTTTTGATATTTTATTCTCAAGACCTATCTGGACAATATAGAAAACGTAAAACCTACTTCCTCACCTTTTGCAGGACAGACCCCTATTTTTGGGGTGACTTAACTTGACTAAGTGAGAAATTGCAAATTTTCAAGTTATTAAGATTGTTGGAAATTGGTGAAAATTACGATGAAAGATTCCGTTACATACAGGTGAAGTTAATAAAAGCGTATTAAATTTTCGAGCTCCACTACACCATCCAATTCATCTCGTATCCAGTCCTTACAATCCAAAATCCTTAGAAAAATCCTCAATGCTCCTTACATCGTCACAAACAAACTTATCGACAAAGACCTTAATACACCTTACGTTTCTGACAGCTCAAACCAGATATCAATCCTTTCATAGCAAACTCCACAACCATTCAAATCCATTAGTATCACAACTTGCTTCTCATTCCATTCCAGATAACTTTCCGAGGCACCTGTAAAGAAGATGTCCTCGGGACCTTCTAATATAGTACTTTATTATATAGAACCTTTATAAGTGCTACCAATGTTATTGTCTGTCATCACGTTTACTTGATGTATTATATTTTTTATTGTATGTATAGTTGTAAATTTCAATAAATATTAAAAAAAATAAATTAAAATGATACAAATAAAAACATTTATATGATTATTTATTGTATAATGCAATGTATTAAAATTATTATCGGTATCTGTCACACGAATGAGTGGGTAATAATTTTATTCCATTCCACAGCACCGCTGCCCGAAAATGTAGTCTTAGCCTCCTCACTGGGCACTTGTTTCTTTTTCGTCGGTGTATTTGGTTAGTTCTCGTGACAATCTTTTCCAGTTGACATTTATCTTTGAGCTTTCGTGATGGTAATATTTAAATTAAAGAGACGTGAGTGGGTTATCAACCCACCGTCCTCCCGCCAGGTGGAGGGGCTGCCACCTCAAAGCTTCTCGAAGAGCTCTTCAAACCAATGCTATAACATAGGTGATGTGATCCTAGGGTAATAATCTTTATGAGGTATTAGTGGGAAAATATGTAGTGTTCTGTGTGAATGTAAATATTCTTGCCTATGTTTTCCCTTTCTTGAGAAGCAATAGCGAATAATAGTACTTGAGGATGAAGTTGCAGCTTCCCAACGCAGGTAACTGTTTTATAATACAACTAATCCAATAAAATAGAATGTCTTACAATATAAAATCCATTTATATAAACAAATATAGTCTCTAATATAATTATGTAACGGAATCCTTCATCGTAATTTTAACCAATGTCCCGCAATCTGATTAACATGAAAATTTTCGCACGTTTCAAGGACCAATAACAATTGTTGGCAACAATAATTGCACAACTTTGTTCTAATGTTCTCGCTTAGTCTAGATAAATGATCCCCAAAATGGGAGGTCTGCCTTGCAAAAGCAGTAGCAGGTTTTACGTTTTTATATGGTCAAGATGGGTCCTGAGAATAAAATATCAAAAATTAAACTAAATTTGATAAGGGGAAAATGTTTGTGGGACAGAAAAACCCAAATGTTTTGAACTTTTTTCAGATTTTCCAAAAAAACAAAACATGTAAAATGCTTTCAATTAAAAAATATTTAATTTATAATTAAAGTCTATTAAATTGTGCGTCTAAAGACATCTCTTGGGCTGAATTTGACTTTGGCATTTAGCCACATTTGATTGTCAAATATCGCAGAATTTAGCCAACTTTAAAAGGTTAGTTTCATGTTTAAGAGTCTAGAAGGCATAAATGACAAATTCAATCAAAAAATGTTATATTTTAAAAGTTGTACATCGTTACATCTTGTGCTAGATGGGATTTTTAAAGTAAAAATTTGCCCATTCCTCCTCTGAGATATTCCAAAAAAAAAAAAAATTGTTGGTTGATTTTGGGTAAACTGCGTTAAAAATACAAACAAATCACAAATAGTACAGGGAAATTGAAACGTATGACAGCTGCAAAATGTTCACCACACTTAGCTCCTTAGTTAGGTTTGCTCTAAAAGCTTGTTTTTTTAGTATTTTTTAAACTATAATCTTTTTATTTTTAATTAATTAGTGATGTATCAGAACCAACATATTTCGATTATCTATGTCGGTACCAGTTCCTAAAAATCTAATCTTGATACCACTACCTCATTTACTAAGGTCGAAAAATAATTGCTATAACTAAAAATATAATATATGAGAGCTAAAAGAGTAAACCAAATCTGTAAAAATTACAATATGATTATTCAAGAAAAAAGTTAGAGAATAGCCAACGAATTTACAAAAACTCTAATATAATAACATAAGTGAATTACAATCCAGGGCAACGTCCAAGACTGGTTTAATAAATGAGTGATTATTTTCAACAACGACTTATACGTTTCGACATTATCCTCCCCCCCCCCCCGAGTTTACATTTACAAATTTTCCATTATACAGACTAAGACTGTCCAATATTTAGGACTAAATTTCGATAGAAGGATGACACAGAGTCTAGGCGTAAAATTGAAACGCTTAGCTCTTAACAAAATACTGAGATTTTTATATCCAATTCTGCATAAAAAATCAACTTGGAAGATTATACAAAGACTAAAGATTTGTAGTTACTACTAATACCACTACAGACATACCCCTCATGAAATATAGTTAGAGCTAAAAAGCCAGCTATTAGAAAACTTTAAAATCAAAAACGTTATGAATCATTACTCAATTACCCTGTAATGTTTTGTTGTCGGCGTACCGATACCAAAACATAGACATAGACTTAGACATACCCATAGTAAACGTTTTAGACTACTAAAATGATATCATAGCGAACTCTACAGACATATCACTAATCTAATACAGATGGTCTAAAGAAACATAAAAAGTCAAGCAGTAATTACCATTTGGTACGCAAAATGTGGAATATGCTAGCTACATTTCATCATATTGTCATCTCATCTGCTTATTGTCACGGAATAAGTGACTGAAGTGAATTTAAAAAAAGATAATATTTTTTTTGTACAACAATCTGTACATGTCGTGTTATCTAGAATATAAAAAATCGCTCTGTTATTAAGGATGAATAATTTTTTTTCTTCTAGTATCTGGAAGGAATACGATGCATTATAGTCTAGGGTGTCACAAAGCTATCTTCTACGTCAGCGGTATCGATCAGTCTCTAGAGATTGACTTTGGATCATCGATTTTCGATATCGATTCTTTTCTCAACCATAGGTGGAATCAAGATTTGACGTTTCTACTGGATTCATCCCTAAAATAAACTGTTACCTAACTGGTAGGTATGAGTAAGAATCTATATATTGAACAGCAATCATAACAAAGGCATCTTAAGTTAATAGCAAACAATTTTGCGCAACTGCAATAACTTCAGCTTTAGCCTTTCGTTCAAGTCATCGTAATTAAAGTTCAATCCATATTAATTGAATCTCGATTTCGAAAAAGTATTGATTGGTTTTAGATCCTTATTTTTTAAAATGCAGAAAATTGATGCTATAACGTTCAATTGCAGAAGTAATTTCCTTTCATTACAAACCAATTCAATCAGCTACCGTAGTGGCCTGTGATCAAAGTAGATAAAAATAATTTCATATCTTTTTTTTTTTTTGGCTTGTGAGAAAAAAAATAAAATAAATAAATAAAGAAGACATGTAAAGGTTGTCCATTATTTTGAATTATGTACTCCAACTAGGGCAGGAAGGACACGGTATCCTAGAGGTTGCCAACCTATTCTAGCTATATAGGGTAGATAAAGATTCATTTCGTGGGTACGTCACGAAATAAATTTTGACCCGCCCAGGTGGGATTCGAACCCAAGACCTTTTATGACATTATTTAGGTACTAAAAACATTTAATATTAAGTATTATAGTAAACTAGCTGAAAGAACCATGCTCCGCAACGGTTTAATATCATTAGGATTAAGGACAACTTAAATTAGTAAAAGTTAAGCTTAACGTTGATAATTATTATTACTTAAATAATACCTAAAGAATTCAATTCTTAGAATTTCAATAATTAAATTTAACAATTTGGAAAATTGTATAATAATTTTATATTATTTTAACAGTCCTCCAGCGAAGCTTCAAGACAGTACTACCATTTTACTGAGCTCTGATACTAGACCATCAGCTTTTCTTATGGCATACTTTAAGTGAATATAGTCTCAACTTCTCGTCATTTTTTTATTTTTTCGAATAAGGTTTAGTCTTACTGTTTTTATTTTCGCGTACATATCAAGCATAAATTGGTTGAGAAGATTACAAAATTAAAGAAAATAAGGTTCTTCACCTCCTCGCTCCATCAAATATAGGCGTAAAAATCAGCTGCAGATACAGTTTTCTTAAATGGTGTATTGGTGTTTGGGTCACGCTGAGGGATGTCAGTACTGTACCCATCTTCTCCATGGCAGGACCTGAGACGATACTGAAGAGAATCACTGAATTATTTTCTACGTTTTGTACTTTTAGATTGATGAGTTGACTTCAATGTTACAATAGGCTCATCTGAACTGAGAAAAAGGTAGATTTTAGGTCCTTCTTTTAACCTCCTCTTTCACATAAGTCTTTTAATAGCTTATTGTCAAGAAAACTCAAACTTGTAAGGGTACACCTCTGCAGCCACCATGAGTTCACAAAAAGTACCATATTATAAGGTTTCGACATCGATCGTATTTTTGTTTCTTTACAACAAAAGGAATTTAATTTGTGATCAAATTGTGCGGCCTAAGCATATAACCTGTTTTTTAACTTTGCTTATTTCCATATACCATATGACAATTAATCTATTGTTATTCACCCAATAAAAATTGTAATTGCATTTTTCTCGAATTAGCCGCGAACCAGGCCGATTTTTTTTAATTCCTTTCTTAGCGAGCACCTATGGCCCTAGAGGAAGCTACATTTCGAATTTCATTCCAATCCGTTGGGTGGTTTCTGAGATTTCGTCTTAAATGAGAGTGGTATTTGACAAATATATAGTAGATATACAAATAGCAATTGCATATACTTACTGTAGTGATTTTAATCCTGCTCATATGGGGAAACCTCCCCTACTGTTAGTCTAACTGAATGTTAACATTGTGCAAACCTATTCTTTTGTACTGTTGTCGTTTCTAGCTAATAAAAACCTTTTCTAAAGGTAAAACATTCGTTTTCTTACATCACAATTTTATTAGCTAGAAACGAAACTAAAACTATAACCTTAGGTTCGGGAGATTCAATCACGGTAGTACCGTTGTTTAGTTTGTGATTTAGTGGATGTGTATTTGTGTAAAACATTTTAAAATAAAACAAAAACTTAAAACTCGCAATGGAAAAGTATCTAAGGCCCGACAAATTCTGTACAAGTCCAGATTCACCGTCCGCTGGAGATGAGTTCTCTCATTGGCTAAAAACCTTCCGAAACTTCATCTCTTTATCTACTGAACCGTTGGACGACGCTAATAAACTGAAGGTACTCCAAAATTTTCTTTCATTCAATGTTTATAAACTGATTTCAGAGACTACAACATATAATGAAGCTGTTGAAACCCTGACTAAGATTTACGTTAAAGAAAAAGGGGAAATATTTGCACGTCACATTTTGGCTATACGTAAACAACAGCAAAGCGAAAGTGTTGACCAATATGTTCAGGCTCTTAGGTTGTTGGCAAAAGACTGTAACTTCAAGGCTGTTTCTGCTAAAGAACACAAAAACCTGTATATTCGCGATTCCCTTATTAATGGACTACTCTCTTCTCAAATTCGTCAACGTTTACTTGAAGAGTCCAAAACATTGAGCCTGGACGACGTCATACAACGCGCACAAACTCTCGAGCTGGCCCATAAACAATCTGAAGGTTACTCAAATGCCACTAATGACTTTTCTTGCGCGGGAATTGGCAGTGAACCGAATTCAATTCCTCCTACCTCCCATTCTGGTACACGTTCCGTTGACGTCAAATATCAGACAACAACACATGATTCGAACGATCTCTGTGCTGGAACAGTTCAGAAGAAGGGCAGCCATTGTTTCTTTTGTGGATTTACTCGCCATCCGCGCTCGGCTTGTCCCGCGCTTGAATCAGAGTGTTCCTATTGCAAAATCAAGGGTCACTATGCCCGTGTCTGTCAAAAAGCGAAGAAAAATGATCGGAAAATTAAATCTGTATCTTCAGCTGTCTTAGCATCACTGAACGACGGATTTTTGTCTCATTTAAGCCGTGCTGTTACCCCTGCTCTTGTAGATGGAATACCATGCAACTGTCTTGTGGACACTGGGAGTTCTGGTAGCTTTGTCAGCCTTGACTTTGTCAGGGTCCACATCATTCCCGTTATACCTAATGAAGGAAGAGTATCCATGGCATCTACGTCCTTATGGACTAAAGTCGAAGGATTCATTATCATAAATCTCGAAATAGCTGAACACACTTACAATAAATGTAAGTTGACGGTTCTAAAAAAACTCTGTTCCGATATTCTCATCGGACATGATATACTGAAAGAACATTCGAATATTTTGTTAGAATTTGGCGGCGGTAAGGCCCCTCTCACTATCTGTTCATATACAGCTATAGCCAAGATTGACCCTGTACGTCTGTTTGACCATCTCTCTCCAAACTGTCGTCCAATTGCCACTAGGTCCCGTCAATACTGTGACGAAGACACACAGTTTATAAAGACAGAAATCACCCGGTTACTTTCAGAAGGAGTAATCGAGCCCTGCAATTCTCCATGGAGAGCTCAGGTATTAGTTGTGAATAACCATGGGAAGAAGAGACTTGTGGTGGATTATTCACAAACAATAAATCGGTATACATTACTTGATGCCTACCCCTTACCAAATGTTGACCAAATTGTCAGAAAAGTTGCTAATTACAAGCATTATAGTGTCATAGACTTACGGCAAGCGTATTATCAGATCCCAATATGCGAAGATGAGAAGAAATATACTGGTTTTGAAGCAATAGGTAAGCTCTATCAGTTTACCCGCATACCCTTCGGCGTAACAAATGGAGGAGCCTGCTTCCAACGCGCAATAGACCAAATAATAACTGCCGGAAACCTCACCGGAGTGTATTCGTACCTCGATGACATAACTGTGTGTGGAATGGATAAATCTGACCATGACAAAAATTTAAACAAGCTTATGTTGACACTCGATAAAGTCGGTATTGAAATCAACAATGAGAAAAGTAAATTTGACCTTGCAAGCGTAAAACTTCTTGGACATCTTGTTTCATTCCACTCAATCAAGCCGGACCCTTCGCGCCTTGCGCCGTTGTTGGATATGCCATTGCCACATAACTCGCTTGTAGTGGAAACCGATGCTTCTAAGTTTGCACTAGCAGCTACGCTTAGTCAAGATGGACGCCCGGTTGCCTTTTTCTCGCGTTCACTTAGCAAATCTGAAATCAGTGGTCACCCTTCGATTGAAAAGGAGGCTGCGGCTATTGTTGAATCCTTGAAACATTGGAGAGCATTTCTCCTTGGCAAACATTTTCGCCTCATAACTGATCAAGAGGCTCTGTCATTCATTTTTGACCGGAAGCATGGGAGTAAGATCAAAAATGAGAAGATCACTAGATGGCGGCTGGAGCTGGCTCCGTTTGTGTATGATATAACTTACCGTCCTGGTCAAGACAACACCAAGGCAGACACACTCTCCCGTGTCTGTAAAGCTTCAACTTCTACTGACTTGCTCCAGCTTCACCAATCTTTGTGCCACCCTGGTGTTACACGGATGTACCATTGGCTCAAAAGTAAAAACATTCCCTATTCACTTGAGGATGTCAAGAAGATGACTTCAAGCTGTAACATCTGCGCTGAAGTAAAACCTAGGTACTTAAAGACTTCTGGGACCCTGATAAAGGCAACCTCTCCATTTGAACGCATCAACATAGATTTTAAAGGTCCTCTCCCTTCCAGATCACGGAACTTCTACCTCCTCACCATCATTGATGAGTTTTCCCGTTTCCCTTTTGCATATGCCTGTCATGATGTTTCTGCTGCCACTGTGGTTGAATGTCTCAAAAATCTTTTCTGTTTATTTGAATGCCAGCTTACGTCCACTCTGACCGGGGAGTTTCCTTCATGTCTAGGGAAGTTAAGGAATTCCTCCATTCGAATGGTGTAGCCACCAGCAGAACAACCCCATATAATCCGGAAGGGAACGGGCAAATTGAACGCCTCAATGGAACTCTATGGAAAACAATTTGTCTCTCTTTGAAGACTCAAGGACTGCGGACAGAGGACTGGGAGAAGGTCCTACATGAATCGCTTCACGCTATTCGATCCCTACTTTGCACAGCGACTAACTTCACTCCCCACGAACGGTTTTTTATTCATCCTCGCCGCTCAGCCAATGGAGTCACCTTGCCATCTTGGTTAACGCCTGGACCTGTGCTCGCCAAAAGGAACGTGCGACTCAGTAAATATGAAGACCCTGTCGAAGAGGCGGAATTACTCGAGGCTAACCCACATTACGCCCTAATCCGCAAGAAGGATGGATCAGAATCAACCGTTTCTCTGAGACAATTGGCGCCTAGAGGAACTCCTGAAATGTTGGAACAGCCTCTCCCTAACGGTAATGAACCCGCTCCTATATTAGAGCCTTCTCGCATCGTACATCCAAAAGAACCTTCTGCCACTCCATCTGATCAGGGCCCTCCCTCTAATGAAATTGGATTCCCTGAGTGTCCCTTGAGACCTCGACGTTTGATCAAGACTCCTTCTTACCTCAAGGACTATGTAACTGATTGAAAACCCTGGTGTTACGAATCTTAAATAATGTTTAAATCTTCCCTTTTTGTCTCAAATATTGTACTTAACTTTTTGCCAAATGTTTTCTTAAAACTCAGGGTGAATGTAGTGATTTTAATCCTGCTCATATGGGGAAACCTCCCCTACTGTTAGTCTAACTGAATGTTAACATTGTGCAAACCTATTCTTTTGTACTGTTGTCGTTTCTAGCTAATAAAAACCTTTTCTAAAGGTAAAACATTCGTTTTCTTACATCACACTTACTGTTTCCCTTTAAATTTATAACGGTAACGACACCCAACCAAGACTTTGCATCTCTTTGGTTAATAATTTACTCTTTTTTTGTTTTATATTAAAAAATTGTTAGACCATCACTTCTCTCTTTAACCAATTGTATAGCTTGCTTTAGTTCTCTTCACGACAAGAGTGCTATGTTGATATGTGTTTTTCATCTTTTTTCAATTTTCCATCTGGTACGTTTTTTGTTATAGCCTACTTCTGTTCTTTTATTTACATATCTTTATATATGAAAATAATTGTGTATATAAATATCAAGTCTTTGTAAGTCATATTTTTTTTTAATTCATGGCAGTATCATCCAACAACAAATCCACTCCAGCTACCGTCCAAAATACATTTTTTCGAATGTAACCTTTCGATTTATTAGGGAGTTTTCATCACAATTTTTATAGAGGAAGATTATTCTCTTTAGCAGCAATTAACTCACTTTTTTTTTTTTTTTTTTTTTTTTTAAATAAAAGCAGCTTTTTAATAATGTTTAATGAAATAAAACCTATTTGGACATACGAAGTCGAGCTTTGGGGCTCAGAAAAACTTCAACCCCCAGAACCCTTAATTCAATTATGTTTTATTAAGTCCCAAATAAACCTCTCCTTAAAGGTTTAAATGTCCCATATGTTGCTGAATCAGCCCAAACGAGATACTTATCCTTAAATTATAGATCTATAACCACATGAATCCACTAATCTCACAACATGTTTCCCACTCAAAGTTATATTACGTGTTCCGGAAAATATGTGCTACGAGGAACGAGTTTTAGGATATGGGTTGAAATTAGGTCCTGGCCTGGGGCTTTGTGTGAAGGTTATCTTTGAATGATGTTTGATATTTCAGGAGGATGGAACGCTTTAAGAGTCGGGCAAATTTAAAGTGGCATATTAGGTCTGCTTTTATGTACTGTGAGTAGGATCAGGATGTGGGATTAAAGTTTGGATAAGGTGCTTTCCAAAAACTTAATTTATTTATTTTATATATATATTTTTTTGTAGTTCTGTACTAATAAATTTTGTGAACTATATTTTATTTAACGACTCAAAACGAGATATATAAATACAGAGGGAGGGAGGATAGCTGCCCCTTAGAAAGACGTCGATGATTTACATAAGCACCCGTTGAACAGGACACGACCTCAGCTATCTCTATTTCCTTGATTGATGGGCCATTTGGGTAATCATCCTCTAAAACGTAGGCGACTCGGATATGTTAATGTGACTGCTCAGATAGCCCAAGACTGATCAGCCCCGCTCATCCGGCGTCCTCAGGTTTCTCCGCAGCGTCCGCGCGCGGAGTGCGCCCAGCATTTCCGTACCGCAGGGGCCCGCTATGAACGACGAGGCTTTCCGCGACACCAGATGTCCCAGACCGATATAAGCCCACACACCTGTTTAGAAACCTGGCCGAAGTTTCTGATGATTAATTATTTCTTTTTTCAATCTATATTAATTTACATAGCCCAGAAAACAACACGCGATATATTTTGATAAATCTGTATCTTTTTTTTTTTTTTTCAAGCGTGAATTTCAAATTCGCAAATTCCACCACAAACAGCGGTAAATCGCTTTCTAATATTGCATAATATCGATATATACATTTTCAATGTCTGAATTAATGAGAGGAAAACAGCAATTGCTCTATCAAGAAATTCCCAAGTACTATAAAGTTGGTACTTGCAGAGTAATCAAATATATCCTTCATCTTAGAATTATGATTAAAAAATCAAATCTATAATAAAATAATATAATATTATAAATTTTTTTTTTTTGGGGGTCTTTACTTTTTAGTGTAATGTTTTACCCTAAAAAAGTAACATTTTGAAATGCTCCATCTCTGTTAGTGATGCTCGGATCGCAAAATTGGACGACAGTTTCCTGGTCCGAATCGTAATGGTGAATATTTTTTGTTATATAACATTTGTCGCTATTGCCAACTTTTTAGGGGTTACATTGGTTTCAATGCAAAAATCACGTTTTAACGTTTCCTTCACACTAGTGTTGTTCGGTCCAAAAGTTTTTCAAACTGAAAAAATAAATAAATAAAATTTAAAAAAACAGTACCACTTACAACTTATGAAGGTTTGTAAGAATCTTTGGTTCAGTACTTAGGTAAGGCTGGACTGTTTCTGATTCAACGGTTGAGAAAGGAGGTGGTGATTTGAACGCTCAACCGCCAAAATTTTCCCACAATCCAAAATGATAACCACTTTTTAAGAGGCTAGTTTTTAAAAATAAATCAGATTTAAGGCAAAGTGCTTAAAGCTGATTTATATTTTCAGTCCCGACACTCAGCGTAACTGATTTGGCTCAAATCGACAAATGCCTGATGTATTTATATTGGCAGGCCTAGTGTGCTCTCAGTATGGACCACGAACACAGACTGAGGGGATATAATTCTTTTTTTTAAGGTTCCTTAATTATTTATATTACTTATAATTATGTTTACTCGTTTCTCATACGAATAATTGTGTAATAATCGCTACTGCTCATTTGTTGAGTCTGATGGGTCTGAGGCGCTAGGAGTCTGCAAGGGAAAGGATAGGGATGTGCCTCATACCCTCTGTTAGTCAGTTCTTAAACGTAGTGAGGAGTAATTCTTGTTTGTATTCTTTAGATGACAGTGGTCCTCCACGCTACCATGTAAGTACTTTTATTAGTATTTATATGTCAATATTTGTAAAATTCATACATTAAGAGTCTTTTTTAATTAGTTTATATATTCTTAAGTATTATTTTTGAAATATTGAGCTATTTTAATAAATTATTTCATTTGTCTTCCACGCGACCTTACCCGTAATTATCATTTTAGACAGCTATTTCTATAGTTGAGAATTGTAGGTGAAAAGAGAAAACCCGAAATAGTCACCTTTTATAATCACACAAGAAATAAAAAAACAAGGAGATCCTGCACTAAATGCTATAAGTGGGTATGCCTTGATTATTGTTCAGATGTTTGTGATGAATGCCTTGAGTGACTTCTTTGTTCATTCATTATTTTTAGAAAATTATTTTTACAATATTATAATGTATTCCTATTAAATATACATTTCGATTATATTATTGTATTATGTAAAAAAAATGTATTTAAATTTTAAATATTGAAGAATTGTTATTACCTGTATATATTGCATTTGTGTTTCCTATGCTTAATTAATTTTTCTAAAAAGGGTTTAATTATTTTTTTATCCTATTTAATGTAATTACAAAAAATTAAAGTGACTGAAAAAGAGGTTACCTTGTTTAAAAATTGGATAATCTAATGGATGACTATCGTCATCCACACGACCTTTCTTGTAATAAACCCATACGCGACCACTAGAGGGTTAATGGACGAAGAATACAACGCAACTATCGTTTTCACGTTCATCCGTTCTTGAGAAAAAGGATAAAAAATATTAAATTTTTGAGTTACAAATATGGATGGAAGTGATTTAACCAATTTCGAATGACCTAGGACGATTTCGAATTTTTTCTTTAAAAATAAAAAGTAAAGATTAATTCTAGGGAGTATTCAACTCCAGGACGGGCCAGTTCCGACAAAATATTCTTGTCAGGGATTCCATAATGTACTTGCCTGAAATGTAATGTAACTGACAAGATCAGATCGCTATATATACGCTACACATTTAAAAAACAATTCTAATAATAGTTGTTCTGTATCAAATGCTTCCTTTGTACTAAAAATCAATTCACAAGACAAAATTCGACATGACACTTCTTAAAATTTGCTAGACAAACATTAAATCTTCTAATAAATAATATGACCTATTTGAACACTAGGAGTCAAGCTTTGCGGCTCCACTAAAACCTCTAATTCCTTTCATATCCATTCGTTAGAATCCAGAATCCATATTGTATTCTGTTGTAAATATCAATAAATCGTCTGCTTGGAGGTAAAAGTCATTAAGTAATAATTTTTTTTTTTTTATTTACAATTTATTGAAATTTACAACTGTACAAATATACATTAAGTAAATGTGTAAAAACGCTTAGATTAACATGGTAAAACTTGAAAGTAACTAATCATTATTAGCACTTTAATAAAAATCTACACAAGAAGATCTCTAGGCCATCTTCAGGAGGATTATCGGGAATCGAGAGGGAAGAAAGTTGACAAACTAGTGGATCTGAGTGGTTATGGAGCTTACTATGAAAGGATTGGTATCTGTTTTGGGCTAAATCAGCAACATATGGAACATTAAGATCTTTATGGATAAGTTAATTGGTGACAAAATAAGGAGCATTGAGGATTTTTCGAAGGATTTTGGATTGTAAGGATTGGATACGGGATGAATTGGATGGTTTAGTAGAGCCCCTAAGCTCAACTCCGTACGTCCATATTGGTCTAATCACGGTCATGTAAATGAGTCATTTGTAATTAATTGGGAGCTTTGAACAAACGTCCAGTAAATGTTGAAGCAGTCTGTAACGACGAGCTGTTTCTTGTCGTTTTAGTCTTGTATGTGGATTCCAAGTAGGACGTTTGTCTAAGTGGAGTGAGTCCTAGGTAGCGGATTTGTTCAACTGGGATTAGTGGAATATCATTAAATGATACTGTAGGACAGGAGGTCGTAGGTTTACGACGAAGTAGTAACAAAATTAAGTTGTTTTTTTCTATTTCAAAATTCAAACGAGAATATGCTCACTAAACATTTTTCAGACAGTTATCTAATGTGCATTTATAGCCGTTATATTGACTTATTGACTACTAAATATCACAATATCATTTCACTATACTATTGCTATAATCTAAATCATTAGTCACGTTAAGTCATATAATCAATTTGATATTGAGTAACATAATCTGATGTATAATTTATTTTTAATTACTAACTAGGAAGTGCTGGCGAAAGAATGGAAGAAAGAAAACCATATAACAATTAATTGGAATAATTGATAAAGCAGGAAAAGCGAGCGACTCCAATTTACCGGATAGTTGAATGCCAACAAGAGACGATAGATCAATCAACCTGTCAAAGAGACTATCTCGTTATAGAGGTCTTGATTACTGATTCTGTAGGATCTATTAACTATTATAAACCTATTAATAGAGTCTAGAAGTTTTAAAGTAAAGAGCAGTGTTGGTCTCAGATTTATTTAAGTAAGCCTCCGATATCTCGGCCCGTAGGGAAAAGGTGTCGAGTTATTGGATCCATTATCCGAGGTCTTAATTTAAACATTCCACTTATTTTAATGAAATAAATTATAATTAAAAACAACCAACTGTAAAATTTTTAATTCTACTTATCATTCATCGTGGTATTAACAGTCCACTCCTGAAACAACCCTCTCTGTTTCATGACTTCAGGTCTAAGAAAAGAGTTTGATCTGTTAAATATTAGAAACGTTTTAACTTAAAACACGTTAACGGTGAAACTGTGAACTATAAAAAATGAAGATAAGCTACTCACAGCATATGAATTAATCAATTTTTTTTAATTATCTCCCAGCATAGTAAATAATCAAGTAATTTTCTTAATTTAAAAATTATTATTATTTTTTTTAATACACAAAAAGAAATCTAGTAAATGTGGAGGCAACGTTCAATATAACATGGCCATTTCTTGTAAAGGAACTACCCATTAGTGGCACTTCAACAGAATTTCTATACGAGATGGTCCCAAATCCTCTAGAAGAGGTTCGGGAAAAAAATGGGAAGCAATTTGAGAGTCAATTGGATTCGAATGGATTTGGAGTTCCTATCATAGTTTGGAAAAAATCATCAGCATATGAAATATTAAGGTCTTTATAGATAAGTTTATTTGGGACAGTAAGCAGCATTGAGGATTTTTCAAAGGATTTTAGTTTGCAAGAATTGGATTCGAGATAAATTGGATGGTTTAGTGGAATCCCGGATCACAACTACTCGTGCCTAAATAGGTTTGAATACTATCATGTAAATGTGTAACTATTCTATATCTTATATCGTAAATATTGAAAAAGTCAATATGCCGAACAGTACAAATAGTTTATTGTTTGGTTGGTTCAAAACCTGCTAAGGGGTTGTCCTTCATTCTAAAGTCTAAGTCCAGGATAGCAATAGTGATGACGATTCGCAGACAAGGTTGAACAAATATGAACAGAAAATAGGAAAAGAAAAAAAATATTGTATTTCTAAGTTATTTAGAATGTATCTGAGATTTGACTAGTTCTAAACACTAGAACTGAAAAAAATTCAAAGACAAAATATATATTAATTGTTGTGCAAGTCTTATCAGAACACGCCATTAGGTCCAAGTTTGGGAATAACCCATATTAACAGAGGTAATCCAGTTAAATCTTTATATTAATAATCTTTATTTTATCTTTATATTGATAATGTTAAATCTTTTTTATGTTAGACCAACGTTAAACTGTAATTAATTACAGTTTCATTTATGATATACGTAATATATATTATGGATTTATTTTGTAGGCCCTATAATATATTAAGTGTATTTCTTTGAAATTTCTAGGAAGAACAAAATCTATGTCGTTTGATCATTTTTTGTTAATTTTGATTGTATTGATTTTATTTAACTAAAGTTAAAACTGATTTTACTCACGTTTAAATGTTCACTCTTTGAAAGAAAGACATTAATTTTAATCCATTATTCCTTCTTCGAAATTATTTATGTCCGAACTCATTTTCTATCGGTTCTGCACTATGATCACAGAAGCTTCTTAAAGCGGCTTAAATACTTGAAAACATGTTCTTGTTTTAAAAAATGCTCTCACTGGGTGGAAGGTGAACTTGGTTTGAAAAATTTCTTAATGATATATAGTAACTTGAAAACAAAGCTAGTTCTGGCAGTACAAATGTTTTCAAAAGACATTATTTGGGATTTATCATCATCTTAGGAGGTTGTTGATTATAGTGGGAGGAGATGTCATTTTGATTAATAAATCTGTTTATTTTCCTTGTCACGAAGAAGAGGATTAATCAAAATTGTGCATTTTTGATAAGTTTCCAAAATCCTTTAATTACTTTGAAAATACCATTTTTGCTAAAAAGGGTACTTTAAGACATTGTTAGGAAGTACAGTTTAATAAAGATTAAAGTATAGGAGACTGTTATGATGAATGGAGAAGATGATGATCAGAAATGCAGTCAAAACGTGGTGTTACGTCTAAGTAGAAATATTATAATACGTGCCATTGTTTCGTTCGCAGGTCTTCTTCAGAGCTACAGTGAACAAAATACTAGATGTAACAAAATACAGATGTGACAAAAAATAACAGCCTGATTTATGAATATGTTCTTTTCTATAGCGGTTTTTTGTATATTTTTCTTATCCATATCATTCTGTATTTCATTTATCATCTGTTTATCGGTCTGTTATTTTTGTCACATCTAGTATTTTGTTTAATATAGCCCTGAAGCCGAAACGTTCAAACGTTGGCTCATATTAAAGTATTTCTACTTAGACGAGGTGTTCTTCTTTGACTGCTTCCCTGGTCATCTTCTTTCCCACAACTTAATAAATTTTTATAACCCCGATTTAAAAAAGCGTGCATATAATTTTAATAGTTATCTTATATTCGAGGTGATTTGACTTATTCACTTCTTAACGACAACCACCGATTTACAATAATTTATTTTTGTTTCAACTCCTGGACTTTTTGAAAGACCTCGTATTTATTTGCGAGAACCATCTCGTAAATTCAAAAAATCCTCAATGCTTCTTATTTTGTCACCTATAAACTTATGCATAAAAATCTTAATGTTCCATATGTTGCTGATTTAGCCCAAACCAGATACCAATCTTTTCATAGTAAGCTCCATAACCACTCAAATTCACTAGTTTCTCTACTTGCCTCCCACTCAATTCCCGATAATCTTCCGCGGCGTCTGAAAAGAAGATGACCTAGAGATCTTCTTGTGTAATTTTTTTAATGGAGTGCTACTGATGAGTAGTTCTTTTCAAGTGTTGGCATGTTATTGTAAACGTTTTCAACCGACTTCAAAAAAGAGGAGGTTCTCAACTCGTCTGTATTTTTTTTTTTTTTTTTTTTTTTGTGTATGTTACGCGATTACTCCATCAATTCTGAATCAATTTTGATAATTCTTTTTTAGATTGGTAGGGCATAATTCAGAAGTGGTCCTATAAAAAATATTTCGAAATCAACGCAGCACTTTTTAAGAAAAATCAAAAAAGCAGTTAATAAGTGATTTTATTAACGGTTTTTTTATTTTTCTTAAAAAGTGCTGCTTTGATTTCAAAATATTTTTTATAGGACCACCTCTGAATTATGGACTACCGATCTAAAAAATAATCATCAAAATTGATTCAGAATTGGCAGAGTAATCGCGTTACATACAAAAAAGAATACAGATGAGTTGAGAACCTCCATCAATTCTTAACCAATTTTGATGATTCTTTTTTAGACCGGTATGGCATACTTCATAGGTAGTCCCATAAAAAATATTTCGAAACCAACGCAAAAATCAAAAATATACGTAATGATTTCAACTTCCATTTTGTGTTCAATTTTCACAATTATATGAAGGTAAGTGGAATGATAACCTCGACAAGTCTTTGTTTTGTAACTCGAATTATTTTTCAGGGCAGCTTGAAGATCGAGAATTGACTATATAAACAAAAATACACTCACCACTAAAAAGGGAAAAATAAAAATAATTTTTAGTTAAAAAAACAAAACCGACTTCAAGATTAAACCTACATACACAAACTTAACTAAAAAATAAAAAAATAATATTTTAATTGCTTCAAAACAAAAACCATTAAATGAAAATCAATGAAATTATCGATACTTATTTACCTATCTATTCACAATTTATGATCAGTTATTTTTGGAGTCGGTGCCAACCAAAACAAACAGAATTTGAAAATAAATTGTAATCGTAAAGATCCTTCCACTGTTTCATCACCGCCACACCGCTGTCTCCGGCCATTCGAAAGTTTTTCGTAAAGGCAGGATTAAACTGCACTTCTTGGCTGGCTCCGACTCCAAAGATAACTGGTCATAAATTGTGAATAGGTATATAAGTATCGGTAATTTTGTTGATTTTCATTTAATGGTTTTTGTTTTGAAGCAATTAAAATATTATTTTTTATTTTTTAGTTTGTGTATGTAGGTTTAATCTTGAAGTCGGTTTTGTTTTTTCCTCTAAAAATAATTTTTATTAACACATTTACTTGATGTATGTATTTTGTACAGTTGTAAATTTCAATAAATGTATATAATAAACAAAACAAAAACGGTTAGATATGATATGATTTAATAACATAGTAACATTCAGCCTAAGATTATTTATATTAATCCAGGTTGCCTCGGACTTAGATGATCTGCAAAATAACCGCTTCTTCATATATAATTAAGCGAATGTCGCAACTCTATTGGCGGACCTTCGATGTTTGTGATTATAAGGAACTGAACCAGCGGCAGTTTGGAAAGGTTGAGATTTCACTGGAGATAAAGACTCCTTTGAAGGATGTTACGGCGAGAGACTGTAAATTTTTCATGCAAACCATTAGCAATATAGACCGCCCTAAACATTTTGAAAAATAGAATGGCGATTAAGTACAAATTAGCTTTCTCCGGATATTAATATTCATGATTCCTCTGGGGGAATTTAATTTGTACCGGCTCTTCTGTTCCAATCATGGGGTTTTAAATTTGTATTTTAAGTGAGGGAGGAGTCAACAGGATGGAAGAGCGGTATCTTTGTTCGTTGCCAGTGGGTTGGTTTATAACCACTTTAAGAAAAAATATACAAGTGAATTGTGTGAAATTTTCGTATTAGACCTGTTATGTGTTGATATAGTTATACCCAACAAATAAAAAAATAAATAAATAAACAACAACATATCCTCTAAGCTTAAAATTAAAAATAAAATAATATTGCATTAAATAGCGCTATATTTTTGATTTTGACATGGATGTATTTTGACAGAGGGTATGAAGTTTTTTGTAACGTTTTTTTCACCCACAAAAATGTAGCATTTTGACACGCTCTAGCTCTTGCCATGTAATGTTGGTGTTGCCTAGATCGAAGAATTGCCAAGCTTGACTATCAGATATTAAAAAGGAAATATTTTTTGTCGGTTATCAACAAAATATGTTCTTTAATTTAAAGCAAATATACCTACCTGTAATATAACAATAGATAAGTTAATATATATTTGGAAATATAAGTACTGCATCCATTAAAAGTATAAAGAAACAAATCTCAATAGGAAAATAAATATTACATACTCTCTAACGAATGGCCATTTTGTTATGGAATGCAATATTTAAATGAAAGTAATTGAACGGTTTGGTAAATAAAATGATGATGTCGCATCTAAACAAAATATGAAAAGCGGATCTGGATATTCCTGGATTGCGATAGTATTTTTATACTAATATAGTATAGTATTTTATTTTATAATATATATAGTATTTTTATATATTAAATGCGTACTTCATGCACATTGTAATTAGTTATCAAGGTCTGTCTGATGTTAATTTTTTTTATTTTTTTTTTTATCATATATATTTTTTTAAATTGAAATAAGGAAAAGAAAAACAAGAGTTTAAACATAATAATTATGATTAATGACCTGAGAATTTTAACAAGCGATGTCACTATAAATTTTAGAAATCACCATGGTACACCATTCGAGAGATGTTTGCTAGTATATGCAAGAAATTGAACGATTTGGTAAATAAAATGATAATGTCACATTTAAACAAAATATGAAAAGCGGATCTGGATATTCCTGGATTACTATAGTATTTTTATGATCTTCGGAGAGTAAAATTATTTTTAAGTGAACGTACAATGAAAGAAATTGGATTCACTTTTCGGACTGTTTGAGGGTACGGAAACACATAATTAATATCTTGTTTAGCAAAAATGAATGAAAAATTATACAAACTGCATCTAGAAACCGATAGTTCAAAGGGATGAGGAGGTTGGAGTCTTGGAATCGAACAGTGGATCAACACATTACTGGGAAGTACAACTATTTTCTTCGCGTCTTTTCTTATCCATTTTCGAGGTCTTTTGTATATTTTTCTTAAGATTGGAATAAAAAAAAATGTTTTGTTATAAATTTATTGGTTTTTGTCTGTCTTTTGCAATGCTATAATAATCTAAAATATTCCTAAAATGTTTTAGTTAGAACTAATGACAGAAATATTGTGGTAGCCTTTAATTTCGTGGAGGAATGTAGACCTACTTGTACCTTTACATTTTTTTATTGCATTACAAGGTGCAATCGTTAGTCTTAAAACTTTAATAACAAATTTATTTTCTTAAAATTATTTTTATTTTTATAAAATATAAGACAGAAAGAGGAGCTGTTAAACCAACACGTTCTCCCTCACGCCTACCATACTATTCTGTTAACACCCCAATACACGCGTCCTCTAAATGTACATTAACAAACCCGATGTATCTGAGAGATACAAAATAAATTCTACACTATTAATCATTTTATTTTAAGATTTTTTTAGGTGAAAAATGTGTAAACATTTAAAATGAACAAATCTGTTTATTGAAGAAGGTAGAAAAATAATAGATTACTTATAATAAAATTGATAACTCCATAAAACTCTTAAACATTGACTCTCCCTAGAACTTTGAAATTTATTAAACTTGAGAGTCACATTTTCTTTGGAATGAGAGATACTCATTCATTTTGTAATCAACTATTTTAAAAAAAAAAATAAGTAATTCTAGCACACAGTCAATATTTTCTGTTTTTGTGATTGTAAAGGCACAATGGTTCAATCAAAATTATAACAAAGGCTAGTGAAAATAAAAATAACTAGTAAAATTAAATAAGACTAGCAATGTAAGTAAAACTAAACCAATAATCAATCACAAACAATAAATCAATTTTTACGTAAAGGCACTCGAAAATAAAAATTTCGACTAGAAAAATTGAGTAAGATACAAGAAACACAGGCAAAATCAAATGAGATAAACACTAAAAAAAAAGAGTTTGAATACAGAAACATTTTTTAATCAGTATGTGATCATTCTTTCACAACAATTTGAACAGGTTTTCACAATCTTCATCTCCATCATTATCATCAATGTTGCACCCAATCTGAGCAAACAAAAAAAAAAATGTATCAGCCTAATATTAGGTGGAGTAGGTTGTGGGACGTATACTAAAGGTGTTAATCACCTTATTCACTGGTTGTCAATTTAAACATTTACATGAGGGAATAATAAATACATAGTAAACTGAAAAAAAAAATGTCATAAATACAGGATTAAATCATATCTGATTTTTTTTTTTTTCAAATCTTTTTATCGTTAGCAGTTTGATAAAAATAAAATTTACGTCTTATAATCATACCCATTCGCTGTTATCTCAAAAATTACATCTGGTAGTACTTGTCCTGAAATATGTGACGGAATTATAGCCGAACTCTGAAGAAGTTATTGAATGCAGAAAGGCTACCTTGGGCCCCATAATTTTGAAAGGGGAAATGAACGATATTTGAGATCATAATCGATAAAGTTTAAAATCCAAGAGTGGCTATGATTATCAAAGCGGACCAGAGCTAATTCCCATTATATATTTTTTTAAATTTTTTGTTTTTTATCAGGTAGCATACTGAAGTATAGATTAAACGCGTACTTCATGCACATTGTAATTAGTTATCAAGGTCTGTCTGTTGTTAATTTTTTTTTTTTATCATATATATTTTCAAATTGAAATAAGGAAAAGAAAAACAAGATTTTAAACATTATAATTATAATTAATAACCCGATAATTTTAACAAGCTATATCACTATGAATTTTAGAAATCACCATGGTACACCATTCGAAAGATGTTTGCTAGTTTTTTTGTTTTTTTTCAGTCTATGTTTTTTACATTAGTGGTACATTTTAAACAAAAACAGTCAAAGGTTTGAGCCCAACTTGAAAAACGCTATTTCTTATGTTTGGACCACAAAGTTAAATGTGTGGCTAAATTTTGAAAGACATTTAATTTTCTATCTAATAATCAAATTGAAATTGCTCTAGCTTCTGTAGTTCGGCAAATATATAGACAATTGTTAGTAAAAAAGAAGTACCTAATTTCTTAATTTTTTTCTTAAATGTTTTTATTGAGAAAGTTTTACAATTTGCCTCAAAGAGGGGATAATGAATACGGATTGCTTTATTGATCCATTCACATAGTATGTCCAATAATAAATAAATGAATAGGAGAGAAAAATAAATAATGAACCTCCTAAAATATGATACAAAACTAAAACGAAAAAATTAAATTGATAAATAAATAACTATACAATAAATAATGTGAAAAATAAACAATAAATAAATTACATACAAAATATATATAAATATAAAAAACATAACAATAGGATTAAATTGAAAGTTAAAAATTCAATCTTGCTTATTTACAATAAACACACATCTTAGGGATCCCTCAAATCTGACCTATCTCTCTACATATGGAGGGACAAGCCAGGTCAAAAAAAATCCTAGTGCTTATCACTCAACTGCGTCACTGGTGTAAAAGAAATCCCAGTGGAGGCTGATTGAGAGTGAAATAAAAAATAAATAAATTCATATTTTATACGGAATATTTCGTCGCAAATAATGCCCAAAATCCACCCCCGAAGGTACTGCAGTCTTATGCTAAATACCCGGTATATATCATTTTCTCTGATATACCTTTGTACCTCACGTTAAATACATCTATAGCTCTGTACAAGCTACAAAATAAATATAAAATCTTACAAGATTCTATGGTGTACTTTCACATTAAGCTTACAAAGCTCTTAACTTACAAAAAAATTGTAAACGCATTATTTTAACTCCTACAATTATTTAACGACCTGATTACTGAAAGCGTTTAAACTTACGTGTGCAACACTTAACAATTTCCATTCATAATAACTTCCTTATAGAAATAGTAAATTAATTAGTTTGCGAACCTAATTAATAACACGACATAAATACCAAGACAAAGGTGGCATCAGGCTTGTTTGATGGCCTAAAGCGCAGTTTCAAATGCGGTGTTAATAAATAAAATAACAATTACTCTTGACTAATAGCGTTCATGAGAGGTTCATACAATTATTTATTCAGTTAATTCGAAAAAAAAACACATTATGTTATCCAAATCAAAAAATCGATTACATTTCTATATATGTATAATGCAATTACTCGTAAATAGTGAATACAATTAAAAAAAGAAACTAATCGTTAACTGGTGTAATTTAAAAATGAAATTATGTGTGGTAAAAGTAGGTGCGGAAGACCTGTGAGGTGAGAATTATTTATCGTGAAGGCCGTGTCGGATGTCCCCCGATCAAAGGAAATTGATTAACTGACATCGAATAAGGAAACGATTGACAATCGCAAAAGTTAGTAGATAGAATATAACGGCTCATAGCGTTGGAATATTTACCGGCTGATATCCCATTGCGTAACTTTGAGGGCATCACTTTAAATAAATCCGCTAACACCTCCATTTGGGCATGGTATGCAACCTTGCTCTCGTCAACACTCACACACACACACACACACACTATTTTATAAAGTAACAAAAGGGTGCCACCAGCGCACTCTGACAATAATAATGAATCGAATCATATTTCTTATGCAAAACGTAACAAATAGTTGTTTCTTTATAGCATAGGTTAAACTGCATATTTTCTCTTTCTTTCTCGGAATTTCGATTTTATCAGAGTAAACTTTATCTACATTTTTGTAAACGAAAATCAGGAAACAAAATTAAACTAATTTTAAATTATTCATAAATTTAATTTGTAGAGTATCACAGGCAATGCTCAAAATGATCTCCACTATTTATAATACAAGCACGATATCTTTTTCTTATTTCTGTGGTAGTTGTTCTAGAAATAAATTCTTCCTTCATTATGGTAAACGCGGCATTGATTTTTTAAATCAGTTCTTGTTTTGAAAAAGCCCACTACAACTTACCTGTAAGAGAATGTTTAAACAATTGTTTCCCACGATCCTGGATTGGAAGACGGGGTCCAATTGAGTGGCCAGCACGGTCTCCAGACCTCACGCCGCTCGGTTATTACGCCTGGGACCGTGTCAAAGATTTGGTTTATAATGAAGAATTGTTTTTAAGACAACTTATTCAAAAAATCAATGCCGCATTTACCATAATGAAGAAAGAATTTGTTTTAAGAACAACCACGACAGAGATAAGAAAAAGATATCGTGCTTGTATTAGAAATAGTGGGGATCATTTTGAGCAATACCTGTGATACTCTACAAATTAAATTTGTGAATAATTTAAAATTAGTTTAATTTTGTTCCCTGATTATTTTTTACAAAAATGTAGATAAAGTTTACTCTGATAAAATCGGAATTCCGAGAAAGAAAGAGAAAATATGCAGTTTAACCTATGCTATAAAGAAACACAACTATATGTTACGTTTTGCATAAAAAATATGGTTCGATTCATTATTATTGTCATTGTGCGCTGGTAGCACCTTTTTGTTACTTTATAAAAAAAAACAAAAAAAAACTAGATGTACTGCGTCCCTGCAAATGGTATTTTTTAAAGAGTATTAAATAGAGAAGTTTTTGAAACAATTTGGATTTGGCTGTTGCGCTTACTTTTTTTTTTATTGAACCTAAACTTGAAGTTCATAATTTTTATTTTTGCCATTGACAAGATTTAACGATCTCCCGTTGTTTTGGTATTTGTTTTTTTGCACCATATCTTTTTTATTTTACATGGAAAATGTATTAGTAATTACAGGGAAAAAAATGGCGTTGATATATCAGTAAACAACGGAGTTATAAGGCATAAATGTTTGGATTTGGCCATTTTTACAAAAAAATTCATAAAAACAAAAAAATAACCGTAAGACTTTGTATATAGGTAAGTGACCTTAAATAGGTTCAAAATTTACCGAGAAAATTTTTTGGCCAACGATCTTCCGAACACCCTGTTTATCTTCAAAAAAGACTTTTTGGTGTCCTCGGGTTATCCTGTAGTAATTTCTTACAGAAATGGCAATACCAAATCCTACCTCTTATGGTCCTATCTTATGAAACTAACAAATCGACCTATATTTCAATAGAATTTTCTTCAGTCCAAAATCTCATTAAAAGAAATTCCATCTGACACATATGATGATGACTGTCAGATTCAAAATTTTAGGGTCTAGGATCTCAAATTGTTTGACAGAGAGAGGTATAAGTTAATGCAGAACGACTAATTTCATCATGTTCTTCAAAGGTGTCGATTTTGATTTGCTAACGAATGAGGGGTATAATAAATATCTCACATTTTTCTTTAATTTTTATATTTACAAAAAGTTTTCAGACTCAGAATCCAAGGAAGGAACAAATACAGTTCTTCTCTAATTAAGTTTTTTTTTTTTTTTTTATTCCTGTATGATGCTATTGTTTTGTTGAGTTTAATTTACTTTATCTTACCTATCCACTTAATTTGTTCTTGTATAAATTTCTTATTGGAATCAGTTATATTAAAGTAATTTTACTTTATTGTATTTATTTAATTATTTAATTTATCCTTATATCTTATATTTTATTATTCCAACATATGAATAAATATTATGATTTCTTAAAGCCACATAGAAGATTATCAAATAACAATTAATTATGATGATAAATTTAAAAGTTTGTCGGAAGAAAAATTGTAATTTATTTAAATAAAAATTATTTGCCTAGATTAGGAATGCTTATTGTAGTCTTCAGAATCTGTCTTTATTATGAAAAAAAAAAAAATACGTTTATATAAAATTAAAATATTTCAAAGTGTTGCGATACTTTTGACACACACACACACACACACACACACACACACACACACACACACACACACACACACACACACACACACACACACACACACACACACACACACACACACACACACACACATATATATATATATATATATATATATATATATATATATATATATATATATATATGTCCGCTGCTACTCACTGGCAATGGTCCTCCGACGAAAGAACCATCCGAGCCGACATCTGAATTTGTCCTATTTTGGCTGTCAGAATGATACACGTCCAAAAAGTGGACTAAAAACTCTTCCAAAAAAAAGAATTTCTGATGCTCCTGATAGACAGGATTAAAAAAAGTATCATTGACTCTAAGTAGAAAGTGCAATTTGCTTCCAGCCTCTGAATGCCTGGCATGCTTCGTGTCCGTTCCAGTCTTCCAATCTACATTCGGAATTGCACCCCCTATTAACTCATCCGAGTCAATGTTGGACGTCCCGATCCGGTTAACATAAAGAAACAATGGCAAATATCTCCCACTGGAATAGCTGCATATCCTTCATGTCTGTATGCAGGATCTCTTCCGTGTCAGCTACCGATGGATTGAAGCAATTCACAGGTCAATTATCGAAAATATTCTTGGAACTGTATGAATAAGTATACAGTAACAAGAATATTATTTTGTAACTAAGAAAATGTGACAATAAGGAGGCAAGATGGCAAAGCTTTGGGGTAGATGTCTTAAAGCGCCCACTACAGAAGATCTTGGATTCGATTCCCAGCAATGTTTATACATTTCATCATATTCACGATAGAGTAGGTTGGTAACCTGTAATCTAATCCATCTTGCATTAGTCGAAGTACATAAGGAGCTACAACAAATAATTAAACAAACGATGACAATAACATCAATATTAATATTTTAATTACTGTAATTATTAATAGATACAGTTAAGCCTAACGAACCCGAATTTCTGATTCTACCTTAGTACAATATTTAAATGACATCAATATACCGGCCGAAAATAGATGATGTTTGTTAAATTTATGCTTCAGGAATGTATCTACCATTCTGCAAATGTGGCCATACCATTCTTGCTGCCGCTCTGCGATGTTACTGTTCTGCCCACTCCCAAATCTGATCTGAGGGACTAGTCGTTATGTAATCGCATTCCACGTTGAAGGGCTTTTCAATAATGGGAACGTTAACTATCAAATAGATTAAATTTAATGTTAAATTAATTATGTTAAATTTCATTGAAATAAAACTTTTCACTATTATTAAATTTTTGACGAATAAAACGAAAAGCCTACAGAGATGGGGGATGCTAGTTATAATAGGCATATTTTTTTGAACCAATTGACGGTTCTATTTTATTCTTTCTATTTTAACAAAACAAAACAATATCTCTAGCCTCAATACAAAAAAGCATCTATTAAAAATTATATAGTACATTAAAATTGCCTATTTATTGCCTAGTGTCTTTATTCCTGTAAATATAATTGTACTACCACCTTCTAATGGTCCCAGCGGAAAGTATTTCACAGCAAGGTGCACTTGTTCAGAAATTATGATCCCGCTTTGTTCCTAGAGGTCCGTGGAAGCTGTATTATGCAGATCCCTTTTAGCAAATCATATAAAACACAATAACATGTCGGCGTTTATATTCAAATCCTTTCCGTATAAAGGTATAGTTAAGGCCCCCACAGCTGTGACCCCTAGGTCGCCAAGTTTATCCTCCAGGATTACAATAAACATTTGGTGTCCGCGGTAACTAGGCGATGTTACTGCGGCATTATCCTGCAATAAGTTGTACCTGTATTTGTAGCTGTGAATGTCTCATTATGACAGCTGTCTGTATTGCTCACCAGTCCTTGTATTTTTTCTAGGAGCTGTGTTTCAGATGGAATAATTCGCTTACATAAATATAACATAAAATTCCTTTTAAGAAGAAACTTAATTTTTACTCGAGGTATATAAATATTCTTTATGGGCATAAAAACCACTAGTAGGCGGTTAGAGTTGATCGCATTTTAATTGGTCTGCCTTAAAATTTCGATTATTACCCTGGCTTGACTACTTAATGAAACAGATACGAAACCTGTTTTACACACGAACCACAACAGAAGAGCGTAAAATTAAAACATTTTCATTAACAGAGCGTAATATAATATAATTTATTTAACAATTTACGAAAAACGATTGGTGGAATATTAATTACGTATCAGTCCAATATCTTTATTATAGTCCCAGAGTTACCAATTTAGACTGTTTCACTTTTTTTTTTCCTTTCAACTTTATTCTCCATTCACATCTGTCAATTTTAATACCTTTTTATAACTTGTATAATTTTATTTCCTGTATACAAAAAATAAAAATACGGCTAGGAAATGTAAGGACAATGTCCATAATAAAGACAAGTACTTGTACTTGTCCTTACTAGTACTTACAAGCAACTACCCATGGGTAGCTCTTAAAATAAAAGTTCTATACTAGAAGGTCCTGAGGCCATTTTCTTTTCAGACGTCTCGGAAGCTTATCTGGAATAGAATGGAAAGTAAGTTATGATACTATTGGATTTAAATGCTTAAGAAGTATACTATGAAATATTAAGTATCTAGTTTGAGCTTAATCAGCAACATATTGTACATTAAGATCTTTATGGATAATTTTATTTGTGGTACAGTAAGCAGCATTAAGGATTTTTTGAAATATTTTACAAGGATTGAGTACGAAATGAATTAGATGGTTTAGTAGAATCCCTGTGCTAAACTAATTCTTTATTAATGAATTGGTAGCAGTTTCCTGTCGTTTTTAAAATAAATATGCATTCTAAGTAATTGAAGAAAACTAAGTAAAAGTGATTTTCCCTTTTCATGAAGTTTAAACATTTGTGATACGAATGTAAAAAAATAGTTTTAAATCGAAGGGAAAACAAATTCTAAAATATTTGAAATAGCTGAAAGTAACCTGCTCCGCTACGGTTTAATATCATTAGGATTAAGGACAACTTAAATTACTAAAAGTTAAGCTTAACGTTGACAATTATTATTACTTAATTACACCTACAGAATTCCATTCTTAGAATAATTTCAATAAGTAAATTTGACAATTTACAAAAGTTAGTTTTATATTATTTTAACAGCCCTCCAGTGAAGTTCGAGGCAGTACTACCATCTTACCCAGCTCTCATACCAGACCATCAGCTTTTCATATGGCATACTTTAAATAAATTTAGTCTCAACTTCTTAAACTTTTTTGATTTTTTCGAATAAAGTTTAGTCTTTCTGTTTCTATTTATTCTAGGTTCAAGGAATGAAATTCAGAAATGTTAGGTACAATTTGTAAAATACAACTTGGGCCTGGTTGAGAAAAGCAGTTTCTGTGACCGGAAAACTGAAGGAAGAGTAGTTGGGAACGAAGCTACTGGTGAAGCAATGCTGGTGGGTTGCTCGCAAAGAATATGTATATCAAACTGGGCTTACATGACATCACCAGAGAACATAAGTATTTTAACCTCCTCTTTAACGTAAGTTTTATAATAGCTTCTCGTCACGAAACAACTCAAACTTATAAGAGTACACCTCTGCATCCACCATGGGTTCACAGAAAGTACCATATTATGAGGTTTCGACATCAATTGTATTTTTGTTTGTTTACAACTATAAGGAACTTAATTTGTGGTCAAAGTGTGCAGCTTAAACATCTAACCTATTTTTTTAACTTAGCTTATATCCAAATACCATATGACAATTAATCTATTATTATTCACCCAATAAAAATTGTAATCGGATTTTTCATGAATTAGCAGCGATCCAGACCGATTTTTTAAAATTCCTTTCTTAGCGAGCACCTACGGCCCTAGAGAAAGCCACGTACGAAATTTCATTCCAATCCGTTCGGTGGTTTTTGAGATTTTGTGTTAAATGAGTGAGTGGTATTTGACAAATATATAGTAGATTTACAGCTGTATTAATAAATAAATAAATAAAAAATTTATCGAGTAAATGTGATTGAAACGTTCATAATAACATCCCGATGCTTGTGAAGCAACTACCCTACTGATAACACTACAATAAAAGTTATATATTACAAGATCCCGAGGCCGTGTTCTTTTTAGATGGTTGTCCTGACAACGGACAACGAAGGGTTTTCGGGTATAGAATAGAAAGCAAGTTGAGAGATAAGTGGAGTTGAATGGTTATGGAGTTTACAATATACAATATGGAGAATAGGTAAGCTTATTGAGGATTTTTCGAAGGATTTTGGATTGTAAGGATTGGATACGAGATGAATTTTTTGGTTTAACGGAGCACCAAAGCTCAACTCCGTAGATCCCTATTGTCATATAAATTAGTCCCTCGTAATAACTTGCAAGGTTTGAAAGTTTGTCTAGTACAAGAAGTCGAAATAGACAGGAAGTTTCTTGTCGTTTCCGTTTGGTATGTAATTATATTACTGGCAATCAATGAATCTAATTAAGTTAGTATACATGACGTAAATGACAATCGTTCATCTTCCTGTATTATTTTATTTTTATTTATTATTATTATTATTATAATTATTTTATTTATTAGTTGTTTTTTTTTAGGATGTCCCTCATCCAGCTTATTTTTCGCCTTCTTTAGGTGCTTCATGTATTAGCACTGTGGCCGTACCGTTTTTGAGTCTTTCGGGATCACTGTAGTAAGTCTGTTTATTGGTTTATTATCAGTTGAAAAGTGATGGATAGTATAAAGAGTTATGTTCCTGGCGTACGATAGTGATTCTGTGATAGTTTTGAATGTTTTTACTTTTAAAATTTTGAAGTTTCTTAACACGCTTGTTTTCAACTGTTCCTTACATCTATTTTTGTCCGAATAATATAAGCCATAAGAAAGGTTTGAATGGCAGAGAATTGTTGAGGAGGCCAGGGTTCTACAAGGACCATAAACGCCATAAGATGATGATTATGAATACAAGCCATAGCCTTTGGTTTATTTATTTTTTCTTAATATGCAGACTCCATGTCACTTCCCGATCAAATGTCAGACAAACGTAGTATTAATATCTAAAATTGAAAGTATTTTTCATGACGTATTCTGATCGTAATTAATTCGATTTTCCAGAGATCATACAATTACAGTCAATCATACAATTATGGCATGTACCGTTGAAGAGTCCTGGAAGCGTGCCGGATTTTCATCAACTATTTACATGAAAGAGAAAGAAGAGAAAAATAATTAAAATTAAAAATCAGACTGTTCAATAAATAATCAGCATCTGCGTCATAGTTATCATAACAGAAACTTAAAAAAAAAGAAAAAAAAGTAAACGAATACAAGATAAAAAATTGTATGCTACAATAAATTCTATATAATTAAAATTCTTCTTTCAAATTAAATCAAGGCAAAAACGACAAGAAACTGCCCGTCGTTTCTTACTCGATTAATCCATGAAGTTGGGACCGAGATATGCTCCTAAAAACGGTTGATCGAGACTCAAGAAAAGTAAGGAAAATAAATAAGAAAAAATAAAAGTACTGCAATTTTAATACATTAATAATAACTTTTCAAACAACGGAAAGACCAGGTAACTATGAAAATGCTAGTGGATTAGGCTGTTGAACAGAAAAGTGGAAATGGTTGTATTTTACGTTTATGTAATGACCAATGGAATATGTGAATTATTGGATTGTATATGTTAAAATTTACATTTTAAAAGTATTGAAAAAAAAATTACTTAAGGCTTAGAAACTTAGAATTATAAACAAGTATTTTTTAATGCTTCTCTGGGATGCCATTTTTGTGCTCTCAAACATACATTTCCGATTATATATATTTTGTTTTCATATCGATCTTCCATTTATAAAAGATCCTTGCTAGATCATCTCGATACAACGAGGGTTTCTCAAGCGACGAGGGGACGCATTAACCTAAACCAAACTGAAGCAACCGCGGTCGTTTCTTTGTTTCGAAACGTCCACCACAAGGTTTTAAACATTACGAGCACGCTGAGTTGAATCATAAGCACATTAAATTTTATTGCTCGTATCAGCTGACTATGGAAAGGTCATTTGTCCATGATCGCCCCATAACGTGGGTGTGCGGGGGGGGGGGATGTGTGCGTGTGTCCTCGTGAACCCCCGCCGGGTCATGAATACCATTATCGATGCACAACTGCAGCCAATATTAATTTTAAACTGATTAAGGAATGTTTATTAGTAATTGTATATAAGAGTGTTAAATTGTTTATAAACCATGTGTTTCCAACTTACCTTGAAATAAAGTGCTGTATTAAACGTTGTACATATGTATGTGATGATTTAATATTCCAATGATATATATCTCGACTAAGTTTGACAGGATATTAAAAAAAAAAATTAAGAAGAAATAAAGACAAGATTTAAAACTGAAAATGCCTTTTTCAGTAGTTTTTTGAACTACTCAGTTCAAGCTTACTCTTCAGAAATTATAAAAGTTATGGAATATAAGACTATCATACTACCAACAGTTACATACTGGATGAGAAAAGTGGCCGCTCACATTAAGGGAAGAACAACGCATTTAAGTTTTCGAAAATAAAGTTCTGCGTAGAATATTTGGCTCCAACAAGGATATGGAAGAATTTAGAAGACTCCTCTATGCGCAACTGCATAAATAATCCGGTAAATATAGTTCAGGTAATATCAGCGGTTAAAATGGGCGTGCGAAGTCGTTGGATTTAATGGTGACCGAATTCCAAAAATAATCAGTTTTGAGCCGTTGGGTAAACATCCGAGGGGTAGACCGAGACATAGATGGGAGGATTGCTACTGTTCACCTTTTTTTTATTGTATTGCCCAACTAATCCGCATCAGTTAGTCTAAAAATGGGATCGTTACTTACTTAGTGCGGAAGCAGGTGTCTATAGTAGCGAACTCCATTGTCCTCTATCACATTATTAATGATATAAAATCTAACAATATACGATAAGCCAATTGGATAGAGGGAAGGATAGATGGCCGAGCGAGTTGAGGCGAGGGTCTCAGGTGTCTTTGGTACAGAAGATCGTGGGTTCGAATTACTTGGCTAGGTTAAAATATATTTCGTGGCTTACCTACGGAATGAATCTTTACCTTCCCACCATGGCCAGAGTAGGTTGGTAACCAATAGAATAACCATCCTTCCTGTCCTTTTTGGAGTATATAAGTACACTAACATTCAAGAAACAACTATGTTTATCAAAGATAAATATAATTAACAAAAATAAATTCGAAATGACCAATCAACTATAGATATTTCAAATATAACAGATTCGATGGCGTAATACATTAAGCCACAGTCTATACTATTATATAAAAGGACAAGCCATTTTTCGTTTGTGACGACTAACAGCGAAAACTACTGAACCAAACTGTACCAAATTTTAACTACATTATCTCAATAGTTAAAAGAATGTTTAGAAATAATACAATTTACTGACTTTCAATTTAATTGTTTTCAAAACCTATAGTTGGCAAATAAGTCCGTTCGGTTTTTGATGGTTGTATAAAACTCTGGTATGATAGACATAAAATTTATTTTGATCTACAATATATTCACAATTATTTAGTATAACTTGTTCTCATCTTTCAACCAATTACGTTCCAATGCCACGTTCATAGAACGTCTGGGGTATATTGTCAAAAAACTGATCCATGTGGTTTTTGACGTCCTGTTCGTGTTTGTAATTGCTTTCCATTCATGAAATTCTGCAGAGGCCGGAATAAGTGGTAGTCACTTGGAGCTAGGTCTGGTGAATATGGAGGATGGGGCAAAAGGTCCTATCCAAACCTTAACAATTTATTGCGAGTGACCAACGAGGTGTGGGGCCTTGCGTTGTCTTGGTTGAAAACAACACCCTTTCAATTTGCCTGATCTGGGCGCTTTTTTTTTTTTCTTAATTGGTTGATCCAACTTTGTTCAATTCCTCTATACTATTTCTGATGGCAATAGCACATTTGAATTTCTTTTGGGTGACCAGACCGTGGAGCGCCATTGCTATAAAAATTTCTTGAACGAAATCTGGCCAACCAATTTTTACATAGACGTTCGGTTAAGTAATCATCCTTATAAACACTGCAAATTGTTTTATGGGATTCTGCAGTACAGCTTTTTTAAAACAATACCGCAAAATATGCTGATATTGAATGATATGTTTGTCCATGCTCACAGAGCAATATCAATCACAATACTAAGCTAATGTACACAATAATTTGCACATAATTAATTAAGTGTTTACATATAAAGTAAAGAATCCATCTAATGGATTAATTTATCAGATAAGAAATGGACCTTAATCATATACAAATATGTTTATTTATATTTCATGAATACATTTTTATTTCATTTTTGCATGCTTCCTTTTTTTACCAGGCTTTTTTTTTTTTTTTTTTTTTTTTTTAATATACATTTATTGAAATTTACAACTGTACAAAAAATATACATCAAGTAAATGTATTGACAACGATCACAATAACATGTCAAAACTTGAAAAGAACTACTCATCAGTAGCACTTTATTAAAAATTCTACACTAAAAGGTCTCTAGGTCATCTTCGTTTCAGACGCCTAGGAGGATTGTCATATACATAAAAAAATATGGATCATTGTTTACTGATAACACACGTGTCATGAGCATAAGTGGTAAAGACAGTGGTAGGATGAGTTGGGATATCAGCTGTATTTGTACGAGGCTAAAAATTATTTTTATGAGTGAAAGTAGTATTTAAGATATATTGCTCAATTGCATTCTACAATACAAGATTTTTATTGGTAAACAAATAAAATTTCAATTGTTAGTTGAAATTATCTAAGTTCTCTACTTAGGAAAGCGGGCAAAGCCATGATGGGAAATGCTAATGTAATATATAATTTACGGTTCATTATTATGGCGTTAATACTGAAGATTAAATAATAGACAGTGATGAAAGTGAAAAGTTGTCATAGAGATAGAGTTAGTTATTGAATTAAACTGAAATCTATGAATTTCAAATTAACTTTTATTGTATTGACTCGCTGCTGATGATCGGCTGTCTGTTATCCATTAATTTCAGAGTTATAAATGGAGTTCGCAATTTAACTGTTTTCTTTCTTGAATGACTGAGGTATATAATTAATTATCGGAATTGAATTGACGCTATCAACAGGAAGAGGATCCGAGCGGTTGAGATGGGATCTTAAACAAGAAGTCCTGGTGACTGATGGACTGGCCTGCAAGTCACACTCGCCCGAGAATGATCTCGTTACTGGGGGGGAGGGGTTTAGAAGAAGAGCTGCTGATTGGGGCGGTGATGGACTGAGTTGCCTGCCGCCTGCCCTGTCACCGTGAGCAAGCCGTATAGCTTCACCTCGCCCGTCAGTTGCCATCGATGGGAGTTCTTCACCAAACTATCTTAGGCAAATGATTTAAGGATCTACGCCCTTGTTGGAGGATAGATTTAAATCAGAAAAAAATATATACTAAATATATACTATTGAATAAAAGGACAAGCGAAAACTTCGGCACCAATCCGTAGCTAATTTTAACTACATCATCTTCGTAGTTCAAGGAAGGTTTAGCAACAACAAAATTTATATATTTACTCTTAAATGGTAGTTAAAAAGAGATAAATATACGGTGCGTAGTGAAGTTTGAAAATTGACCGATAGGTGGCGAGCGCCATTCAAGAGAGGTTACAAAAAAACGTTGTTATATAGAGCTACAAATTTATAATAAAATTTGCTTAATTCAATTATATATATATATAATTAAATACATTATTGTCAATTATTTTATAGAAACGAAAATCCAAAAAAAAGAAAAAAGATACTGAATTACTGAGCTAACAAAATGAGATAAAAAAATAAATGAAAAATGAAATAAAATAATATGAAACAAAATAAAAATAAAACAAAATAAAAATAGACCAAAAGTTGATGTCAATATATGCTCGGTAATCTTTATTTTAAAGTTCAATGCTTTGAACAAATTTCTTCAATTCAGAACTATAGTTTTTGAATAGATTCTTTTCTGACATTGGCCATTGTTCTCCACTAATTATTATAGATTTGATTAAAAAAAAATTGTCCTTGCCTAAAAGTGGGCAGTCATATAATATATGATTAAATGTTTGTGTTGTCTGTCCGTCACAGTGGCATACTTCGTTGTCCGAAAGGTGAAAACGTTTCATACAGTCTTTGGTAGGCCCATGCTCTCTTAGAAATTGTGTAAGTTTGTAATGTGTACTTTTTATTTTATTGTGGTTTCCTATATTAGGGTCTGGTATAAACTTGTGAACTGGTCGTCCTTTGTTTGATTGTTGCCAGTGTAAGTTCCAGTATCTTATTGTGTCGTTTCTTAATTTTTTTTTATGTATGAAATAGGCATTTGAGAGTATTCAAAAGGTAAAGAATCGTTTGTCGATGCGGATTTAGCTAGTTCGTCAGCCAGTTCATTTCCATAAATCCCAGCATGCCCCTTGATCCATGATAATTTAACTGAGATTTCCTCATTTATTAAATTGATGGAAATTCTGTCTAATTTTGTTTATGAGTGGGTCATTTATGTTGAAGTTTTTTATAGAGTCTGTCAGTATACCATATACATATATATATATATATATATATATATATATATATATATATATATATATATATATATAAAAGCTATATATATATAAATATGTGGCGTGATGTGTGGATCCCAGTGAAAATTAAAAATCGAACAATATGTGGCCAGCGCCATCTTGCATCTATTAAACCCAACTGAATCAAATGTTAAATACACCATCTTCATAGTACTAGGAAGGTTTACAATACTAAAGTTTACTTAAATAGTAATTAAAATATACATTATTTTAGTGACATTAACGAAGTTTGCCAGAAAGTCATAACTTTTAAGATTAGAAGTTAAAATCAAACCAGACGAAATCGATAAAATTATTTCTGCCAAATACAAATTATTACTAAATTAAAGCGTCAATCCTCAGCTTTATTATTGTGTGTAAAAATATGATCGATGGACGTTTAATTTCAAGCACTGATAATGCTGTCCACAATTCGCAAGAGTATCTGTCCGTCTGGATTACCAACTCGTAAATTAAAATTAAAGATTAGATGTCCTATTATGCTTTTAAGTAATCTTCAGACAACAAATCAGTGCAATTTTAATCACGTTATAAATTGAAGAAATAATGCTCAATTGCATACTTCAAAACAAGAATTTCATCTATAAAAAATAAAAACTTCAATTGTCAGTAAAAACTATCTTAGGTCATTAATTTTGAGAGCGGCCGAAGCTGTGACGGGGAACGCTAGTAATAAATGAATAAAAATAAATACGGAATAGCAACGATTGCAATTACAAAAGTGGAAAATCACAATGAATTTTATTTAATAAAGATATGGCTACCTCAATTCTAAAACATAAAAAATCAGATTTTAAAGAGAAGCCACGCCAGACTTGAAAGGTAAGAAACTGCTTGTCGTTTTTGACAACTCCAACATTAACTAGACAAGCGTTCAGAGCTCCTAATAAATTACAAAAAGGCTTATTTACATAACAGTAATTAGACCCATTTTGACATATGGAGTTGAGCTTTTGGGCACCAATAAACTATCCGATTCTTCTCGCATCCAGTCATTAGAATCCAAAACCCTTAGTGATTCTTACTTTGTCACAAACTTTCTTTACACTCCATTCCTTATAATTCTATGAGGCGTCTGAAAAGAAAATGGCCAAAAGACCTGATGTAGAACTTTTACTAAAGTGTAACTAGTAAGTAGTTCATTACATGTTATAGACATTTCATTGTATTCATTTTTCTCAAATTTCCTTGTTGTGTACAGGGTGAGTTCGTGCAAGTGAACAAAAAAAATGGGTGAAACTAGATCTAAAATGAAGAGAAATGCCGCAGATCTTACCTTTTTATTCCAATCCTTTGCAGATTTATGATAATTCCAATACGTTTTTTTTTCATAAAAACTGTAAAATCTAAACATTCTTTGTTTAAGGCGTCTGAAAAGAAATCATTGTCAAATGTTGACAACATTTTTAGATTTACTATTGATCCATAGGAGCAGAGTACGTCTAACCTTGAATTTTACAAACTTAGGACTTAAAGAACAGCTTGATCTTCACCTTATTTAGGGAAGTTAGAATGTCATAATTCTACAACGCTGTTTTTCTTCAATAATGAACTTCCTTCACACAATTTTTATTTATTTATTTTTTTTTTTTATACTAAGAGGAACTCACTCTATATAATGCGTACAGTTGTAAATATCAATTAATAGATAAAAAGATGAAAAGTGTTTACAAGTAAATAGATTTTTAATCCTTCACATCTCTAATATATGCTGGGTGAAATATTATTTGTCGGTCACTAAGTTTCATTAAAATAATTTCATTTGGCTAGTTCTGCGGTTTAAGACAAACGACTTAAGAGAGAGGGGGAGAGTGGAGGAGTGATGCATAGACACGATGAGTCGGCAGCGCAAAAAAATGACCCGAGTAAAGAGATAGAAATAAAAAGAAACAAGTACCATGTAATTCAAAAATCCTTTTCTTTTTTTATAATTTGCGTAATTAACTTAGATTTTAGCAAATATTTTTTTTTTTCATTTTAATCCAAAGCTATTTTTTTTGCATA
The DNA here is from genome assembly GCA_003667255.2 of Euschistus heros. Classification (NCBI taxonomy): domain Eukaryota; kingdom Metazoa; phylum Arthropoda; class Insecta; order Hemiptera; family Pentatomidae; genus Euschistus; species Euschistus heros. Next base: position 2,881,636 of record RCWM02000051.1, on the reverse strand, counting down.
TAAATTCGAATGCATCCACTTTATGAACAGAAAAATAAATTTTAATTCAGCCTTCTTTAATTACTAAGGATGCCCAAAAAAGTGTTCCTCGTGTTTTAATGCTCCAAATTTTACTGCAAAAACGTTCAAATCTTCCAATTAATTAAGAAAGACCCGTGACAGTAATTAGGCTTATATGGACATAATTATTTGAGCTTTAAGGCTCCATTAAACCATCTGTTTTCCAACCCGGTCACAAATCCTGCAAAAACTCTTCAATAAATTTATCCATACCGGTCTTAATGCCCCATTGCTGCTTATCTCATACTCAATAACTTTCATCTAATGATAAGTTTCTTAACCACTTGTATCCAAAAGTCTTCCAACTTGCTTCCCATTTGATCACCGAAATTTTTCCAAGGCGTCTGATAATGACTTCGGGACCTTCTAACGTAGGATTTTCAACCAAGTGCTACCAATGGATAGTTAAATCATTAAATTCACAGTTTTACTAAACGTGATTGAAAGATACTGAAGCTGTTAAAAAAAAATATATTCTATGTCTTGCCTTGGATTGAGTCCTACTTAAAGATCGAATTTAATATCAGTCCTGCTTTAACTGCTTGGAAACATCCAGCCTCAAAGAAATGGGTACCTTAAATAGGTAAAAAAAACCATGAGCGGGATTTCGTAGTGAATAATTTTAAACGAAATATTGAAGAAACGATAACCATAGAAAAAATATAAAAATCGCGCAATAAACTAAAAAAATCGACGTCTTAAATCTTAACACATGTTATTCTAATATAATTCATTTAGATTAATAGCATGCAATAGTAAGAATCATTTATCCATTTAAATAATTACACAGTAAACGAAGACTCCATCTACCTGTAAAAACCTAGGAGTACCATAAAGTCTAGAAAAACCCACTTAACCCTCATCCCTCACTAGTTTAGATGTTAGTTTGCTAGTATGTATCTAATTGCAATATCCACCAGTAACTTTGTACCTAGTTTCATACCCTTCCATACTTTTTAATTATATACAGTTATAGATTCTAACGCTTGCATTTTGTATATTTAATTTGTTTCTAGCTTTATTCTTTAAATTGCCAGTGTAACTTATATAATTTTATTGTTGCGTGTTATGTTTCACTATAGAGTATGATTAAGCGAAGAATATAGCCTCGAAACGTCGCCAAAATAAGTTATAATTTCATTGACTGAACTTGAAGAACCGTAAAACATCTAATATTAACAGTAAAGAAAATGTGTAATTTTTTTTATACAGGTTTTAATTTTTTTTTTCTTGAAAGGTTACTTGACTTATTGATTGACTTAGTCCCATTAATATTAACGAAAAAAATTATGTTCGCCACCTTAAAAGCGTTTTTCATGTTATATTTTTTTTTTTTTTTTGTGCGTGTGTCCAATTTATTATCAGGAGAAAGAGCTATTAACTGCTAAATGTAGAAAGTTGGAGCCAAACAAGTCTATAATTATATGTCGAAGAAGGAGCAAGGGCTATTGATGAACGGGGATTGCACAAGGGCGTCGAAGAAGTCCCTTTATCTCCATAATATAAGAGTGATAGGTGCCAATGAGCTTTTTATTTTGCAGTTGTTCGCATCAATAATAATGGCGGTCAAGATAAGATAGGGTGTTTGGCAGTACATTTAGGTGTGCATCTTAACCTCCTCCCAGCCTCCGGCGATTCAGCCACTTAGCATAGAGAAACCCTCATATGTATATTTTTTTTTGAGATGGATTAGGAAAGCAGGATCACGAAGTCACTGAGAGAACAGGTTGTTTTGATCGGATCTTAACCGTTTATCGATTTAATTTCTCATTATTCTTTTTTTTTATTATTTTTTTTTTTTTTTTGGAAACACAACCAAATTTGACTAGAAAAATAAAGAGTTCCTAGATTAAATTCTATGACTATTAGGTAACTTATATTAAAAAAATAATTAAAATCTCTAGAACTATAAAATATAATAGAGGCACTAAACTACTCTTCTTCAATATAGTGTATCTTCCAATCCTGCTGTACGGGGCAGAAAACTGGGTCCTGACGGAAAAGCTTCGAAGTCGGATAACCGCATCCGAAATGAAATTTCTTAGGAGAGCAGCTCAAAAAACAAGAAGATAGAGTCAGGAATGCACGCATTACAGTGACGCTTAATATAAGTACCATCCAGGGTTTACTTGCAAAGCTGCAGTGGTTTGTTCACGTCTGTAGACTGGAACAACTTCGTGGTCCAGCCAAATTTATGGAATATCGTCCAACTGGATAGAGACCAAGAGGATATCCTACAACCTCATGTATGAAGAACATAGAAAAGCTAGGACAGAAGAGAGGGAAAACACTTCCAGAACTGAGAGGCTTGGCAAGAGACAGGGAAGTTTGGAGGACTCGGCTGAGTGCATCCCCATGTTGAAAGGCACTAAGGGGGAAAGCGAAAGAGGAAGTACTATAAAAAAAATAAATTTATGAGTTATAAAATTATAGAAATAAGTTCTGCAATTTATTTTAAATCTTATTTTTACAAAGAAAAAATAGTACCTTCATCGTCTTTTAGGCATTCTGTATATTAATAGTAACAAGACCATTATTACAATTATTATCATTAAAACAGCTTACAATGGGTTTGATTTTAATAGACTTTATGAGCCACTTCCTCTTGAAAATGCATTCAGTTAGGACTCTCTAAAACGGATTAATAAACATGTTTGTAGACAGTTGTTGTGATGTTATAGCCAGCTATTATGACAAAGCAGATCGGAGGGAATAAACCATTAACTTCACTCACTAGTGACGCCTGTGTAATAAACTTGTTAAGCCTTGTTGGGACACGCTCATCTACTTTATCCCGTGTCAATAAATCAGCCATAGACATCCTAGGCCTCTCAACTTGACAGTTATTCCTCTCAGATAGGAGATGTGGCAACATAAAATTATAACAGGGTATTATAAAGGCTCTGTAATAAATTAGGGTTCTAAACCGAATTCAAATAAAGAAATAAATTAAAATTATCACAAAAATTTAAATCAGTAAATAAAAAATATGACTGTGGGAACTTCTAATACAGAATATTTTACAGGAATAACCAGCCATTTATTAAATTCTCCCTTGCATTTCTTAGATGCAAGAAATACACACTTATAATTTTTTATAATTAAAGAAGTTAAGAATTTAACATCTGACGTTTGAATTCATAATTTTGGTATGAAATGGACGACAGGGAAAGATCATTCAAGGATAGATCATAGTTTTGGATCTTGGATTTATATAATTTCTAGGCAGCTAATTTTACCAACCACGAATATTAAAAAATTTAAACCTGTACCACTGACAACCCATTGAGGGTCTTGGGGGAACTCAGGGAGCTTGGTAGTCAAGTGCCTTATCCACTGAGCGACCGCACTGTTGTTACATTTTTGACTATGAAAAAAAAAAAAAAAAATTACAACTTTTGAGGCTGAAAAAAAAAACGTTACATAACAAAACGTCTTATAAATTAACAAGGGGAGTAAAATTCTGAACTAAACATGTAAATTGATTGATTTTTTTTATTTATTTTTTTTTATATAAATTGAATTTGGTTATAAAATAATTCTTTGTGTTTCGGGTAGAGTACTATAAATTAAAAAAAAAATATTATTCATTCGAGTTTTTCTGATTCACCGGCTGTATTCATGGTCATGTTCTATGTTGATGGAATTCCATGCTGTCAAATGCTGTGGTAGCTGTGTTTTTTTCGACAGCTTGATTCAAAGTGGTTCCAACATCTCAATGACAAAACTTTTAGACATTTATCATAAAGGCGATACTTTTCGAATCAGCACAAAACCGATCTGTCACTGGTGATCTATTGTCTACAGACACTCCATCAGTGATCTTCGTTACACCCACACCCTAGAACCATATTTTACTCGAAGACTTCTTCCTCGTAAATATCTCGCGTCGTTAGCTGAGTTCCAGCCGGCAGTTAGCAAAGCAACTAGCAATTAGTTCATGAAGAAACAATAAAGTGCCCCGGAAACATATTGCCGATATGTTAGGAGTACATATGTAGATAACTCAACAGGCCATTAAGGGAAGGACGATCCATTTTCCTGAAGATTATGCATGAGCAATTAACTTCGGTAATGGGGAAATTCTTTTCTGCTTCTTGGTGGATCCACCAGGGGGCTCCATTTACATTTTCGATCAATCATTTTCGAGTTAAAGGGATTAGGTTTTCGGTTATTAATTACTGGTGTAATGAATATATTAGTGTAGCTGCGGATGAATCTTCTCAAAGACGACACCTTATATTACAAGATCGAAATAGTTTAGCCCTGATGGTTGGCTATTTTAATATACCTATCCAATCTTCATAAAAGACTGTGATTATGAAACCTTAACCTGATTTTAGAATTTCCTGTTGCCACGTAGCAAATAGGACTTATTTTCCCACACGAATTAGGTGCTGTTTAAGACAGCGAATAAGACTAACTCGAACTATACAGATCTAGTACCGTATAGGATAACTAGGATAAAGCCTTAATTATCCTCTTGAATAAAACGAGTGTTATCAAATTCACGAAGGTTTCAATAATTTTTTTTTCCAATTCCTTTTTTTTTATTGATTTATGGTACAATACAAAAAATATGTGAATATACCCCCTTTTCTGCATCCCTGAGTTCTGTGAAAATTACAAATCTTGATAGAACAAGAAATAGAAAATCTTGATCTACTGATGGGGCTCACCGGCTGTTTGTGAAAGAGGGTGTATTAAGTTATCTTAGTCAAGTCTAAGTGTTTTATCATAGTTTTGCCACCTCTGTGTTTTTGAATCGCTGTTAATGAGTTAAATAGCGAATCAGTCCTGTGTTTGAGGTTATTAAAGAACTTAATATACATCCTTGTAATGTATTCTGACACCTTTGGTAAGTCTAGTGTTCTGTGTAATATGTCAAGGTCTAAGCAAACACTTATAAATCATTAATTTGAGGCAGAGAGAGATGTTTGGTGAACTTAGCTGGTGATTTAGCCTGTATGACTGTTCTCACCGACTTGTTTTCGGTTGGAGTGGCCTGAATTGTGAGGTGCCTGTCTGAAGTGACACAATTTACTACCAGTTGGCCTCTTAGCGATTCCTCCTACCTCATAGGTTTTAGAAAGGGGACGCTTATTTTTCTGGAAGGAGAAGATAATGCAGTCAGTCTTCTTGGGGTTGACTGCAATATTCAATCCTTCCAATTTTACCTTGATTTCATAACAAATTTCTTTCGCCTTCGTGTCTTGGTGTTTAATGAACTACTGTAAATATCAATGTCATCAGCGTATGCCGTCACAGTCGCTTTCCTGTACCTAACTCCAACAGTTTCAGCAGTGCATATTGAGAAAAAAACTGGAGATAGCAAAGGCCCTTGAGCAACGCCGCTTGTGAGAGGGACTTCTTTGGATAGTGCCTGGCCGACTCGCACCCTGATTTTTCCGTTTATCAAGAAAGTTTTAATAAATTATGCGCGGCCTAATTTTTTATAGTATATTGTACGAAAGGTATGTATGGGGACCAGTACTTAAGTAACATGTAAATCGTAATGACACTAGTTTGTGCCTTTTATTACACATCTGATAAAATAATACACCGTGATCTTAATATGTAAATGCTCTTGTTCTGCTTTTACTGGATTCAGACTTGTGACTCAGCTGATATAGCGGTGCTGAAATCTCTTTGAGCCTGGGTTCCCCTCCCATAAAATGGGGACAAGCTCTGTTTAAGGTTCACGATATGCTTGTATATAGAGATGGATATATTGAAATATCGATATTTCTCCTTTGATAATCCGATATTTTTGTATCGATATTCTTTCTTGCGATATATCGATAGGTACGTTAGGATATACCGTGTTCTCTCTAATATAAATTGCAAAAAACAGCTGCATATATTTTAAAAGAAAATAACAAAACAATAAAATTATTTTAAATAAGAAAAGTTTTTAAGCTACAGAAGTAATGCTGTTAACCGGTGATGCACTTTCTCACATTAGTGAAGAGAAAATAAGAAAATATTAAAATGTAAGATAGCAAATATTTGATGAAACGTCTTACTTAAACACTTTTATTATTGATATCCTCTGTGAGATTATTAATTTATTTTCATTGTAAATAATGTTTTTGCAGAAGCTAGCTAGTGAGCAGGAAATAGGGATTAACACTCTCCTGGACTCCTTAATTCAATACAGAGCACATACACAACATAACCGTACATTACACACATACACCGACACTTAATACGACCAGTGTACGGGGAGTAAAATCTGACTACCAGTGTCCCGAGGGTCATAAAGCCCAGCAAAAGGCTTATGATGAGTTACTTAGAAGTTTACATATCGGTGGTTGCAAAGAAGTGGACAAGTGGTTTACTTTAAAAATGCGTTAACTATTCATCTCCCAAGCAGGATTTTTAATATCTGCGTTAAGAAAAATTGTTGAAGTTTCTCACTAACGCTTTACAGGAAAGCGATCGAAAATGCCCTCTTTAATGAAAATTGCACAATGTTGAGCTATTCATTTCTTCATGACAGCCGGTTGTATAAGAAGATATAAAAAGACTTAGAAACCTTGCATTTGTACTTGAAGTATTTTGTTGTGCAGACAAAATCAACGATTACACTTTCTGTTGATTTCATTCTTTTTTTATTCTATTATCTAGAATCCATTTTGCTTTTACATAAAGTCGTTTTTATTGTTGTTTTTTTTTTACGCATTGCGATTCATTTCCATAGTGCTTACCATTACATATACCATATCTGATACCCTTGGCTGCTGGATCTCGGCTGATATCTTCCGCGGATAAATGCTTTGCATCACCACTTGCTCCTGAGTTATCCGCCCTCCTGTCCTTGGTCAGATCCTTATCTCCGATATAAAAAATCCGCACGAGGTCAATCACTTTCCCCAAGTTATTTATCGGTGACTGGATCGAAGGGGCCGGGGGCTAGAGCAGAAGTAGGTTAGCTTCGGAGGGCCAGTGCATCGCATTGTGTCTGCCGTGATGGATAGCCTTTGGGGGATTTGCATACAGGCCTCGCCCCACAATCAGGGCCATTCAGGTCCTCTGGGTGTCTCGCACATCCATCAAGAAGACAGTGGGTGTGACGCTTCGTCTCACATCTGCGCGTCGTCGTAATGGTAGTGCTCTAGTGAGCTTGTTGGTGATTAGTCCAATATATTTCTGAATGACTTTGGTTAATTTAAAACTTGATGATGGATGTTTAGAAGGTTCAAAAAGGTAATTTGAATAAGGAATAAGAAACAACAAGATTAGTGGAAATATAGCAATACAGCATAATCTCGATATTCCGGCCCTTCATAATCCAACCTCCTCGCAAACCATGTAAGACCCTACATAGGAATTAGCTCAATAAGATTTTCAAAACTGGATGACCGAAATCTTTCTAAAGGATAACAAAATCGTCAGCGAGCAAACAAAATACCTAATAAAAATATTAGTAATGATGCGTCTTTTACTTATCATCTCCTATTTTTGATATTCAAGAAATCCTAGTTTAATTAAAACCAAAATTATGAGTTTTCAAACAATTATGTAGTTTCCATTGAAGTGTCTGCTTCCCGTGTTTTACCATCAAAATTGTAGGGAATTTTTAATATATTGTCCGATGTTCCTCAACAAAGTTTTTTTGTCTGCTCGCTGAAAATTTCGTTCCTCTATTGTGATTTTTAATCTTCTTCGAAGATGTTTATATGATAATGAATTTAGTTTATAAATTTAAATGTTTTTTAAATGAAAATTTAAAAATTAATTTGTGTTTCTAAGGTTTAATTAGTACATACATATGTGTGAATTTTATGGTTCCGATTATTATTCAGAGATTATATATGAGCTTTTTCTTCTGAATTATTTTTAGATATTTTTTTATTTTTTATGGATTTTTAAATGGATAATGACTAAAGCGACAAGAAACTGCTCTTCGTAACAGATTACTTCAACATTTACTAGACAAACGACCAAACCTCCCAATTCATTACATGATTCGTTACTTATTTACATGACTGTTATTAGACCTATTTGGACGTACGGAGTTGAGCTTTGGGACTCTACTAAACCATCCAATTCATCTCGTATCCAATCCTTACAATCCAAAATCCTTCGAAATACTAAATGCCCCTTACATTGTCACCAATAAGCTTATCCATAAAGACCTTAATGTTCCATATGTTGCCGAGTTAGCCCAGAAAAGATACCTTTCCTTCCATAGTAAGCTCCATAACCACTCCAATCCACTAGTCTCTCAACTTGCTTCCTCCTCCATCCCTGATAATCCTCCGAGGCGTCTGAAAAGAAGATGGCCTAGAGACCTTTTTGTATAGATTTTATTGAAGTGCTACTAGTGAGTAGTTTTTCACAAGTTATTTACATGCCATTGTATTCACTGTTAACACATTTACTTGTATATTGTTCTGTACAGTTGTAAATATCTAATAACGAAAAAAAAATGGATAATAATGAAATCATTTGTCATTTTTTAAGTTTGCATCCAGAAATCCGACATATTTGTTAAGCCGGCTTCTCTCTGGTCCTATTTGGATCGGAGAATCAAGGTTCTATACTGTAGCTATACAGAAATATCCTCAATTTCATCATCGATTTAAAGGAAAATAACGACTAACATCTTAGCCGAAAAAGGGGCCTAACATTACTTGAACTTGTAAACTTTATAACCTTGTAACTTGCAAACCTTATAAAAGATAATTAAAAAAAAAGAAGAAATTATTGTTAAATCCCAGTAGACTAATGAACTTACAAAACAGTGATTTACCATTTATATAGTTCAAAAGATTACGAAGCAGTTTTATCCTCCTTGGATTCACAAAACAAGCAATATGTTTCTACAAAATAATTCAATGACTTAGAGGAAAAAAACATACAGTTGAAAATTGATGGTGACCACATTATTACCTAGAATAACTAGAGTTAATACTTCCTTAAGCATGTACTGGTCTCAAGGTTCTTCATAGTTATACAAGTTTAACTTCTTTAAACAGTATTCATAATTAATCTTACTGATATTGTAATATTTCGAAATGACCCACATAATTTGAAACGTTACTACTCTTTTTTTGTGTCATCTTCTTTTTCTTTTTCATATTATATTACTTAATTTGCTAATAATTATAAAGAAAACAATTATAAAAATACTCAAACAAATTATAATAATTACACGTAAAAAAGTAATAGGGGTGTTTGACTTCTAAGTATTTGTGCCGTGGAATATTTATTTCCTCATTCCTCGTCTTCTTCTGCCTCACTTATCTTTTGCGTTTTATTCAAGTTTGTCATATTTTTCAGCTTTTTAAATTTCATTTTACATTAAATATTATTCTCGAATGTAGGAGAAGTATCGTTGGCTAAGGTTGAATTATCTCCAAGAGACAAAAATAGACTGAATAAGCCATGATTCTTTGGTCTTTACATTGCTGTTAGAAAATGTTATTAAACCCTAATAATTTCCTTTTTTTTAGCTTAAAAGAAAATAGGATTGTTATTCATAGAAAAATACAGAAAATAAGAAGGAAAATTCCAGACGTTTTTCTTGGGGAATCATAGAAAGCCTTAATGTTGCTCAACAATATCATACATTTGAGCACCTAGATCGTTAAATGAATAAGTTCGCGGTTATTTATAAGAAATGTAAATCTGCAAATTAATCAAAACAGTTATTTACATTAATTATAAGTCTAAACTATTAAATGCCTATGAGATGGTTTTCTGGGTAATTAAAGAGTATATATCAGTCTCATATTTAATTTAATCTATTTTTTATTGAGTTGTGGGCTCCATGTTATTCTCGTACCCAAACTAAGTCGTTTGTGGAATTTTTAAATTGTATGGATAAATGGGCTTTCGTTTATTATATGAATGGTTTACAGCATTTTTGTAGCTCGCGTATGTGGTGTTCAGTGATGCCTATGCAAATTTGTTTTTTTTAGAAACGACAATTGAGATGCTAAAACAGTAGCCCAAAGATAAATAAGTCGCTTTACCAGCTGCAAAGTCATCAATCTAGATTTAAAAGCATAGAATATAAGCTAATAAAAACAAAGATGAGAAGGAGCGCTATCGAACCTGAGGCATTGATTGAGTATTCTTGGTCATATGAAACTGAGACTTAAACGACTAGGAATCGAACCCCTTCCTCCAGATACTGCCCTTCAGTCCGGAGGTTACGATATGTTCTCATTGTGATATTTAGGAAATTTCCAGTGGCCGTTACGAAAGGGAAGCACTGCCTGTAACTGTTCCATTAAAGAAGCTTTTCTTTTTGTCCCGATGTAGTTGGGCCGATACAGAGCTTGGTGAAAGGCTCCGCTATACAAAAAAAAAAAAAAAAAAAAAAAAAAAAAAAACTGACATTTGAATCCATATGCCTAATCCTTAAAGAGCACCAATTTTATTTTTTTGTTATCGTATTATGTGGCTTTCTCTTCCGAACGACCACACACGCTAGTGTAAGGAGAGGTTTTAAAACCTATATCATTTATGATAAGAAAATATAATGGATCCAGTTAGATTTTTTATTTTATAATTTAAAACTATTGACGAAACGGAGGGATTGGATCTCTTCAGGCATTAGTAAACAAAGGAGCGAATCTAGGTTTAAACCCACTAAATAAGTTTACAAGGACTCATAAGATTAAAACTGAAATGGTTCATTCGAGTATATGTACTGCTAAGGGCCTTATCTTTTAATTTGTTATAAGATTTTTATTTACTTCTGTGCTTATTGGATTTGGTCGGGTTGAATAGGGTAAAGCAAGGGAGAAATGAAACTAATGTCAATAAAACTCCTGGGCATTAACCAACAATATCTGATGTTTATAACGAATAAAAGGAGCAAAAATTATTACGATTTGCAAAAAAGCATATGAACAGTCAAGGGAAAAACCACGACAGCCCACATTTTGTTGATTTTAAACAGGATCGGCCATTTGGTAGTATAGGAAGATTACTTTATTTTCGTAAAAATTATTATTGGAAAAATAATAATCCACATAATATCGATACAAAAACAGTAAGGGGTAAACAGCTGAAGTCCTAAGCGTCCAATTCAAAGCCCTGGAGAATACTTGTTTTTGCCAGAATCAAACGATTCATGACAGCCGAAGGATGTTCATGGTTACACCTTGCAGCGCAAAGATTGATAAGTTGGGTCTGACGTATTGGTATATAACATCTTTGCAATTGATCAGTTCTGGGTTTTTCTGTTGCAATTCCGTTATATAGCTGCATTAGACATTCGAATTGATCGTCCATCTTTGAGGAACCAGCTATTAAAACAAAATGCCCCAACGATACCTCTATATATAAGTGTTTTTTGGATGTAGGCCGAACTTAGAGGAGGCATTTGGTTCCTAGCCAGTAGTGGTACTATATTAAGTATACTATATTATAATAATAATAACGCATAAAGTATCGCAGATAATTTACTTTCCGCCTCCTGTTACTATTCAGAATCATTTCCGAACGGATTTAATACAGAAGCTGTTTAAATGTTCTTAAACAAGTCCCAAACCTATAGCCAGTGACTCTGCAATTGTTCTTACGTCAAATGACTAGTCTTGTTCTATTAGGTCGTTGAAATCACTTAAATCAACTTTGGTAGAACGAAAACCTCATGTTTTTTTGGTGGGCCTCCGCAGCTTGCTTGCCTTTTTCGGAATAAAATTCGAAAATGCATGTTTACAACACTGCAACACAAACAAGGCTAATAAAACCAAATTTTCAAAGATTGAACTTTGTTCTTTCTGATAAATATCATTACTGCCTGAAAAGGCAAAGGAAACAGGAGATATTTGAAAACACTATTAACAATAACAGAACGAACTTATTGATCGTACCGTATCGTACAGTTGGGCCAAATGGACGAAAAGCGGAAACAAAATAGATATCTTTTTAAATATTGATCCTATTCCTAGAATTAGGGAATTAAATTGGAAATTCGCCCCGAAAATAACTTACTTCATGAGAAGAAGATATAAGACACTGTAAGAGCATAATTTCATTGCAATTTGTAAAATGCATTTAACTGTGAAGATTTTTGTTACCAAGCAATTTCCTTTTAGGGATCTTTGTAGGATACAATTTGGTTTTAGCTTAATAGATTTTCTATGATTTAATCGTTTATTTTTGACAGCCACTGTAATTAGGTTCTAAAGAAATTCTATATATGTAAATAAATGTCATAATATAATCACTTAAATGTACAAGAACAGGTATAATTTATATTTAAAAATAAGGTAGAGCAAATTGACAAAGCATTATACTTATATTTTTAGCTTAAAAAAAGGAAAGAAAAAAAAAGTATTTTTTATCACGAAAATAGGATTTAATTCTTCGGCCATTCTACATTCAAATACCCTGTAAATTAACTCCCGTATCGAATGTTGGGTTTTGGATTTTTTTTCCGCGTTTGCCCCACTGTGCGCCGTATATCAATAAATTGTTGATTTTAGGTAAAAATTAGCCTGTTTTTTATTTACAATATTCTTAATTTCTCGATAATATGTTTGCTTTTAGTGTTAACAGTTTAACTGGCTATGTTTGGCTCATATCGTTTCCCTTCCGCTTACCCTATCTATTCACCGCTTCCAAATACACTATTACCAATCTATAATAGCGATAACTCAGTTATAGCGGAGACTAATCAGCGTCAAACTGACAAGGGAGGGTAGTAATTTTTTTCTCCGATCCGAAGATTCAGTTTTCACTGTCGATGGGAAGGTGGCGTAAGACGGCGTGTTGTAAATTGGGTTGGATCCCGAGGGACTGTCTATTAAAGGACCCTAATCACAGATTTAGATCATCGATTAACTGCCACTGAGGGCCTGACCGAGGAAAGTCTTCCATCTGCATGTCTGATAATTATTCACACTTATAATCGTTTTTGTTACGGAAAGTGTTATTAAGGTAGAAATTTTCGGGCCACAGCTCCAATTCGGTCGCTGAATTATTGCCGGACAGCCGGATATTATAGAGAAGGACGGGTCTATTACGTAAGGAATAAAAACCGTGAAAAATTTATCTTTTCTCTAAGAAGTATTGGTTAATAAAAATTACTTTGCTGTAAAGTGGGATTAGTTAGACCTATAAATTTAATATATTTGTCATTTTTTTATCTTACGATAGCCTTAAAAATATATTTGTGATGATAACCTATAAGAAGTATAACGACCTCTTTGAAAAATTCTGTCGGATTTCAAACCTTTTTAAAACTCAAATTTTGATATTTTATACATCTATATAATTAAAGAAATCGAACCTCGTAGAAGTAGAACCTCGCTTATCCGCCACTCGGTTGGCCTACTCTCCGGGTAATTAGCGGAGTCCTTCCCCAGTAGTTCTCCCTGGACCCTCCCTAACAGTCCAGTAAAATTGAAAATTTTGTTTTGTAAAAGGTCGAGTAGTTTTGATTAATTTATATATTTATTATGTGTGCTAAAATAAAAAATTTGGACCTTGAAGCTCTGCCGCTTGCTGATTTGTAGCGTCAGAAATTTCGATTTTTTCTATATTTCGCCAAAATATCCACTGTACAGTTGGATTTAAAGACAACTTTTTTATATTAAAAATTAAACCATACTGAATACAATTTTCTACAATCGGACTTACTATTAAAGCTATGTTCGAATGAAAAAAAAAAATAGTGTTTTGTCTACTTTTTTAAGTACTGAGGCTTTTCCTAGGTCTAATGGTGTCGCTCGGATCGAAAATTTGACAATAGTTCCTTTATCAAAAATTTAATGGAAAATAATTTTTGTTTGTGAATATAAAAAAGTCAGTTTGAAATATAATCTCGTATTTTTTTTAAATTTTCAAATAATGATTAAATGTTCATTTAATCTAATTCTTAATTGAAATAATTTGATTTTTGAAAATTCGCATTTGAAAACTTGTGAAAGACAGTAGATTGTAAATAGACGTATCCATTATTTATTGGGTTTTTTTTTTTCTAGTCTGGAAGAAATTATTTTTTTAAATATTGATAATTAATTTAAATTTTAATATATATATATATATATATATATATATATATATATATATATATATATATATATATTTTACTGTTAGTGCCCACCTAACTCCTTGGGATACAAGTACACTTATTTACGGTATTTTATGTATTTTTCTTTTGATTATTTTATCCTCTTTTTCATGACTGCAATCTCATTCCAAGACTTCAATTTCAACACACTTCTGTTACAATTTACTGTCACTCGCTACGGACGCAGGTGGCGCTCTCCGCTTAATTGACGCCTGCAACGTATTGATCTAAGAGGCAGGTCGCCCTGAAGACATTATAACCAAGAGGGACCTCCGATATCTTGACAAGGAGTACACGCTCTAGGTTGAGGTTCGTTATTGCTTCCCCGACGCTGTGATAAACCTTCCTCAACAGCTCTCTGTGTCTGTATAAAGTCGTGTCGATTTACGTACTGGTGTCCGGTTACCCATAGCGTACTTGCCTAGGCAGTTGTCCAAGTATTTTATTATACTAGGGACGGTCGTGGAAGATTACAAGGTATGTAACATGCTAACTGACCTTACTTAATGAGGAGGTAATGTGGTGTTAATATGCAGAAAATGAGACTGTAGGAACAAACACCGCTGTAAAAGGAAGTTACAGGATAGAACGTAATAGCTACTCAAGTCTATCTCTGATTTTATCTCATAAAATTTTAATGATTATATTTTTTATGCTGATAAGTTATACATAGTTGCATCGTACATTTATACTTTGTTTTCCCTATTGGCTTTCAGGCCGTTGAATTTTTTTTTACATCAACCAGCTCATACACCTATTTTTTAAATTCAGCTGCTGTTTTACAATTTTTCAGTGTATTACACCATAAGTGTTCACTATTAGTGCAAAACTATTTGTCAGATCTAAAATTTCTTTTTTTTTAAATTAAAATCTGGTTAAATTTACTTTCAGGCCCTAAATATGAAATTTTGATTAATTCCCGTAATATACCCAAGCCTGGAAGCTAAAAATGTATGTTTTGTCAAATTATGACCATATTGACATATTCAGTGGGCTGGTTTAATTGTATAACGGGACTCAAAAAAGAATGTTTACCTAATGTTTGCTAAACATTTGCTTCAAATACCAGAAACTTATACATGAAATTAAAGTAAATTTAATCCTCTATAATTTTGATTCTGACATGTTTTGTGAGAAAAGATTGTGGAAGGTACTAGAAGCAAAAGTTTGACAAAAAGTGAGGTAGCATTAGTTTTTTTTTTTCCGAAAAACACTGATTTTCAATAACGAATATCTCGAAAACGGTTAGAATTACAACAAATTTAAATACAATCAATTTTATAGGAAATTTAATCGCCTTCACTGTTTTTATGAAATATATTTTCTAGAGTCAACCAGTTTCGAGACATAATAGACAAAACAAACAAAATTGAACTTCTCCCCCCCCCCCCCCCCCAGGGACGGGGACTTTTAGTATGCTTACCTTCTAACTATTCCTAACGAAGCTATGAAGTCAAAAATTATCACATATTTGTTGCACTCTACACCCCTCTTTTTAACATTCATTGACTGGACTATTGGTAGCTAAATCTAAATTATTTACAAAAATAATTTACATAACTCTCGATGTGTTGACTTCGATAAGCTGTATTTTTAAATAAGTCGAACAAAATCTACGCTCGGAAGTACATTAAACGTAAATTTCACCTCAATGAGACGACTTCAGGCAAAAAACGTGAACAATTGTGTTAATAAGTCGAACTGAAAATAGTGGTAAAAAGAGGGGACTTCTAGCACAACCTCTATGAAACGAACTATTAGAAGTCATTGCATCTATAACTCGAACTCAAATTAACAGAATTTCATGGGTAATTCGTTTTCCTGTTTCCTGTCATTGTTTACCTTTTGCAGTTCATAGGTACACCAATCACTTATTGGTTATTCACTCGAGTTTTACAATTATTGAAAATTCTTTCAATTAACGAAAAATTTAAAACTGATTCGCAAAGTGGAGAAAGGAGAAAGAAGTTGCGCGTTTGTTGCCAGTGAATTCCGAATTGGGTGTAGTTCTCTTTCAACCGCCCTGAAGAATAGAGAAAAGTTCGCCACTGGTGGAAGGAAAGCGGTAAGTCTACTTTTAGGTACCGTCAGAAAAAAACTGAAAAAAGAACTGTCAGTTGAAAGTTATACGATAAAGTGGTACCGGGTATTTAATTTTCTGAATCAATGACTTTATATGTATGTACAGACAACCTATATATATATATATACCCATTGGTGAAAAATATATGTAATGATTTCAACGCCAATTTCGTTTTAAATTTTCTCAATTACATGAAGATAAGTCGAATGATGACCTCGATAATTCTTTCTCAGGAAGTCAAACTATTTTTCATTGTAGCTTGAAGATCGATTTATCGAGAATTGACTCTATAAACAAAAATACACTCAGCACTAAAAAATGAAAAATAAAAATAAATTTTTAGAAAAAAAGAAAAAGAAAACCCAGCTTCAAGATTAAACCTACATAAAAAAAAAAAAAAAAGTAATATTTAATTCCTTCAAAACAAAAAGCATTAAATGATGATTAACGAAATTGTCGATACTTCTATACCTATTCACAATTTAGATGAGCTATTTTTGGAGTCGGTGCCATCCAAAACAAACAGAATTTAAAGAGAAATAGTAATTGTGAAGATCCCCGCTGTCTCGAGCCATTCGAATGTTAGTTGCAAAGGCATGATTAAACTGCACTTCTTGGCTGGCACCGAGTCCAAAAATAACTGGTCATAAATTGTGAATAGATATCTGTGTCGATAATTTCGTCGATTGTCATTTAATTTTTTTTTGTTTCGAAGCAATTCAAATATTATTTTTAATTTTTTAGTTTAAGTTTATATTATAGTATCCTTTAATGATATTCTACTAATCCCTGTTGAACAGATCCGCTATCTAGGAATCCCCTTTGACAAACGTCTTACTTGGCATCCACATACAAGACTAAAACGACAAGAAACTGCCCGTCGTTACAGACTACTTCAACATTTACTAGACAAACGTTCAAAGCTCCCAATCAATTACAAAAGACTCATTTACATGACTGTGATTAGACCTATTTTGACGTACGGAGTTGAGCTTTGGGGCTCTACTAAACCATCCAATTCATCTCGTATCCAATCCTTACAATCCAAAATCCTTCGAAAAATGCTCAAAGCTCCTTACTTTGTGACCAATAAACTTATCCATAAAGAGCTTAATGTTCCATATGTTTCTGATTTAGCCCAAACCTGATACCTATCCTTACATAGTAAGCTCCACAATCTCTCCAATCCACTAGTCTCCCAACTTGCTTCCTCCTCCATCCCTGATAATCCTCCGAGGCGTCTGAAAAGAAGATGACCTGGAGACCTTTTAGTGTAGATTTTATTGAAGTGCTTTTAGTGAGTAGTTCTTCACAAGTTATTTATATGCCATTGTATTCACTGTCAACACATTTACTTGTTGTATATTATTTTGGACAGTTGTAAATATCAATAAATGACTTTGTATATATAGATTTAATCTTGAAGTCGGTTTTCTTTTTTTTTCTTAAAACTATTTTTTCAATAACGAATATATATGTTCGGCAATTAAGGGTTTGATCTACAGTAGCAATGCTTGATTTTTCTAGAGAATGTTATGAAGTGTCGTTCTAGTATACAAAAAATTCTATATTGTAATTAGTTATAGAAAATATTTCACATAATTAAATATCAAAAAACTATCTCCAGCATCGGCGGTATCGAATGACTTCTAAGAATCGATTTTGGAGTATTGATTTTCGGTACTGATTATTTTCTCAAGAATCGGTGGAATTGAGAATTAACATTTGGAATAGATACACCCCTATTATATATTTATAAATATGATTTTTGAAAAATGCAAGGGGCTCAATGGGAACCACCAACGACGAACCATCCGGAGATAACAGACTGAGACTAACGAGTAGCCGCGATGTAAATCCTTCTGGGAGCAGGGGATGGTCCTGGTTCTACTTTACATAGGATGACCTTTCTATGAGCACGCGTCTGCCGGCCTGTCTGCTCCTCCCGTTTGATCTTCATCTATCTCTCTGCTGCTTCGGCGAATTACCGTTAGTGTCGGATCACATCTTGTAGCCGCGGTATTTATTTAAAACGCTTCATACCGTGCATAGTATAAAATAAATTAATCCGACAGGAAAATCCAGAGCTCGAGGACGACCTACACTGGTATCCATGACTGGCAACTCCGATTAAAGAGGAACAGCTCTTTGAAAAATATTTCAATGAGAAAATATTATATTCTCTTAAATACTGATATTTATTAAATAATAGAGATCGGTCGATATCATCTAAACATATATGAAAACATCGATGTTTCATGTTTGGATTGGAGATTAAATAATAGAGTTAAGACTAAAACGACAAGAAACTGCCCATCGTTTCAGACTACTTCAACATTTACTAGACAAACGTTCAAAGCTCCCAAATAATTACAAAAGACTGTGATTGTAATACATGACTGTGATTAGACCTATTTGGACGTACGGAGATGAGCTTTGGGGCTCCACTAAACCATCTAATTCATATCGTATTCAATTCTCACAATCCAAAATCTTAATAAGTTAAAAACTTATCTATAAAGATCTTAATGTTCCATATGTTGCTGAAACCAGATACCTATCCTTTCATAATAAGCTCCATAAGCACTCAAATCCGTTAGTTTCTCAACTTGCTTCCCACTCCATTCCTGATAATCCTCCGAGGCGTCTGAAACGAAAATGGCCTAGAGACCTTCTAGTGTAGAAGTTTTAATAAAGTGCTACTGATGAGTAGTTCTTTTCAAGTTTTAATATGTTATTATAATCGTTGTCAAAACATTTACTTTACGTATATATTCTGTACAGTTGTAAATTTCAATGAATGTATATATAGAAAAAAAATATTAGAGTTAAATTTTAAATCATTTATATTAGTTAAACGAGGGTTCGATAAATGGTTAATGAACATCGATGTTTTTCATAATCACACTATGTATTCAGTAAAACAGAAGCATTGATGTTTCTCATATTTATTGTAAGTAGGGAAATACGGTTACCAATTTGAACCAATGTGAAAACATCGATCTTTCATGTTCATGTTCAGGTTATTGTTTGGGAACCTTTTAATAATTTAAAGTAAATAAGTTTTATAATCATAATCATGATCAGTCATGATTGACGGGGATTGATCATGGCAAATCATCCAGATTTATTTTTTTAACCCAAATTTTAACCCACTCAGGTGAGATTCGAAACCACGGCCATCAGTACCGAGCGTGCTGAGACCCTTTCCATCGAATTCCCACCAAATCTTTAGTCTCGTAGTTGAATATATAATTAAATTATATTATAATAAATACAATACTCAAACATTTACAATTACTAAACTAAAAATATTTAATGACGAGATTATATTATAACCATTGGCAAATGAATTCGTGCAACATCAAATTTCTTTTTCATCAAAAACAGTTATAATAATTGCATGCTAATAAAACTTAGCTAGATCAGTTAAATAATAATATTAATTTGTCCATAATATATATATATATATATATACGAGGATAATAACGGAATTTCTCCGATTCAATTAAGTTTACACACTTGAAGAGTATAACTGTCGAAACAGTGTTAATATCAACTACACGATGGTTTCGGTGTATCCTTAATATATAATCACGTGTAATAGCGCAGTTGCAACGTGTTCGTGCAAGTTTGACTAATAAAAAGGATGTAGATTAAAAAAGGGAAGAATACATGAAAAAAGAACGCTGCATTTCCGTTTTTCCAACATAATCACTGTTTTCAAATTCAACATAAAAACTGAGAGATACACTGGGGGGTTGAGGGAAGAGTTAGAAAATGTTGACGATGGAATCAGAAATACAATGAACCCAAATGTGGATGAAAGTCTTATTGACTGAAAGTGGTGGAAATATACGCTACTAAAATGGTCAAAAAAAAAAAAAAAAAAAAAAAAAAAAAATTAAATTTTAGTTTTCATTATTTCAAAATATGTTTTTGTAGTTCATTTATTTATAGTTGGAAATTTTGTGGGTACAGTTCCACAAGCACGTCTCCAGTCCCTACGCGTAGATTACCTTTCATCAATTCTAACCTTGTTCCGATTTATTTTGGTGTTTTAGTCACTACTATTCGCGGGGGAAAAATTTTTCTACTTCATTTACGGATAAATTCTAAATGTGCAAAGTAATATTCACTTATGTTTACCTTCTGATATTAAAACGAGAAATAAGAAAATAATGAAGTGGAAATAAGAAAATATCAAAATATAAATCACTAAATCAATGTTGAATTAATATTATATTCTAATATAATGCCACCAGTGATGTTAACTCCTGATAAAGTTTTTGAAGTTAGGGAAGTGTAAATAACACATTATAAATATATAAACACAGAATTCTTGTTGAAAGTTATGATGTTAATTCATGATATATTTTCTCAAGGAAAGTGGAAGTAAGGAGATATGAAACCTGTGATAAACTTTCTAACATTTATTTCTAGATTGATGTTATTGAATTAATAATACAATCTGTCTCACTTTAGGGCAATAAGTAATATGGACGACGAACAATCCATTTGCAAAATATGCAAGCTAAAATATTTTTAAATTGATACAATAGATATAAATACATAAAAATCCAAATCCATGTAGAAATTAATCTTCTTAAGTTTTATAACACATCAGTGAAGAGGAGATAAGAAAACACTAAGTCCTTTATGAAACTTATGCTGTTAACTTCTGTTTCACCTATTTACATTTAAGAAGACTAAATGTCAATATATCACACTAAACAACACAATCCAAGTTGAAACTGCAAAAGTGATTGTTTATATGTAAGGTTATAGGGATGAACAATCGACAAATGTAAACTCAAAGTGAAGCGTAAAGATACAACTCAACGGTGTAGCGCTGGTCAGGTAGGTTTCGTGGAGACGCGCTTGTGGAAAGGTACCATTTTGGGTTCAATGTTTTTAAAATAAATTTACAGAATTGTTATAAGCAATACGAAATTAATTTCGAACACCCTTTTTTTCTAACTTAAAATCAGTACAGAAATTGACTGAGCGGGATAAACTGAAAAATAAAACCCAATAGCCGTTTGGGAGAACTCAGAGCATTTTAATGAATTTATCATGAGAACTTTGAAGCAATACATTCCATAATGGAAAATGCAAGCCTACCGTTGGATGTGTCCTTCAGGATGAAGGGTACCATTACCCAGCCATGAATGGACTCTGACATTTGAGAGGAGCACGAGTGGAGGAAGCGCGGTATATCGTAACGAATACGTGATGAAGACTTGTTGTTCCAGTGGACCAGATAATTGCGACGAGGACAGGGGTTACCTAAGGCAGGTAATCCTGGAGTCCTGGAGAGGTAATGATCCTGAAGTGGGGAGGGGCGGTGGATCGATAGGTAGCCCTAATTACGGTCTCTATCCTCAGCCCTCACGTTCTCTTTTATAGTTCTTTTCACGTTTTTACGCTGTACTTCCTCCTTCCAGGGTCTCGTTTAGAGGGAGGTTATGTATAGTATTTCGTTTGTTTGTTGTGTATAGCCTGAATCCAAAATTGCGTTTTAGAGATTCTTCGGAAACGTAACAGAATTCCCTTCTTCCTCAATCATATTTTTTTACTACTAAAATTTATAGAGGAGACTGCCCAAAACCGGACCACTGTTTTGTTTTTGATTTTTAAAATATAGAAAATTGTAAAACATTATGTTTTAAAAGCATGTAGTGTTTACTTTGTATTGTTGAGCATCGTTTAACATTTATTTTTAGAAAATCAAATTAAAAATTAGAAGAAAAAAAATTATTTTATAAAACCTTACACTTTCTCAATTTGTGATATAGTTGCCGAAATCGGACCCCTTGTAAATATAATAAAAATTTTGAAAATGGTATTAAATTAAAGAATATGCAATCTAGCTTCTAATTTAAGCATAAGATAACAATCAGAATACAGTATAATACAATACATTGAAGATTTTATGCTGAAAAAATGATAAAGAATCTATTTTAAACAGAAACCTAATTTAATTCCTTATCGACAATAATCACAGATATCCACATATTTTTTAGCTCCAGTACAATCCACATGGGCCCACAGTGAGCACATAACGCACATAACCCAATGTTCCATAGTAAGGCAATAGCGAACCAGCTCTTCTTCAAGAACGTTGCCCAAAACTGTAGGTTTGCCACATTTTTTTTTTTTTTTTCTGCCTCTTCAGGGGTACCATACTTCATGTAGGACAACCTCATGAGCGTTGTTTTCGGAACATTAAAATATTTACTTCTTCAACCCCATCTTCTTTTTCAAAATTGCTTCAATTGCTTTCGTCATTTTAGAAAGACTCCACTTTCTTTGCTTAGTTTTTCCCATTAACATTTTGAAATCTACATCTATCTGAATACAGATTTATGAAACTGAACATTAACAAATAAGGGGTCTAGTTTAGGCAACAAAAGTCAACAGTTTGTTAACCCGATAAATTTTTAAACAATGATCTAAATGAAATGGTTTGATGACAAACATTATCCTTAAACCATGCCATTTAAGAATATATATAGATATAAAGGCTTAGGGCTGAATATCTAGGAAAAATAACGAAAGTAGTAGCACTAGAAAAACTTTTTTCAATATCAAAACATGTAATGGTTAACTGATAACCGACAGGTGAAATGGGCGATGAGTGCGCTCCACTACATATCGGTAGTTGCCTAAACTACTGTTTACAATCGGTGACGATATAGTTGAAGAGAATGCAGTGTCAGAAGACCAGGGGTCCACTTTAGGGGGAGGAGTCCGATTTAAGGACTCATATATATATATATATATATATATATATATATATCCGTTCTGTACTTGTTTTTATTGCTATTTTTTATGAATTTAAAGATGTCTCGTTTTTCGGCCTATTGCGAAACCTCTCCTACCTCTAGTAGTTAGGAAGTAAAGTTACGACCTTTACTGAATACAAATGATAGCCAAGTCCGAAAAGAAGATATATAATTCCCCGTCATCGGCAATCCAACCCGCTCCAGTAACCTCGCCACGCCCTCCTTGGAATTGCAGAGGTCTGCAAAGATCTGTGATTTAATACCCGATGATTTATTGCCCTAGGACCAGGCGGGCCTCTGTTCCCCATCAGCGATCTGTTATTAACAAGGTAATTTAGCAATTAATGCTGCATCCATGATCACTGCCCACTTGTATCCTTACCACATGTTAAGCTGATTCATAGCAGGGTTTAGCCTCGTCTGATTAAATAGTACTATTTATCAAACTTCAAAAATAAAAGAACTAAATAGGTTAGTATCGGTATTTAAAGACCGTTATATGAAACATGAAGTTGAACAGCAAATAGTTTCTGAAGGATGGAGTAATTTATTTTACTTAAACTAGGAATCAAGGGTTTAATAATTTTCCTGGATTAATACAGTTATTTAATGGAAATATGCTGACATGCAAAAATTTCTACCTTAGGTTTTTTCTTTTTTCGTTTTCTCGGTTCAGAGTTTCATTTTTTTTCTAGGTGTTTACGTTCCCATATTCTTTAACCTCAGCTTAAAAAAAGTTTTAGGATTATAAAAACCATTAATTAAATAAAATCAAATAATACTTAAAATGCAAATCAGAATTGAAAATTTTAAATTAATACATTTAGGACCAACGTTAGAATTTAATTGAAAGGTTTATTTAAAAGATATTTTTAGGGTAGTTTAATTCAAAGAAATATTCTAGAAAACAAATTTTATTTTGTTCAGCCATAATGGTGGCAGATTTTGAGCTCAAGCAACATTGGCATGTAAAATATATAAGTTTTCTTTTATCTGAGATAGCAGGTATATTATAAGAAATATATTTATAAATGCTAAAAAAATACTGTTTTGTTTAAACTTTTATTACAATTTTTCTAATCATTAAATTCTTCGAAGAAATAAAAAATTACAAAGAAGTAGTTTGTTGGGGCATGCAGTCATAGATACACAGTAATTAAAAATAAATTATAATTATATAATGTCGACGTTTCGACTTGCATTGCAAGCCATTACCAGGGTTTTCGTTTAAGTTCTATATTTTTAAATGTGTATCAATGACTGCATACCCCAACAAACTATATCTTTAATAACTTCTCAGTCAACAAATATTCCATCAAAATAAAGCATTAAAATGTTAACACTACTAATCACAATTTTAATTCTTTATTTTTGGTATGATTTAAAGCGGCCTGTATGTAATTTAACAGTGCATCGCTTACACAATTTAATTTTAGAAACCCTTATTTGTCTGAAAATAACATTTAAATCTTGCAACTCATTAGCGTTGAAAAATAACTCATTGCGCTATTAATTTTTAATGGATAAAAAAAAACACTAAACGTATTTCAAATATATTTTTAATAATTACAAACCTCAAATAATAAGTTGGTGTAATAAATAGAAAAATATTTGAACTTATAAAATTAAAAAAAAAAACAAAAAAACAATATCAAATATAATGTTAATATAACAGTTTTGGAAATATTTCTCAAGAATTTATTCAAAATTATATTAGGCCTTTACTATAGGATAATAAACTTATTAATTAAAATATCCGTAATTTTTAAATCGCTTTGTATTTATTATTTTTATTTTTTTTGTTTTAAAGTGATGTTTTTATTTCTTCATTTTTTTTTTTTTTTTTTTTTTTTTTTATAAGGACGTAAAAACTTTTAATTGAGAAAATTAAAAAAAAATAAATAAATATAGGACACTTTACGTTCGGTCAATTAATAGTAGGCTCTTAAGAAATACTCACCTCATTCAAAAAGAATCTATTTTATTAAGTGCCATGAATAATTAAGCCATTTAAGATATATATATATATATATATATTTCCATGTAATAATATATGTGTCTTAAAACAACTTTTAGTTTTAATCGGGCACAATTCCTTGATTTTCGATCTTTACTTCAATCGAAATCATTAATGTTTTTCAACTGCGAAACGAATATGCATACTCCCTTAATATATTGAATCCAAATAAAAATAATGGACATGAAAGCTTTCGTTCTTGAAGAATGGAGAAAAATCTCTCAGAAAGGAAGGATCGCAGTATAAGTACGTCGGTGGGAGAATCGTCCTCAGTTTCAAGAGAAGTCACTGTTGCCAAACTGTCAAAAGCTTGAGCTAAATCCAGGATTCAGTAGCTTAAATTTTGTATTGCATTGTCTTTGACGTATTGTATATAAATCATATAAATTTCTACTATCGAATAAGTCATATAAATTAAAATTGATGGCATGCTATTATGTGCAGGCTCATTGATATATCAGAGTGTATTTTATGTAATAAATGTTCAAAACTTTTGTAGCTGACATGGTGTAAGTTCTTAAGGCTACGGTTACACTGGATGCGAATTCTGACGAAATTTCAGTAGTCTGAATACGTCAGAACTGTTCGTCAGAACGTGGTGGTTACACTGTTAGCGAATTCTGAATATCAATCAGTACGTCTCCGCGTTCCGGACACAATGGAAAACGACGATTTATATTTAATGGATAGCCCATTGCTATCCATTACTATTCGAGTTCATTTCTTCCGAAATCTTCTTTCACGTTTCACGCGAAATGTCTCTATTGTGGTAATTTTTAGCTGTCATATCCCACACACACACTTATTATCGGAAACGAGACTGATTAACTTTTCTGTGTCCATGGTAAAAGTGTACAACCCAAACGCAACCACGACACAAAAATCAATGAGAATGGGGGAGCAATAAAAGAAGGTGGACTTTGGTTCAAATCTACAACGTGGCTTTTCGTCAGAACGGATGCGAAAAAACAAATTAGTTTGAACGGTGGAAAAGTTCTGACGTGTTCGTGCGTGTTCTGAAGAATCAGTCGCTTCTAGAGTAACCACTCTCATAGCCACTGTACAGTTTGATTGTTCTGACGGATTCGTCATATCTGTTTTCGTCAGAATTCGCATCCAGTGTAACCGTAACCTAAGTCGGTATGATAAGACGATATTTGTTTCATGTTTGATTTGTAATTCATTGTGATATAATTACAAGTATTTCCACTGTAGGGGGAATTTAGTTTTGTGTAGTAAATAGTGCGTAAGAACACTAAGGCCCCTTTCACACTGCGATACCGAGCAGCCGATACAAGTATCCAAGCTACTGATAGAACAAAGGAATCATTGTTTAAGGCCAGGCTTCTTCAGACTGCGATTCCAGCCGCCGACGCGTATCCGATACTGAAAAAGAGTAGCCTGTCCCCGTCAGCCGCCAAGATACTTTTTGTATCGGCTTCTCGGAATCCTAGTGTGAAAGGGGGAAGATACTTTGCGCATTAGGCTTTATTCACACTGAGATTCCGAAGCGTGCTACTTCACTCGTTTAGGATTTTTGTTGTCTGTTTAATGATTCTAATAGTTTTAATTTAATAATTTTAATAGTTTTAATTTAATAATTTTAATAGTTTAATAATTTAATTTTTTTAAATGAATACATTTTTTGATAACGATAAATTTATTAGTTTAATCCAAAATCAAACGGCATTGTGGGACAGCAGTTCCGTAGAATATTGTGATAAAAATAAGAAAGACAATGCATGGCGAACAGTTATTTCAGATATGTACGGAGAGGAAGAAATACTGGATTGGGATGTGAAAAGAAAGAATGAAATTGGTAAGTGACCATTACATTTATTTATTTATTTTTACCATAACATAAATTGTAAGTGACCATTACATTTTATTCATTACAAGCAAATTAAATTAAACATTACAACAAATGTGGGTAGTTTCGTATAACACAGGTCCCGTATTCGTAGGTCCCTAATTTTTGATTAACTTTGTAATTATTAGCGTTATACATCAAATTTTTAAATGGTTGTCTAAGTAATCGTGGACGACTGCCACGGTAATTTACCTTCTGTCATAAAATATCGTGTAAAATAGTCTCGAATCAAGGTCGCCCCTGAGCCACAGCCACCTGAAAACCCGGTGGTAACTTCTTCATTTAGTAAACCTGTATATGGCAGGGTATCCTGATGAGAATAACCGTCCCTAACACGCACAAAATTATGGAGAACCACGCAAGCTTTTACAATACTTTTAGCCATATCTTCACCGACATTTAGCGGTCGGTGGAAAATTCTCCATTTATTGGTGAGAATACCAAAAGAACATTCAATAAACCTTCGAGCTCTCGATAATCGGTAGTTAAACACTCTTTTATTTTCTAATAAATTTTTACCTCCATAAGGACGAATCATCGAGTTTGTCAAAGCGAATGCTTCATCCCCTACTAGAACAAATGGGACTTTCATATCACTCTTTCCAGGCAAAAATGTTGCGTCCGGAATATCGAGTGAACCAGCTTTTAACTTTTTGTAAAATACTGAATTGCTGTATATAGATGAATCATTATTTTTACCGAAATCCCCGATGTCCACATAAATAAAACGATAATCCGCATCGCAGATTGCTATAAGTTGTATAGAAAAATAATTTTTGTAATTGTAAAACAATGAACCACTATGTACTGGTTTGACAATACGTATGTGCTTCCCATCTACAGCACCGATGCAGTTGGGGAAGTTACTATTGTCGTGAAAACGTTGGACAATATTTAACCACTTGTCCCTCGTTGGTTGAGCCATTTCTTCTTCTCTCAGATAGTTCCAAATGGCTTGACAAACCTGCTGAATTATACGGCTTATGGTAGAGACACCCATTCTGTATGAATAATGTAAGTCGGTCATTGAGCAACCACTAGCCAGATAACTAAAAATAAAAATAATTTTTTTTGGATTTTACTCATATTTTAATTTTTTTTAAACAACATATTTAACCAAACTGATCACTGAACAAGTAAAAGTATTGTGGCCGTCGAAATTGTGCACTCGGTTTATATAGGGTGTTCTAGACTTAAAAAATCGATTGAAAGGAGCAGAATGCCCCCATCCACCTTTTTCTATCTCAATCCGTTCTCAGGAAATGATTTTTAAATTTTTTTTTTAAGGTCATAGAAGGAAAAGAAAACAGGATCGACCAGAAGATCAATTGGCTGAGGTACTTGCCAAAAATTTGAAATGGAGGCAAGAAAAAGAAGAATCAGAGGAAAATGACCCAGACAGACTTTTTTTGTTATCATTGTTAGAAGACTTTAAAAAAATCCCTATGAACAAAAAAGCCTCAGTGAAAATAGCCATCATTAAAGCTATCGATGATGGTACGTTTGGACGACCACGTCATTCAAACGGATCAGTTGGATATCCTCCAACAACACCTACATGTTCGCACAATGAGACTGGTCATACTCATGTGTCACCAAGCAGCGGCTCATCCTCTAGTAGTGTACGCCCTATACCCCAAAATGCTTCATTCAAATTTTGCAATACAAATTACTCTTCCCCTCCTCTAGTACCACAACACACCGAACATGCTTCTGACAATGCGACAGATTTCACTGATCTGTACTAAGGTGTGAATTTAAACATGTGAATAATTTTAGTTTATAAGAAAAAATATTAAACATGGATACTTGTTGTGTTCAAAAATAAAATATCGTTAAATATTAATTTTTTTTTATTAATTTATTACCTTAACGTTAAAAAAAGCCTTTCTTGCGGCGAAATACTCTTCCTTAAATGGGTGTCTTGCATCTGAATAGACATCTGTACTTTCTTTAGAAGTTCCTCAAATGTTGATGGCATCATCCGAAAATAATTAAAAAACTTCGTGGTGTCATCCATTAGCTCTTTAAACAGTAATGCGTAGGCACCTTTTTCTTCACGGCTTATATTTATTCCGTGAACCCACTGCCTACGTTTATTTTTTGATTTTCTAGCTAAATACAAGAGTTCTACCACTTCAACTTCGTCCATTGCAATGCAACATGTGGAAGGTGTGGAGAGAAGTGGGAGTGGGAAAAGCAGCAGCCGAGCGGCTGAATCACGATACTTTTTGCGTCTCACACAGCGTCGGATACGTGTATCGGCTGCTCGGTATCGCAGTGTGAAAGGGGCCTAAAGCTTTCTTAGGCATTTTCGGCACCTAAGCAGTAAACGAGTCATATTCAAGACCATTTATTTTATATAGAATTTTTATTTTTTCGGCAACTTGTGCTAGGGTGAAGGGAGGTCTGGTAGGGGTACGTCTAAAATGTTGTGTATTTTTTTGGCATGTTCAATTTCAGTGAAGCCTATTTATGTGAAACCTATGTAATCAAAATATATTTACTTCTCCTGTTTTGTTATCAGATTTCATTTGTAATTATAATGTAATTTCTCCACACTCTACGACAAAGAATTCTATTACGAAAAACTAACAAAAGAATACATTCTACATATGGAATGAAATGTAAATACATATATAATGTAAATGACCTATTGAAATGATGTTGTTTGATGACAATTATCCAGAGAAGTCGCATCCAGTTGATAGAAAAAATAACATCTAAGAACTAAATATCGAGTTCTCAATGTTTTTCTATAATGAACTTATTATTTTTCTTAACGAGATTTTAATATTAATTGAGTAAATATTTAGAGCAACCGTTCCGAAAATATATGAATCGCTGTTGAGCACGCAAACCTGACCTATCTGGGAGAGTTAGTACGGTATTTAGCTCGGTAGTTTTGAAAAATGACCTATCTTAATGATTGAAGCGTTATGATACCGATACCGTGTGGATTAGCCGGAACGAATCCTGTGGAGTTCTCATGATTAATACGGCCTATCGGTCAGTTGATGGATTGAACGACCGAGATTAAATACATAACGTATGTAGCATCAAAATTTCTTATTGAATTTTTTTTTTAGATACTCATATTTTATTCGCTTATGAATAATTCATTCGTACATCTAACGAATTAAAAAAAAAAAAATTATAATATATATAACACGATACAATATATCCACTAAGTAAATGTGTGAAAAATAGGAACAATGACATCCCAATACTTACTTTAGAAACTACTAACTAATAGCACGTTAATAAAAGTTCAACATTAGAGTTTCTCTAGTCCTTCTTTTGAAACGCCTCACAGGATTATAAGAAATCGATACGGAAGCTAGCTGAAAGATTAGTGGATTCCAGTGGGTTTGGAACTTATCATTGAAGCAAGGATTTTATATTTGTGACATAAAAGGGAGCATTGAGGATTTAGTATAGTAAAGATTTTAGAAAAGATCGGTATGAGTAAGTTCATTCATAATTTAATAAGCAGCATTGGGGGTTTTAAGAAGGATTTTGGATTGTAAGACTTAAATACGGAAAGAATTGGAAGTTTTCGAGGAGTCCCAAAGCTCAACACTGTATATTTTGATAGACCTAATCACTGTGAAATGATTCCTTTATAATTGTTTGAAAGCTGTAATCGTTTGAGTAGTATTAGCAAAATTTATGGGTTATAAGTGTATGTTTCCTTGATACTTTGTGATATTTTTGAGTTACTGAATTTTCTTGACTGTTACTGTGTGAAATTTTAATGTGAAAAAATCTATAGAGGTAGTTTACTTAAAAATCTAATCATTTTTTTAGAATTTAATTAGCCTAAACCAAAATATACGGAGCGGCTGTATTTTTCCTTAAATTCGCAATCAAAACTAAACACCTTAGTGCAAGAATCATGTCGATATCAGTTTTTAAACTTGAGATAAAAAAATAAATTATTTTAATGCTATTTTATTTTTTTCTTGGCTCCTAGGGCCCATTGGTCGGAACGGCAAAATACATATCAAATAAATTTTTTGACCAGGAACCTCCAAAAAAATTGCCAATAAGATCCGTGGGAGACTGAGTGTGTCCTCCCCTTGTTAGTGGTATTCCCAGGTACAGGTAGAATCGCACAATTAACGAAAAATCAGACCTCCTAAATACCAACGCATGTTATTCCAATTTATAAATTTATATATAGCATATACGTCATAATAAACCATTTATCCATTTACATATTACACAACAAACGGAAAATTTCATCTACCTGTATCTTTATTTGTTTGAGTATACAATAACATAATTTGAGGAGGAAATTATCATTATATAAATAATTCAATATCCCTAATTCTCACACTCAATATTGTATCAATTATATTTGTTTAAATAAGTGGAGAATGTAATTATATTTTATTTTGTTGAAGAAAAGAAAATTTTCAAATTATTAATTTTATAATTCAATTTTTTTTTTTTTTTTTTTTACTTCATGGACTAATAAATTTAAAAAAATTGTAATTGGGTAAGAAAAACTTTTAATTATTTTATGAGTGTGTAATCTTTAAAGTATGATATTATGTTCTCTTTAAATATTTTCATATTGTGATTGTAAAATCTTTTATAATTTTTATAATTATAATTATAATTATATTATATTTTTATAATACATTGAATTTGTGCTCCATTGAGAATAGAATAGATTTTTTAAATAGAATATTTCATTATAGATAAATTATGGAGGGAATGTAAAAATTATGAAACGACATTGATCTGACTTGTAGATAAAATACCTATATAACTTCTAAACTAGAGGATCAAATAGGAAGCTAATTGATAGTGATAGTTTACAGAGGTTGAGGAACTCATAATGGAAGGACTAGTAGACCCAAACTAGAATTCTTATTAGCGGAATTGCCGTCGCACCTTTTTTTTTTAAGTTCCAAAACTACTAAAACCAGAATCCAGTCTGGTATTTTAATGATCGCGAAACTTTTGAAATAAGAATTCACCCTAATTTTAATCGTTAGAAATTCTTATTTTTCAGGAATCATATAAATACCAATTAAAATCTAAAATTTGAGACTAATTAAAGTTTAGAATTAGTGTTACTATTCTTTATTGTTTTCAATTTAAAATTAAAAAATGACTTAATAACAAACAATTTACCTCTATGAATATGCCTTTTAATTTGCCTTAATTTGTAATTGACAAGGTTCTTTTTGCAAACCATTCCATTTACTACATTTTTTTTTTATCATTTTAAAACAATATTATAAAATATTGCTACATTGTTATATTTTATATACAATTTAAACATAAAATATATTAATTAATTCACACACTTCGCAATTTTTGTTCCCAATTTTGTACTTCGGGTTTTGGAGACCCTCCCGGGGTACACACAGGCTCTATAAAATGGGTACCCTTAATTGGGGGTGAAATCGGGTGGTTGCTGACCACATCACCTTCTTGTATAACCGTTTGCCACAAAAAAGTACTTCCTTACTTAGTACTGAACCCAAAACTCTTCGCGGGCTTTAGCGGTACGGATTTTATTTTTATTTATAAATTTGCTTAATAAACGATGACATGTGAGGCAATCAAGCTCTTGAACTGATTTCAATATTGTTTTTATTAAATTCAGTCTGTGTTCACTTTCTTACAATAAATTTTACTTTTTATAAACCAGTATAATTTATTTTTATGTAAAAAGTGAGTTAATTTACACCCCTTAACTATTAAAACAGAAATCCTAAATTTTAGTCACCAAGAAGTAATTTCCCTCCTTTGAATGGATACTTTCGAAAGATAGAATATTAAAATGTTCATATTTAATGACTTTATTTTGTAATTTATATCTGACATTTAATAATTAATTAGGAAAATTATGTCAAAAGACTTTGTTTTTCATTACGTATTTTATTATGTTTTGATAGTCCGAGTTTTCGAATGTTTGCGATTGAACGAGAAGTTGATCAACTCGAACTATTGTAGTTCTAGATAGTCAGTGGGGAACCTTGATATTAAGTAGATTCATTCAACACCAGTCTTTTCTGCGCTTATATTACAGATTACAAAGGCCAATGATGAAAAAACTTTTTTCACATTTACACACCAATATATTAAATTTTTTGATTTATTACAGAATTTAACAGCTTTTATACACTAAAAAAAAAATTGTAAAATAATTTGTGCTGGATGTAGAAGAGTTGGCAGCACTGCTGAAACAGATATAGATATAGATGAGCAAGATGATGAAGAGTTCTAGTGTGCTACAGCAAATATAGAGCCTAAACTGTTTACTCAGATTGAGCTTAGTGACTTTGTTAGGGATCTTGGGTTAACAGAAGAAAAAGCTGAATTGCTTGGTTCTGGACTAAAAGAAAAGAACTTGTTGGCAGTTGGAACTAGCATATAGAGCAGCAGTTTTCGAAATTTTTTGAACAAGAAGGTGATTTAGTGTACTGCTCAGACATTCCAGGTCTGATCAAAGAGTTTGGTGTTGAATACAAAAAAGAAGACTGGAGGCTGTTTATTGATCCTTCCAAAACTAGTTTAATAGCTGTTTTATTACACAATAGTAACACTTACGCATCTATAACTGTTGGCCATTCTGTACATATGAAAGAGAGCTATGAAAACCTAGAAATAGTGTTGAATAAAATTGGCTATTCGGCTCATGATTAGATTATAAGTGGTGACTTGATAGTAACATGCATGCTTCCTGGTCAGCAAGGCGGTTTTACCAAATTTCCATGTTTTTTTGTGTGAATTAGACAGTAGAGCAAGGGATCAACATTGGTGCTGAAAGAAATAGCCTGTGAGGGAGTCTTTAAAACCCGGTGAGAAGAACATTCTCCGCAAAAACCTTAGATCCTAGAAACATTCTCTTACCACCTCATATAAAGTTAGGCCTCATGCTTTATATTTATATGAAACAGTTATATATGCTTTTTTAAATTATATAAAAAAAATTTCTCAAGAACTATGGGCGATACAAAAAAAACTAAGACCAGATTTGGATTCAGCACACAAAAATCTAAAAAGAATCAGCTATTAAAGTAAAAAAAGTTTTCAAAAACATTTTTTTTTTGTTGGCCTGTGTTATCAATTTTCTTAGGAAATGTTCTGATTTAATATTTAAATTACAACGTTATACAACGCAATTGATCTTGATTTTCTTTTTTAAGTGAATTCAATAAAACATATTGAATAAATTCGAAAACATTTTTAAAATTCAATGAACAACATCTAGCAATAGTTAATTGTATGACTTTCCATTTCTCAAACGCGAATGCTTTATTCAAAAGCTTTAATTAAACTATTGCTATAATTGCGGCAGTATAAAGTTTAATTGCTGCAAAACTAGAACTTGGAAGTCGGTCAAATTGAATTTGTAATTACATTCACGAGAACATGTAACAAGTTCTTGATTAATTATTTTAAATCTAATAAGTCTAGATAGGCTCAGACGGAAAGTTAAATTCTGTTGGTGGATATATGTAAGGAATAATGAGTTATTTCGGTATGACATAATTGGTATTATATTTTAGTTCTGAAGTTTCAATCAAAATCCTTTCTATTTATTTTATTCTTTAATATTTGTTGGTATGCACAACTGTATACTTTTTCTGGCTTCGTAAAGGCCAGCTAAGAACCACGACATTCAGCTATGTTGGGCCGTGCTTTGATGTTGGCCCAGTAGTTGCGCATCCTCTGGCTGTGTAGTTCCTTCCTCTCTTGTGTCCATTGGGCTCCTTTTTACAAAAAATAAGTAACACATTATATAAAACAAATTTAAGAAAAATAATTACAATGACATGCCAATAAAGAAAACCAATACAGAACTATTCACTAGAAGCACTCCAATAGTTTACATTCGAAGGTCTCGTGGCTGTCCACGAATGTAATGTTCTGTAGAATACTAGTGGATTCTAGTTTAAGTGCTAAATCAGCAAATAGCGGAACATTAAAATCTTTATGGATAAGTTTACTTGTGACGTAATAAGGGACATTGAGAATTTTCCGAATGAATTTGGATCAGAAACGTAAAGAGTTGGAAGGTTTAGTCGAGCCCCAAAGCCCAACTCCATATGTCCTAGTGGGTCTAATTACTGTCATGTAAATTAAAGCTGGTCTTTATATAGTTTTCTATATCCATCTCGCTCATTGTGACGTCATCCCACTTCCACCTTACGGAGATCTTGCTCCAAGTCATCCAGTCAACTTAGTTGGCGCAAGACAGTTAAAACTCTCCCCAACGGACACCCTTCCTTAGGGACAAAATCTAAACTTCCCGGTATAGCATTAGCTAAATTTTAACCCTTCACAGCGAAACCAGATATCCATAACGTATACTTTAGAATTATTGAAAATCGAGAAATTTGTAAAAAATTTAAAATAATTTCTCTTTATTAAAAATAAAGAATGAATTCAGAGTTAAATTTCATTGCGTAAATATGTACCTATGTACATATAATGATTATCATATAAGGAAGTTATTTCTTCTTTATTCTTTTACTTCATATTTCCGGTATTTTTTGGTAGTGAAAGTTGTGAAAGGGAATTTATATATTTAAAAAGAATCAAGCAATTTTAACAAGATTTCTAAAATATTTTCACCTGGATAGGTGTTTTTCAAAGAAATTCCTTCTGCCCTGTCCATCATGTTCTCCATTTAACAAGTTTCAACTTACAACAAAAATGTAAAAGTGTAAAAATCTTAAGATAAAAGGATAATTAAAAATAAGTAATGTATCCTACTTGAAAAAAAAAAAAAGTTTAAAAGCCTATAGAATTTGTAATAGGAAAAAGTATTATCGAAAGAATGACTTCCAGGCAACTACAGCTTTCCGTGGTGTGACAGGTATACGATAAAGCAGGACTTTTCTTATTCATTTTCGGTATTCCTGAACAATTTCGGATTATCTAAGTCAATACTCTTGAGATCTTGACCATGTGTTAAGAGAAACAGCATTTGAGCTGGTTTAGAAACCGTTAAAGATTTGTGTCAAAAAAAAAAAAAAAATAGTTGAGTAAATAGTGCACAAAATTTTCAAAATGAACTTTAATTCACATTATTCATCAAGGATTTCTTTTCCCTTAAAAAACGGACATCTCACTCCAACGGACAAATCCGTCTGACTTATGAGTGGCTATTGTTTCACTTTTATTTGAAGAACTTGAAGAAAAAAAAAAGAATAAATAAATAAATTTAAAAAAATTCATATTAAAACACCTTATAAACGTAGGATGACAATTAAACGATATCAAGTTCTTTTTATATTGGTCACCCCAGTGAATAAGTCGAACTTTGAGTAAAGTGACTAACGAGATACGTCTAGGTGATTTCTTCATAGTGAATAAGTGTTCAAGTTTTAAATTAATATGATGTTCTTTTAATTTTTTTTTTTCCTGGTATTGCTCTTTACGTTCTAAAAAACGACGTTTAGAGCTAACTTCCTTATGAACTATTAAAAAGTGAGTTAGTTTGCTATAAACTTAACAAAATCTAGTGTTACTATGGCCAACGCTTCTATATACAAATTGTTGGCTAAAACATACCTATGCAAACATATTATTAAATATTAGGGTATATAATATATAGCGTATATGCATTTCTTTTATTTTTTAATATGCTAATACTTTGCTTTTAATATAATCATAACACACTTTTACCTATGAAATGCTATTTCATGTTATATATTGGGGGGTTGTCTTAGTGATGTTCCTCTGTATATATTTTTTATTTCAATAACATTTTCATACTATTTTACGAACACTAATTACTATTTTCCAAAATCTAATCCAGAGAAATATCAATGCATCCTCCTATCTAAAGTTTTCCGTGATAGGTTTTTGTAAGTTTTCGGAATCCCTAGGTAATAAATGAAACACACAATCTTTGAAATATTTGTCTTCCAAATAGATTTCGTAAAATAAACTATTATATAATATATATAGGTTATAGGTAATAAATAATACTTTCTGTTTACTAATTAATTTCTTATCCTATGGTTTTTTTTAATAGTTATTTAAATTTTTAGGACGCATAGTGGGCGTTTTCGGTGAGAGATCGAGTTTTACGAGCATGGTGTAGCTTGGAAACTCTTGGAAGCACCGAAAACCACTTTTAGATATGAAAATTACCTTTCTTTATACTGCTCAAATATAATAATAATAAAAAGTATTTGGCCATTTCCGTTATAATGTATTCATTATTATAAGATAACAAACACAACTAAAAACATCCCATAGTCATCGAAATCACCAGCTTGCATTTTGATCAGGTCTTACATGCCACAAAAATTCCTATAAACAAAACAACTTTTGTTAAAAACCACTTTTCATTTGGGTCTTAATCATAAATTTGTTAATATTTTAGACTTATTTGCTGTGTAGCTAACGTTTTTTCTTTTAAAAAATGCATAAAACTTTGTGAACTTATTTACATCAATGCTATCTTTAACGTACAAACAACGTTTTATCATTGGGAACTTTGAACATAAAGTAGCAAGATTTTTGCTATTTCTGACAGTTAGACGAACAAGAAATCATCTCAAACAACACCAAAATTTCTTCTTTTCAACCAGTGACAAAACTTATCGTATTCCACTTCAAATTTAGCACGGGATTTAGCCGGTATTTTTATGCTTCTAAAATAACTTCCGGTATTTTAAGATAATCCTGAGCTCCCAACGTTGTTCTGAAACAGTAAACACAGGTCAACTATGAACTGAAATAATTCAATAATCTAAGTAAATCGAGTGAGTTTTTCAAAATATCTGTTTATTCAAAACATCTTTGAGGAGGCGCAGTTGCTCAGTGGGTAAGGCACTTGACTGCCATGCTCCTGGGCTCGAATTAGAGTCCGACTTACGGCAGAAAATTTATATTCTGTCATTTTAGCCGTGGATTGAGTTCGAGGTAGGGAGCAAACCCATTTGGGGCTCACCCAGCCTCTTAAAAAAGGTACCCTTAATTGGGGAATAAGCCTGGAGGTTGAGCCTGAATTCACCAAGCCAAATCACCTCCACTTCTTTTTTTTATTTATTCATTTTATTTTTTTTATTTACAATTTATTGAAATTTACAACTGTACAAATACACATTAAGTAAATGTGTTGGAAACGCTTACAATAACATGCCAAAACTTGAAAAGAACTACTCATCAGTAGCACTTCAATAAAAATCTACTCTAGGCCATCTTCTTTTCAGACGACTCGGAGGATTATCAGGGATGGAGGAGGAAGCAAGTTGAGAAACTAGTGGATTTAAGTGTTAATGGAGCTTACTATGAAGGGATTGGTACCTGGTTTCGGCTAAATCATCAACATATGGAACAATAAGATCATTATGAATAAGTTTATTGGTGACAAAGTAAGGAACATTGAGGATTTCTCGAAGGATATTGGATCGTAAGATACGGGATACAATATTCCTAGCTCTCATATCGGTGTAAATAGCAATTTATTTTTAAATCGAGTTTATTCTATTAAAACTAAAAATAAACAAATTTTGGTACTGCTGTCTCAGTGATGACTCATTATAATTAATTACTTCTTTAATGTCTCGTTCTGTCTTAATGTTCCTACTATTTATAGAACGGACAACAGTTTCGTAGTTTAGGTTGCCAAAACCGCCTACTTCCTTAAATAAAATTCCGTAAATACCTGTTCTATACTCATACCTCAATCCGTTACGTTTAAATGAATTTAATAGAAGTAGTAAATTATTACGTTTAAAACAGTAAATCGCTAAATAAATGGCAATAGAAGAGTAGGTAATCACAGCTAGCGCGTGCCCTCAAGCTATCCCACTGTTTAATTAGCTTTCAATCTAGTTGAAACTAGTTAAAACTGAACGTAGAATTAAATCCCATGAAGTTAATGGTAAACTGTTTAAGCGCCAGTTACATGTAGGATAAAACTTATTAACCGCTGTAATTATCAGCTTTGCGGAGGCTATCCCGGTGGCCATCTTGACTTACGGAACATTGCGACTACAGGCCGAGGCGAAATAAGATCCCGCCTAATGACATCGTAAAGTGGGCTCTGCCCCATCGGAAGAGTGTGCGCTAGGAATTCAATTACACACAGACCGCAAACAGATATCGGTGCTAGTTACAAATAAACTGCCGCACGAGGCTTTAAAGGCTGTTCCCCGCCCTTTCTATTGTTACCCAGCTCGGGGTAATATCTCCTGCGGCATAAACCTAGGGAAATATTATAGGCCAACTGTTTTATTTGCTCTGAAGTTTCCCTCATTCCTCTTTATATTACAACCTCCTTTTCTGGTCCTTGGGTTATTAGTGTTACTTATCTTACACAATATATAGAAGCTTCCCATAAATATACACTAGTAATATTCGCGTCATTTATTTTTCTGACATTTTATGTCAAATGGTTTTAGTATGATTACAAAACTAAAAACTTATTCAATATGTTTACGGAGCCTTACTGAGTTAGGGATGATAGGAGTCCTATATATGGCGATATTCTTTTTTCTTTATTTTATTCTACTTTAATTTATTTGTTATAATTTTTATTCCTCATTAGTTTATATATTACGAGCTGCCTTACCCTTTTAGGTTTTTTCGTCTAGTTTCATATAACATCATTAATTTTTATATACAGTTACTTTTTTCTTATATTTCAACATATAATACGTTAAAGTACCTAGTACGTTATTAGTATAGAATGTATTGCATTGAATATAATTTTCTTTTTTTACAACAAACATAACTTTAAACGTATATACAATATGAATATTGAGGAAATAATTAAAATGGCTTTTCAATAACTTGTAAAGAACCACTCACTAGTAGCACTTCAATAAAATGTTTAAATTAGAAAGCCTATGTTAGTTCTTTTCAGAAGCCTCGGAGGATTATTAGGAACGTAGTGTAAAGTTGGGAGACTAGTAGATTCGAGAGGGTATGGAGTTTACTATGAAAAGATTGGTATCTAGTTTGGGCCAAATCAGCAACATATAAAAAAACAATTATGATCTTAAAGATAAGTTTATTTGTCACATAATAAGCAGCATTAAGGCTTTTACGAAGGATGGTTTAGTAGTGCCCGAAGCTCAACTCCGTAACTTGTAAAACAAATATTAGAAGCAAGTTGAAGCATAATAATGGATTTGAATCGTTATAGAATTTACTATGAAATTATAAGTATCTGGCTCGGGTTAAATCAGCAATACATGAATATTAAGAGTACATATCATTGAGTCTATAATTCGCACTGAAGCAGCAACTTAAGAAATTACTTTTATTCCTAGAATCCCAATGATTCCTACTGATCTAGCATTTAAATTTAAAAGATTGAAATTTCCAATTAAAGTTTCTTTTACTATTACAATTAAAGATTGCTAGGCCAGAATTGCAAAAAGGTTGTGTTGGATCTTCAGACTGACTCTTTCCCCCTCAGTAAATAATATGCAGTGCTCTCCAGTACTGGAAACTCAGCATTCAAATCATTTTCATAATATCAACTCAAAATTTAGTTTGTTCGGATGTCTTAAATATATATATATATATATTTTTAATTATTGGTATTTACAACTGCACACAATAATATACAGCAAGTAAATGTGCTGACAGTAAATACAATGGCATGTAAATAACTTGTGAGGAACAACTCACTAGTAGCACTTCAATAAAATCTACACTAAAAGGTCTCTAGGCCATCTTCTTTTCAGACGCCTCGGAGAATTATCAGGGATGGAGGAGGAAGCAAGTTGGGAGACTAGTGGATTGGAGTGGTTATGGAGCTTACTATGGAAGGATAGGTATCTGGTTTGGGCTAAATCAGAAACATATGGAACATTAAGATCTTTATGGATAAGTTTATTGGTCACAAAGTAAGAAACATTGAGGATTAATCGAAGGATTTTGGATTGTAAGGACTGGATAGGTAAATGTTCAAGTAGTCTGTAACGACGGGCAGTTTCTTGTCGTTTTACTCTTTTATGTGGATTCCAAGTTAGACGTTTGTCCAAGTGGAGTCCTAGGTAGCGGATCTGTTCAACAGGCATTAGTGGTATATCATTAAAGGATACAGTAAGACAGGAAGTCGTAGGTTTACGACGTAGGGTAAGTGTTATTTGGTGTGATTTGTTTGGATTCATTTTGATTCTTCATGTTTGACTCCATTCTTGAAGGGTTGGAATATGGGATTGGAGTGTTTGGGAGGCAAAGAAGGGATCATTGTTTCCTGATAACACATATGTGTCATTAGCGTAAGTTGTGAGGACAGTGGTAGGATGAGTTGGGATGTCAGCTGTCGGATGTCTTATGAATTTATTTTTTATTTTTTGCATGCTTTCTATAACACAAGATTTTTTATTGAGAAATGAATAATACTCCAATTATTAGTTAAAATTTATAGGTTCTTTAGTAAGCAGCGGAATAGAATGCTAGTTAATTAATAATTTCCTTATCCACAGTAAGTAGAAATCAATTGGTAAACGCGCTACCAAAAACATCAAGATTAGATAAAAAAGATCTAAAGAAAAGATAAGTGTAATATTTAAAGGAATAACACTAGATTTAACGTGGAACAAGATCTGTATTAGTAATATTAGTTGAGAAACAATGATTAGTAACTCCCATGCTATGCTGGAACATAACAAGTTGCTTTCCTTTAAATTTCTGTGAAACCCAACTGAATTTCATGTTTGTTAGTTAGCGCGTGAAGAGTCAAGGCCTTCCTTAGTCTGAGCCGCCAAACTTATCTTTCTTGTGCTGTTGCTCTCCAATTTCTTATTCTTAGCATTTTTTCCAAGTCTGCCACACAATCCATCCACCGCAGAGGAGGTCTTTCCACTTATCTTCGTCCAAATATCTTCTCATCTACAAGTCTTTTGGGGATTTCTTTACGTCCGGATTGAGTAAACAGCGAAATATACAGGTCTTCATAGAGATGCATGAGCTCAGCGTTTTTTTCTCAATCTCCATACCCCGTTGTCACACGCAGGCCCAAAAATCATTCTCAGAATCTTCCATTTCATGTACAATTAATTTGTATTCATGTTGATGTGAATTTCATGTACAATCCTCAAAATTAGTAACCCAATATAACAGACCAAGAGGGTTAAAATACACTTAAGAATATAATGTATTTAATCATCCGTACTCCTAATTTATGCTGAGTGAAATATTATTTGTCAGTCACTAAGTTTCATTGAAATAATTTCAAGCGGCTAGAACTTCCGATTGAGGCGAACGTGGAGAGAGAGGGATGGTTAGAAGAGGGAGCGGAGTGATGCGGAGACAGGATGAGCCGACAGCAAAAAAAAAAAAAGAGCTAAGTAAAGAGATAGCCCCGCCCACAGACTGACAATAGAGCTACATTTTCATTAGCCGGCGGCTATCGGGAATCTTTTATCTTCAACATCTCCCGTTACAATGGCTTTATTCCTCCACCCGGGTATAACTCCACTTGTTAATTAAAGCGCTTTACTCCGCCGGCTCTTCGCCAATGGATGGCCACTCGACAATTTCGGCGACTCTCTTCTTAACGAGTGGACATTGCGCTTGGTAATTTATGTTACGTCTTATGATCTTTTACTCCATTATTGGATTCCTTAGCGCATGGAGAAGCGAAAATCATTCTAATTCACGGTACTTCAATTCGGACTTAATTAAACTTATAGAGTCTCCGATACCTTTAGTGATTTAAGCTATGAAGAGTTTAAATTGGTGGGTATGTTAGGAATAAAACTCCTGTAGTATTGGGTGAGTAACTTAATAGCGGACACCTATCGCAAAATTTAGAAATCAGGAATAAGTTGTGAAAATAAAAAGGAGGAAAATTTTGTTTTTTTAAGGGTGGGTCAAGCTTGGAATTTTGTATATAGAGAATGGATGTAGTTATGATTCTTTCTTTTTTTTCTTAATGTTCATTTTATTTATTAGTTTCAAAAATCATTACCTATATTATATTTTCATTTATTATATTATATTTCATCATTTGTATATTTTATTTTGTTTTTTGCATTTCTAAAGGCTGTGTATTTTAATTTTCTTATTTTATTTCTTTTATATGATTGTACATATTGTATGAATGAATCTCTGTCATCCATATACTCATTACCATTAAGTGAGGTAACTTGTAATTATTCAATTAAAAAGGTCCAAAAAAATAAATATATAAGGACAATAATAACTATTAGGAATTTCTTCCCCTTTTAGTCATACAAGAACCACAATCAAGGTTGAATTTTTTTTTTTTTTTTTTTTACGAATGAATTCAATTGTAACTGTATAAAGAAAGAATTTATTCAAAAAAGATTGATAACAAAACTTCTTTCAAAAGAGTTACATAAATGCTCTAGCTGAAAAAGGTATTTGCTTTTTTAATATCTAATTGTAAGTCAAGATTTTTTCACTAGTTAAGAGACTGATAAAGCAGTGTTGGGATTACTTCGAGCCTAGCTTGTCACCCTCAGTCCCCTTTTTTTATTTTTGTTTATTTCTTTGTAATATTTTTTTCTAATTTATTTTATATTATTATTAATTATATATGTTTTTTTTCAATTTTAACTATATT
This sequence comes from Euschistus heros, assembly GCA_003667255.2. Taxonomy (NCBI): domain Eukaryota; kingdom Metazoa; phylum Arthropoda; class Insecta; order Hemiptera; family Pentatomidae; genus Euschistus; species Euschistus heros. The sequence goes on along the minus strand of RCWM02000051.1, from coordinate 2,838,240 downwards.
TTTTTATTAATTTACCTATTTTCTATTTTCATTGTACGTTTTAAATAATGAATTCATTTTCATCCACTTCACTCTATTGCCTTTGAGAGAGGCGCCATATAATATTTATTGAATAAAAGATTTTCATTTAAAAAAAAAAAAAAATCTAAATAATTGTAACATAAATGATTCTGTTAAACATACGTTTATTCCATTTAAACTACAATTTATAGACTAAACCGTTATTATTTGATTATTCGTGTTAGATTGGAAATCAATGAATTCTAGTGACTCCTTTGCACATGGCAATGGTACAGCTCTGATTTTGTTTGTACTTTAGAAATAAAAGCCAATTTTCATAAAATTTGGTAATGAAATTTTTCACATATCTAATCACAGTTTCAAATGGTCAAATATAAATATAAATAATAAGACAAGGTGAAATTTATATTTTATAACACTGAGCGGTTCTTTTAGGGTTGTTATTCTATAGATCTTTATTCACTGCAAGTAAAAAAAAAAAAAAACTATCGTCCAATGGTTTATTTAATTATTTTTTATATTGCGAACTAGATAACAAAAGACAATTTTGATATCATGTTTTATACTTATCACGTCTTCTTTCTAACTTATCTTTCGATTCGAAAATCGTTTCTCCTTTTTAATTACCATTTGTCTAGTCATGCCTTGTTCTCTCCTCCACAAGTTTAAGCAGTTCTCATAAGTGATTCCATATCTCTTATATTCTTCTTTGATATGCTTAGAATCACGCCTTTTGCTTTTCAGGTTGTTATATTATAAAATATAATATAAGATTGTTTATTCAACCTTTTGGGATCAATCCTATCCAAGTGCCAATCAATCCAAATACATTTCAGGAAGAAAGACAACAGTGTTAGGCAGTTCTAGAGGCACGTGCGTACCACGCAATATTTTTTTTAAACTGGCTACAACCAGTTAGTTAACCTATTTTAGAAGATAATTTTTGGGGTTAAATTACACTAAACCCTTGGACCAGACCCTAGTATCGCACCCTCCGCTTTTGAGGCATGTTTTAATGAGGCCGGATCAGGTTGGATAATGCTTGATAAATATTGAACTGGCATTTCCTCCAGGAAAGAATTAATTCAAAGCCTTTTAAATCGTCAGTCGTTACCTGGCAGTCGAATTCTATAAAAAAAACAAAACAAGAAGTTTCTATTTGATAACGCAAGTGTAGTACAACCAGTTGGCGGAGTGAGCGGTGAATGAGGAAAATCACATCTACTTTCTCTAGCTCTATATTAAATTACCAGAACTCGCGTGGCATTGATATTACTATCTTCATAATCTTTACAATGTTTGTTGATATATTTTGCACATAATTGCTCAGGAGTGTAAGAAATTGAAAACTATAAGTTATTAAATAAACAACTATTAAAATAAAATTACTTCAGAATTATATATATATATATATATATATATATATATATATATATATATATATATATATATATATATATATATATATATATATATATATATATATTTATATCAATGGATAACTTCACTGATCTATTAATTCCTTGTGTTGATTTTGCGGTATGGGGTCATTTAAATTATTGTAACAGAAGTGAAATGGCTAGAGTTAGTTCCGCCATCAAATGTAACAATATCTGGGCTATATTATATTGTCACTATAGATTATGAATTGTTTAGAAGAAGGTGTGAAGAGTGTTTTGTCTCAAAGCCGAATGAGTTTTATCGGTATCAAACCCTACTTTTGGCTGAAAGATGTGTGAAAGTAATCGAAAACAGTGGACTTTAGTTTGAAGAGTAGTATCAAATAATTTTTACAAGATGTACTCTGGGATATAAAACTATACTTGTGCACAAGGACTTTTGTAGCAACCTAATAATTATTACTATTGGGTTATTACATAATTCAATGTAGGTTAAATTTTATTTATTGTTTAGAATTTTTTTTTTAATATTCCATTAATCCTGGTTAAACAGATCCACCAACTTGGCTCAACGTTTACTTGGAATCCTCATACAAAACTAAAAAGACAAGGACCTGACTGTCGTTACAGACTACTTCAACATTTACTAGACAAACGTTCAAAGCTCCCAATTTTTCACAAAAGACCCATTTCAATAACGGTGAAAAGACCTATTTGGACGTACGGGGTTGATTTTTGGACTCCATTAAACCATCCAATTCATCTCGTATCCAATCCTTACAATCCAAAATCCTTCGAAAAACCTCAATGCTCCTTACTTTGTAACCAATAAACTTATCCATAAATATCTTAACTTTCAATATGTTGCTGATTTAGCCAAAACCAGATATCCCCACCGATCCATCAGTAGTGTTCGGTAACCTTAATTCACTAACAGAATGAATACTCTTAATATTCACACTGCAAGTTGCTAGAGGACTCCGAACCTATCTAGTTCTGAAACCTGGATGGGGATAGCAGTATATTAAAAAGTGGGTGGGGTTAAAATATAAAAAGTGATATAAAGTATTTTAGATTGTAGTTAGATATTTTCGGTAATACAAAACGTCTTCAATAGTTCATATTATTTAACAATTACTGAGTTGTAAAAGCACCCCACCTTGTGGTATAAGTTACTGAACTACACCTTGTGGTTTCAGTTATAAATTGTGAGTTCTAAAATTCATCTAAAGAATTTCTGATTGCGTTCTTTAAATACGATAAGAATAAGCCTAAATGTTGAGACCTAATAAGGAAATATACAAAGAAATAAGAGATTTGGAAACGGACATAAAAATCAGAAGATTAAGGTTCTGTGAGCATATGATGAAGATTCACCCAAAGAGATTAAATAGAGAAATCTATTTGAGAGGATACAAGAGTGCCGGGGGGTGTAACAAACAGATGAAGGAAGAAACCGAGAGACTGAAAATAACAGACCAAGACTGTTTCGTTCGGGATGACTATAGGAAAAGAAATTGAGGTCCTTGTGGGAGAGAGAGATGCGAGAAAAGGAATAGCGAGGACCGAGGAAAGAAGAAAGGAGCAATCGGAAAGAATGAGGAAGAGGTGGGAGGAGAGAAGGGCCATGAACAGAAGTGAAAATAATGATATTCGGGTGGTCTCAAAGGTCATTTCTAGAAGAAAAAAAACAAATACGATAAAAAGAAGAACGCTCATGAGTAAGACTGAGTGAGCCCGGAGTGATACCTTTTATAGACACATGTAAGAGAGTGTTCATTTGTTTACAAAAGAGGTCAGAATTGAACAAGGAGAAGGTGAAGGCGAGGCAGATAGAGAAATGAGATGGGGCCGCTGGGGATTCGGGGTAAGGCAGCCACTGACCTAGACCACCTCTCCTGGGTCTAACCTCTCTTATTGAAAACTATTTTTAAGGAATTATAACTATATACAGGTGAGAAGGAAATAATTTTCCACTCTTAACTGTTTTCCTAGAATAAAAAACATTCATTTGTTCCTTGCTGCTTATTTTTAAAATAATGGGCAAAATATATAAACAAATATATTTTCTAATTGGTTACTCAAACCATCTTTAATTTGACATCTGCATTTTAAATAAGAGGATTTAGTATAGTTAATTAAAGGCCAGCGCATACTACTGACGAATTAGAATGGACCGCGTAGGTGCAGATGTTTTTATGTTTGGAGCTAGGAAATATGCTCCAAGGAGACGACTTGGTTAGTTTAAATCTTCCATATTAGATCTTATATACTTAATAGTCTTAAGGAATTAGTAGGATGCCTTGTAATGACAGTATTACAAAATGACATTTTAGTAAATCAAAAACTGGCCCTTGGGGTACTCCTGATGATATTTAGTCTATGTTTTTTCAAATTTTTTTGTGATCAGTTTTAACTTTTATAACAATGCTTTCAGATTTTTTTTTTTTTTTATCTTATTATTTATTCACACCTTTCATAGTACTTACATTCAGTGAATTTGATGTGAGAAGAAAATGCATAGTGTGAAAGGATGCAAAACATTGCGGCACCTTCTCAATTTCTGTATTCTCTATTTTAATCCATGAGATTCCTCATTCAACTCCATTTGGCACTTTTCTAGGTTTTATCTTGTATGTGTAAACTTTACAATATTTTTCATTTTGAAATTTCTTTCTCAATATCTAAATTTTATTTTAAAAACGTCAAACGTTTTATTCGTCTCCAGACTTAGTTATGCCAGTTTTTTTTGTTGTTTTTTAATTCTTATTCCAGATTTAGTTTTTAGCTTTTTATTGAAATTCAAACAGTATACTTTATTTGTTATACTTTTAATAACATATAAATTCTTGAAAAGCTACCACCGAATGGTAACACGTCAATAAAAGTTCTATACTAGAAGGTCATGAGGCCATTTTATTTTCAGAAGCCTTGGAGGGATATCTGAAATAGAATGGGAAGCAAGTTGAGATACTAGAAGATTAGAATGATTATGGATTTTGCTATGATAGGATAGGTACATAGTTTGAGCTAAATCAGAAACGTTTCTAGCATTCGAACGCACAAAATTGTGGAGCCCCAAATCTCAACTCCGTATATAGATCTTATTACTGCCATCTATCTATCTATCTATCTATCTATCTATCTATCTATATATATATATATATATATATATATATTTTTTTTTTTTTTTTTTTTTTTTTTTTTTTTTTTTTTTTTTTTTTTTTTTTTTTTTTTTCATACACATTTACTTTACTTCTTATACTATATTTTTATTTCTGGTTTTCTTTAAATTAACTTGAATAAACTACTACGGAATACCATTGCACTCCTATGAAACCGTGGCCGACTTCCTGCCCGAAGAAGAACTACTGGCTGGCTCTTGTTCTTCCAGCCCGGGGGTCTCGGTGAGGGGCTACCAGGAGTAGAAAGGCAGCCCCGGGCGGCGTCGTGAGGAACAGCTCTCTTCTGTCTGTGGCCCAACTTTGTCCGGATACTTAGCACTGTTTGATAATTCAGTATCAGGATGGAGCTTACATTCTAAGTTACTATAAAAGTATCACCTAGATTTAGAGCAATCAAAAAGTAGACCAAAACAAAATTTTCATATTAGATTAAAAATTTTTTTAGTTACGATTTTATATGTTTGCTTTTGTATGTAAGTTCTATATTCAAGGAAAGAAAAAACCCACTATCTAAACAAAGGTCTAACTTAGAACCCACTTACAAAACTAACATGATAAGTAACTGCATCTCGTTTTCTACTTCTCCACCATTCACTAGAAAAATGCTCTAAGATGCCAATTAATTATAACTCATTTTCTTAACAGAAATAAGACCTATATTGGGTATATGAAGTTGAGCTTTAGGGCTCCATTGAACCACCCAATTCGTCTCGTATCCAATCCTTACAATCCAAAATCCTTAGAAAAATCCTCAATGGTTCTTAGTTTTTCAAAAACAAACTTATCCATATAGTTCTGAATGTACCATATATCGCTGATTTAGCCCGAACCAGATCACCTATCCTTTCATAGTAAACTCTATAACTATTCAAATCCACTAGTATATCTCTTGCTTCCAACTTGCTTCCAATAGTTGCTTTACAAGAAATTAAAATATTGGCAAATGTTTACGTTTACTTGATGTGTTTTTTCTTTCTTTTTTTTTTCTATTCATTACTAAAATTCAATAAATTTTCTAAAAAAAAAAAAAAAAAAAAAAAAATGAATTAAAAAGAAAAAATAAATAATCTTGCTGCTTATTTCCTGTTATATGTATTAATTACACACGTAAGTGATCGCAGGTGTGGAGAGTGAAAACTTGGATTGAAAAAATGAAAAAAAAAAAAAAGAGGATAGACCATTTAAATATGCCAAAGTAGCTAATATTTGTAAGTATTTTTAACTAAATATATCTTAAAATATAGAAAATTTTTGGTCATTTATTTTAATTTTAATAAATGCCTCCTAAGCCAATTTATTTTAATTGCATTGCATATAATGCCGAATTCAAAATTTGCTCACCATCTCCCTGTTTAGATTTAGTTTCAAATCATGTAAAGTTTCGAAGTTAATAATTATTCATTACCTTAGTATACGATTTGCAAAAAAAATTAATAGCAATAATTTATCGGTTCTATTATTTATATGCTTTGTTTGTTAATATTTATAGTGTTTTTGTTTTAAAAATAAAATAAAAATGTAAAAAAAACTATTGTCAATAAACTCATACTTTTCCCCTAGAGAATGTTTACATATTCTCAAATCTTGATAAACTTTTATATGAATTAAAAATTTTATGTGAACTTGTTCAGTCAAGTTATTCTTTTACATGTGATTATTCTGAAATATTTCAGAAACCTGCCGAATTTTTGATTCGAGTGATTAAGCATTGGACTTTTTCCGCTTGTAGAATTAGACAATTGTCAATATAAAGTGTCTTTGTGTTTAGTGTCTTAGAGTAAACGTAATACTTTAGTACTTAAGATGATTTTATTGCGTCTCACAAAGTTTGAACAAGTATCATACCTCTTGAAAGTGTTGTTGCTAAGTTCAATGATGCCTGTGTAAAATTTAAGTGTCTAATAATGATTAATATCATAGTGTTCATAATAGACATCTGCATTAATGCTACGTTACGATTTTTAGTGTTATTAACTAACACTTCACCGCTACAGCCCTGTAAGCGTCTGGGCATCCTTTAAAATCCTGGTCTAGTGTTCACATCTCATTGTTTCTGGTTTCTGAACAATGGTTTTTTTTTTTTTTTCTAGGACAAGGTAGTCGAATCAGGATTTTTTTTCGGTGTTTACTCCTTCAAAGCTTTACTCAACATAAAAGCAGTGGGGATTAGGAAACTTTTGGAGTAAAGATTAAAATAGGAAAGCCTTTCCGGAGAATGGGTTGGCTTTAGTCGCCTTTTACATGAAGCGGTAAATACTGCAGGTTAAAGTGGAGCAAAAAAAAAATTTTTGAGAATCTATGAATACCTGATACGGAAAAAATGTACCTTTAAAGTTAGCTTAAAAAATTATTTTAAAATATCACTATGATATGCCATCTTAAGGTCGCACAAATCGCTCTAAGTTTTCTGTACACAAACATTTTTTTTTAATACAGTGGAAACTCGTTATTTCGTCACTTGATAATTCGTCAGGTTTTTTTTTTTTTTTTTTTTTTTTTTTTTTTTTCATTGGTAAATATAAAAAACAAAATTAAATACGTATTTTATTCATTATATCATTTCATAGAAAAAAAACAAAAAAAACAAAGCCCGGAGTCGATCCTTCCATTGATTGTAGTAAGAGATGAAAGGAAGTATGAGTGCAGTTGACGAATTGCCGGAATAAGTTAATACCGGAAAGCTCTTCCTACAAAAACATTGGCATCTGGCTCAGCAACTTGTGGTCCTGGTCATAAAATGATTTAAAAAAAAACAAGAGGTAAGCAGCTAGTTAAACATGGTTAGTACGGATGTAGGATATGAAATTTGAAATGACAATGGCATAATGGAACAGCTGGTGAGTGCTCAAAATGAAGCTATCTAGTGATGAAAAAAATTATGACGATTTCATTTCTAATTCTTCCACTATTCCATGCTAAGAAGTAGAGGAAATGTCAACTAAGTGCATTGAGTGGTTTCGAGCAGCAATGTGAATCCGACATTTCACACCTGATGGGATGCGGCAAGTGTTTAGCTTTTTTTGAGTTTTTTGCCATTTTCACTCAAGTCCAATGTGGATAATGTTCATCTGTTGCAAAAAAAACTTACAATTATATGCTTTGAAATGCTTTTTTCTTAGTTTACCAACAAAATTCTGTAATTCGTCCTTTCCGTTATTTCGTCACCCCCTCTCCCTCACTTATGACGAATTATCGAGTTTCTACTGTATTATAATCTTATCAATCAACGAACACTTATTTCGTAGTTTCAAACGCAATAGACAAATCATTTATCTATTTTTTTGTATTTCAGACTCAAATTTTTGCACAATTAATTTTACCCCATTGCGCCATTAATACCGGGTCAGGATTTGAAAGATTCTCGAACTTTTTTGGCCGTTTTCGCTCCGCCCTACTGTGGTTCTATACCCCGATCCTACAGGGGAAATCCAATATAATACAAAAACAAAAAAAAGTCTTCGGTTTTGAGTAGCAACGCCCCCTTCTCCTGAAACCGGAAGCCGTTTAGTCAACTCCTCGGACATAATCCATTCTACTTAATTGGCGCATTAGTGGTTCCGGGATCTTGTGGAACTGTCGAATCGATTATAATTACCCAGGCCACTCTCTGGACCATTAAGGAAATATTCCTGTAGATCCAATGTCCCTCTAGGCCTATCGGTCGCTTTAAATCAAATATCCTGAATGGGAATGCCACTGTGTTCGGGTCTGAAACTTGATCGATTTCGCCATAGCCCGCTTTCGTTTCCACATTTAGATAAAAATTCGCTAATTTAATAATACGAATTGGGTAACACAGCCACTTTTAGAAAAAAAAAAACAAATTTTAGGAGACAGGTGGTGTTAATTTGTTATCTAAATGGAAACTGCAAAAAAATATTAGAGTATTTATGAGCTACACGAAAATAATATGCCGAATTATAACTCACTAGCATTCCCAGTCACGGCTTCGCCCGCTCTCATAAGTTTACAACTTAGATAATTATAACAAATAGTTGAAGTTTTATTTGTTTATCGATAAAATCTTGCATCGAAGAATGCGATTGAAAATTATTTCCTTAATGATATTTTCACGCATAGCAGTAATTTTTAGCCTTGTTAAAGTTGCACTGATTAGCTACTTGATGATGGTATATTTGGATATCCTATTTTTAATTTTAATTTATGAATTTTTAATCACGAAGGACAGAGACTATTCAGAAACTCTTGCGGATAATGGTCTGCATTGCTTACAAATAAAGGCCTGTGGATCATATTTTCAAACACAATATCAAAAAGCAAATAATCGACATTTTAATTTCGTTATAACTTTTATTTGGCCGAAATAATGTTATTGATTTTATATTATAATTTCTAACCATAAACGTATATCACAGTATGGCAAAATTCATTTCTGCAACTCAGCATTGTACATTTATTTATTTATTTTTTTTTTTGCGAATGAGCCCATTGGGACTACGCATAGTTCTCTGGAGGCATGCTTTTCCTTTCTTCGTGGGCACAATTCCTTCATTCTTCTTCTATCTTCCTTTTCTCTCTTGAGACCATGTCCTTCCAGTCTTCTTCTTAGGTTTATCCTCCATGTCAACTTGCCAGTTGTAAATTTTGGACCTGAAAACTATGAATATCCCCTAGTGTGATTTATAACTCTAAGTTTTTATTATTGTCAATTTTATTATTGCTAAACCTTCCTTGAACTATGAAGATGATTTACTTAACATTTGGTGCAGATGGGTCTTCACATAAAAAACTCAATTGTGTAATGGTACTGACCACCTATAGGTCGATTTTTAAACTCCACATGTCGCATCACATATTTAATTTTTTTTAAAATTATTTAATTGAATACAAGTAAGTTTCATTATTAATTTGAAGCCGTATATAACACTGTAGAATGGCGCTCACCACATATCAGTCAATTTTTTAACTTCTATCCATAAATTACCGCTATTTTAATAACAATTTAATTGAAAATCATTAGATTTTATTATTACTAAGGCATTCTGGAACTATTAGTGTTGCTAAAATATGATACAGATTGGTTCAATAGGTTTTGTGGTTAGTGATCAAAAACGAAAAATGGGTTGTCTTTTTATATGATTCCAAAACCAGATAAGTCCATTTTTAGAATTTGTCACAGCTGGTTGATGAAAGTTTAATTGGATGAAAGATTATTATTTTTTTGCATGACCATGTTCAACACGATAAAACTTCTTTTGGGTGAAAACCTTTCACCTAAAGATAATCTAGTATAAAAACTATTTAAAAAACGAAGAAAATTTGGCTGGTTTTAGAATTCTGCGCCTGAATTTATTTCTGTGAAATTTTATAGAAATAAATGTTTGGAATTTTGATCGAACAGTTGATTAGGGCCGTTTTCGTTAAAAGTTTTTATATTATTACCAACGTTTTTTAGTTAAGTTATTAAATGCTCACTTTCGTTTTGATTTCACTTTAATTTGAATTACATTTTAGACACTTTCAGTGTCATTTATACCTCCAAATTGTTTTCAAAGTGTAATATTTCAACTATTTGTGAAATTGTGTTAGTTATAGCCAGGTTAATTTTTGAATGCCTTTACGAGTGCCTTTGGTCGAAACGGCTCTATAAAGTTAATGAATAATAATAATTAAAATGAATATATATTTTTTAATTACATAACATTTTTTTCCTGAAAAAAATAACGACACATACCAGGCTTAAAATACAAGAAACGTTTCCGATTACTCCAACATTTACTAAAAAACTATTGAAAGTCCCTAGTAAATTACAAAACTTGTTTACATTTCACTGATGAAACCCATTTGGACATATAGAATTGAGCTTTGTGGCTCTACTAAACCTTCCAATTCTTCTCGTATCCGATCCTCACTATTAAAAATCCTTTGTAAAATTCCCAATGCTCCTCAGGTTGTAACAAAAAAACTAAATATCATAATGCTCTATATGATGCTGATATTGCTCAAACGGATAGGTATCTATCCTTTGATAGTATAGACTATGAGACGTCCGAAAGAAAATGGCCGTGAGACCTTATAATGTACAACTTTTATTGAAGTACTACTAGTAAGTAGTTCATTAGATCTTATTGAGATGTCTTCATCTTCTTTCGAGTTCGGTCATCTGTGGACCAAATTTAATAATTCTTTCCTTACTTTCCAATATTTCCTCATCACCTTTGCCTGATGTTTTCTCCTTTCACCTTACCACTGTCTATTAATTTGTGTTTTAACCATTTTCGGAAATTCCATCTAGTTGACTGCTGTCCATCCATGCATTCTTTTTCTGTTTTTGGAGGCAGTGTTGGAAAATTTTCTTTGTCAGTCGTCTCTCATCCATTCCCATCAAATGCCAATATACGTCATGTCATTGTAATCATTTTCCTCAAATTTAACTGGTCTATATAATATACACAGATACCCAACTTTAATAGATCGTAGAAGAACATTTTTTATGAAAGAAAATCATATAAAAATAACCGTGTATGTTATTTAATTTATATAGATTATTTTTTTAAATATTTAAATCACAAATGTACTAATATACTCTTATGTATCACTTATTATTATTTTTTTTAAAATATACTCAATTGATTTCAGAAACATGTCTACATACATACATACATATGCGGCGCAACAATTCATAGCTGAATCAGGGCCCTCTCCAAAAGTTTTCGCCATTCATCTCTATTCTGTGCAGCAGCCATCCAGTCTGGTGTTCCAAGGATGTTCCTGGCATCTGCACGGACGCTATCCATCCATCTCATTTTGGGTCGTCCGACTCTTCTAGTTTGATGAATAGTCTCAATAATTAATTTTTTTGGAATTTCGTTCGGATCCATCCTGCCGATGTGCCCCGCCCACCTGAGCCTCCTCACTCTGATCCACCTAGCGATGTCTGGTCCTAGCGATAGGACCTAGCGATCCACCTAGATCTCTTGGTTTTTTCTTCTTCTCCAGACATCACCCTCCCAGATCGGACCAAAAATTCTTCTCAGGATCTTTCTCTCAAAGATAAGCAGCCTATTTTCATCAGCCTTAGTCCATGCCCATGCTTCAGATCCATATGTCAGGACCGGACGTACAAGGACTTTGTATAGCCTTTCTTTGGTCTTGTTGGTTAAAAACCTACTTTTAAATTGCTTAGCGAGGCCAAAATAACACCTGTTTGCTGCTGCGATCCGACGTCTAATATTATAATACCACTCAATTATAATTTTCCTTAATCAGCCTCCAATGGCGTTCATTAAAAGTTTTATATTGAAAAATAAGCGATGACATTTCCTAAATTCTAGCGTTATATCTTATTATATTAAGAAAAGTACAGAATTATCTGATTAAGTTAAAGTATTATTGTATATTGTAAATAAAGAACTATGGCATGAGAATTTTCATGTTATCATTGATATTTTGTTTTTGTCCAATAACCTTTAATTATGTATGTCATACCATCCAACAAGTCCTCTCTTCCAAACGATAAATGCTACAGTGGTAGGAAACAGAACAACTATAAAAAAAGACGTAGCCGAACATCGCGTTATTAAATAGAAAGTCATAGCTCAGGATAGGCAAAGGAGGAAGAGGCCGGTGAAGGCCCCTAAAGATCTCCAAGCTCTATAAAAGCAACTTCAACTTGTTAGCGTATAAGTGTGAATCAGTTCATTTATTATTGTTTCTAATGCGTTCGAAAGGTACTTTAGTATATTGAGAAAAAAAGAAAATACCTGTACTTCTAAAGCACGTGAAGATTCTTGGATTTATTACTTTACACCTAGGATGCACTGTTATTAGAAAATCGGTTGTAAAAGGATCATATTTGGCGAAAATCACTAGGTTTTGTTTCCCAATATATAGGAGCGTAGAGCTTATAGAGGCTGGGTATACCCAAAGATGGTCCCGCGACCTCGAAGTTGATCTACAGCTGAAATAAATTTTGTGCCTTCAGCCAGAATTTTTCCCATAAGTTCGGTAGTAGAGTTGAAAGGCACCTAGTATCGCTACCTCTTCGCAAATAGATGTCTGCTATTTTCGTTTTAAATTTGAAAAGTATTAAACAGAAGTTTAGATTTTTTAAATTTTCTCTTCAGAAAGAGAAACGAGTAAATACGTACCCCACTACTATACGCATAAGGAATTCTAGGAATGTCATTTCTCTTTGCAGATTTCGATAAACAAGATGAACAGAAACATTTATCTTTCCAGCTAAAAAGCTACGTTCAAAGTACAAAACGGCTTTTCGTTCCTTGTGGCATTTTTTTAAAATTACTGCTTAGACGTTCATATGGGTAACGAATATGAATCTTTAACCTTTTTTTTCACATATGAAGGAAGCATACATGTAGTTGGCTGATTTTTAACAAATGGCGATTAAAGAAAATTTTAAAGTATATTACATATTGTGAAAACAAAGAAAGAAATCAGCCATCACATTAAAATTTCAAATTAGGGAAATGAAATATACCGTAGCTGCACTGAGAAAGAGCATAATAAGACTGAACCGAGTGGAAGCTGTTAGAATGCATTTACATCCGGTGCCACGAAAGGTCATTCCTTTATAAAATGTGGTCTGAAACCGACAATGAGAGGTTTAAGGGATGCTTCACCGATTTGCATATGACAGTTGCGAGGGAAAACGGGCGTAATATGGAAATATGCATGGACTTCGTACGCAACGATTCGAAACTCGAAAGTTCCTGTGAGTGAGTTATGGATTAGAGGACTTAGATGGTATAATTTACTTCGTCTTCTGGAGCACCTTTCCTGAACACCTTTGGCTTTGCGACTCTTTTCAAAACTAATAAAAAATCAATGTTTCATAAATTTATCTGAACTTTTTAAAAATAAAAAAATGTATATAATAAATCTGTAGGGTACATAAGATATCTACAAGAAAGATGGAAAATCTTTTTTTTTTTTTTCTTAATAATATTCAATGCATGTTAGATGGCTTTTATATAAGTGAGAATAAATGAAGTGTAAGTCAAATTCAATTCGAGAAAATTAAGGTCCTGCAAATGTTCTTATTATAAATTATGGTTGGTGCAAGTTTTAGTAATAATTTATTAATTGGTTTCAACCAGTTAAAATCTTTAAATACATTTTTTTTTTTTAAGTTGGGAAGCATGTCTAGCAGAACTCAAAGTTATGTTTTTAGAAACTATTTTCGAAGCGGCAAATGGAATAACACTTAACACCATTATCATAATTACCAAAGAAAGATAAGGAGTCACCAATAAATAAAATTGTTTTAATCATATTTGGCTGGAAAAAAGTGCCAACTTCTTCTAAATCCTAATAGTGCTTCAAACCCAAGATATATTACATAATTCGACCAATGAATTTTAGGTAGAATACTTTAACTGTTTTCAATAACTTTAAATTCTTCGCCAAAGTTGTTACTAATAAATATTACCTGGTTTACTAGATTCACTTAAGAGCCGCGTACTTTGTATACATCAAACGAAATTAATTTATTTAACTTTTATCTTAATGACAGATAATTTTCTATTTATTTCTATACAAAACTTTTTTCCTTTTTAAATGTTCATTATTCTGCAACTATTCTAGAAAAACTAATTCCAACACATCTAGCGCACAAAAATACATAAAAATCACGAGTCACATATCTTTGAGAAATTTCCTAAAGTGCACTTTGCGCATCTATAGATTACAATTTTGAGCGATACCCGGCAGAATTTGTCTGCAGATTTGCTCGCTCCGCTCACTTGATATAAAAAAATATGACAGATTAAAAATTTCTCAAAATGAAAACATGAACCATTTGAATCTTTACGACGCTTGGTAGTTGAGCTTTTAAAATTATAAGAACAACGCCACATTGACTTTTGCCCCCCCCCCCCTCTTCCGCCTAAACATTCTCGTGTATAAAGATGCTTTTAATGGTCAGTAGGAACCCCTGAACAATAATCAAAAGAGAAACATCGGTGAGTGATTTTTGTATAATCCACCACACTCAGCGCCTAGACTATACCTATCGACTTACACCACTCTCATTCTCAACAGATATTCGTTTTTGTTAAATTTAATAATGATATAGCGATTTTACTTGCTTATTAGGTAAACAGTTAAACATAATTGACAAAGTCAATTAATAGAGCAGTGATAAAGTAGCAATAATAGTGAATAATAATTTTGAAATTATTATATTATCTGAAAAAAAAAATTAAATAAATCGATTGGGATTAATATATTACTAATACAGGATAATAATTTTTTTTTTTTTTATTATTGGTGGGTAAAATTCTCATATTCAGGTCAACAAGGATGGGTTGTATGCAAGGAGAAAATTTTATTACAATTAGGTTCATATCAACACTGTCACCATCAGTGTTAAATACAGAGTATAACATCGATCATAATTATTGTAATGACAGTGTGACTATGTCAACAAAATTAAAATGCGCAATCAAAATATTTGATCAAAAAAGTTTGAATAAAAAAAAAAATACATATGATTAAGTGTATTTTTATAAAGTTGTTTTTTCTTCTTTGCTTGGGAGATGAATGGCAGAAGCTATCATCAAATCCCTTTTCTAATTCGTCCTTAATTCTTTTAGTAAGTGGGTGGACACCTGATATCTGATGCCGTGTCCTGAATTTGAAAGCCCTCAACTCTTCAGGTGTCGGAAGGATTAAGAAACTCGAATTTTTTCTTAGCACACAGGTGTTAGTGTTAGGCCTACTTTCGGCTCTGTCTATCAGCATTTGCCAGGGTCAGCTGCGCTTTTATTTCCGCTTTATTTCTCTTGTCAGTGCTCAACGGATTCTTCTTTTAAATTTTAAATTAAAACATATTTTGGTATAGATTTATTATATTATCAACTGTCGTATTTTTTTTTTTTTTTTTTTTTTTTTCTTAATTTTCTTAATCTGAAACTTATAGGCTATTTCTTAGATCAAACAGTTTAAATAATGGTTCCATATTATGATACTAGGATCTCCAGTCGCGGCTTCGCCAACTCTTTAAGTAAAGAACTGATATAATTTTAACAATTTTAAGTTTTATTTATGAATTTATTATAAAATGTTGTATTGAAGTATGCTATGATGATGTAGTTAACATTTCGAACAGATGGATTCAGTAGTTTTATCATTTAAACTATATAGCGGAGTGGTGCTAACCATATATCTATCCATTTTCAAACTTCATTGGGATCCGCATTTTGCATCACATATTTAAATCTTTTTTTAATAATTTAATTTAAAATAAGTAAATGCTATTATCGATTTCAAGACAACAGCTTATTCAAAAAATCAATGCCGCATTTACCATAATGAAGGAAGAATTTGTTTTAAGAACAACCACCATAGAAACAAGAAAAAGGATATCGTGCTTGTATTAGAAATAGTGGAGATCATTTTGAGCAATACCTGTGATACTCTACAAATTAAATTTATGAATAATTTAAAATTAGTTTAATTTTGTCCCCTGATTTTTGTTCACAAAAATGTAGATAAAGTTTACTGTTATAAAATCGAAATTCCGAGAAAGAAAGAAAAAATATGCAGTTTAACCTATGCTATAAAGAGACACAACTATCTGTTACGTTTTGCATAAAAAATATTATTCGATTCATTATTATTGTCAGTGAGCGCTGGTGGCACCCTTTTGTTACTTTATAAAAAAATAAATAAACTTGATGTGCTGCGTGCCTGCAAATGGTATTTTTTTAAAGAGTATTAAATAGAGAAGTTTTTAAAACAATTTTGATTTGGCTGTTGCGCTTACTTTTTTTTTTATTGAACCTAAACTTGAAGTTCATAATTTTTATTTTTGCCTTTGACAAGATTTAACGACCTCCCGTTTTTTTGGTATTTGTTTTTTGCACCATATCTTTTTTACTTTACATGGAAAATGTATTAGTAATTACAGGGGAAAAAATGACGTTGATATATCCGTAAACAACGGAGTTATAAGGCATAAATGTTTGGATTTGGCCATTTTTACAAAAAAATTCATAAAAAAAAAACCTTAAGACTTTGTATATAGGTAAGTGACCTTAAATAGGTTCAAAATCAACCTCCCTACCCGAGATAATTTTTTGGCCAACGATCTTCCAAACACCCTGTATAATAGTATCGATTTGTTCAAGATTTTATTTTCTGAAATTTCTAAGAAAAATAAAAATACAATTGTTCATAATTATTTTATTTTTATAGATATATTCTTTATAATGAGGTAAATATTACAGAATTCATTTTCAGATCAAGATAAATTTAACGTTAACAGAGAACTTTTTTATCTTTTTTTTTTTTTTGATTAGGCTATGTTTGGTGATGTTTTTATACATAAAAGTAATTTTGAAATAATTAATTGTTGTTGATTAATATATTTTTTATTTTGAAGAGAAAAGATTTGCCCAGTCGGGATCCCGACTGGGCAAATCTTTTCTCTTCAAAATAAAAAATATATTAATCAACAACAATCAATTATTTCATAATTTTAATATATATATGACGTATGTCAACAAGATCTAGTTAACAGTAATGTTCAATGAACATTCATCCCCGATTTGTACATCGCAACTGCGAGTGCCCGGGGGTATGGATCAGTGAAGAGAAAAGATTTCCCTGGTTCGGATACGAGCCCGGTGGCCTAGTGGATAAGGCACCACGCTAGAAAAGTGGGGACTCGGGTTCGAATCCCGACTGGGCAAATCTTTTCTCTTCAAAATAAAAAATAAAAGTAATTTATTTATTTTATTTAAAACTGTAGTGTTTATTTTCAGCATCTATTGATTTTTATGAATTTCAATTTCGTCCTTGGTCTCTTAAAATAATAATAAAAATAATAGCAATAGATGCCTGGTATGTTCAACTCAAAGGGTAGTCCGATAAAACTGAAAAATAAATTTTCTGTCCAAGCGGTCAGTGAAAACTGTTTAATTTTATATTTATGTAATATGTTTACATTTCTGTTGTTTAATTTGTAGCGCACCATTGTGGAAGTGGTATTGTTCTTAATATTCTTTACTTTCTTATATGATATAAATAATTTCAATGTAATTTATATAAATATTATATACCTACCGTAACTTAGAGTCTTTTGGATCCTACATTTTTATAAATTTCTTATTATGGTCATAAAATTATATCTGAGCTGATAAGCAGTTTAAAACTTGTTGGAACGTATCTCAGAAGTATTTTTAAAGATATAGAGTATAATATTGTTTATAATTTTTCATTTAAAATTCAGTATGAAATAAAAACAGATATCGTACAACAAAGAAGTTTATTTAGCATCAAGACATAGAGCAAACCCATTTAACTTAATTTTCTGAAATTATTTATTTTAATTGTTTCAATGTTTAGGCTATTAATGTTCGTATATTAATTGAATGGGTCCGCCGAAAAAAGTTTCCAATGTAGCCATTTCAAAGGTTTTTAAATGTATAATAAATAATACGTCATAGTATGATTTAGTACTCCATTATGTTATACATGCAAATATAACAAATTAATATGTGAATATAAAATCTAACCAACAAAACTAAAAAAACAAAATTAGATTATGATTTTCAATAGATTAAAATTACTCAAAATTTTATGTTTGTCGCTTAGAACGGTTCGGCGGACCCATTCAACTATTAAAGTTTATTTAACATTACAGTACGGGAGCCGATGACAGTAAACTTGCATGATAGGTCTCCCAAAGCTCACACATATAAATCGTTATATTATTCATAGAACAAAAAACGGCCCTGCTGCCATGGCTGGCACCGGTCAACGCCTAAAAAGAAAAAAAATATTTGTTTGGGGTTTCTGTCATGATAAGTCTTCCGAATTCTGATTGTTCCTCGAAATAGGGGGGGGGGGGGGGGGGGTAGGGCTATAAGAAAATACAGTGCTGTCATTCCCCCTGGCGGGTCTTACCAGTTGCTGCTGAGAAAGAAGTGGGAGCTCGCAACCAGGTTTCTATCATCGTCGGCCTCCTCGAAAAACCAAAGCTTACCTTAAAGGTCATCAATTTTTGAGTAAGAAAAACCACTGCTGCCATTTCCAAAAATTAGAGAACATAGCGGCCGCAGCATTCGAACGTCACCCTCCAGCCCTGTCAATAAACATATTTCCAGAGTGCATGAAATATGCGATAATGTTTTACTTTTTAGCTTCGTTAGGAGTTGTTAAAAGGTAAACCTACGAAAAGTCCGCGCATCTAGAGGGTGAGCTTACAGTGTGGGTAGGGGAGAAGGTCCGATTTTCGGGTTTTTCGATTATATCTTGAAATGGGTGGACTCGAGAAACGTATGTTTCAAATTAAAATTTATGATAGTTAAATTTCCTATAAATCTGCTCCTATACATATTTGTCAAACTTCCAACGGTTTCTAAGATATACCTTATTAAAGATTATTATAAGCTCCTGTTTTCTATTAAATTTAAATTTAGCTATCTCAGGACATACGTGATTACTGTTAATTTTTTTTTTCATAACTATATATGCAAATAGGTATATGCTACATAGTTATTCATTCCCATAACTGTTTAATGCAATGCACCAACTGAACATTCGAACATTTAAAAATGAGATTTATCATAAGCATGAATAAGGAAAAGATACAAAAATCCTTTAACGAAGCTTGATTTCATTGGCTACTCCTTTAGGATGATTTCCAGTAATTAAATTTGTTGAGAGTGTAAACGGCCATCACTTTTTTAGTATGATTCAACTCATTTAGTTTGAAATTGTTAGATTTTTACTATGACTGACTTATATAATAAACTTTTAAGTTCTGTTTTATCCTCAGTGACTGGTGATACGGAGCAGTCGGTAAATTAATAGACGTATGTGTGACTTTAATGCATGAAACCTCATTCTCCTTCATTGCAAGTATGATTAACGTTACCATTCTTGTTGGGTTTACAGACGTGATAGTTATTTCTCCGATCATAACTCGTTACGACGTGAACGGAGCTTTTAAGATCCTCTCACCGGCAAGTACTGCCGATTCGCAGTAATATTAGAACTTCTTCATGTCAGCTAAACCCAGACACGTAGCAGAGGCCGTCTTCTTTTCAGAAGCCACGGAGGTTTGTCGAGGATTGAATGAGAAATAAGAGAGAAAAAATGATTTGAATGATTATGGTGTTTATTTTGAAAGGGAACATGTCTTGTAATATTAGTGACATGGTAAGGAGCCTTGAGGATTTTCCGTGGATTTTGGATTGCTTAGATTGGATACAAGATGAAATGGATTGTTTCTAATGGAGTCCACAAACCTCTATGCTTTGTCTTTATATGGACCTAATTAGAGCCATGTAGATGGGTTTTTATTTGTCGAAAACGTCGAGTAGTTTTTTCGTTTCAGTTTCGTTATTGGATTCAAAATGAGTTTATCAAAAATGGAATCTTTGAAGTTCTGTTCAATAATATTTATTCTGAAAACATTCTTGATTATAAAAATTTTGTAATTTTAAAATATAGCTGATTGTTTACGTTTCCATGAGGTTTGAACCATACATCCACTTGCTTTTCATGGCAAACACTTTCCTGGTCGGGTACGCACCAAATAGAACCCTGTTTCTAAACATTATAGACTTCTTGATGAAGAGGCTTAATTAATCAAAAACAAAAATATATATTTAATTACGAGTCGTTGAACATCAAAGGATTCCGTTGACTGTATCGTCTCACCTATCACCAAGGGATTCTTATTATTAATTTCATTGGGATGGCAACAAAGTCATACAGGTTTATGGTTTTAAAATTAAAAAAATTCTAATATTGATCTAAAACATTTTTTTATTATTCAAAATACTCTCTTAAACTATGAATAAAGGTCTTATAACAAGTTATTAACTTTTCAGGGCGTCATGTATAGAAGTTGAGTCTTTGGTATTAACATACTCTAAAAATGCATTTTCTCTCGAATTTCGATCATCCAATGTCTTTAAGAGTGGGATCAGGAGTCTAGAAAAAAAGGTTATTAAGTTGGCGAGAGGTATTAAGAGTTGGTTAGGTCTTAAGATTGAGTCTCATAGCAGTGTTTGAACGATTTTTGTGGACACAACCTCACTAAACAACACATTAAGTTCTTTTAACGATTTGGGTCTTTTAAAAATTGTATACAGCTTCTCATTTTTCGGGGCACAGTCCATGATGTCTAGAATTGTCGTAGAGAGTCCACTTTTTATCAATAAGAAGAAATAAAATAAATAATATTTTTATGCTCTGACATCTTGTCCCCTACGTATAACATAAAAGTACAATAAAAATATATTATAGTCTGGCTGTATACTTATCAGAAAGCAACTTCTGTAGACTGGAAGTGACTATTAAATCTATGAAAAGTTTGTTTCTGTGTCTGGTAAAAAAGCACATAATTCATAACGGTAATTTTTTGGTGGTTAGTCAATGCTTAAAATCGATTTTCTAACTGTAAGAATCTCTGTAAGTTTCCAAACAGTTGTTCTGAGGATTCATTTTCATCAAGATTTAGATTCAGTTTTCTTCAACGGGTGGAGTCCTTCCGCCGCCTTCCAAGGATTGTCTTCATGGCTGAAATCTCCGTTCAGAAATTGTATTAACCAGTGTGGAATTCCATTCACTTTCTTTGCTACATTTTAGATTTAGGTAATATTTATGGGGGTTTGGGATCCGTTTCGAACGAGTTTATATTTCAATAATTTGAGATTAGGCAAAAATCATAGTTTTACATCTTATATTAAGCAGTGACCTGCTAAAGATAGTCCAGTAAAATAAGGGTTTGGCGATCAACGGATCTTCATGTTTTTTGGGGTACTGAATCCGAATCTGAAGTTTGCTACCATAACCCATAATTGCAAAAAAAAAAAAAAAAAAAAATACCGTTTATTTTCCTATTACCTATAAAACGACAAAGAAACGTTTTTCGAATCAAGTCTTTATACATTAACCGTAGCCGGAACCAGAACCTACGAAAATAAATAAACTCCAAAATCGGAACATTTTTTGCGAATTTATGGTCTTGGGAAAAATTGGCCAACTTGCGTTCAGTCCCACTTCTTCGCAAAAAAAGGTTTGTCGTACTCTCTTGGCTATAACTCCAAATCTATTAGTCCGAAACATGTTTATTTTACTGGACTAACAGGTAAACAAACAGTTTTGTTTAAAAGGGGATTACTAAATGAAGATATCCAAAAAGAAAAATAATGCGTCAGTCATAAACAGTTTACTATATAGAGAGGTGATTTAATAAAAACAGCAATTATTTCTGGATTTCTACCCGTCTTCTTATTTATTTTCGAAGAAGCCAACTATGATTGAATAGTAGTAGCATCTTTCAAGAGCTATTTACATTATCTTTTTTTAGAAAATAAATGTTGGCAAATTTATGGCTCCTTTTACCTGTACCCTATTACAAGATTCATTCATTTTATTTATTTATTTATTTTTTTTGGTTGCATTTTTCATTGCCTCATATACGAGTAGACTTTGACAACTATTAAGAAATGACAGTTTTGTAAATAAAGGATATTTTTCGATATAGTGGTTTCATTGTCGGCGAACTAGTAAAACCACCCACATTTAATTACTCAAGTTTTAAAAAATGCATAACTTTCCTTAAATCTGAAAACTCGATTATAAATAATATTTCTACCTGACACCGTTCCTGTCGAAGTTACGGCATAATAACTTGTGAAAGGTATCCAACGGTTAATAATTTCTTTTAAAATAATTAAAAATGCATAAGAAAATTTTATTTTTCTTGGTAAATTCCACTTATAGCCTAGATTTTTTTTTAATGCATATACTATATCTCTTGTGAAATAGAACTTAATTCCTAACCGAGAAAATAACGTTAAATATGGCGGCCTCGAGGGATTAATCAAGTTATAGAAACTTTTTTACAGAAATATAAGAAATAAGAAATTAACAAATAACCTATTTTAATATTCTGCTTAAAACAGGCCATTCTAAAATATTATGCAATACGAAACGAATTCTATATTTCCCCTCTTTCAGTTTTTAATATACTTATTTTTTAATATTATTTATGGTCCCGTTAAAGCGACCATAAACATCTGAATATTGATTGAATTTTTACATAACATTTAATTTAACGTTATAATTTTATAAATGTAATAAATTAAAACTTACTAAATATTGTTAATAAAGACATACTGAAATGGTTAATGGTAATAATTGGTTATATAATATTATAAAAATTATTAATCATTACTCTTGGTACGCATGATGGGCTTAGAAAGATCATTCAATTAGGTTTACATACCGGCTTTTTGAAGCTAACAGTTTCTGGAATAAACTGTTAAACTTTTTGAAAATCTATTTATTGAAATTTACAATTCCACATAAAAAGCAAATATACATCTGGCAAATGTTATAATAACATAATAATAACTACCCACAGGTAGTACTTAAAGTTCTGTATGAGTAAATCCCGAGGTAATCTTATTTTCAGTTGCCTCGGAGGTTTGTCGGGAATAGAGCGGGAAACAAGTTGAGAGTCTAGTGGATTTGAATGGTTATTGAGTTTACTATGAATGGGCACGTATAATATCTGAAATAATAGGTTTGAACTATATCGGCAACATACAAGAGCATTAAGATCTTTATTGGATACTTTTGAGAGTAAGGAGCATTAAGGATTTTGAATTGCATACGATTGGAGATGAATTAGATGGTTTAGTGGTGCCCTAAAGCTTAATACTGCTAAATACATGAAGCGTTCCGATTATTGCTTCTTATGGTGAATATCAATATGTATCAAAATTAATATAATTGGTCAAAAAATTCGTGCAGTTTTGGACCAATTAGTCTTATTGAAGGTAGACGTGTCATTCGATCAAGAATTAACTCTTTTAATTTCCAAAGAGGCCGTATATCAAACAATAAACAACGCGCAAGCGATGCCATCGGATGGCTTTTAAAAAATTCAATTTTTTTCCTCTCTATCGCTATTCTTCATTCTCATTCTTCATTCTTTGTCATAGCTTCTTAACTAAATGAGCTACAATATCTAATAAGATAACGTTTTAAAGAGGATGAACCAGGCTTCATTTCGATTTCCTCACTATTTAGCTAGTGGTTTTATTTCTACTTTCTGCTAGTTTTTGAAAAAATATCAATCCAAAATTTCACAGAGGTGATTTCCGAAGCTTCTTTTTCTTTGAAAGAATTATCTTCGCTATTCGAAGTTTCCTTCAACCAAACTCCTCCATCAGACGGTTCCTCCACTTCTCTCAGGGCATCGCTTCTTCTTCCGTTAGTGCCCGGCCAGCCATACTTTTAGCCATAACATCTCTCCACCTGATGGGAGGCCTACCTCTCCTTTCTACCCTCTGGTTCGAATGTTTATGCTATTTTTGGGATTCTTTTATCATCCATTCTTTTAATATGGCCGCACCAGCTCAATCTCCTACCCTCAATTTCCTCCAGGATATTCCTCTTTACTTCCATTATTTCTCTTATAATCTCATTTCAGATTTGTTGAATCCTTAAGAAAACCATCTCCACAGCCAGGAATGTTTTGCCTTGTAATTCTCTAAAGATCATGTTTGTGAGCTCTATAGCATTAGGTTTTCTATATGGTCTTAAATATTATTTCTTTTAACATTGTTAAATATCTGTGCACTCCAGAGGACTGAATTTAACATTCCAATAGGGATTTCCGAACCTATACCTATAAATTACTTTGTAACTTACATAAAATATCTACAATGTTTCTCCTCGGGAGGTACAGTTCTAACATACCCTTAACGAACCCACTCCTTTCCATTGATCCTCGGCAAGACGCTACCAGGCGAAGGCTGTCATTAGAGTCCATTGTTAGGGCGATAGCCCGCGGTCTCCGGTAGTGCCCAGGGCGTCTTCTTCTATCGTCTCCGTCCTATCTGGAAATCGAAGCGGCTCTAATTGGTGGTTGTGTTCGGCCCCGAGGTTTTGCAGATAATGTTTATCTTCTAGAATACATTATCTGCTGGAGAAAAGATTCGGCTATTCGATGACCTCAGATGAAAATGTCGAGAAACAACAATCATTCATTTAGTTGTATTTAAGTCCCTCCATCCAGCTTGCCGCAAAGTTCAGAATATCATTAATAATCTCCTTTTTTTAAAATACAGCATACAGAATCAAAGTAAGCAACTGAAAACTTGTATGTTTGGTTATATATTGGACGTAAAAGTAAAAAGTTGATTTAATGAAGTATATAAGGATATCGAGGGATATGCTTTTAAGTTAAATTCTCAATTTGCAGAGGATTCGTGAATGGATACCTGAAACCAACCACAGTAGAACCTCACTTATCCGGCCCCTAAGAGACCAAGGTGTAGGGCGGAAGGAGAGATTTCAATGAAACATGTTTTCCATAGTTAAAAGTGTATTATTAAAAAAAAGGGAGATAATTGAAAAAGGGGATTTTGACGAAGCGGTATTCAGCTTCCTCAAGTTTTTAAGAAATGTAAATGCTGAATTGCCTGGCCCCCAGCACCCTGCCGTTAGATTCTACAAAATGAGAAAAAAAAATAAAACAATTATGGCAGATAAGGGTGTTGGGAAAGTGACGAATCCCCAGAGAGCCAATAAAAAAGACAGGAGTCGTCGGCAGGAACAATACCAATATGAACTAGCACAGTATAATTACTACAATAGGAGAAAAAAGGTAGTACAAACTATTATGAATGCCGACGCTCCCAAGCAATGCCCTTTGAAGGTGGCTGAGGTTGAGTGCCACTTTAAAAACCTCTTTGAGAATACGAACTCCCGCAAACGTGTGGATTATGAACAGTGTTCCCCGAGGCCAAATTTGATGTCCATCGATATTCAAGCAATTAAAAAGCTATAAAATCTACATCGTTGGATACATCGCCGGGGCCTGATGAAGTATTAGTCCGCACGTTAAAATATTTTGATGTCTCTCACATCATCAAGACCATTGCGGAGATAATGTTGAAGGAGGCCTATGTACCGGAATCGCTGCGTCAGGGGCGTACAATTTTAATTTACAAAGGTAAGGGTGAAGTTAAGGATATTTCATCCTGGAGGCCTATCACCATTTACTCAATTGTACGCCGAATAATAGAAAAGGCTTTGGACTGCGAGCTTAGGAAACAGGTCGCCTTCAACAAAAATCAGAGAGGTTTTATTAAAGGTCTCCCGGGAACTCATGTCAATGCCAGGATTGTGGATGCAATCATAAAGGACGCCACTACTAAAAGAAGGGATTGCGCTGTGGCCTTTCTTGACGTGATTGGGGCTTTTGACAATGTTGGGCATGACCAAATAGTTTGCTCACTGGAGGCTAGAGGTGTGTCACCGGATCTCAGGGATGTAATTGCTGCTCTCCTAGGCACCAACAAGATTAGTATCAATGTTGGTGCTCATACGACAAGCCAGATCAGGGTGCTAAGGGGAGTACCCCAAGGCGGCCCCTTGTCATCATCTCTCTTCAACTTGGCCATCGACCATATGTACCGTGAAATATGCGATCAACAATTTTCTATGCAATACGGGTACAACCTGAAGAGTGACCAAGAGAGTGTGGTCCTCACAGGCTTTGCTGATGACCAGGTTGTGTCGGCGCGAGACAAGGGTGCCGCGGAGAGAGTGATCAACAGCATCCAAAAAATATTTGATGAAATAGGTCTGGCAATTAACCCACAGAAAAGCGTGGGAATAATATTAAATAAAGGAGAGCTGCAATCAGCGATGCTCTCCCTAGAGAATGGAAGTGCAATCCGGACAATAAAGCAAGAAGAAACAGTGAAGTATCTTGGATGCACATTCTCGGGGGAGCTAATATTTAACGAGGATTCGGTGACAAAGATTAATGGTAATTTGGACAAATTAGTAACGTCCAGTTTGCTCAAGCCGGAGCAAAAGCTCAACATTGTTAATCAATATTTGTTCCCGGGTCTCACGTACCCTCTTCAAACAGCGCCCCTGACGAAGCTGCGTCCTTCTCTACTAGATGGAATCGATACAATGATTCGGAGAAGCGTCAAGTCCATTGTTGGTCTTCCAGCGAATACATCGACGGCGATGCTGTATGCACCAAGGAGGTTTAGAGGATTGGGACTGATGCGGTGTCAATGGGAGGCCCCTCTTCAGCATTGGTCCATCGCCCAGCGACTGTCTAATGTGCCGGATGCTCTGTTCCAATCTGTCTTTGATTATACAGCGGAAATCTCCGAGTGCGCTGATAGATTGGGTGTTGATCAGGGGTACCGGAATGTGAGAGCTCTACGGCAGTCGCTGAGAGAAAATGCCTTTGAAGAGTGGGGGCCAGTTGCAGGTGGCAGGGCGTTGGTGTTCGACACTTTAAAGAAACCCCAAAAGCTAATAGTTACCTGTACGACAAGAAGGTGCTATCCGGGTCTGAATGGTCCAACGCCCTTAAGCTTAACATTAACTACGCACCCCTGCGTGGATTCCCAGGCGTCAGCGAGCAGAAGAGAGAAGTTGGGCCCCTCTGTCGCAAATGCGGCAGAGAGTCTGAAACACCAGCACATGTGCTGGGAATTTGCCCCAACAACTCCCTCCTTATAACACGCCGTCATCACAGAGTTAAAAAGGAAATAGTGAGGCTCCTTGAAGAGAAAGATTTTGCCTGCTTCGATGAGGTGTATTGCATCGATACCGATGGATCTACACGATACGCTGATATCGTTGCTTTTTCACGAAAAGGAAATTCAGCACTGATTATAGATCCCACGGTTAGATTCGAAAGCAACGATCCGGATCAGGCAGGTAAAGTGGAAAGGGAAAAAAAGGAATATATGACAATGCATCCCTTTCCTTAAAGAAAAGTTCCGTGAGACTTTCGGCGAGAGAGAATTCCACGTGAGAGGCCTATGGTTCGGAGCTCGCGGAACTATACCTAATAGAACAAGGAGTTTCATGGAAGACCTGGGCATTGATATGAAGGATTTGGCTGTGTTAGCGGAAAATATTATATTGGACTCCCTGGGAATAATCCACCACCACATATATGGTAACTGATGGTTTGGGAAGAGCAGGGGAGATGTATTGCATGTTTATCCTAGTTTTTATATAGTTATTGTTAATGTTAATGTTATTAGTTATATAGTTATTGTTATTGTTATTAGTTATAATAGTTATTGTTATAGTTATTAGTTATACAGTTATTGTTATTGTTATTAGTTATACAGTTATTGTTATTGTTATTTATGTGAATAGTTTTATATTTATGTTATTTATTATATTTTATATTGTTATACCTAAATAAGGTTATATATTATCTTTTTAATATTTTAAATTTCGTTTTAGTTGTAATTCCGCATGGGATCGATCATTTTTATATGTAGACTTTTATATTTTTAAAATAATGACTATTACGGGTTTTTTTTTTTTCTTTTTAATATTAAATATTGTAAAATGTCATATTTGATTGATTAAGTATGCTGTGTATTTAGCAACCCATTTAAAATGGGCAGCACCACTTAATAAAGTGTTTCTCTCCCTATATTAAAATTTAAAAATATAAAAAGAATATGTTTGCATAGATATTTTTTAGCAAGATATTCATATATAGAAGCATCGGCCGTAGTAACACCACATTTTGTTATATTTTTAGCATACTAACTCACCTTTAAAATCATCTTAATGCAGTATGCTCTAAACTTCGTTAAGCTGAACTGAAAAGAGTTGATCAGGCAGTACAAGACTTCAATGAGAGTCTTGAGCACCCCTTTCCAAAAAAAAAATAAATGAAAAATAAAAATAAAATGTTCATAATTTTTGCCACTTTTTGAGTCAATTTCAAAAATATGAAAGCTTTTATCTTAGTTTCCGTTTAAACTACACAGCTTATTTTCTGCTCAAATTGCTGAAACTTTAGTTTAATTTTGGATTTAAAAAAGTTTTCTTAAGAACCAAATCTGCAACAGATATTTTTGTGAAACGTAGAAAAGGGAAAACGTTTTGACTCTTAGACGCTACAAGGTCGAAAATAGGGATTTTAGCAAACAAGAACTATATAAATAAATTAAAACTACCCGACCTTTTACAAACTAAAATAATCAATTTCACTGAACTATTGGGGATTACGAAAAAATATTGTGCACCCTACGAGACTCCGTGGGAGGGTCGGATTACCCGAAGAGTCGGACTAGCGAGGTTCTAATGTGTCTAAAAATTTATTAGTATGGACTTCGAGAGAATTCGACTAGTATCACCTATATAAGGCCTTGCTCTTCCATTAACATTTAGAAGAGGGGAGGATTTCGGACAATTTTAGTCTGAACGTGAATATTGTAAATTATGGAATTTAAAAGTATCTATTTCCTCTATCTATTAATTTTTGTTGTTTTTTTTTTCAATTTTACAATCCTTTGCTTGTATTTAATATATTTATTTATCTTACTATTTCTTAGTAAATAAAAGATGTATGGGTACATACACATAAACTGTGATTTTTTCACTCTGTAAATATTTGTATTTATAATACAACAGATAACAATTATCTCAAGATGACAATCAAAATCATTGTAAAAATAATATTGTTAATAATAAATAAATTTACTTGTGCACTTCTCGTTACCTCAGAACTATTTATAGAGCGTGTGCTTGCGGTAATTTATTTCTGAAGATAAGCCGAGAACTGAGATTAAAAGTGATTTATATTGAATTTACAGGGCTTCGTGGAAGAATCTATATTTAATTTTCCACCCTCGCAGCTGGGGGAAGATTAATGACGCAATTTACTACAGAAATGTAGCCATATAAATCGATTGCTCTTAATAAATCGATTGTAAATAAAGTAAGTTAAGTGGCTAATTTAAAACAAGTATCTCGATAATCGGAGAATATTCTTTTATTCACTAGATACCATTTATTCTATTGGTTATATTTATAAATTAACTAACAGTTTTTGCCTACGTTTTTATAACTATGTTTTAATTTATTTTTAAAATAAAATAGCTAATTTTTTGAAAAGTAGGAAATTATTTTTCCTTTAATGGTAGCGTTTAATGACTAAATATTACTTATCGCTCAAAGGCTGTAAGTAACTAACATTAAGATAAGAATGATTAATTTCATACAATAATTATAAAAAAATCATGAATTTAGAATACACAAATTATATAACAATATGAAATAAAATAATAATAATATACACACAAAATATTCAAACATTTAGTCTGAACTTTTTTTACGTATGAAGCAAATTTAAAGCATTTGTAAGCCACTACTTTTCAATACACCACTTTTATTTTTTTATATAATTAATTATTTGCATTTTATTTTTATCAAATTGTAGATATGCTTCATGATTAGATCAGTAAGTGATTCTATAATGAGTTAAATTAATTTTTTTTTTTTATTCACACCTGTCAATTAAAATTTGACAACCAGTGAATTTGCTGTACGAATTTAAATGGCTTGAAAGGCATGAGAGGGAGCAGAACCCAGCGGCACCTCCAGTCTTTATTTTATTTTATTATTTTAGTCAAGGAGGTCTCTCATCCAGCTCCTTTTTAGTCTTCTCTGTGTGTTGTCGGGAATATGTGTTGTGGCCATGTTGTTTATTAGTGTATTAGGATGTCCATGTAGTTTTTCGTGGAATCGTTTGTAGTAGGTTTGTATTTGATCTTTAGCTGTTGCTATACGTAGGTCAGTATGTAAAGTTATGTTGCTTACGTACCATGGGGCTTTTGGAATTGTCCTGAATGTTTTGGAGTTTGTTAATATGTGTCTTTTTAGCTGTCCCGTATATCTGAGAAGCGTATGCCCAAATAGGTTTAAGTAAGTAAGTATAAGTGTTAATTTTTTGTTTAAGTTGTAGAGTTGAAAGTTTGGAGAGGAGTGACTATAAAAGTCTTAGTCTTTGGTTAAGCGTTTTACTTTTTTCTTTATATGTGGACCACATGTCATTCTTCGGTTAAACGTAAGACCAAGGTAGTGTACAGTGTCTGTTTAAGGAATCGGTGTGTTGTCAAGAAAAACTGGTGGGCATGTTTCAAGTCGAAGTGTAAATGTAATGTGTTGCGATTTGTCGTAATTTATATGTACTTTCCAAATATTAAGCCAGTCATGTAATTTTGACAGTTAAATTAATAAATCGATAATCTTTTACTAGCATTTGATTTCATCGTTTACGTATAAATTTTTTTTACAACGATGCATTCATGCTGTTATATATTATTTTATTATTTAAACATTAAATTAATATAGATTATTTATCATTTAGTTATATTATTTTTTTTACATGGGTCTGCTTTTTAACTATAAGTTAATACTTGCTTGGGGTAATGTTATATACGTCACTCTCAACAACAATATAATAAGCTCTAGCTCTGCTGGTGTTGCTCGGGTAGAAAATTTGACGACATGTATGTTTGTCAAAAATTAAATGGAATATATATATATATATATATATATATATATATATATATATATATATATATATATATATATATATATATATTTTAAATTTAACATTTGTGGCTAGGACCTACTGTATAGGAGCTATATGGGTTTGAGTGAAAACAAAGTCAGGCATAAAACCTCTGTTTTCTCTCAACTTTGTCCGTTTCGAATAATCATATATTTTAAATTTATTTAATTATTAATTTTCGTAATTAATTTTGTTCTAAAATTTAAATTGGTAAAATCGGTAGATTATATGTTGACATATCCATGCTTTAACGATTTTATAAAATATCTTTTTATATTAAAACTCGTTTTTATATTGTATTTATTGATTAAATAATTTTGGTTCGAAAAAATTAATGTTTATCATTGCATTATGTACATATTTGTTTGTTTTTGTGTATGCACCCGTGTATGACTGGTGGGTTTAAAACGAGGATAATTTATTTAAATATACTTGAGAAGTACAGCAACAAGAATAAATTTCCAACTTAAAATGTAATTAGCTAATTCTACGAGATACCAAAAATGTATAAAGAGCTCATTATGTTCGAAAAATAAATCTTTATTATGTTGACGGATTCGGGAACTTAGACTCGACTAATTGATTAAAAGTTTTTACGTGTAAAGTCGTAAATAATTGTTTTATCTTCCTCGCGCGTTATGGTATAACACACCGTGGCGTAAATGACTTAAGTGGAACTAAAAAAGGAATCATCATGAAAGTAATCAAGTAGGCGTGAAGCTATTTACATCTTAAAAAATAAGGTACTTAACTGGGAAATATTAAATTTTCTTCATTTGCTTTACAGAGAGGTCCTACCGAAAGACACAACCTTCAGCTACTGCCGAAGACACAGCGATTACGAGGAAACGCTGAAGCATCACTAACTTAATTAAATGCAAATCAAGTGAAAAAATGGAAAATTACATTTTGATGTCAGGTAACATTGAATTTTTTCCCCGACAGTACACCTTATTGCCTTATTGCTTATTACCCTAACTAATATAATTAAATGTTAAATTAAATAAAATATTGAAATTTGTTCCTAATGCTGAAAATCAAAGAAATGGCCTTTTATAGGGTAGAGTTGGGTTAGGTGAGCCATTTTGTGTTTAGATAAATTAATTTTTATAATTAAGGAAGTAGTATTTTTTTTATTAATTACTTGCCAAAATTGGACAAAATTCAATCATAGCTAAAAATTAGTCAAAATTTAATCATATATATTTGACAACTAATTTCCTAGAATCAATCACCTAATTTAATAATTATTAAATCTTTCAGGCTTATTTGTGTGTACTAATAATTATCTGACTGAAAGATTCAGTCATATTTAAATTATTTGATTGATTCCAGGAAATCAGTTGTCAAATATCTATGATTAAATTTAGATTAACTTTTAGCTATGAATAAATTTTGCCAATGATAATGAATACATTTATATAGTATGGTATAAAGTATAAAAAACACAAAATAAAATATAAAAATTAATAGTAGAAATATCTGAAAAAACAGGACTACAAATTTCTTTCCAAAAAACAGAACTGATGACCACAGATACAAACTTCAGAAAGAAAATAGTGGAAACTAAATACGGGCCAATCAAAGTAACTCAGACATTTAAATACCTAGGGGAGATCATCTGCAGTAGAGGATTGGAAAGGGAGAGCATGGAGGAAAGGATCGCTAAACTAGAGAGGTTAAGCTTTGTAACCAGTAACATTTACAACAAAAAGAGCCTGTACATAAAAGCAAAGATCAGGCACTACAATACTGTAGTAAAGGCAGTTATAATATATGGGACAGAGACCATGAACCCCCCTAACCTGGAAAGAATGCTGAAAGTAGAAAGAAAGATCCTAAGGAGAATTTACGTCCCTAGGAAAACCCAGGAAGGATACAGGTTAAGATCAAATGAGGAGATCTACAAAGAAACAACGAACATAGAATAGGAGATAAGAATTAAGAGACTGAAGTTCTTTGGACATATATTAAGAATGTCTGCGGAAAGACTTAATAAGGCTATTTTTTAGAAAATTTGGGATTACAAAAGTGCACAAGGATACATAAAACAGCTAAAAGAGGAGACCAGCAAACTGAGGATTGGGAACCGAGACTGCCTTGATAGAGAAGAATATAGAGGGAAACTACAAGGGATAGCGGTTCTTGCGGACAGGAAGGAGCCAAAGGAAGGTATGGCCTGGACAGAAGAGAGGGATCGGAGGCAATCAGAAAGAATAAAGGAGATATGGATGATGAAAAGGAACAGAATTAAAAATCCATCTTCGTAATATTCGCGTGGTATCTATAGTATTTCGCGAAAAAAAAAATAGTATAAAATTATCATTTATTATAATATATAATTAATAAATAATAATATAAAATAAATTAGTCTCACTGATGCCACTAGAAGAAGGCGACTGGTTTTTTACGGACTTCTATCCAGAATGGACTCAAAAAGGCTATCCCATAGGATCTTCAAGGTTGCTAAGAAGGGTAAAGCTACTGGATTCTTGTGGATGAAGCAAGTGGAGAAGGATCTTTCGGAGCTCCATATAAATCAAAATGACTTAGCCGACCGGAGTAACTATCATAAAACTCTTAAAACTAAATCCTTCATAGCATCCCTCACAGAAGTTACCCATAGACCAGAAGATGAAACAAGGAAATGGTCTGAGGAGCGTAAGATTGAATTTAGCCGGAAAATGAAGGACTACTGGGCCATCAGAAAAGCTCGACGTACCAAGAAGAAAGCTGCTGCCGAGCCCACCACTAATAACACCAATCGTGACAAGCAACGACGATGACATCAAGAAACATTTAAAGCACAAGCACCGTGGTCCATAGATGGCCTTAACGAAAAAAAAAAAAAATAAATTAGAAATATATTATCATAAGGAAATAAATTATTGTATAGGAAGAAAAAAAATTACACACTATCACACTAATTATACAATATATACAAGCATCATCTAGCCTCCAGATATTTATTAACTTTACTTTAGCTATTCTCTATTTACTTGAAAGAAGCTATTAATTATTTTCATTGCAAATTTTATAATACTAACAAGGAGACATTTTGACTTGTAACTCACAGATTTGATCGCCGATATATTTGTGGGTTGTAGGAAAACTAGAGTTATACCCATATACCGGTATACCCATATACCCATGAGCATTAGGAGCCGAGAAAAAAAATATGAAAACCAATATAAAAATCACTTTTTTTTTCTTTCTTTTTTCTGATCCTTCAGTCAAGACAGAGAAATAATACTTTCACGTAAAATAGTTTACGTCTTTACGACAATTAAACCTGATAAATAATCTCTTCAATAATAATATCAGGTTTTGGTTTAAACATGAAATCCTGCATTAATTTCCGGACAACGGGTTTTTGTTATGGTAAAGAGATAGCATACGAAACTACAGTTTTACGTGAAAAATTTTTTTCTCTGTCCTGACTGAGAGCTGAAAAAAAAAATAGAATGTGATTTTCATATTGGTTTTTATTTTATTTTTTTCCTGGCTTCGTCTGCACATTGGCGGGTATAACTCTAGTTTTTCACTATCATGGGTCCCTGCTACCCACTCAAAACTCGGCATTCAAATCTGTGAGTTACAAGTCAAAACGTCCCCTTGTAAGTATGTTTAGAATATGTATAAAGTGATACTTTTTAGTCACCTAACTCATTTTGATCAAACGTTCTACTTTATTACTTATTAACTTGGGTAACAGATATGTTCACTCAATAAACAATGAGGAATATGTTATTGGAGGTAAAATTATCTTGATAAAACTAAGTGATTTAGTTTAATTTTATTTTATTCATTAGCAATTATACTATAATAAATACTAAAATAAATAATTTGTTATTCGCAATTTAAACTTAAAATTTAATAAAAATAATAAATTGATTTATTAATCAATATAAAAATGTAAAAAGTGTTTGATTATTTTTTTCGTTTTAGACACTTTTAAGCTAGTCAGATATCTCGGGCGCGAATCCGTACAATCCATGAGGTGGTGAGCTCTGTCGGCCGAATCAAGAAGCTTCCTTTCCTGTTTCGTCTGTTTTAAGAATGTAATATTTTAAATTATTTAATATGTGTGTGTATATATATATATATATATATATATATATATATATAAATCAACTCTTCCCTATGTCTATTTTACATATTAAATATAATATACTACGTATTTTGTTTTTAATTTAATTTTGTTTCGCTAATACAAGCAGCTAATAATTTTTTTTTTTTTTTAGCATAATAACAAGTATGTACTTCCTGATAAAGTTTAATTTAAAAAAATATTCAATTCGCTTAATATTTGTATATCATTAATTCTCAATTACACCATACAATCGTACTAAAAAAACAAATATAATATGCTAATTAATGACACGATTAAGACTTGTAGATTCGTAAATTAAGACCCTGGAAGAGATTGTTTTTCCCCATGACAAATATGTTATTCTCTTTCATCTTCTTCTGGTTGATGATAATTTATTTACTTGGTAGGCCCAATTAGAAAAAAAAAACAACATTAAATTATTTCAATAAATTACTCATTGCCATTATCATCATGGTCCCATTATTTCCTCCTTCAACTACGCAGTGCGAAACTATCTTTGACAGAGCCTGGGCTAGGTTGTGCTCTACTGTACCAGTTGTTTGTTTAAGCCATAGAACTGCCTCTACAAGTCTTATTCATGACATGTATTTAGTTTAAGCTTAGTTTTTCTAGACATCAGTTTAGAATTCAATAACTTATAATTTGTATATTAGACTCGGTTTCGTGGCATAATTCTCATATCAATTTCACTGCTGATATTTTTTTTATTATTAACTGTAAAACCAAGGTGGAGGATTTCAATATAGCGCACTGATCTTCTATTTTTTAAAAAAAATTTCAGAGAAAAAATTATTATCAGAGATAAATAATGAATATCTATATTATTATATAAAATGACAATCCATTTTTCGTTTGTGATCACTAACCGCGGAAACTACTGAACCAATCTTTACCAAGTTTTTCTTCATAATTCAAGGAAGGCTTAGCAATAATAAAATTTACACATTTTTATTAAAGTTTAAAAAAATATGTGGTGCGCAGTGAAGTATAAAAATTGACCAATAGGTGGTGAGAGGTTATTAAGGTACAGTGTTATACAGGGTGAGTATCTCTTAGCGTAAAAAAAAAAATTGGGTGAAACTAGATCAAAAGTGTAGCCAAATGCCGCAGACCTCACCTTTCTATTCCAATCCGTTGCAGATATATGGTAAATAAACGATTTTTTGGAGGAAAGCATGTTTTTTTACGATAAAAGCTGTAATATCTCCATTTTGTTTAAATATTTTCAAATATTGATCACATTTTCGGATTTAGCAATAAATTTCCTATAAGATCGGAGTAATTTAACCTTGAATTTTACAAACTTGGGACCTAAAAAATATCTTTATCTTCACCTAATTTAGGGAAGTTACAATTTCTTATAATACTTCAGCGCTCACTGCTTTTCATAAAAACAATCCACAAAACTGCAAAGCTCTCAAAAACTTACAAATTTAATAAGCTTTCAAATGATATGTTAAACGTAATGATTTTGTTTTAATTTCATGGAGAAATTTACTTTTGAAACCGAAAAAACATGGTGTTCTCATTTAGCATACAAATCAGGTACTTTGGTAAATAAGACATTATGATAATCGCTTGATGAAAATCTGTATTTTAAATAAAAGAAACACTTCATTAGAATAAAAAGCAAGAAAGAAAAAATATAATATTTATTGACATAAATTTTAGGCCAGTTCAGGTATTCATAATAACAACAGCGACTTTGACCTCTCTCAGTACTAAGCACATTATCGCTATTTCATAGTTATTTTCCTGTTTATTTTGAAATGGGAGGGGATTATTGTTTATTATTTTATTTTTATTTTGATATAATGATTGAAAGTTTGATTTGGAAATTAAGAAGCTACAGAGATAAAAGTGTCACTATCATTAGAAAGACCCTTGCTAATATTGCTTATCCTTAGCTTGAGGGCCCATTTTATTTATTGGGATTATTTTTTTCTGTTTGGCAATACACCTGCGAAGATGGCAACGTTCACAAATGGTGAGTACGCTGACATACATTTTTTGTATGGTTTTTGTAATGGAAACGCGAGTGCAGCGCGGCGGGAGTACCAACTTAGGTTTCCAGATAGGCGCCTCCCCTCTACGATAGTGTTTTCACGAACTCATCAACGTTTATCTGAAACAGGTTCCGTTCATAAGTTACGTCAAGAATTGGGACAAGTTCCTCATGATGTTGAACTCGAAGAGGAAATTATTGATATAGTAAATGAAAATCCCAGTGTTTCATCAAGAGACTTGGCCCGTGAAATTGGTATCTCCCAAAGGTCAGTTATCAACATTTTGCACCGAGAACATTTTCACCCATATCATTTCACACAAGTACAAGGGCTAGAACCTAATGATCATGTACATAGAATACAATTTTGCCGCTGGCTTTTAAATAGAGACATTCAAGAACACCAGTTTCTGAGGAAAATTTTATGGACAGATGAGTCTCTTTTTACAAGGGAAGGAATTTTTAACGTCCACAACCGGCACTACTGGGCAGCTGAAAACCCACATATGGTTCAAGAAGCATCTTTCCAGCATCGTTTTACAGTGAATGTGTGGGCTGGGATAATAGGGGACCGACTCATTGGGCCACATTTTTTGCCCAGCAGATTGAATGGAGAAAGTTATTTGGATTTTTTACAAAATATTCTACCACAACTTATTCACGACATTCCACTTGATGTTCAGCAAAACATAATATTCCAACACGATGGTGCTCCTCCACATCATTCGGCAGCAGTACGGGAATGGCTGAACCAACGATATTCGACCTGGATAGGTAGAAATGGTGTGATACATTGGCCAGCTAGGTCACCTGACTTAGCTCCAATGGACTTTTATGTGTGGGGCTACATAAAAAGCGAGGTATATGCCAGAGAAGTGACCAGCATTGAGGTCCTAAAGACGAGAATTCTGGAGGCCGGAGCCAAATTGCAACAGCGTCTGACTTTAGCAGTGACCGTAGGGGCTGTGAGAAAGAGAGCAAGAAGCTGCATTCGAAATAATGGAGGACATTTTGAAAATTTAATAAAATAACGGACTCTGGCGGCGCTTTATTGACAGTGATTCTTTTATTTTCAAATTAACAAATTTTTTCTTTGCTTTTTATTCTAATGAAGTGTTTCTTTTATTTAAAATACAGATTTTCATCAAGCGATTATCATAATGTCTTATTTACCAAAGTACCTGATTTGTATGCTAAATGAGAACACCATGTTTTTTCGGTTTCAAAAGTAAATTTCTCCATGAAATTAAAACAAAATCATTACTTTTAACATATCATTTGAAAGCTTATTAAATTTGTAAGTTTTTGAGAGCTTTGCAGTTTTGTGGATTGTTTTTATGAAAAGCAGTGAGCGCTGAAGTATTATAAGAAATTGTAACTTCCCTAAATTAGGTGAAGATAAAGATATTTTTTAGGTCCCAAGTTTGTAAAATTCAAGGTTAAATTACTCCGATCTTATAGGAAATTTATTGCTAAATCCGAAAATGTGATCAATATTTGAAAAATATTTAAACAAAATGGAGATATTACAGCTTTTATCGTAAAAAACATGCTTTCCTCCAAAAAATCGTTTATTTACCATATATCTGCAACGGATTGGAATAGAAAGGTGAGGTCTGCGGCATTTGGCTACACTTTTGATCTAGTTTCACCCAATTTTTTTTTTTACGCTAAGAGATACTCACCCTGTATAGAGCTAAATATTAACAATAAAATTTGCTTGTTTCAAAAGAATTGATAATATATATATATATATATATATATATATATATATATATATATATATATATATATATATATATATTGTTGCGTATGGATCCCAGGGATGTTTAATAATCGTAAGTAGTTAGCCCCATTCTGCAACAGAGTTTGCAATGGTAGAACTATTAACGCATCTGTACCAAATTTTAACTACGTTATCTTCATAGTTCTAGGAAGGTTTAAAATAGTATAGTTTACTATAATAATAGTTCAAATGTTCAGTGGTTAGTGACAGAGGTTTGCCGCACTGTTATTAGCTTTTATAGTTAGAAATTAAAATCCAACCAGATGAAATATAAGAAGTTATTTCAGCCGTACTAAACATTATTGCTTTATCAAAATATCGATTTTTATTTTTTTTATAATGTGTTTAAAAAATGGGCGGCCTAACCTTAGTTTTTGCTAATTATTAATAATTGAATATGCAATTATGTTTTTACGTAAATTTCAACCACCTAATTTTTGCAATAGTACCGGGTTAAAAATAACAGCTTTATGTGAAAATATCTAGAATTATCGTGAGAAAATAATTCTCAACTGCATGATACAGCAAAATATTTTTATCATTAAAAAATAAAATTTCAGTTATTAGTTGAACCTATCTTTCAAAGATATTTTTTATAAGTTCTTTACTTATAAGAGAGAGTAAAGCCGCGACTGGGGATGCTAGTAATTAAAATACATTTCATAAAATTCACATGCTTGATAAACGGGTTACTTAACATAAATTATTATAGTTTGTATAATTTAAGTTAATAGAGTATAAATCCTAAGAATTTAAAGATTTCTGAAGCTAAATTCTTTTCAGTATGGAACTTAAAATAATCGCCTCGGTCATGGAGAGAAGACGGGAGCAGAACGGCTCGACTTCCCTTCCCTATGTTTGTTTTCCTCCTCTTATTCGATTTCTCGAAAGGAATGCTCCGAAGGTAGCTGGTCGTTTGTGGTCTGCGGTCTGCCGCGTTACACTTGGTCCTACGTCAGCGTTTCAAATGCTAACGGGACGAATAACGTGTGTGCAAATATTATATTATATGCAAGAGGTAGGCATGTCAAGCGTCGGGTTGCATTGCTGCGGTAAATCCTGTAACTGCAGTTGGCTCGTTATTCAAGGTGAATATTCCAATTAATAATTGTATCTATAAATTAAACTAACTAATTATTAATGTTAGAAGATTAATTCAAATGGTGATTTGAATAAAAAAATATATATATTTTTTTTTCCCTAATGAACTGCTAATACTTTTAACATGAACATTTTTTTAACACTGTAGCATTTATACTGCTTCTACTGCTGAACCTTTTTTTAAGGGTTCTTCTTTATCTAGCTATCTTCTAATTTCAATCATAAAATCAATAAAATAAAAATACTGTATCAACTTTGTGTTATTTATAAAGTTTATTAAGGCATGTTTTTAGATCTGAATTACATGGTAATTATTAAAAATATATGAAAATTGGCGAATTTTCAATTTTATTCATCACTGCACAAAGGCCTTCGGCAAAATTTGATTTTATTTATTTTTCTTGAATTATTAATTATGGTTTTAATGTCAATATTAATCCTTTACAGTTCAGGCATACATATTTAAAATAATTTAAATAATAAGGAAGGACGAGTTATCCTACATGTTACCACCCTACTCTAGTCAAGATGTGAAGGTTAAGATTCATGTCCTTGGTCCACCAGGAAATAAATTTTTATCCGCATAGGTGGGATTTGAACCGAGACACAAAACAAAAGGTTCTTACGCAATTTCTTTTTTATTTTTTTCGAAAAGTTATTTTTTAAAAATCTTAAATCCTGTCTTAGCCCCTATCGAAGGGCATTGGAAAAGAAAATGGCTTCGGGACCTTCTAATATTGAAAATTCAATGTTGAATTGCTACGACCGGGCAGTTTCTTTAGAGGCCATTGACGTGTTATTATCATTATACGAGGGTAAGTCAATAATTATCCGCAATATAGCTATATTTTTGTTTATGTTGGCAGTACTGTTCTTTTGTGTTGATGGCGCATGCTTTGTTTATTCGTTGTTATGTTTATGTGCGTATCAAGCTGGTAGGTTAGTTTTGTTATCGCTGTCGTGCTGTTAATAATGGCCGCTCCACTTTCTATTTGCACCAAAGAAGAGCAACGTACAGTGATCCGTTTTTTTGTGGTCGGAAGGTGTATCAGGGGCCGAAATTCATCGAAGACTTTTGGTACAGTACGGGAACAATTGTTTGCCACAACGGAGTGTCTATGAATGGATTGAAAAATTCAAAACACAGTGAACAATAAACAGTGAACGTTACAGTGAGATGCTTACTGCTAAGCTGAAGCCTGCAATTCGAAGCAAACGCCGAGGACTGCTGTCAAAAGGCGTTGTGTTGTTGCACGACAATGCCGGTCCGCATACAGCTGCCCACACTGTAGAAACGCTCGCTTCAGAAACTCAATTTTGAAGTATTGAATCATCCTCCATATAGTCCCGATCTCGCTCCATCTGATTTTCACTTGTTTGGTCCACTCAAACAGGCAATTAGGGGCCGTCGATTTGCCTCGGACGAAGCATTGAAAGAAGTGGTGCATTCCTGGCTCGCATCTCAACCCAAAACCTTCTTCCATGAGGGCATCAGGAAACTTGAACAACGTTGGACCAAGTGCGTTTAAAAGCAAGGGGACTATGTCAAAAAATGATGTACTTGTAAGTTTCCTATTTCATTTCAATAAAATTTTATAACTATATTGCGGATAATTATTGACTTACCCTCGTAATTTCTTTATTTACTAGATATATATGTTTTGTTTACATACACTGGCGTAACCAAGGGGGGAGCTTAAGGGCTGAACCCCCCCCCCAGACGACCAAAACTACTAATTTTTTTTAGTCGATAACTATGATTTTCATTTATATAGTCTCGAACGCCACACATTCCTTGTTTTAGTTTAACTAAAACATGAAAAAATATCTTCCTCTCATTCTCTCTCTCTCTCTCTATATATATACATACACACACATATATATATATATATATATATATATATATATATATATATATATATATATGTGTGTATGTATATATACCCAGTCCCTCCTGATAGGAATCCTGGTTGCACCACTGTTTACATATGTCCATTTTAATAAATAGATGAAGACGAACTAACAAAAAAATATAGATATATAGTATTGACCATATTTTAGTTCATATACGTATACATATTTACATATAAAGTAAAAAAGAAATGAAAAATAAAAGGGTTAATAAACAATTTGAAATGATCTGAAAAAATGTAGATAAATCATACAATGATAAAGAAAATAAAAACTATATGAAATATGATAGGTTCAAAATACACATGGATTTTTATATGTAAGCAGTTGACATTATGAAGAGGTTAAAAATAAAAAGGATATAAGAAGATCAAAACAGTAAAACATGAACAATCGATTTGTAATAAATAAATTAATGTCTTAAAGGGGGACTGTATTTTGGGCCAGACTCATTATTTATAAAACACCTATTCAATTGATCTCGCTTTTTTTTTTTTTTAAGATTATACAAATTTAAAAATAAAAAGTATGAGGTACTTTTCAGAGCTGGGTTTTTTTTTGCCTGAAATATCATTTTTCATATAGCGTTATCGGCATTTACCGATCAGTGAATTTAAATTCATGGAGAAAAGAGAAAACCAAAACATCAAAGAAAACACCCTAGGTGCGAATTTCTTCCGCGCACAAATCCTATATCAATGTACGATAATTAATTACTATTAAGACGTGTAAAATCTGAATGTCATACTAAATTTATTTTTAAATAAAAGTAACAAGAGCTATACGTCACATGGATTTCCTCGATCAGTTACCATGGCTGTATCTTACGCCGATGGAAATGAATTTATCAAGGCCTCCTAAATAGATGGGTAATAATTTATTTGATAAAGTGGCCTTCTGAATTAGCAGGGCACAAATTATTATGTCTATATAGGACGGTTATTATATATTCTCCTGGTGGCTTTATAATTATTCTGACAAATTATTAGCGGCAGGCACAATGCTGGCAAAGTAGATTATCGATATATGTATCGACTAATGGCATGGGATAACTAATCGAGATTTATTTTGCCGATGATTTAGATAAGGTGAGTACTGGTTCCGGTTTAGCTGAAACAATTTTTACCCTTGGACTCTCTGAAAAAATCAGAGCAGTTAATTCTTTAATACTAATATATTAAGAGGCAGATGTAGACCGTAGATACAAAGCTTATAGACTTTAGAAAAATCGAGAAATTTATTAAATAAATGACATAAATGTGTGCCCCTCATGATTATCTAAACGTTTCTCACTTTCACAGAATTACGATTTTTAATTCATCTACGCATGATTTTTTTTTTTTTTTTTTTTTTTTTTTTTTGACATACCGAAAAAATAAATTAAGCAGGAACGCGGAAAAGGGATAAAGGATGTCCTAATTTTTAATGCATTCTATCTGCAAGTTCGAAACTTGAAAATGGACATAGGTAATTAATTAAAACAGAGCAGGTTGGATTAATTGAGGCGTAAGTCCAATTT
Source organism: Euschistus heros (assembly GCA_003667255.2). Taxonomy (NCBI): domain Eukaryota; kingdom Metazoa; phylum Arthropoda; class Insecta; order Hemiptera; family Pentatomidae; genus Euschistus; species Euschistus heros. The sequence goes on along the minus strand of RCWM02000051.1, from coordinate 2,794,818 downwards.
CCAGATATTTAATTATTTATTCATTTTAATATGTAGTTTTTCTAATAGATTATCCTTAGGTGAAAGGTTTGATCGTATTAAAAAATGACTATAAAAAAAAAGTTGTTGTTTCTATCAATTTTTCAAATTACATTTTATAGCAACATATTTCTAAATCACGCTAAAGCCGTTTTTTTTATTTAATTTTGTATCTTAATCGAAAGGAAACCGATATAGATTTACATTTGTAGTTCAATGGGCACTATGAGTAATGAGAAAAAATAGAAAACGTGTTTCAAATCTTATTTTCTATCTCGAGTTTGAAAAATGATAAACACATCTTTTTTTTTCTTAAAAAAATAATCTATAGATTGTATGGGTTATTTCAATATTTCGGGTTTTTACAAATTGTTTCTCTGAGGGGTGTGAAGTAAGTATGTGAAGTGGACATACATAATCTGCAATATTTCTAGATGTGAGTTTGGATCTAGAGAGTGAAAAACCACGACTAGGAAATGAGTTTATTATCTAGGAAGTGGAGAAAATGTCATATTTATTACATTTAAGAAATGAAAAGCGAAATTAACGAGATATGCATATTATAAACTTGGGGTGTATACATATTACATTTTCAGCCTTTTAGGTACGTACTGTCACATCTACTTTAAAAACATCAAACTAAACTTGAAAAATACTAAAATAATATAAAATTGCACTTAATAACGACAGTTATATTAACTTTTAATCAATAAAATCTAAATAGATTGTAAATGATAAATAAGCTACGAAATAAAGACTATCACAATAGGTATTAAATAAAATACGAGTATATTAAAAACATTGTTTTGATAAAAATAATGTTTCTTGAACTTTCATTATAACTAAGTAAGTGGGTATAAAGTTTAGACATTAAATAAAAAAATGTAGGCTGTACGTTTAAAAATAAAAAAATTAACGAGCAGCAATAATTGAATTCGTTTCTTCCTCTTGGGCTGAGTGTGATGATTCGGGTGTGCTGAATGCCCAGATATTTCCCACCTTCCATGGTATGAGAGGGAGAAATCAAGAAATTTATATTCACAAAAGCAGATAAACGCTAAAGCAATTTAAGATCAAATATAACACGATATCCTCACTCAGTTGTAGGGAGTGAGTTCTAACCAAAAAAACGTTATACACGAGACCGATTTAAAAAGTAAAACATGGTATTTATTGGTTTTTCAGTTGAGCTTTGAATTTATCTTGAATGTCAAAAACAATTAGTATTGCTACACCTAAGGGAGTGAGGATGAATTAAAATATGGTACTTACCGAGCAGAGTCAATGCACCTCCACTTGTCTACCAACGAACTCAGCTTATTGAAACAGATGGCAGTAGACAGGTCCAACAGAAATAGTGTTACCCAACACAAAACACCTCTCAAATTTTTCTTTTAGAGAGCGATGGAGGGATTTTCAAAAATAATTTAGAGAGTAAGCTAGAGGGTTGTGACACTTTTTTATGATGGTTTATATCGTGCTAAGAAGGCTAAATATCAATCACAAAATTATTTTTGGATAATAAATAGAAAACAATATCCCTTCATATTTTCAAACTAGAAAATAAACGTAAGAGAAGGCCTTAAATATTTTCAAAATGCAAGCATTTTCAAGTTGTGACCACCTAGGGAGTGAGTTAATGCTATACATAAACGTCAATTACTCCAGTTATATATGTAGATATATCATTATCGTTGGGAGTCCATAATAGTACAATGGGTACTTGGCCATGTAAACTAAAATCTAAATTTTATGTTCAGTACAATTTTCAAAATACCTTTGTGACTTAAATTGTACCGAAATTTTGAAATCACTCCTATCTTAAATTACATCAAGTTAAATTTTTAAATAATGAATTATAATCATTATTTTAGGTGAAATAATGTTATGCTTATTCGTTGAAAGTTTTTTTTTTTTTTGTATATTTTTCTTTAATTATAAATTATGATTACATCACATATATTTAAGTTAATCATTAGTATTACATTTTAAGTTGTGTCTAGTTTATTTTCTTGTATAAATAACAAAATTCAGCATATAATTTTGTGAATTGTAAAAAAAAAGAAAAGTATTATATAAGAAAAAAGCAAAAGGTAAAATAATGTTTATTTCAACAAATAATTTTTTTTTTTTTATTAAAAGGAACTCAATATCGTGAGACCTGTCTATATACATTTTTTATTGAGTAATTAATATAATCTGCCACAAATATGGGCAATAAGTAATATAGCTGGCTAAATGATTACATTCACACATTATTTACAGTAAACAAAAAGTAAAAAATAAAAAATAATAATAATTAAAGATATTAAAAAAAAAAAAAAAAAAAAAAAAAAAAAAAAAAAAAAAAAAAAAAAAAAAAAAAAAAAAAAAAAAAAAAAAAAAAAAAAAAAAAAAAAAAAAAAAAAAAAATGCTATACATAAATAATATACAATTATACTTATTTTCAATTTACATTCATCCTAGAGATCCCCCGACCAGACAGACCCGTCCCTCCACTTATGGAAGGACAAGCCAGGCACAGAGGATTCCCAGTTCACAAATAAATTAGCTTTATAGATTTATATTCATTCAAAAAATGATGGCAAATTTTGATTGGACACGCATTAGTGTTAACATTTTGATGACAAGAATTAATGTTTCTTCTGGTGCTCAGTTTTTTATCCACACCTTTTATTTATGTAAATAAGATTTGTGATCCCTTAACAATTGAAGAGTTTAGTGGATGAAGGGGTTATGTCATTTTTTTTATATGCAATCTAGTTTGTCAGAGGAATAATTTATGTGCAGATATTTTTCGCATCAAAAGCTGAATTTTTCACAACAACTAGAAAAAGAGACGTGAAGTTGAAGGGGCTGTGTAGCATTTTCCTGCTAAAGGAAAATATAAAAAAAAAACTTTAAACATTTGTTTCCTAAAATTGTGTATTGTAACTTACCATCCCTTTGTTACGCCATCCATGAAACCCTTCAATTACGTTATTAATGATGATAAAGCAAAAAATCAATCGCATTCAATCCTTCCAATCCAAAATCCTCCGAACTATAGTAAATACTCCTTACTATGTTTCCAACAAAACCCTAAATATTGATCTCAATATACCACACGTCCTCGACCTCATACCTCTTGAATTTTCGAAATTCCATCGCAACCTTTCTTTTCATCCTAACCCTCTGGCTCAATCTTTATCCAGCTCCACCCATCCTGATAACCCACCTCGCAGACTAAAACGGGAGTGGCCCCGAGATCTTTTGTAAAATTTATTTATTATGGAGTTCAGGCAATGGCCAGCTTCTCAACTCATGTCCGGCGTGAATGTACTATAGCGCTCTCAGCCTCCACTGGGTTTTTTACACCAGTGACGCAGCTGAGAGAGTAGAGCTGGGACCTCTCTATACCTGGCTTGTCCCTCGATAATTGGAGGGAGGGGTCTGACTGGGGGTCCCTAGAATGAAGGTGTATTGTAAATAAAGTAGGATTGTGTTTTTAACTTATAATTTAATTTTGTTTTATTCTTATTATTACTATTTATTTATTTTTACTTTCTCAATGTTTTATTTTTTATTTTATTTTTTCATTTTATTTATATGTATATTGTTTATGTATAGAAAGTTCTTTCTGTTATCTTTTTATTTATTTTATTTTAAATATATATTTTTTTTTTCTCTTTGTACAAAATATGTGAATGTAATCATGTGCCATTTATATTACTTATTGCCCACATTTGTGGCAGATTTTAATAATTACTCAATAAAAGTTCTTAAAAAAAAAAATATGATACAAATAATAATAATAGCAAAATCGAGGATTTTTTAACTAATAATTTAAGTTCCAAAACACAGAACAACTCAGTTCATGAAAAGTCGTACTTAAGTTTCTTTTACCTAGCTATTGAAATTGCTTTGAATTCGTTGAAGGGCAGGGAAATCATGGGCAATAGTTTCAATTTAGAAAAAAAAAAAGAAAAAAATTATAATTGCACATGAAAATTTCAATTTGAGTGTTTACTGAATGTGCTTTAAATAAATATGAAATGACGTTGAAAAAACATTATATCTATAATTTGAAGTATCCAACACCTGTCGGAATGTACATATGCATACACATAGATGGTCAGAAACATACATAAATTATAATTATACTGTCTGCAAGTGCTCAAAAGTAGATCCGGAATATAAATGACTGGTTGAAATTATAATCAATTTGGAGTAACTCTGATGCTGTCATGTCTGCCCGAATTAACATCGGCTACTCATCTGCTCCAGTTGGGACAGGCCCCTATGATTTATAGAACTTTCATAATATATCTGACCTTATTAATGAGGAAGAGCAACATCTCTCTCTCTCTCACTCTCTCTCACTCACACACCCTTGGCCGAACACCTTCGGAATTTGTCTTCTTTTTTTTTTCTAATTTTATTTTTGGCAGGCAATTTATCAGGCCCTGTTACAGATATTAAAAAAAAAAATTAATAAATTATAATTAATGCCTGAGCACTTTGTCAAACGGCATCTTTCTCCTTTTTATAATTGACTTATAATTTTTATTAATAATTTATACGGAATGTGAAAAGATGATACGGACTCTCGAAACTGCTCTCATTCTCGAATTTATATGGAAAACCTTTGAATTGTAAATGGGCAGAAATGAAAAGATGGATGCAGGATAGCTATTAACTAATAGATGGACATATAGCTGTAGATTCAGATTCACCTGACAGGTTAAAAGCAGTATCCATCTTGAAGCGATATTATCACTGCCATCCGTTGGGCAAGAGTTTGGGCTGAAGCACTTAAATCATCAGCAAGTCAGTATATTTAGTTAATTTCTCAATCAATTCAAAATGAAATCATCCAACGATATATAAATAAAAATAAAAATAAAAGAACCATATTAACTTGTGCCCAATCTAGAAATTGTCGATTCACGATTGAGGATAAGATCTTTTAATTTAATTCATATACCAAGTTGTGGAGTGGATAAAATCTTAAAATTCTAATTATCCTTTTTTTTCCGCTATATTTATTTTACCCACAAATGTCGCTCAAACCGCCACAATAATCGAATGTGACATAAAACCGTATAAAATGCCATGTCAGGCATGTGGGTGTCCAGGCACCTACTCCAGCATTGCAATTTTTTTATTAGAATTATGTTAGGAGATCTATCAACCAGCTCCTTTTCAGACTTATTCTTGTCTACTCAGGCATATCCAAAGTAACCATGTTTTGAATTAGTTTCTTGTAGAGTCCTTGAAGTTTTTTTTATCAAATCCTTTATACGGAGTGTGAGTATGTTCCTGTACAGCGGGTATGTACAAGTATGTATACAATATTCTATTAATGGCGTACCAGGACGAACGTTTCATTATTTTAACCATCTGTGGTACTAAAATGAAATAGAAATAGAAATCATAAATACTAAAAATCCATTTGAATTATTGTGAAATAAAGAAGACTCCTCATTATACGCTAGTGTCGGGCGATAGTGGATAGTTAGCACTATCGATAGACCGATACTATCGGTTGAGAACTATCGATTGCTATCTATAGTTGCTTCTTTTTTTTCCAAAGCTATTCAATAAAGAATTTCAACGAATTTAATTAAATTCAATTATCTACTTACTATTTAAAATTTGCAGGACTATAAATTATAAAATTGTATAATAAAGATAAGAGGGAAAAAAAAAATTATTTGAATTAAAAAAAAAATAAATTATATGTATTTACAATTTACATGGTTACAATAATAATGAACAAATCAAATCTTGAGAATAGAGAAATAACAAAATAGTTAATTTCAAGAGTCAAGTGTGCTCCTTGAGCCACATATTTCCCTAAAGAAAAACTATAATTTCTTCTTTCTTTTGGCTTAACCTTAGAGAGAACTCTTGAGCTCTAGGAATTCCGAATTCAATTTCAAAAAACTCGACACTGGACAGAGACATATCAGCATAATTCCGAGAGTTTCAAAACTTGAGGGTAAAAAAGATCTATCGGTAGTCGACACTATCGATAGTAACCATCGATAGGCATGACCTATCGATATATCGACAGTAAATATCGACTATAGCCCAACCCTATTATACGCCGACTGCGGAACCGACACTACGCCGGATTAGTGAAAATCCCTCATAGTAAAAATCATTAATTATAATTATTAAAAAGTCTTGATGGTAAAAAAAAAACAAAAAAAAAACTTTTTTATGTTAACAAGCTTTGCAGTGAATAATATGACATTTGCGGTATGTACACACTAATACTTTCTAAAAAAATTAATAATTTATTTTTTAAGCAAAATAAATTTAATTATAAATTATTGATCGAATATAAAAAGCTTGATGCTTATCTGGATACCGTCCCACGTGGGGATAAAAGGGAACCAACAAGGGAAGGACACAGTCTCTCACGGATCTTGTTGGAAATTGTTTTGGAGGTTCCTGGTCAAAAAATATTAGACACGTCTTTTGCTGTTCCGACCAATGGGCCCTAGAAGCCTAGAAATAGAATAAAATAGCATGTAGTGAGGAAATCGCTGCTTCTTTGGCTGCCTCACTAGATGTCAAAAGTATCTACACCCCTTCAGACATATGCGCCTTCTTAAAACATCGTGTCAAGAATAATTAGTTGAATTATGGAAAAAACATGCATGGTGATAATAAATTAAAAACCATTAAAAAGAACATAAAACAATGAGATACATTAGATAGAGGATTAACCATACTCGACTTACACATGGTTACCTTATAATGAGAGAAACTTCACCGAAGTGTGAGCCAAGAGCCCTCTAACAATCAGACACGTTCTTGAGGAATGTCCATTGTACGTAGCCTAATTCCAGCAGCTACAGTTTGGCAGGAAACAATATTATTGTCTTCCCCAAAAAATATATTTTTTTCCAAAACTTTAAAAAAAAAGAAGAATTGAGGAATAGGACACTGAATACCTTGATGTTAAGTGTCTAAAAATAAATAAATCTTATCTTAATCGAATACTATTAAGTACATACGTATCTACGTAATAAACTAACGTATTACTGTTTTATTCATTGCATTATGTATTACAAAACGATCAGTAATATATAATTACTGGTAAATATACAAATGATGTAACAGATGAAGTAATTATATATTATTTTCATTTGGTAAAATTGATTTTATATGTTAAGGATATGCAAAATAATAATATTATCTGTAAATTTTAAACTTCCCCTTTTACTATTGCCGGCTAAGAGGTCGCCAGATAAGCAAGAGATAATTGTTAACACCATTATGAACACTAAAGAAACTTCGATACCTTGAAAATGTATTTTTTTAGTATCATAAAATAGCTTTAACTGTTACCAAAAATAATAAAACTATTTCAACGTTTGACTTTTAATCGTGCATAATAAAATCATAAAATTATAGGATGCCAAGTAAAATCAGAAATACGAAATCATTTATAATTATTCCCAGTAAATAAAACATCAGATTCGGAATGGCCTATGTGTTAATTCAGCACTTTGCTATTAACACTCATATACATGGACAAAAACATATATAAATTATAATTATACTGTCAATAAGCAAAACCTCAAAAGCAGGATAGGTTGTGGTTATCATCCGTGAAAATAAAACGATCTAGATGATTAATTTTAATAATCTTGTAGTTTTATTAATTTAATTTGAGCATTCAAATCCAGGCAAGGTTGCTGTGTTATTATGTCATATACTGTTGAGGGAAAGGGTAGTTGTATATAAGTATCTTATATTATTAATTCATACGGTTTATGTTAACTGTTACTAAAGTAGCTCGCCGAAGCTTTCAGTATGGGAGATCCTTCGGGTAAGGAAATTGATTAGGCTGCCGACAGCTAAATCTACATGACTTTGGAGAAGAAGAGTGTCAGGGATGCAGTCAAAGTAACACCACGGTAAAGAAGAAATTCTTTAATAGTGCCAACGTTTCTACCTGCGTTGCAGGTCTTCTTCAGGGCTATAATGAACAATTTGTTTATCTTTTTGTGTTTTCGTAATCTTTTTTTTTTATTCTTGTACTTTTGTTCATTATAGCCCTGAAGAAGACCTTTAACGTGGTGTTACTTTGACTGCATCCCTCGCTATTTTCTTCTCCATTCATCATCCAGTCAACTATACTTTTATCACTATATGACTTTATATTAAATCAATGTTATTGATAATATAAATAACATAATTATTAAATTCTTCAATGAAGGAGTTAATCATTATTGAAATATTACACTTATTATGGCATCACTCCTCTTTATTATTCATCTATTAAGTTACATGTTTCGGGAAAACTTTGTCCCATCCTCAGACTTTAACAGTTATTTCTCCATGTTGTTAACACACCGTGTCTGTTCCTTTTACATATCTATCATATACATATGTAAAAGGAACAGACACGGTGTGTTAACACCATGGAGAAATAACTGTTAAAGTCTGAGGATGGGACAAAGTTTTCCCGAAACATGTAACTTGATAGATGAATAATAAAGAGGAGTGATGCCATAATAAGTATAATATTTCAATAATTATTAAAATAAAAACGTATATTAGTTCACTCTGGTTGGAGATTCTACCACAGGGGAATACGCAATAATAGACTACACTAAAAATGTATTGTTGTATTTTGGATTTTAGCGTCTTAATACACTCCAAGTAGGGCCAAGAAGAAAAAGTAAACAACATGTTCTGTCAAGAGTTAGAAAATCTAGATTTATTTTATGCGTGAATATAATTCCTACGTATAGATATACTCTGCCACATTATCTCTGTATGGATTTACTCTGTTTTACTGTTTTACTCTTTGGTTTAATAAAAAAAAAAAAAAAAATTAAACATTTTTTATTTTAGTTGCCATTTCATGTGGGAGTGATAGATGGGAGTTCATATTAGAAGACGCGCTTTAAATATATCTTTATCAGTAAGATGGTTCAAAATTTATAAGAAATGTCATTTCGAAATTTCGAAAAACAAAATTGACTTATAATGTATCTGAGTAATAAAAAAGATGGCTAATAGAAAAAAAAGAGGACTTTTATTGCCCTCTTAATTTTTACTGTGTGTTTTGTAAATATTTCATTTGCTTTTTGTTTCATTAAAAATTAGCGATAGGTAATTTATATGATTCTAAATCGACTACTGAGTCGGGAAACCCTCAGTACGCCAACGCATATAAATTGGTTCCTTTTAATGTTAATTAATTAATTGGCTCCTAATTGTATATGGGAAAAAACCTGGCTGTTGTGAAGGAGTACTCACCACATCACTTCCATGTCTATTTCAATATGGTTCTGATGTTAGAAATTTTCCCATTTATTCATGGTTATTACATATAGCTTTAATTAGTTATTCCCGTATGTTTCCTACATGTATTTGATTACTTAATTTGATGTATACTTAGTATGTTGCTCCCGATGTTACCTTTAATGTAATTATTCCGCTCAAATGAAGTTAAAAAAATCGGTGTGTGGCTATGTCATGGACACGGCCATTTGAACGGCTATAATTATCATTTGAAATGGGAAGCATCGCTTAACAAAGTGTTTCTCTCCTGAGAAATCTGCAGTTGGCTTCTAGATTGTATTGAGTTATGGAGCATAATCTTCCCTATTATATAAAAGGACAAGCCATATTTTGTTTGTGATCACTAACCACAAAAACTACTGGACCAGTCTGTGCAAAATTTTAACCACATCTTTATATAGTTCCAGGAAAGTTTAACAATAATAATATTTAATGATTTTCAATTGATTTGTTATTAAAAAAGCAATGATATGCGGATAACAGTAAATTTTGAAAATTGACCGATAGGTTACAATTTTAAACGGATTTAAAGCATAACATTTCTATAGCTGAATAAAATTTCCAATACTTTGAGCCTGAATTACTTATAAAGGAGGAGTTCACCGGACAGTAGTAAAATCCGATTACAGGGTAGGATAGCAGTGGCGCTCATAACTATAAAAGTTTATTGCAGATTGTGCACTAGTTTCATGGAACGGTGGGAACAGCCCAGCTCTGATTGAACCGGCTATTTACGGCCAAGTGTCCTCCGTGGGATGTCCTATCTTCTGGTCGTATTAATTTGCATCTTATTCTTTTTCAGGTTAGCCGGAAGTCATTTGTATAAGACTGGAAATGTAGTCGGAATATTTATTACGTTTGGCATGTTTTGTTAAAAATGAAAATGGCATGGATTTTGTTCAAGAATTATTGGCATGATTCTATTTTTTTTTTTTTTTTTTTTTTATATACATTTATTGAAATTTACAACTGTACAGAATATATACATCAAGTAAATGCATTGACAACGATTATAATAACATGTTAAAACTTGAAAAGAACTACTCATCAGTAGCACTTTAATAAAAATTCTACACTAGAAGGTCTCTGGGCATCTTCTTTTCAGACGCCTCGGAGGATTATCAGGAATGTTGTAGGAAGCAAGTTTAGAAATTAGGGGATTTGAGTGGTTATGGAGCTTACTATGAAAGGATAGATATCTGGTTTGGGCTAAATCTGCAACCTATGGAACATTAAGATCTTTATGGATAAGTTTATTGGTGACAAATTAAGGTGCATTGAGGATTTTTCGAATGATTTTGGATTTTAAGGATTAGATAAATGGTCTAATCACAGTCATGTATATGAATCTTTTGTAAATTAATTGGGAATTTTGAACGTTTGTCTAATAAATGTTGAAGTAGTCTGAAACAACGGGCAGTTTCTTGTCGTTTTAGTCTTGTGATTCTATTTAAAATTAAATTGCATACTACGTATACATACTTTTAGTGCTCATTTATAAATGTATTTATCGTTTATTTTGAATAAGCGTACAATTATTTTTTACAAGCAAAAGAGGGCCATACTACTGAAACAGTGATGACTTCATATTAGCAGAAATCGATACAGTCCCCTGTTCAGACGGCTAGGACTATTATCGGCGAACGAAAAGGACGCAAGGATAACACATAAATACAAAATAACTTTCATGGAACGGTGGGAACAGACCTGTGCGAATTGAACCGGGAACAGAACTGTGCCTATTATGTCTTCAAAGTAACACCGATGTTCCTGAAATTGTTTCTTTCTGCTTTAGATCCAGATAATAAAAAACAGCAGGTCTTAAAAAATAAAAAGGGATTTAAAAAAAAAAGGATTTAAAATTAAAATATATGTTTATATATCTAATTTAATCTATATCTATTTATAAACATCCTTTACATATTGAACAATTTACCATTTTGCGTTACTTAAGTGCTAATGTCAAAGATGAGTATTTTTTTGGATCTCTGCGATTAAAATGAAAATTTACTCAGGAAGTGTTGTAATCAGAAATAACCTTGAAGCAATCTTAACCTGTTTTAATATTTTAATATTGCAGAATACCTGCAAGAAGTTTAACCTGTTAATTTGATCAGAAGAACGTAAAAAAAAAAAAAATAGAATTACATACGTAAATATAATAATTGATATATTCATTACTAGCTGAAAGTACCCTGCTCCGCTGCGGTTTAACATCATTAGGATGAAGGACAACTTGAATTAGTAAAAGTTAAGCTTCACGTTGATAATTATTATTACTGAAATAATGCTAAAGAATTCCATTCTTAGAATAATTTCAATAAGTAAATTTGACAATTTGCAAAAGTTAATTTTATATTATTTTGATAGTCCTCCAGTGAAGCTTCGAGACAGCATTACCATCTTACCAATCTCTGATACCAGACCATCAGCTTTTCTTATGGCATACTTTAAAGTGAATATAGTCTCAACGTTTTGAATTTCTCGAATAAAGTTGAGGCTTTCTGTTTCTATTTTTGCGTACATATCAAGCATAAATTGGTTTAGAGATTACAACATTTAAGTAAATATGGTTCTTCACCTTTTCGCTCCATCAACATATAGGCGTAAAAATCAGCTGCAGACACAGTTTTCTTATGTGGTGTATTGGTGTTTGGGTCCCCCTGAGGGATGTTAAAACTTGTGGCGGCACCACACACTGAAATGTGTTAAAATATTTTTGTTTGTTTAGTTAGAATAATGTTAAAAGTTAAGTAAAACAGTTAATATAAAATGTTAAAAGTCAAAAATAATATTTTTTGTAAGAAGCTGGCAACACTGAGTGCCGTGATAACCTAATATAACCTCGATAGCTAATGTAATGTGTTAATTAGATTAATAAAGATTATTTTTCGTTTTTGTGAGTGAGTTTTTGGTTTTTTGTATAACTACAAAAAATAAGACCAACCACAATTGGTGACCCCGACGTGATTTATGAAAATTAATTATGGAAGAAGATGAAATTAAAACTTCAAAAACCATTGTAAAAGGTGAGTGTTAAATTACCACCGTTTTGGAAGGACAAACCCGAAATCTGGTTTTGCCAGGCAGAAGCCCAATTCGATCTCGGCGGAATTACTAAGGAAGGTACGAAATTTAATTACCTAATAGCTCAATTAGATCTTAAGATAGTTGAAAACATATTCGACATTATCTCATCTACTGAGAACAAAAAATATACTGTCGCCAAAGGTAGACTTTTGAATATATACCGAGAAAGCGAGGAAAGAAAAATTAAAAAGGTTGTTAGTGAATTAGAAATGGGAGACCAAAAACCTAGTCAATTACTTCGGAAAATGCAAGGTTTAGGTGGTGACGATTTTTCCAATAAACTGCTAAAAACATTGTGGCTGGATAAACTTCCAACGGAGATAAGGAGTATCTTGAGAATTTCGGATGGCGATTTAAATAAATTAGCCGAAATTGGTGATAAAATATGGGATATCAAACCCACGCGAGATATAAATGCAGTTCATTCTAAAGGATCCACACTCGAGTCTATGCTGGAAGAACTGAATAAAAGACTATCAGCCCTTGAGTCTAGATTATCCCGAAATTCCAATAGAGATAACTCGTCCTCTAGTTCCCGTAGTAACAGCCGAAATAGACGTTTTAATTCAACAGGGAAGTATTGTTTTGGCCATTATCGTTACGGAAAGAAATGTATACCGTCCAAGTGTACACCTGAATGTAAATGGAATTCGGAGAAGGGAAACTCCTCACAGCAGACACAGAACTGACCAACTGTGCTGCTGTAAATATTGTAGGTCAACAAAATCGTTTGTTCTTACAAGACAAAAATACAGGTATTCAATTTCTCGTTGATAGTGGCGCTGATGTATCCATTATACCAGCGAATAAATTTAAAGCAAATCAAGATACAGGAATAAAATTATTCGCTGCCAACAACACAGAGATTCCTACATTTGGAACCAAAATTCTTCAAATTGACCTGGGACTCAGACGACAAATGGAGTGGATTTTTTTTCTGGTTAAAACCAATAAAGGTATCTTAGGTGCTGATTTTTTGCACAACTTTGGATTACTGATTGACCTCAAAAACAAAAAACTTATTGATAACAGTACAAAGCTAACTGTTACAGGTGAGGTAGTTGCAATTGAGGAAATGGAATCATTGAGTTCTTTCAAAGTCACTTGTCAATTCTCACAACTGTTAAATAATTTTCCAAATTTAACCAAACCATTTTCATTGAAGGTAAATCCAAATCATGTGGTGAAGCACCACATTGTTACTAGTGATGGACCACCTGTTTTTTTGCAAACCAAGGAGATTGGATCCAAAGAAGCTGCAAGTGGCTAAACAAGAATTTCAGAGCATGCTTAACAATGGAATTATTCAACCTTCCAGTTCACAATGGGCAAGCCCTCTACACTTAGTGACGAAGAAAAATGGTCAATGGCGAGTATGTGGAGATTATAGAAGATTAAATGACAGAACACTACCCGATAGGTACCCCATTCCGAGGATAGAGGATGTGAGTCAAATTCTTCTAAATAAAACAATTTTCTCAAAGTTAGATCTTTGCCAAGCGTATTATCAAATACAGGTTAATGAAGATGATAAACAAAAAACAGCCATTATTACACCATTTGGATTGTATGAATTTAATGTTATGCCATTCGGACTGCGCAATGCGCCTAGTACATTCCAACGTTTTATTAATGAAGTTTTAAGAGGACTGAATTTTTGTTTCGCATATTTGGATGATATACTTATTGCCTCTGCAGATGCTGAAGAACATAATCATCACTTATCACAAGTCTTTCAACGACTCAGCCACTATGAACTGCGGATTAACATCAGTAAATCAGAACTTGGCGTAAAAAATATAATTTTTCTAGATTATCTTATTTCATCAAAAGGTACAAAACCTGATCCCGAAAGAGTAAGTGCCATTGTTAGTCACAAATTACCAGTAACTATAAAACAACTACGATCTTACTTAGGAATGCTGAACTTCTATCGCAGGCATCTACACCATGCTGCAAGTAATTTAGCGAATCTCACTAATTTTCTTAAGGGTGCTAGGAAAAATGATAGAACTAAGATTGCATGGACACCAGAAACTATTGAAGATTTTGAACAAAGTAAACAAGCGTTAAGTAATTCAACTCTATTAACATACCCAAATCCTGATTGTGAACTCTCACTATTTGTAGATGCATCCGACTTAGCAGCTGGAGCTGCTTTGCAACAATGGGAAAACAATATATGGAAACCTATTGGATTTTTCTCCAAAAAGTTTTCTGAAACACAGCGAAAATATTCAACATATGATCGAGAACTGACAGCCATCTATATGTCAATCAAGTATTTTAAATATTTGTTGGAGGGAAGGTCATTTGTAATATACACAGATCATAAACCTTTGACTTATGCATTCAAACAGAAGAACGAAAAAAAATCACCTCGCCAACTTCGACAATTGCAATATATTTCCCAGTTCACAACAACCTTAGTTCATGTCTTAGGAAAAAACAATATGATCGCAGATTACATGTCTCGTTTAGAGGAATACTCTGCAATTGATTACACTAATATAGCAGATGCGCAAACGCATGATGAAGAACTACAACAACTTCGAACTTCTGCAAATACTGGTTTGATTTTTAAATCCTACCCTCTTGAAAATGGAAGCCAATTATGGTGCGATGTTTCAACAAAGGATATTAGACCATATATCCCAAAAGATTTCCGTTATAATATATTCAAACATTACCATAATATGTCACACCCTGGAATCAGAGCTACGGTTAAGCTGATATGTTCTAAGACAGTTTGGAACAACATGAAAAATAATTTGCGCTCATGGGCAAACGCCTGTATTGCGTGCCAAAAAAGCAAAGTTTTCAGACATGTGAAGACACCACTTCAGAAATATCCAATAGCAGACGAAAGATTTGCCCCCGTTCATATAGACCTAATTGGACCCCTGTCACCGTCTGAAGAATATACCCATTGCTTAACGTGCATCGACCGATTTACTGGATGGACTGAAGTTATTTCCTTGAAAGACACGTCAGCTGAAAATGTTGCACAGAATTTCTATCAACATTGGATCTGTCGGTTTGGAATACCTGCCACCATAATTACTGATCAAGGCAAACAATTCAAATGTGAATTATTTAAATCGTTAACATCAATCTGTGGTATAAAACTACACCATACAACTGCTTACCACCCGCAGTCAAATGGGAAGATTGAGCGTTTTCACCACCGAGTGTTGAAATCAGCGATCAAAGCACATGGAAAACCACAGTGGACACAAATATTACCAACTATTCTCTTAGGACTAAGGACTTGCTTGAATGAAGATGCCTCAGCGACAACAGCAGAAATGGTATATGGAATGCCTTTGAGACTTCCAGGTGATTTCTTCGAAACACCCAAGCCTAGTTCAGATTTGCCAACATTCGTCAGTATGCTACGCCAGCAGATGGACCGCCTGCGCCCAAGACCAGTGACACATAAAAACAGGGTAACTACTTTCATCCATAAAGACTTGCCAAACGCCACAAACGTGTTTGTTAGAGTGGATCGCGTAAGGAGAAGCTTGGAAAAACCATACGAAGGCCCGTATATGGTCATTCGACGATCAAACAAGTATTATACATTAAAAATTAAGGGTAAAGAAGTAAATGTATCACTCGATCGGTTAAAACCAGCTCATCTTTTATGTGACGGTAGCGAGTTAGGATGGGAACAACCTATTAAACCAGCTACTGATGAACCAAAAGATCCTGTGCAGCCTGAAGCAGTTTTGAAGAAGACACGCTCAGGAAGATTAGTGCGTTTTCCCACGCGACTCCTTTCGTAACAAAGTTACTGGGGGGAGAGTGATGTGGCGGCACCACACACTGAAATGTGTTAAAATATTTTTGTTTGTTTAGTTAGAATAATGTTAAAAGTTAAGTAAAACAGTTAATATAAAATGTTAAAAGTCAAAAATAATATTTTTTGTAAGAAGCTGGCAACACTGAGTGCCATGATAACCTAATATAACCTCGATAGCTAATGTAATGTGTTAATTAGATTAATAAAGATTATTTTTCGTTTTTGTGAGTGAGTTTTTGGTTTTTTGTATAACTACAAAAAATAAAACCAACCACAAACTGTACCCATCTACTCCATGGTAGAACATGAGACGATACTGAAGAGAATCACACACTTAATAGAACTCACTGATTCTTATCAGTTTTTCGTCCCTACATCGAACTGGCCTTACATGTCATCACCAGAGAACATAAGTCTTTTAACCTTCTCTTTAACATTAGTTTTTTAATAGTTTCTCGTCACGAAACAACTCAAACTTGTAAGGGCCCACCTCTGCAAGCAGATAAAGTACCATATTATAAGGTTTCGACATTGATCGTATTTTAGTTTGTTTACAATTATAAGGAACTTAATTTGTGGTCAAAGTGTGTGGCTTAAACATCTAACCTATTTTTTAACTTAGCTGATCTCCAAATACCATATGGCAATTAATCTTTTATTAATTATTTTATACAATAAAAATTGTAATCGCATTTTTCGTGAATTAGCCGCAATCCAGGCCGATTTTTATAAATTCCTTTCTTAGCGAGCACCCACGGCCCTAGAGGAAGCTACATATCGAATTTCATTTCAATCCGTTCGGTGGTTTCTGAGATTTCGTGTTAAATGAGTGAGTGGTATTTGACAAATATATAGTAGATTATTAGGCACGATCTGGACCTAAGATAGATCACGTAAAGCTGTTGTGGCTCCTCTCTCCTTACGACGCGCCCAAATGATCTTCATTTTCTCCCCATGTTTTATCCTCCTATCCTCCGACCAAGTTCTCCCAGTCCTCTTTACTCCGTTTTCCGGTCGTACTTCCCACACCTTTCACTTCATTCACCTTTCTTCGGTAAGCATTTCTGTCTAAGGCTTCCTCTAGGTTTGTTTTTGCACTTTTTACGTCTTTCTTCACTTGTGTGCTCCATGTCATTGTTTTAAGGTTTATTTTTGCCTTCAGGAACTGATGAGTCAGTTTGTGTTCGGGTAGTCTGCGTAAGTGTCCATAGAATTTCAGTCTCCGTTTCTTTATGTCTGCCTCGAAGTTTGAAAGTTTTTCTATGGTTTTATTATGTTGGAGTCTGTAGCCATCTTCAGTCTTTAAAGGACCAATAATTTTTCTAATTATTTTTCGTTCTGCCTTCTTGATGTTTTCTAACGTTTGTTTTCTGTTAACTACCAGAATTTCAGTTGCGTACAAGGCTGCCGGTTTGATGACAGTGTTGTAGTGTCTGATAGCTTGAATGGATAAGCACTTTTTATTGTAGATTTGATAAGTTCTTCCATAGGCTTCCTTTAGTTTCAGTTCCCTGCTTTCTTGTGATCTTTTCTCAAGTCCCCGATCTGTTCTCGAGAATTTCACCCAGATATTTGAAGTGTGGAACTCTTTTAATGATACCGTATTTGGTGATCAGAATCTTGGTTTTTGCTATTGTGTGCCAAAGAACACTGTCTTCTCAAAAGATATCTGAAGACCCACCTTTTTTGAATATTCTACCAGAGTTTCAACCAAAGTGATTGCTTCATATTCCGTTTCAGTTAATATTGCGAGGTCATCAGCGAAAGCTAGGTAATTAATTTCCACATTTCTTCCATCTTTAATCGGTTCCCAAAATCTTTTCTGTAAAAGATTTTCTCGCCATTCTCTTATGACTTTAATTAATATATTCAGTACTTAAAATTATTATTTTTAAAACTTATCACGGCTTAAAATTACGTGTTTTTTTTTGTTGTTTTTTTTTCAGTTTTAATAATTTCAACCATTAAATTTACATGGTGAATTATTATATTATCAAATTATTCTTGATGAAATTATCAAAATAACAATAGAACAGTCTTTTTATTTATGATCATTGGAACAATAGTTGGAGTTTTATTCAAGGGATGATATATTTTTGTCCTAAGCGGAGAAAACTACTAAGATTCGCAATACGACTATAAGGTCAAAATCCGGAGTGTGACTAGGAAAAACCTTAGAAGGAAATAAAATAAGAGGGTATCAGTACCTCCTCAGAATGAATCAAGAAAGAACGTTAAGGAACGCATATAAAACAAGAGTGGAAAGAAGGACTAGCAGAAGACCTCTGATTACGGGAATGCAGAAAGGATTCAGAATAGGAAAACAGGACTGGAGCAAAAAGAGAGAAATATTGCAGGAAAGAGAAAATCGGTCTAAGCTCTGCAAAAGGAAACCCATCACTGCACAGCGGTAGAGGAAGCAAGTCTGTAGTATGAGATCTGGTGCTCATGAGGTTAAAGAGATGTTGAAGTTAGGGAGTTTTTTGGGAGGAATTTATAAGATGGGGTTAAAAATGTACTGAGGAAGTGTTGCCATTAGAAATAGATATAAACCATTACTCAGAACACCTAGAACACATTTAACTAGTAGTTTTGATTGAGTATAACGTTATAGAAAGAATTAAGGAAGTCAACACATTCGTATATCCAGTTCTAAGATTTTTTTCTAAACTTATTTAGTTACGAGTAAAAATTTAATTTATTTTTCCTTTCTTAATAATTTTACGAGACTTAAACGACGAATAAACTGCTGGTCATTTTCGACTACTCCAACGTTTACTTGACAAATGTTTAAAGCCCCCAATTGATTAGAAAAGACTTTATTAAAGAGCTGTAGACATTTATTCAAGAGCTATATAATGATAGAACGTCATTTTAATAATTTAAACACACATTTAGGTACGTATTGTATATCTATAATACGTATTATGTAAAAGGGTAAGCCATTTTTTGTTTGTGATCACTAACCACGAAAACTACAGAACAAATCTGTAACAAATTTTAACCAAGTAATCTTTATAGTCCAAGAAAGGATTAGTATTAGCATCTACAGATCTTCAATTAATTTGATGTTAAAAAAAAATAACATGTGGTTAACAGTGGAGTTTGAAAATTTACCAATAGTTGGCGATCACCATTCTACACGAGCGGTTACAAAGGTACGGTGTTATATAGCGCATGAAATTGGCAATAAAATTTACTTATATTCAATTAAATTAAAAAAAAAAAAATTAAATATGGGGTCCGACATATGGACCCTAGTGATGTTTGAAAATCGATAAATATGTGGTTAGGACTATTTTGCAATAGAGTATACAATAGTAAAACTACTGAACCCATCTGTACCATATTTTAACTAATTCATTTTTATAGTTCAAGTAAGGCTTAGAAGTAATCAAATTTAATAATAAAGTTAAATGTACATTGTCGACTTTGAGAAATGAGGTTTGCCAAACTGTCATACTTTTATGGCTAGAAATTAAAGTCCTACCAGATTAGTTGTAAGCACTGATTATGCAGTCCATTATCCACAATAGTTTCTTAATAATCTCTGTCAATCTGGATTAGCAACTTACACTTTAAAATTAAAATTTGGATTTACAATTGTGCTTTTATGTAATGAATGAAAATACCATTGAAGAGATAAGGGTGAATTATCTAAAATAAATAAAAATTATCTAAGTTATGTACTTATGAGAACGGGCGAAGCCGTGAAGGAAGATGTTAGTATTGTATAAAGTTGTAAGTATTTATAATGTATAAAAAAATATATTTAAAAATAGCCTTAAAATTTAACTGGTTTTAAGAGAATTAGTAACATTATTCTGGATGATATTATATAGTTATATATGATATAACTACAGTCGTATTTTTAATAATCTATTCGTATATATTACAATGCTTATATAACAAAATTATAAACAATATCGAAGCGAACTGTTTTTCTAAAGGAGGAGACAGTATGGAGGTGACGCAAGTGGCAATTATCAGCTGATCAGTGGACCGCAGCGAAGATCGCTGTCATTACGCCGTGCTCTCGCCATTACCTAACATGTACCGCAAGGTGTCCTGCTGGGACCACTCTTCTGTACCATGTCCGCGGGGGTTCTGTCGTGTCAGGGGTGGCGTTTCTCTTGTTGCGTCGACGATCCTTAATACAACGGAGTCTGGGATAAGCCAAATTATAGTGATCAATCAAATCATAGGGAAAAGTATTTTTATCTTACAAAATTACTAGATAGTTAGATAAATCTACTAAATAAATAGAGTCAACAATAGCCATTTTTGATACAATTATAGATTCACTCTATAGAATAATAGATTATTCCAGTAATACATTTCAATGGGAGGAAATATTCTAGTTATTTATAAAACCGTTATTAATGAAAGGGTAATATGTTTGATTGCAAGATTTATTTAATAAATAAAGTCTGGGATGCAATCAGGAGTAAGACAAGAACATCTTACAACGGGAGGACACACTCACGGATCTTGTTGGCAATTTTTTTGGAAGTTCCTGGTCAAAAATATTAGACACGTGTTTTGCCGTTCCGACCAATGGGCTCTAGAAGCCGAGAAAAAAATAAAATAAAATAATTAGGTTTTCAAGCCAACTACCTGTATAAATTTGTTTACCCAAAAATTGACGTCAGGTTCTAATTCAGCACTCTCAAAAACATTGAAAAACGTTTATTCAATAAAAACAAACAATGTCTTTAAAACGTTGGCACGTATTAAAGAATTCTTCTTTGACGTGGTGTTACTTTGACTGCATCCCTGACTATCTTCTTCTCCAAAACAAAATATATCATTTCTTCATTGAACTACGTCCAATATACTTTTTTCACAAGAACCGACATCGTATTTGAATTCAGCATTAAAAAGAACCCTTAAATAAAAATTTCATCCAAAAATAAAGATAAAAATTCGTAGGCAATTTTTGTTTGAACTGACAAAAACATGAATTCCGCTTAGACGGTTTAACGTATCAACTTCATATTTTTGTACAAATATATATATTTATATATTTTTGAAATATATATATTCCTTATATATACATCCTGAATCTGATGCATTTGATAAGGAATAGCGTTATTTATTGTCAGAGGTTCCAAAACTTTCTTTTACATAGCATTTTAAGATGGTGGAAAAACAGTGCATATTGCATTTAGAAGTACAATTAAGTACCGCAATAATGCTAACATTTATTTTTCCACTATTTAGTAATGTTGTTTAAAGTAACATACAACGTTATTGCCGCCATCCACTCAATAAATAAAACTTAATCTCAATGACCTCTTCAAAGCTAAAGCATCAACCTCTAAACGACGATCTGTTGAAATTCTATCCAGGTAACAAAAACCCACACCTACTGCTATAAAAGGAGGAATAGAATTCCAGAGGTTAATTTAGCCGATGAAGAAGGAGCGTTGGAATACAGATGTTCTAAGGAATGGGGTATACAGATCAGAAAGACGGGATTTTGGGTTCAATGAACTGATTGTAGATCTGAATTTAAGCATTATAAATAAAGAAATGTTGAATAGAATTTATAATTAAGTAAAGGGACATACCAAGTATTGTATACGGAAAGTAGAATAAAGGCAATTTAATTAGATTAGAGTTGGGAAACATGGGAGCATCTAGGGATATCGAAGACAAACCTGGAAAAGCTGTTCATGAATCGTAAACCAGACAACCATAGGCAATGTAAGGACATAATAAGGAAAAATTAAAAGCTTACGGGTTTACTGGGGAAGAAGGTGACGAGTTCAGTGGAATAATTTGAAAAGACCTATGGAACGGCCAGATATTTAGGCAGCGATTTCCAGGAAAGGGTTTGGCCAAAAATAATCACGAGATTTTCAAAAGAGGAGTACAAAGAGATAGAATGGTGGAATATTAAGGGAGAGAAATGGAAGTATGAGATAAGGAAGGAGGTAGAGCCTATCATATTGCCTTGAGTTCTTTTCATTTAATGTTAGTTTATTTTAAGTTCCACGGGAAAAAAATCTGGAAGACCTGAACAGAATCAGTGTTCAGTTCTTTCTGAATTATGGCGAATGCTGTAGATAACTCTGAAGGGGGAAGTAAAGGTAGATTTGGGAATCATCTGCGTAGATGTGGTTATATTATTTTAAATAGTTATATATTTAAAAAAAAAAAAAAAAAAAAACCTGTATTTTTTACATCAAACTACTGTTACATTTTTTTTTTTTTTTTTTTTTTTTTTTTTTTTTTTTTTTTTGTTGTTATAGAATAACAGGAACTATAATGTAGTGTTACTACTTAATACCGTCGATTCCATTTCAGTTTTAATTGCAACTAAACTGCAGGAAATAATTTTCTAATATTTTTATTATAACTAATAATTTTCAAAGAATCATTTTCCATCATTAAATTTCCGCCTTTCACATTTCTTTGTCAATGTTTAAGATATAAATAAATAATTTATAACGGATTTCCGAGCTGATAAAACTTTCCTCGGTAAAAGTCTTATGTATATAACAATCAGGACTATATAATTAGTTAGTATTTATTAATGTATTTCAATGATCATTTTACCTATGTTTGTAATCTTAAATTGCACTAAATGGTATCATTAAAAAGGAGATTTATAATTTTCTATTCGACGTATCACAAGCACATTATATGATAAAATATTTTATTCGTATTCTTAAACTAGCAAAAGATAGACTAATTAATTTGAATTTATAGTTATACCAGTGGATTTCATTAGTTTTTTTTTTTTCCTGTCTTTCTCTTCTCCTTTTTCTAATTTTTATTTATAGTGATTAGTATTCTAGGCTCGTGTCCGACTGGAGTAGTTAATACTAGTGTTGGTCCGCTTTTGGTATCTGGTCTAGGGGCTGTCATTCCAGAAGACTGACTACCGACGGAAATATTTCACTGAGTGTCCATCAATGCCAATAGTGCCTATGTTCGTCCCTGAGTGACGTCTGCAATGTTCTGTTCCGATTTATAGGTCCTATACCTTGAGCTATCAGAGTTATCACATGTGTCTTCTATCATGTCCTTGATCAATATAAATATTTTAATAGTCAAGTTCTGGTATACGGCCCGCATATAAAGGAAAAAATCCCAACAATGAAGCTAAGCTTTTAACTGGTGTATTCTATAATTAGACGATAATTAAAATTATAATTTTAAATTTGCTACACAAAACTTCAAATCTCTTTAAACTTTGATTCTCAATTTTTCGGTAGCGCGCAAAACACACATAAAAGAACTGTCATCTTTTAAATCTAAAATTAGTATACAAGCTGCTGAGTAGGTTGCTAACACATCTTTACATACTGGCCTATCGTACAACTGAAAAGTATCGAATGTGGAAAACACGGTTTTTGCATTCGATCTTTAGCGATTCGTTACATTGATTTGGCATAGTCAAATAGTTTGTATAATCGACCCTTTGACAGGATTGTTCTCTCCCTTTACAGAGTGAATTCAGATTTGAGAGTTCGCTTAAACGTATATCAGTCCTAAACCCATTAATAAAGTAACACAAAAAATGTGTTTTTTTCACTTTTGATACTTATCAGTTATATGAACGATATGAGGGGTTGAATTCCAAAGCCTAGCTAAGTCCTATTTAAAGATTTATTTATTTATTATTTTTTTTTTCTAATAGTTTACTTACTAAATTATCTTTAGGTGGAAGTTTCATTCCCAAAGTAGTTGAATCAAATTTTAAACGGCTATAAAAAATAAGGCCTCTTCCTACATCATTTAAACTTTTACTTTTATCGACCAGCTGTGAAAAATATCAAAAAATGGATTAGGCTATGTTTGGAATTCTACGCTTCTTATACTAATAGTAGGTAGATAGGTAGATTGTTTTTTGACACTCAACATCTATCGTATTCAGTGTGCCGTACATACTATGCGTTTACCTTAGTTTCTTTGCTTTTTATATCTATGAAATTTACAACTGTAAGAAACATATACATCGAGTTAAGTTGACAACGATTAAAATAACATGTCAAAACTTGAAAAGAACTACTCATCATTAGCACTTCAATATAAATTCTACACTAGAAGGGCTCTAGCCCGTCTTCTTTTCAGACACCTCAGAGGATTATCGGGAATGGAGTGGGAAGCAAGTTGAGAAACTAGTGAATTTGAGTGGCTATGGAGCTTACTATGAAAGTATAAGCACCAAAGTTTATTGCCCGTTTTTATCATTGAAGCATATGCTTGAACTATTTTTATGACTTGGTCCTTCGTATATATTTAAAAAAGAGGTATTACAGCAGATAATGGATTCTGTACATATGGCAAAGCTTTCGTATTCTAGTGTAATGTAATGTAATGGCGAGCTGTTGGTTGGTTGTTTATGGTTCAGAATTTTAGTGTCGATAACAACGGAACACCTAACATTGTTGTTTGGTTTTGAATCATCTGTATCTACAATTTTTATAAATAGAATATGTTTATTTCTATTCGTTTTAGAGAAAATATGATCTGATCTTTATTGTAATTAATCTGATCTGTATTGTAATTAAAAATAACAGATTAAGTGATTACGGTTTAACTGTCAGAGTAGTATTTTTTTTTATAAATGATTCTATGGAGGCATCAGGTATCTATAATTCGGAGTAATTTCATGAATGTGTTCTCGACTACCAGTAAACCTTTAGGATTCCATAACGCCCGAGGCGAACACCGCGTAGGTTCGATATCCTACTGGATCAAATTGAAATTTGTTTCGTAAAGATACCATGTAATAAATATCAGCTCATAGACTATGATTAGAGAAAGTTTGCAACCTGTTGATACCCCATTAGAATAATCATAGCTTCACCATCCTATAGTGCTCAATAATAATCGGGAGTGCATCTTAAGTCAAAATATCTGTTATTCAAAGTTCGATAACTCTTAATGTTTTGGATTGATCCCCTGAAATTATTCATCATAAAATCTTCATTCATATTTTAAGACTCAACTCGTTATCAATTTTATGATGTTCAATCCTACCAATCTAAAGTCCTTCATACTATTGTAAAGGCTACACAATTTGTTAATTGCCAATAATTTTAACTTTCCGATTTCATTTTTATCTTAATGTAACGAATTGATACAGTGGTTGTAAATCATTAAACAGATTAAAAATATATTGCATATTAACATTATTAGGGGAATGCAGGTGCTCAGAGGATAGGGGCTCTGGAATTGGTTCGGTGCCCATGTCCGATTCTGACTGAGATCCGAACGTTATGAATCCCAGTGAGGAAAAATTAATATATTACTAACAATAATTTCAATTTTATTTTTTTACTTTATCTCTTTTTTAAATAATATGGTATTTGATCGAAATTGACAATTTTTAACCATCCCTTGCCTGTTTAAGTACACGTTACTCTTAAGTATTGCTGGCATATAATTGAAAAGTAATAAATCTTGTGGAAAAAAATTCTCGTGTCTCATTAAGGTCTCATTAATGTTTTGCGTTGGTTACAAACTAGAGCGATCATTAAGTTACGTAACGTTCGGTATTAGTTGCTCTTCAGGTCTTGCTCATAAAATGAGTTCCTCAATAACGTGAATACAACCTTCCATTTCTAGTGTCTGGATGATGTTTTGACATAAATTAAATGAAGACCAAAACAAGTAGTATTTAATGGTTTTTTTAATGCGATTCAGTCGCATTTCGACATATTTTATCCTTTAATTAGGCATAAAGTAGAAACTACGAGTTGTATAGGAGAGTAATAAAGCTACATGTTTTTAAAAATATTTTACCACAGTTGGCTTATATCGAATGCAAAAAGTTCAATAATAATTTATTAAATCATGTTTTTATATAAATTTTTAAATTAAAATTGATGAAATAATTATTAAAGATTAAACATAAGCTGCGTTGTTCTGAACCAAAGTGTACGTCATTATTAGATTTTAGTTAATATTTAAATATTTAATTGCGTCTTTGACATAATACATCTACACCAGTGAATAAAATATTGTACAATAGCTAAACTCTAATAATGACAGACATGCTATTACTTAATCACGCACTAACAAACATACCAAACATGATTTTCAATAAAGCGTAATGTAATTGACATTTTTTTATTAATTCTATTTTAATTCCATTTCTGGAATCCAAAAATTTATTTCGTAAGCTTTGAAGGCTACTTTATAAACAGTATTCTAGGACATAGAAAAGGCGTTTGATACAATATGGCACAATGGTTTATTGTACAAACTTATTACCTATATGTTCCTTCCCTACATCATACATACTATCCATTCATTCTTTTCCAATGGATTCTTTCAAATTGTTGAATTGTGGAAGGAGAGTGGCCGAGGATGTCCTTCGGCATCAAAAAATCGCCAGATACTAGCAGATCTGTAAAACATGTAAAACGAACTTCTGAAAGGCATCAGAACTCATAGTTGGACCTGGCGGAAATGATAAGGTAGAATGGGGCTTTTCATACAACACAATTGTCTGGCCGTATTACTTACCAATAAAATGCTTCAGTAAATGCGTCTTATATTTTGACAGGAAAAAAAGAATAAAAATTAAATTCAATTAAAGAAAAATAATAATAATAACATTAAAGTACAATCGTATATATATATATATATATATATATATATATATATATATATATATATATATATATATATATATATATATATATAAAAAGCATAATTCTAAGTATTTAATTAATTCGTTACATATTTGCGGAAATGTGTAAAAATAAATTATTTTTAAAGGAAGTTAGGGAAGCTGCTTTACGAATAGAAGTGGGTAGGCAATTCCAAAGGGAGGTAGCGCGAATGATGAAGGATTTTTCAAAGGAGGCAGTTTTATGTGAGGGTATATAGGTTAAAAGTTTGGGATTTAGTGTTTAAGAGGTGAATAGAAGAACGCAAAGTTAATAAGTCAAGAATATAAGAAGGTTTTTTGTTTTTTAGAGATTGGAATAGGAAAGTACCCAGAAAGTATTGCCATCGGAATTTAGGAAAAAGCCACCCAAGATCAGAATACCGGCTAATTTTGTTAAATCTTTTTCGACTTCGGTGGATATTTGGCAGTAATATGGGATTAAAATTTATTTTTTCATCTTCACATTCTGCGGGTATAAAGTATATATTATTAATAGTTTTATTTACGGGTATGTTTTTTTTTTTTTTAATTTTGTCGATCGTGAATTTACTGTATCCGTTTTAGAGCAAATACTATTAAATCAATATTGCAGAATCAATTTCTTCACCCAAGTGTCCATATTGACGTCGTATCTTTTTAACGTGTACTTATGATATAATTTCTATTAATACATTCACTCTTTTCAACTATACGTCTTCGGCCACAGCATCGTATCGGTTGAGTGATACATGATGGACTTCCATTTCTTCCGTTCATGATCCGACCGCCCTAGTTTCGCCACTGCTGACCAGCCATTACCCAACTCGTGCCATATCATCCGGTGAAAGTGCCGCCTCCAGTTTGCATAACAATAATCCACATTTAAGGAGAGTCTTTGAGTAACCCCCCGCCTTTGGCTCTGGTAACCTTTTGCCCCGAGGGCCTCATCCGCTTCTATCTGATCCACCTCTCCTATCGAGGACTCCGCTTCGGAAATGTCAAACAAGGAAGTCTGGATTGGTTAATAATCTTCGTACATGAAGTATTTTAATTTAACTCTCCTGATATCTACTTATAATAAAGTCTTAATATCTAATATTTGATTATAAATATAATAATAATAGATAAAGTCTTAGGGAACCCAATGTTTCGATGCCATAAGCCCAACCGTTGGTCACACACCTTCAAAACCCTTATCCCCCAGGTAGGCCCAGACACAATCCTGCCAACATCTCGGTTTACCCCTTGGTCGTTAACCCGATTGCTCAAAATGCTCAAAAAACTGATTACTTTTTTTGGAATTCGGTCATTATTAAACCTAACGACAAGTAATGTTTAATTATAAAGATTATGAAATAGTCTGGGATGGAATAAGAAGTAGAAAAAACACATCCAATTTAAAAAAAAACTCTCAAGTTAAGTTTAGGAGTCTTACATTTTTAATATTATGTATTAAGTATACATAATCTATATACCAAATTTCTGGTGTTTTGAATATTTGTATATTTTTAAATCTGATAGTAAATGTTTAAAATTTGAGACTTTGAAGTTGCAAATAAGTCATCATGATTGTATTGATCTGTATCCGTTTTGTACCATCATGACAACTTCATCTATATCACATTTTTTAGATCTAACTAATACTTATTTTTTTAAAATAAAGTTTTAAACTATAGTGCAGGTCATCATGAATAACAAAAAGTAAAGAAGATAAAAAATGAGTTACCCTATAGAGTTTTTTTTTATTTTGTTTATTTATTTTTTTTAACTGTATTGAATTTTCTTAACCTAAGTTTTCAAAGGCCTCCCACCGTATTATCCTGTCTGAAGTCTCTTCCTATCTTAGGCCACGTCCCATCATATACTCTTCTCGTATTTCCTTCTTCCCTGTTTTTCTTGCCCTAAGTCGTTTCCGTCATCCTTATAGTCTCCATTCATAGACATTTCTTGGTGGCCTTCCATCTGACGATCTTTATATATTTCCGTACTAGCTTGAGAATTTTTTGGAAATTTTTTTATTTTTCAACCTTTACCTCCTTGATCACTGCCTGCCACCATTTTAGTGTCCAAAACTTACTTATTTTACCTCCTCATAACTGATGAGTTTAACATTCTGAACAGGTTTTCAAATAAAATAATTCCAATATAAGTGGTTAATAATTTATAAATCCTAATTGTATTGATCCGTCTATACCATTATGCGCACCCCAACTTTTCCCTTCTCGATATTCCCACCGCTTGCCACCATTTCAGTGGCAAGAAGCTTCTTCCGGAGATTGGCCTTTATTGTCCTTTATAGTCAATAAAATAATTTGGAATATATTGGTAGAAATATAGAGGTGGAAGAAGCATTAAAATCATGAGGAAATAAAGTATCAGGACGAGGAGGCATTAGTTTTGAACTATAATTTAAACCTAACATTTAAACATTGTTAATACCCGTGACTGACAATAGCTTTGAATTATTAATTATATCTTCCATATTTTGTAATTTTAATCAAAGTATCAATGAGATACGTTTGCAAATTGATAATTAGTTTAATCGAAATGAATTTTTGTAACTTTTATGTTGTCATTATCATCAAAGATGACTGGATAAATAAATATTGCTAAAGGCTGTTAGGACACGCATCCAGCTGTTTTATACAGCAACGCGTTTCAAGCCCGATAAATCGCCATCTCAAGCCCCGTTACATAATTTTCATTGATATGGAAAGATGGGATAAAAAAGAAATAGGTGCTTTGACCCGCGATAAGCGAAGGCCGAGCGGTGACAGAAGTGCTGGCTAAGGATAAAAAAAGAGGCACCGTTTACGACAGGACCTTGTGACGGATTTATACGGACTACGCAAGGGGACAATGGCCGACCTTTGTGCAGCCGATGCACCGAAGACTTACAGCCGTTGAATATGCATCGGGTGCAGTTTCGGCACCCCAGGATTTACTGCAGCAGGCGGCCAGGTCCAGATTAGGGCAGCTCTTCCTTATCAGTGAGCATTAAATGGCTCTTCTCAAGATGGCATTGCTGGTGAAGGTTCATCGTTATGAATCCTTTCTTTTCTTTTCGAAAGTTGATAAAGGGGATTTTTGAGATGATAATATATTATCATAATATAATTTTTCATCCAATATCTGATTACTTAAAGTGGTAGGAAACCGGCCAAGAGGAAGTGGTAGGAAACTAAGAGGGTGGACACTATAGTCTACACTATAGAGTGACACTATAGAAGTCATTTTGGCCAAAAAGTGACTTACTGGTCGCTTAATCGTCGATATATAATAATTTTAAAAATTTAAGGCAAGAATCAAAATAGGTTGATACTCACCTAAGGAGGCTAAGCGGAATGGCTTCTTGAAACTATCCGTTCCTTGGAAAAACTGGGGTAAAACTAAAATAAAGGTGGGTGGGTATTCAGCGATAATGGTCTCAATCGTATTTAAAATGGGACTATTAGAAACATTTATTTAGTCATCTAAACAAAAATTTGAATTGGTTAAATTATTAACTATTTCTCATGATTTGTCATAATGTACTTTTACACAATTTCGGTTTCAACTCCTGATCTTATTTCTTCATATAAAGAAATACAATTGAAGTGGCCAATAATGCATCAATCCTAATTTTACTGATCCTACCACAAATGGAAAAATGTGTTGTATTATTTTTGCCATAAAATGTTTCTCCAATTTCTTTACATCCTTGCCGATACATCACGATACGATTATTAGTCAATTCGAATCTTATAACTATAGTAATATATTATTATTCGATAGGAATTGGAAAAAAAAAAAAAAAAAAAAAAAAGAAAAAAAAAAAGAGGAATAGCTATTAATATGAGAAGAATGACATTAAATTCCCTCCTCTTTACAATTAGTCCCCCACAGCTAAATCTTTGAAATAATTTAGTGAATCGTGAAAAATGTTGTATAATTAATTTACTGATATTGAGTGAATTGCTCTGATGTGATTCCTAAAAGGAACTGTTACCGAATCGTACTGGATAACTCTATTCATGGAAAGGAATTATAGGAATATATATATATATATATATATATATATATATATATATATATATATATATATATATATATATATATATATATATATATATATTATTAAGGTTCAGTCAATAAATAAAAAACCACTATTTTGGTGACGTTTCGAGACTATATTGTTCTCATAATCATGCCCTACAGTGAAAAAACAGGTTACAATAAAAATATATAAGTTATACAAGTTATTTCAAAACATAAAGTTAGATACAGTACAAGTATAATATGTGTTAGAATAATAAAAATATATATAATTACAGAATATAGAAGAGTATGAAGCTACTTACAATGTAACTAGTGGATATGGAATAGACTAACAATTCTAGTACACAACTAACCTAGGGGAATTTTGAACAGACAGTTACAAAGGTTGTGGGGAAATCCCTGTTTCTTAAAAATTAAGTTAAAAGGATTGGGTAGGTATTCCCAAAGATGCAGGTACAAACATATTCCAGTGTAATATATTAATAAATGGAAGAATGATTTATATGATGTATATAAATGTAAATGTATATTATTGGTCTGAATGTATTAACTTGGAATAACAGGTGTTAAGATTTAGATGAGTGTGTATTGTAAATAAAGTATGAATTTAGCTTAATTTTTATTTTTATTTCTACTTTTATTCAATTTATTTTTATTGTATTTATTTTTTATTATCATTTTTTTTATGTATATATTTTTTTTATTCATATATTTCACTTGTATGTATATTCTATATTGTATATTGTTTATGTATAGCCGCATAGCTCTTTTCTGTTCTATGTTTTTATTTTATTTTATTTTTTTTTTTTTTTATTTTGTCTTTTTTTTTTTTATATTTTTTATTTGTTTATTTTTTACTTCTCTTATTGTACATAATGTGTGAGTGTAATCATGA
This sequence comes from Euschistus heros, assembly GCA_003667255.2. Classification (NCBI taxonomy): domain Eukaryota; kingdom Metazoa; phylum Arthropoda; class Insecta; order Hemiptera; family Pentatomidae; genus Euschistus; species Euschistus heros. The sequence continues at coordinate 2,763,044 of RCWM02000051.1, read as the reverse complement.
AGTCATCTATATTACTTATTGCCCACATTTGTGGCATATTGTAATAATTGCTCAATAAATGATTAAAAAAAAAAAATACCTAACTTACTTTTTAGCTGAAGAAAAATATTTCAAAATATTAGGTATTTATTTTTAAAATTTCATTAAAAATAATATAAAATAAACGATACAATAGATAAATATTTTTAAATTTATTTATGGATGTTTACAACTGTATTAAAACATTGTCTGGAAATACTATTACGATAATATAAGATGCACTTTTAAAAAATCTATATTAGAAGGTCCCTATACGACCATCTTTTCAGATTCTGTGGAGTAATCGTTTCTTCAGCAAGCTGTATAGAGACTAGTAAATTCGAGTGGATACTAAGCAAATAATTGAAAGGTACCTGGTCCAGACCAATTCAGCAACATATGGAAAATTTATATCATGAAAGATAAAAAAAAAAATAATAATAAAAAAAAATAAATAAAAAACTTTGAAACATATTCGTAGTTATTCTAAATAACTAAACTGAGGCTAATTACTCTAAAACCAGCTTGTGTGATGTATTAATCATGATTTCAGAATATTCTTGAGCTTAATATCCGCCGTTTTTGTCACGGGATAAATGACAGGTATCGATTTAATATATAACAGAAAAATAAATCTGGTCTAACAACCCGTATATTTAAACATTGAGATGATTATAAATAATTTTATTTCGTGCCATAAAAAGGAGTGCTAAGAATTATACACATACTTTTAAATGGTTGGATCTGAGTGGAATTCAAAGGTTTAATATAGGTCCACAGCTCTCTTCCGGATCTAATTTTAAAATATGCAATCAAAAATGCAAATGCAAATTACATTCGAAATATCATGAATATTAATTCTTTAAATTTCCATATAATTGTCAGTAATTGGATTGATGAATACATTTAAACTGAGTACTCAATAACGGAATTGGGTACGATTCAATTACCCTGTGATTCGATTAATATTTGAATTACTTTCTAATTTATTTCCTATTAACTGCAATTCGATTAACTTTTTAGTAATTATTTGAATTATATATATCAAATCAAATTTTAATCGAATTACAAGGATTGGGTTTATAATTAGAGTTGATACCTTAGAGCTGAAAATTAAATCCTAATATTACGACATATAAGATTTGTGCATCCAAATTAGAGGGAGTCGGTTTAAATTTCTAAACTCTGGAAGGCCTCAGCTAATTAAATAAAACTTAAGGATCTAGTTTCATACATTTTATTTTTTTTAAATAGATGAAAACTGTCCTAATAAAAATTTTGAAACTGTAAGTGTTGGGGAATTTAAGTATATGTTAATATGTTCCGCACATACTTTTTAAAAAATTGAGGGGTATGAATTGCTTTAATTGATTTATTTATTTCTGGGGGATGGAGGCATAAATTTAAGCTTTAGAATATAAAATTTAAAAATCCTGTATTCTACATACTTGGTTACAATTTAAAAGGTTGAAAACGGCAGTTATTGGCATTTTTAATTTGATAGGCATGGTTTTATTTTAACTCGTTGACTGCATCTTTAGAACATTTCCTTTTATAGGATTCAACTAAGAATTTGTTTGATGTATAGAAGTTAGATATATCATACAATCGAATTTCATCAAAATTTGCTGAGTGGCTCTAAATGATGTTTTTATCCCTCCACCCTATTAATTTAAAATTAAATTAGAATTATTTTCATCCTTTGAATTTAATATCAGGAAGACCATAAAATAGATTATCAAATTTTATTAAAATAGGCCGATTCGTACTAAAATACATCAGTCTCTAAAACTTTATTTTTTTTTAATAACAATTTATTTAAATTTACAACTGTACAAAACTTATACATCAAGCAAATGTGCTGTTAACTATTACAATAACGTGACAAAACTTGAAAAGAACTACTCATCAGTAGCACTTTAATAAAAATTCTACACTAGAAGGTCTCTGGGCATCTTCTTTTCAGATACCTCGGAGGATTATCAGGAATGGTATAGGAAGCAAGTTTAGAAATTAGGGGATTTCAGTGGTTATGGAGCTTACTATGAAAGGATAGATATCTGGTTTGGGCTAAATCAGCAACATATGGAACATTAAGGTCATTATGGATAACTTTATTCTTGACAAAGTAAGATGCAGTGAGGATTTTTCGTAGAATTTTGGATTGTAAGGATTGGATAAGAGATGAATTGGATGGTTTAGGGGAGCCCCAAAAGTTCAACTCCGTACGTCAAGATAGGTCTAATCACAGTCATATGTATTAGTCTTTTGTAATTAATTGGGAGCTTTGAACTTTTGTCTAGTAAATGTTGAAGTAGTCTGCAACGACGGGCAGCTTCTTGTCGTTTTAGTCTTGTATGTGGATTCCAAGTTAGACGTTTGTCCAAGTGGAGTCCTAGGTAGCGGATCTGTTCAACAGGGATTAGTGGAATATCATTAAAGGATACTGTAGGACAGTAAGTCGTGGGTTTACGACGAAGGTTAAATGTTATTTGATGAGATTTTTTTTTATTTATTTTGATTCTCCATTTTTGACACCATTCTTGAAGGGTTAGGATATGGGATTGGAGTGTTTGGGAGGCAATGAAGGGATCATTGTTTACTGATAACACACAAGTGTCATCAGTGTAAGTGGTGAGGACAGTGGTAGGATAAGTTGGAATGTCATCCCTAAAACTTAAAAATTAAATTATAATTTTGTACACCCTTTTTAATTTATTACTATGTAAATATGAATTTAGATTATCGAATTTTATTTTAAATAGCTTCGTTTTTTCTGAGATGTTTAATCTTACCTCTATTAATTTAAATTGCTTTCAACCTTTGATAATGTTATTGGTTATGAAGAATCTAGACTAGAGAAGAAATAAAGATAACTCCCTTCCCCCACAAATTAAAACAAAACTTGAATTGTTTTTACCCTTTGTGATTGTTACAAATTAAATATTAATACTAATTAAGTATTAGTGGACCCCTTCCTATCCCTCACGATGAAAAAAATAAATCCACTTTCTTGTACAGATTAATTTAATTAGAATAGTAAATCCAGATAATAATTTGGGTTTTAATTTACCTAAAAGTAGCTGAAGAGCAAGCCCTAAGGATCTTCGAAAGGAAGATATGGCGTGTTTGGGTCTGTGTACGCTCAAGGAGCTTGGCGATTTAGGAATAGCCAAGAAATAGAAGATGTTATGCTGCATACAAATATAGTAAGATTTATTAGGCTGGTTAGGACATCTAGAAAGGATGCCAAGGCACAAGAATGGCCAAAAAAGTTTTCCAGGTGACCTTCCCTAAAAAGAGAAGAAGAAGACGCCCTCTTAAGAGCTGGATTTCTGACGTGGAAGAGGACTCGGTAACGATGGGCGTGACTAACTGGAAAGGAAAATCTTTGGATAGAAATTTCTCGGGACTAATTTTTAAGGTTCACCATTGACTGTAGAGCTGAAGAACAAGAAGAATTTTGGTTTTAATATAATTTATTCCGATACTTGAATTTCAGTTTGGAAATTCGAAATATGAGAATCTGGTTTATTTGTTCAGTCATAGACATAATCTCATTAGATTTTTAATAGAATGACATATGCGATTGAATTAAAAATCTAAATAATTGGTATATATCATAGCATATAATCGTAATTCGTAATTCAATTATATTTAGATATTTTATAATTATAATATAATTATAATTAAATGTTTTAATTTAATTACAATATGCGATGCCTTTGTAATCCTTGAATTGCAATTACAATGCAATAATAATCCATAATTAAATTACCGTTCGCCTAACTCAGCTGTACAGTTTATTTCACACAAGAGAGCTCTTGTCCAGCAGGACTGTATTTATGTAGACAAGTTTATGTCTCAATGCATCTGGAGCTGCTTCTCGTCTTAGCGAGATGATTAAGTTGCAGAATTAAACATGAATAATTTTCAGGGCTGATTCTTTATTAAATTCAAGCATAGCAAATTACCCCCTAAATTGTCGTACGGTTTAATTAAGACCAACCCGCTTATTTGGTTTTGAGCCGGTTTGATCGCCTTGGGGGCTTGATAACTTTCATCCGAGTCCTTGCAGAGTTAATAGTGATTTACAAAAATAAAACCATCTACTACTTGTATATTCAAAAAAGCCTATGTTATCTGAGAATTAATTTTTTTCCATTCAATTTTTTTTTTTCTGTTCTGTGATAATAAATTTCAAAATATAGTCTTATTAGGTCCAAAACATATAATTATCAAGTTATTTTCGGAAGATACAGGGTTAATGAATTTAAATCACTCAAGTAAAAGTTCAAAACATTATCGTTTATTTTTTTTTTTAATTGAAAATCATAACAGGACACAAAAATTCATCGATTTAATGTGAAGGGAATGATTATAAAAACATATAAATTAATTGTAATGCAACTAACATTTGGTAGCGCTTCAATAAAATTTCTACAGTTAGCAAAAAAAAAGTACGTGTACAACAACTAAGTAATACTTAGGTTGTATTATTGTATTAGAATTTTTTTTTTTTAATTTAAAAATTTTGTTATGGATGTTATTAAAATGAATGTGACAACTCATACATATCAAACAATTTTGAGTTTTAGAGGAAAATAGGAAAAAAAAGTTATGAAAATCACTCTACAATATAAAAAAAAATTAACAGGTTTGAAGAAACTAGGAACTCTAATAATGTAGTTCAAGGTCTGCACGGGATAGTGTGCACAGAATTTCTAGGCATAAATTCTCTCATTAAATCATTATAATTCCGATATTAAGCTAAGGGATAAAATTTGTTTAATGTGAATGAGTTGCCACATTTATTTGAATTACATCCGTAACATTTTTTTTTTTTCAAATAAAGCTACTTCCTTTTGAAGAAAGGCATGATTGAGTATTCCAATAATGGTTGTATTTATTTGTAAAACAAAAATTTCTTTTTGACTTTGATTGAATATAAAATTTTTTGGAAGAAAAAACAAAGTTTTAAAATTAGGGATAAAAAAGAATAATAAAGATGCTTCCTTAGTCAAAAACAGAATAGTGCATTTTTTCTCTAATAATTTTTTTTTCTCTAATTTCATAACCATTGAGTGTTTTCTAATTCTAATGTACCATCAATTAAATTTATTTCAATTCTATAGCTATATTTATTCTTTGAATCGTAGAAACACAAATGCTATCTTGTACTCTACGGCAGGGCAAACAGGATCACTTCCAAACGAACGCTTTCGAACTAAACGAATATGGCTTTTGAAACCTTGGTATGAATTCCGACTTTCTTGACAGAGATATTGAAACGTCAGCGACTTCTGTTTCTCACTAGACCCGGTTTTTTAATCAAATATTTCCACTGGTCAAAGCATCAGAAGAAACTCATTATCCCATCAGCTTCTGTTTCCATTCTACTAATTGGAAAGGGAATCTACTTCTTTTATCCGTAGAATTAATTCTTTATTTTAATAAAGAAGTGTGTTTGCTACATAACTCGTAGATGTTATATCAATGATTTCTTCGCGTGGAAGTGTACTTATGGGTTGGAAGTAAACCTCTTCCAAAAATGGCGCGGAGCTATATTGGGTTGAGCAAGCTGCTTTTGTAATAGTAGTTTTTTTAATCATTTTTTTTTTTTTTGAAAACAGGATATAAATCTTCAAAATTTTATTCCTGCGCTGTAATGAGTTGTTGTCCAGTAAAATAAGGGTTTGGCAAGAAAAAAAAATTTTTTCCGATCTTTTATTCTCAACGGATCTTATATGTTTTTTGGATGCTGAATCTGAATTTAGTGCTAGCGTAGGTGTTTCAAGGTATTTAGTATAAATTAAATGTATGGGGTCCAATATTAAATTTAACCAGCTTTGAGATGGACAAAAGAAATTTTGGATCGGACAAATATTCGCGAAGTTAGAGCCAAAAATGTTTTTAATAAACTTGCATTTTACTACAAAGGATTTTTAGCGTGGTGGGAAGTGTGTTTTAAGGGATTTGATTGAAAATTCATATATAACAGTCTAATATTAAATTGAACCAGCTTTAAGATGAAAAAATGTAATTTTGGATCGGGCTAAAAGTTTCGGAGTTAGAGTGAAAATTGTACGACAAACGTGTTTTCGCGGAGAAGTGACAATAACTTTGCAAAAAAAATGGTCTGATTTCGGAGTTGCTTTTTTTTTTTATTTCGTAGGTACTGGTTCCAGCTATTGTTAATAAATGTAGACTTTCTTCGAAAAAAAAAGGTTTAATTTCGCGTTATAGGTAAAACAATAACCTCTATTTTGCCATTTTGGGTATGAAGCCGATGGATGACGTGGTAGCAAACTTTAGATTCGGATTAAGCACTCCAAAAAAACATTATGATCCGTTGAGAATAAAAGTTCGGCAGTTTTTTTCTTTAAAACAAACTTTTGGAGCCTTATTTTACTGAACTGGTATCCTATTATCACCGGTACTATTCAACCTCGCCCTAGAAGTTGCCATTAGAAATACAAGAATAAACCCGGGTGGCACCATTTACAATAGGCTCACACAACATATGGCTTATGCTGATGATGTAGTCATCCCAGGGAGAACGAAAACAGCACTGGCCGGTGCTGTAGAAGAATTCAAGCGAGCAGCACAAGATTTGGGACTAAAAATAAATCATGAAAACACTAGATATATGAAAACCTCTTGGCAGACCGGAGAGAGAAGGGATGTCGTGGATGTGGGGGAAAACACGTTTAACAGCTGTAGCACATTTAAGTACCTGGGAGGAGTTTTGATGGAGAAAAATAATTTAGAAGTTGAAATTAATGGCAGAATGGTAGCAGGAACCAGATGTTTCTATGCTCTGCAAAAAGCTCTCCGATACAAAAGTCTCTCCAGGAAGGCAAAGCTTTTGTTATACAAAACAATAACTAGGCCAGTAGCAATGTATGGCAGTGAAACGTGGACTCTAACCAAGGAAAACAGAAGAGCTCTACTGGTTTGGGAGAGAAGAGTCCTTAGAAAGATCTTTGGAGCCGTTAAAGAACAGCACAGGTGGAGAATCAGAAGCAATGCCGAATTAACTGAGCCTGATATCCTCTGTGTTATTAGGAAGAGCAGGCTTAGATGGTTAGGGCATGTGGAAAGGATGGAGCACTGTGGGCTGCCTTTAAAATTTAGAAACGCTCTAGTGCTGTTGATATTCCTGGGATCGAAAATTCGCTGATGATTCTCTGATCAGAAAATCAATTGAAAATAATTTTGGTTATATAAAATTTGTCGCAAGTTCCTACCGTTTAGGAGCTATATTGGTTATAATGAAAAAAGTAATTTTGAATAGAGTTTTTCCACAAACTCGATTTCTCTCTGACTGGGAAAAACATTAAATTATAGATGGGCATATCTATGAACTATTGTTTTTTTTTGTGTCAGAGAGAAATATATTTAGTTGTTGTTTTATTTTATTTTGTTTATGGTTTTAGTGCATTAGATTTGCTTTATTGAAATAGCTTGCTTATTCATTCTCTAAAAGCATATTCTCACCTTCAACAATCATGATTTAGCTTGCTCGAAAGATAGCAGAGATGTATATCACATATTAGATAAACATTAGACCATGATAGAGATTTTCTATCTGTAGCTATATAATATCAGAGATGACGAATCTAAATAATTTTTTTTTTAGAGTTATTGTATAAATTAGCTTATAAAGATAGCTTAATGGGAATAAAAATCGACAATAAAAACCAAACTGTGCACTAAAAAAATATAAATAAAACTTTTTAATTCGCATTGTAAATCGCTAATTATTGTAAAAAATTTATTTTGGCCAAGATTATGAATCATACTTTAATCTTGAAAGGTTACCTTTATAACCTTATACTTAATAGCTATTTGGGTTTCCATTTGTCACACCTTAAAATAACAAAATCAATTTTTTAGGCTGTGTGAAAGTAAATTACTATTATGAAACAATATTTATTTACTTATTTATTTTTTTTTAATATCAAATAAATACAAGTTTTAGTGTGTAGAAATCAGTTTCTTCTAAAAAAAATTGTCAAATTTGATTATTTTAGATTTTCATTTATATATTTTTTTAATAGTGTGTGGCAGAAAGGACCATCGTGGACCTAGCATTGGCGCTGGAAATCATTGAGGAACATAGCTTTGGACATTTTTCCGAATAGAAGAGAACTGAAAGGTGAAATTTATCAACAAGAACAGCGAAGGTGGTGGACCTAGGAGAATCTGGGAGAATGGTGCTAAGGAGGCATTTAATTTAGGTAGGAATATCATTGACTGTAAGAAGGGAAGGGCGTTGATGAGAGACTGAGAAAACTGGATAAAGCTCACACTGCTCGAGTGGTAAAAGGGAAGAGGTGATTAAATAATAAGGTAAGTATATTTTTTTAATATTTTATAGATTAATGAATTTCAAAATTAGGAACCAGGTATGAAAGAATTCTTAAAGACAGCAGTTCTGCTGTCTAAAAATTGTATACAAATCGGTAGTCTGGGCCCTTATATTTAAGAGGTGGTTAGAGGAATCATGAATATTGATGGTTCTTTTGGTTCTTAGAATTTGGAATATAAAGTATTGCCGTCGGTAATCAGAACGTCTTTACAAACAAGCCGAGTTTGGTATACCAGTAGAAAACATGAGAACGTCAGGAGATCCCGAAAATGAATATTAGGAAGCAAATCATTTAAAATAGGTTAAAATTTCTTGAAATTAGATAAATGAAAAATTATTTAACAAAGACCAGTTAACTACAAAATAATGAATGATACGGAAGTGTATAGACTTAAATTCTAGAAGTGCAATTATACGTGAGGAGAATTAACCTAATAATGTTGCCATGGTGATTATCTCCAGGGATGCTGATTGGGAGTAAATTTTCCCCGGAGGAGGAAGTTTTAGAAGCATTTGCACAAATGGGGAACTGTTTTTTTGGGGGAATTTCAGTAAAAATTCGAACAATTATTGAAGTTTTTGCGGAGTTTACACGTTATCAGCAAGATGTGATAACCTAAGAGAAACTGTGAAATGGATCTGCCACTGTTGCATTCACTTTATAATCGCTGTCGTTTTTTTTTTATTTTTATTTAAAATACATTTCGATTCAGAAATATTATTCATAACAATATTTTGTAAATTTCATTATGTTTGCATGCCATAGCAAATCTATTACCTCACTCCAGCTGGTTACTAGTTTTTAATTACTGATATATTTTTTGTGCGCTCTTGCGACAATAGCTTATTTTTGTTGTAATTACTAATTTGATAATAAAATATGTTTGTAATTCTTTATCCCACACTTATCATTACAAAAATGTCATTTCGCCCTGTAGCTTAGATTTTGACAATGATAAATATTTAAATAAGTATTAATTTTTATTTTATTACAATACAGAATTAAATAAATTTCATTAAATGAACGACTTATGCCTTAGTTTCTAATAAAGTTTTTAATGAAACTTTATGTCTCATGATTAAATTTAAATAGTAAGCTTACTCATTTGTCGTTTGGGGTAAATCTGGGGGAAGTATTGAAATGGCTGAGGCGAAACGGGGGAAAAATGTTATGTTGAAATCGGCAGCACTGATTATCTTACTAAGAGTAACATGGATACCTCTGAAAGTTATCCTCAGGTATTAAAGCACCTCAACGATGTCATAAAAGAAAAAGAAAGGTCCAATCTCGTTTGACTATTCTCTATTTGATTTAATCTATAAAAAGCATACTAATCTTTCTAGTCTGCATGGGGTATCTAGGATTAGTCGTGTGCAAACTACGGGATACGAAACAATCAAGTTTACAGATACCAGAACATCATTTTATTAATGCGATAACAGGTTACTTTTAAAAAAAAGAAAAGTCTCAGAAATCCAGGACCAGTTGAAACACTTTCTGGAAGACAGGGCAAACACTTGCGGGGAACCTCTAATCCAATACGTCAATCAAGCAGAACTTATGAATATTCAGATCAGAATCCTGTTAGTCGGCCGGGGGGATAGGATTATAGTTTTATCGTCAGGCCATGACCGAGTCCCGCCGACAGCGGGTAAGTGAAATAGAGGACCAGCCCACCGCTAATAACACACTTAGGCCCTATTAGCTGACAAGAACGGGGGGATTATCGGTGTCGAAATTCGTTTCCGAAAATTCATAAATCATGTGTTATTTATTAATAGTAAATTAGATTAACCTTAGTAAAATATTAGACAAATCACATGATGCACGAGCCTTATTGAGCATACAATTCCAATTCGGGGTATCAAAATTAGCAGTGAAAGAACGTAAACACGAACATAAATACAAATCACGAACAACTACACTTGAAGTTGGGCGGTGATAATTTAAATGCGGACAGAGAAAATGTACAGGATATGTAGTTGTAAGTAATTAAACTGTTTTTTTTTTTGTTTTTTCAGTGCTTTTTATACAGGATATCTGTGTTATTAGGAATTTTAATGCAGTGTTCAACTATTCAAAACCCGTATAAAACTATTTAATGTCTAAGAATTAAAATTGGTTAAAAACGACAATCTATCTATAGGTTACACAGCAACATTTGCTCTTGGAAATTTCTGAAACGCTCTCTATATTTTACGTTCACAAGTATAAATCTCTAGTTAATAAACGAAATATGTAGGATAGGTATGACTAGTGTAAATCTTTTCTGTACTTTTATAAATCCACTCTTGCATTAGTTGCTGATAAGTTAATTTAAAAAGTATTGATTAAATTCTATTTTAATTTTTTTTTATTTTGATAAAAATTACAATCTGCCACAAGTCAGGAGATAAATAATTGTATTATAAAGTACACTTATCACTCATTTACAAGAAAACGTATGAAAAAATAACTAGACTATATCTATAAAATAAAAAAAATATATAGTAATTATAAAGAAAAGAAAAAGTTTAACTTAATAATATATATTTTATAATCGAATTTAATTGTTTTTAGAATCATGCTTTATATTATTAAAAATAATGATTAAAATTGTTTTTATTTTGTTGTCTGTGTGCATTGAAGGAATTATTTTGATTTTTTTTTACTTTTTCTTAAGGCCTATGTATGAAGGTGATCTTAAAAACTATATACTATATCAAGTCATGTTAATACGATCATATGAAATTTCATTTCTTTCCATCAATTTTAAAATAATAATACAGAAAGGGTATAAAAATAATATTTTTTTTTTTGGATGGTGTAGAGAAAATAATTACAATTAGATAATCATACATAAAAGGACGATTTTCTATAATACTGGTGAAAATAATTTTTAAAAACTCAATTTCTCCATGACTGGAAAAACCATCAAATCATGGATATGTTTATCCATAATCTACTGTTTTTCCGAATTTACATTTTAGAATTAAAAGGATCTATATTACTTCAATTAATAATTTCTTTATTCGAAAAGGTTGAAAGCATGGGTTTTTCACTCAACCCAACGTGACGTTTTTCATTCAAACCAATATAGCTCCTAAACGGTAGGTCCTAGTGACAAATTAAATATAACAAAAAATATTTTCAATTAAATTTCCAATTAAAAAACAATGGGCGAATTTTTGATCCGAGCAATACCTAAAGAGCTAGAGCGTGTCAAAATTGTACATTTTTGAACAGTAAGAAAAAGGTTACACCAAAAATGTATGGATCCCCAACGCAAAGAAATATCCATGTCAAAATTAATTTTTAAAAAAAGGACAACTTTTCTTCTTTGTTACATAGATTACACAACTTTAAAATATCTATACAATTATATAAAAGGACAAGACATTTTCCGTGCACGAAAACTGCAGAACCAATCTGCATCAAAATTTAAACACATCAACTTTATAAATCCAGGAAGGTTTAGCAATGATAAAATCTACTGATTTTCTATTTATTTGTTTTTGAAAATAATTGGTTAACAGTGAAGTTTTAAAATTGAACGATAGGTACCGTGCACCGTTCTAAATGAGGTTAAAAACCTCTCAATTAAGACCTTGAAATTGGTAATAAAATTTACTTATATTCAATTAAACTATTAAAAAAAAAACATTTAAATATGGTGGTCATATGTAGAGTTATATGAAAATCGACTAATATTTGGTTTAGGCTATTCCGCAATAGAATTTACAATAGCAGAACTACTGAACCCATTTGTACCATATTTTAACTACACCATCTTCGTAGTTTAAAGAAGGTTTACAATAATGATAATTTAAATCCACAGTGTTATGAGGCGGAAACAGGTTTTTCCACATTGCCATGTAATTGAAAATCCTACCAGATAAAATGAATTAAATTATTTCTGCCGAAGAAACATTATTGTCTAATTAAAATATCTAATCATTGCTTTTTGATATTGTGTGTAAAAATATCAAGGGACTTAAGTTTCAAAAACCGATAATGCAGTCCATTATCATTAAGAGTTTCTTAAAAGCTCTGTCCATTTGGATTCCTTCATTGAAAACAAAAATTGGATGTCTGAATATGCTTTTCTGTAATCTTCCAAACACCTAATAAGTGCAATTTTAAGCAGGTTCTAAATTACTGCGATGCGTGAAAAAACCATTGCAGAAATAATCCTCAATTACATTATTTAATACAAGATTTTTATCGATAAACATTCACTTTAATTATTAGTTAAAACTATGTAAGTTATTTATTTATGAGAGCGGGCGAAGCCCTTATGGGGGATGCTAGTAATTTTATAAAACACTTGGAATGATGCTAATAGTAAAATCATATTTGTGACATTAGAACCTGTTTTAGATATGCCAGATCTGTATATTATTTTTTTCCTTTATTGATAACTAATGTTATAGTACTTGATCAATAAGGAAATACTTGTATCGTGAATGTATCTCTACTATCACTGAGAATTAAATATTGTGACACAACTAATTTTAACAATTTAAAATTAATGCGCTCAAATTTTCATTTTCAACCATATAATTTTACAAAGGAACTTTCTCTTCTTATGACGAATTCAAATTCATAGGTGAGCTCCTTCTAGCTATATTTTAAATTAAAGAGCTGTACCGGCAAACGTGTTTGGCCTAGTCTTATCTGATAAGAAGCTAAAAAAAAATTTCTCCTCTTGCGCGATGTGTGTAACCTCATTTTCCCTGTCCTTAGATTCTCGTTCTTCTCCTTTTTTTTTTTTTTTCAAAAAGTAAAACTGCATATGTATGCACATTTAGATACCTCATTTAGAAAAATCATTAGTGAGTTGAATGCATTGTTGTCAATAACTTGGGCTTGAAGTATGGATTCTTCATGAAGCCAGTTCGTGTTAATTCTTTATGTTACTCTTATGTAGTATACTAGTTGTGATTGTTCTGATGTTTTGAACAAAAGACATAACACTTGAAAAGTATTCCCTAGAAGCAACCATAAACACTCTTGATGTAGATAGCGTTCTGTAAATGTCGTCACTGTAGGCATTGTTAATCTCAACCATTACAGGGCTTTGGTAGAAGAAAAGCTTTGAAAAACTACTCGGGAAATCGCGAGAGAAGTTAGTGTTGACCAATCCACAATATAAACTAGACAGAATTACCGAAACAGTGATCCTAAAAAATAATAGGTTAAATAAGCTCTTTATTCTTAACTGTAGACGTTGATGAATTTATGGAGGTGAAGATAATCAGGGATGCAGTTAAGTAGAAATACTTTGTGTGCCAACATATTAAACATATTCTCAGTTTAGGTCCTAACTTAGTAACTCCTCATTCTAAAGTTAGCAACCTCCCTCAATTACTCAGTGATCATTTTTTTTTTTTTATATGCATTTATTGAAATTTACAATTGTACAGAATATATACATCAAGAAATGTATTGACAACGATTATAACATGTTAAAACTTGAAAAGAACTACTCATCAGTAGCACTTTATTAAAACTTCTACACTAGAAGGTCTCTAGGCCATCTTCGTTTCAGACGCCTCGGAGGATTATCAGGAATGGAGTGGGAAGCAAGTTGAGAAACTAACGGATTTGAGTGATTATGGAGCTTACTATGAAAGGATAGATATCTGGTGTGGGCTAAATCAGCAACATATGGAACATTAAGGTCTTTATGGATAACTTTATTGGTGACAAAGTAAGGAACATTGAGGATTTTACGAAGGATTTTGGATTGTAAGGATTGTATACGAGATGAATTGGATGGTTTAGTAGAGCCCCAAAGCTCAACTCCGTACGTCCAAATAGGTCTAATAACAGTCATGTAAATAAGTCTTTTGTAATGAATTGGGAGGTTTGATCGTTTGTCTAGTAAATTTTGAAGTATTCTGTAACGCCGAGCAGTTTCTTGTCTCTTTCGTCATGTATGTGGATTCCTAGTAAGACGTTTGTCCAAGTGGAGTCCTAGGTAGCGGATCTGTTCGCCAGGGATTATATCATTGAAGGATACTGTTGGACAGGAAGTACAAATGTATATATATATATATATAAAATGATAATTCAATTTAATTATTAATTCGAGTAATTTGATCATTTTAACTGTAGAATATTAATTGAGACAAACCGTAGATTATAGATAGACATATCTATGACAAATTGTTTTTGTTGTTTTGTTTCTTTTTACGGATAATTTAAATTTAAATCTGCATTACGGAACATAGCTTTCGTTCTTTTTTCTATGTTGCATTTTAGAATCTCTAATCGCTTTTATATAATACAAACATTTTTTTTTTTTTTATTTGAGCCTGATAATCTATTATTATTTTGCAGAAAAAAAGATTATCAATATGATGGGAGATTTTGAAGACATTGGCGATGATTTGGTAGATACGGACAGCTTCATCAACCACCGAGGTGCAGGCGAGGAGCCATTTTACGTTCCCGATGAAAACGATTCAGATTCTTCGGGAGACGACAATGATGTGGTAGTGCTTGTATTATGGTTCTTTTGCTTTATAGTTATTTTCATAATAATCTGGATGCATCTTCTGTATTTCCCAAACGAGACAGTCTTCCATAAAGAACCTATATGAATCCTTTACGTCGACTATATTAATAAATATAGCTGCATTTCTTTATTTCTTTTTTTTTTATGAAAGTTTTTGTTTGAGTTAAATATACTGCTCATTATAAAATTATAAATTCACATTATTGTTATAACATTTTATGGAACTGAGAGACTTTCTTATAGGCTTTAGACTGGAGTCAAGCAGATCTAAGCGCTATCATGGATGAACTGGAACTAATAGACGCCTACAGTGACGATGAACAAAAAGACTATGATTTGCTAGAATGGAACATCTCTGCGGATGGACTGGAGAACTCTGATGAATCCGAAGACGAAGAGAGAGCCGGAGGAGACCAGGCCATTGGGCAAGGGGACGGTTACAGTTCTGACTGGAATGATTGGTGAGTTTGCTACAATCATGATTATAAACTAGAATTTAAGTTAAAAAAAAAATAATAAAAAATATAAATATATATATTTATATATATATGCATGTATATTAAACGTTCCTTACCCGATGAGTCACTAACTGGAGGATGCTTTATCTTAGGCTCGGGTCTCATGCTTATAATAAAAGGTTCTGAAGTCTCAATTAGCTTTTGAAAACATCTTCAATGTTTTTTTATACAGAAAGTATACCTTACCGCACACCATATTTTATAAAGTCAATACCAAACCAAAGTCGGACAACCTCTCAAATGATCTCTCAAACTTAAAAATAATAATAGCAATAGAAAAAAAAATTAAATAGATACCAATTAGAAAAAATATCAATATCTTTATAACTAAATATTTAAACACATCTTATATATCGACCGGTAAATGATAAATATGAATTAACAATGACACCTACGTCAACAAAATCAAGAGGAATACCTCAATCAACAAAAACCAATATTTCGTTAATAATTTCTTCTTCCTCTTTCCTTGTCAGGGCTATCTGCCAACCTATTTACTTTCCATGTCGATTTTTTATCTTGTTTCCTAACATTTTTCTTGGTATTTGGAAAAGATCTGCAGCCTTCCGAATAGAAAACCTTCTAACTTCGGCTATCGCCAAAGAAACTTGGTTTTCGTCGTAGATGATGTAACTCCAAGCTAAGTTTTCTTTTGTATCTTCTGGACATTGTGATGCTAGCCATTTACTTAGCAAAAGATGCATGGCTTTAAAATAAAGTTTACTTTTATGGGCAATGTCACCACAAACCATTATGCATTCCTTAGAGGTTGTGTTGCCCATGATGATTGGAAAAGATCTGGTTGTTTATTTTAAAAATTATTATTTATTGCTATTTATTATCAGGAATGAGCATTAACCTCAATACCCTTTTAAAGCTTACCTTTATCAGCTTTTCCAGATCCAACTAGCAGTTCCACAACAACTAAAACACTATTTCACCACTGCTTTTTACAAACAGATTACGATCGACTAAAAGGATTACATGAACGAAACTAACCTGATAAAAACGTTAGGGATTACCCTTCCATTCAATACAACTATCGGCGTTATGTGGGGAAGTTGCAAAGCCTCTTAAATGGTAAAAACTAACATTTGAAACTTGGGAAAAGTCACTCCGGATTGCATTCATCCCAGTTGACGGTATCTCTCTTTTATTGAGAAAACTCATCAAAATAAATTTCAATGTTCCATATTTGAAGGTCCCAATACCGTTTTTATTAGCAGTAAACATAGTGGAAGCACTAATATAAGTTGAACAATCTAATTTCTTAATTAAGTAATTGTAATTTATAAAGTATTTGCCATTTTCATTCAACAGAACTATCTACTTTTGAATCTAGTGTAGAATATCTGCATTGTTCATTACGTCCTTTAGGCACTTTGTACTAGATTCGTGGCTTTCGCCGCTATGCTCTACAGAAAACTAAGACCACGCACCCAACGTGGTTACAGAAATAAGACATGATTGTTTTTAAGCTGAGTTAAAAGGTTGCACGCTTCCGCGTTAACCTTGGGTGACAGACCAACCACGTAGAGTAGCCAATCGCGTAGTACGGGATGTTATACATCATTATGGCTAGTCGTTTCTTTCTCGTATCTGTATTTCGTATTCTCGTATCCAAACCCTACAATCTAAAATCTTTCGATAAATTCTTAAAGCTCATTACTTCATCACAAATAAACTTATCCATAGGGAGGTGGGGTTGCTCAGTTGACTACTAAGTTCCAGGCCCGAGTTCGAGTACGGCTGAAGGCAGAAAATTTATTTTCAGTTATTTCAGTCGTAGCTCGATTTTTAGGTTGGGAAATCTTCCGGGGGCACACTCTGGTTTCAACAAAGTGGTTACCCTTAATTGGGGAAAAAACCTGAGCGAGGCCAAATCTCCTCCTTTCACAACCGTTGGCCTAGTAAAAGTACATGCTTACCTAGTACTGAACCTAAGACCCTTCATGGGTTGTTAGTGGTACAGGTTTTTTTTTTTTTTTTTTTTTTTTTTTTTTTTTTTTAAAACTTAACCATAAAGAAATTAATGTTCCTTATGTTGCTGATTTACCTAAACCAGATCTACTCTTTCATAGTAAACTCAATAACCACCCAAATCCCCTAATTTCTCGACTTACTTCCCATTATATTACAGATAACCCTCTGAAGTGCCTAATACTTGTATTTAACAATACAACTAAGTAATATTTCTTCAATAACATTATCATTGTTTCAGCCACTCAATATTGTTCTTTTAAAATTTTACTATTGTAAATTTGGTGATTGCTAAACGTTCCTAGAACTATCAATAAGACTTTGTTAAAATTTGGTACAGATGAGTTCAGTATTTTTACCACTGTAAACTCTGTTGCGGAATATTGCTATCCACTTAATGGTCGATTATTAATCTTTACTGGAATCAACATGTCACACCAAACATTTATAAGTTGTTAGTAACAATCATGATTAAAAAAAAAAAATCATTAATCATAGCTTACAATACGTAGAAGATTATAAATACCTTGGGCAGTTGGTTTCTTTTACAAATAAATCGTGGAAGGAAGTAGGTAGAAGAACATCCATAGGTCGGGGTAAGTACTGGTCATTGAAAACAATAATGAAAAACGATTTCCCGAAAGAGATAAAAAAGAAAGTGTCCGATACCGATATACTTCCAGCCTTCTCCTTTGGTAGTCAGACTTGGTCCCTAACGAAAGCCCAAATAAGGAAACTGATAAGCTGGCAAAGAGGAATAGAAAGAAATATGATAAAGATAAGTAGGAAGGAGAAGTTTAGGAGTTGTTTCATCAGAAAGAAGACTGGCCTGAAAGACATAATTCACCATATCGAGAAACAAAAATGGGAATGGGCTGGGCACATCTTAAGGGGAACTGATAAAAGGTGGTCAATGGAAGTGACTGTTTGGACACCCTATTACTACAAAAGGCGAAGAGGAAGACAGTTGAGAAGATGGAGTGACTTCTTTAAGAAGGCCGGACCACCATGGTGGAGAATGGCAAGGGATAGAGATATGGATAGAGAGAAGTGGATCCAAATCGCGAACCCAGCTTCCCAGTAGGGTGGTCGTCTGGGAAAGTCTAAACCTATATTGTCTGAGGGAAGGGTCATGTTCAAACTCACAGAAGAATTTTGTTTGTAAATATGATAATAATTGTGGACTTATTTGTAGATATGTTAAATTTTTATCTTTTTTTTTTATTGTATTTATTTGAATTATGGGTTATTTGTTGAGTTATGGACATAATGAAAGGCTATTATTATTATTATTATTATTATTATTATTATTATTAGTATTATTAGTAACAATTACATAGAAGTTAAGTAAATTTTATTACCAATGTAAAACTATATATAACACCGTACCTTTGGAACCTCTTATGTAGAATGGCGATTGTACAGGGTGAGTACCTCTAAGAGTAAAAAAAAAAAATTGGGTGAAATTAGATCAAAAATGTAGAAAAATGCCACAGACCTCACCTTTCTGTTCCAATCCGTTGCAGATATACCATAAATCAAGTAACCACGTTTTTCACCATAAAAGCTGTATATGAAATGTCTTCATTTTGTTTGAATATTTTACAAATTTTTACCACATTTTCGGATTTAGCATTAAATTTCATATAAGAGCAGAGTACATGTAACCTTGAATTTTTAAAACTTGGGATATTAAGAAAAGTTTGATCTTCACCTTATTTAGGGACGTTACAAACTATCCACAAAACTGCAAATCTCACAAAAACTTGCAAATTTAATCAGCTTTTAATTACTTCTAACATCATTGTGCTCCTCCACATTATTCGAAAGCAATACAAAAATAAACCAACGCTATACATGCATATGTAGATATGCCTTCCCCTGTAAAAACAGACTCATCTGTCCATAAAAGTCATCTCAAAAATGGTACTCTTTAACATCACCTGCATTCATAAGCTAACGGTGAAATTGAGGTCTATGGTCATTATCATTGGGTTTTAAACCTTACATTGAAAATCTAATAAAATAAATCCTAAAAAATAATAATAAATAAATAGATGTAATAACATAAAATCGTTTGATCTAGTGTCTCGCTCTATTGACAGTTTTCTTTATTTTCTATTAAACAATAATTTTTTTTCATTGTTTTTTATTCCAATAAAGAGTTATGTTTAAAGTACATATTTTCATGAAGCGATTATTATAATATCTTATTTACACAAGTAACTGATTAGTATTCCGCGGCACTTTGCACCCATTTTTTTTTTTTTTAGACTAAGAGGTACTCACCCTGTATAATCTTATAGGTATTGAAAAAACTAAACGTTTTAAATGCGATTAAATTTCTAGTAGTTTAAACTTCGACCTTATCTTATACACTATGTATAATAGGAGACATAGAGTACTTTCGAATGCTAATATTTACATTTCGAAGTCCACGCGTGAAATTAACGAATCTATAAAAAGGGTGATGTTATATTCACCCATCTAAATTTATTCACAATCAATAACAATTAGAAATTACAAAATAAAATCAAATAACTGCAGGTATGAATATCCTTATGGACCGGATTTCATACAGGATTTCAACTGCCTCCAAAACAGCAGATACGACGTGAGAGACGACCTCCTGGACATGCTGGAGATCGCTGAGAGGACCTGCAGGAGCTGCTCAGACACTAACATTCGAAGCCAGTCCATTCATCAGGAAGTTCAAGAAGCAATCAGCGATATACTAATTCCTGGGATGTCAAGGGAGGTAAATTTCTTATTGAATTCTAATTACTTAGTTAATAATTTAAATTCCTAATCGCTACATGTACCGGAATGGGGATTACTGTGAATACGCCGGTCTACTTTAGACAAACGCTCTTTTAAAACGAAAATCTTCCTGGTGGGCTTAATTTGTAAGCTTGCATCCTCCGGTTGGTTCTGAGCACTCAAAGATTAAATTGTGCTGCAATCGCGGTAAGAGCACATGCTATCCGTTCTTGGCCGTTGTAAGAATTTTCACGGTATCAGCGTCAGGAGGCGTTATTATAAACCTGTCCAAACCTCATCTGTTCTGTCGTATGTAGCAGCAGGATTGTTTCATGTGAGTAATACATTGATCACCAATCTATTTAGCAAGATTTTCTTTTTTGTTTCATGTCTCTAAATCATTTCTTTAATATTGTTTCTTTTATGAGACAGAAAAAAAAAAAAAAAAAAAAAAGGCTTGAAGGGGATATTTTTATTTATCTTGTTGAATACGGTGTTACGTTAAACATTGTGTTATCGTCTGTTTTGTTATAGGGTAAATGCGAAAAATTCTGTACCGTTTGGTAAAAACTAGATAAGTTGATTTTTGTCTAAAATAAGATAAATACTTTGGGCAATCCATATTGGAGTCCTACACATCTTGTAAAAGTAGGCAAGTTGTAATGTCAATGGTACAAAAAAATATTATTGCCATTACAACTTGCCTACTTATACATGATGAGTAGGACTCCAATATGGATTGCTCTAAATATTTATCTTATTGTGAAAAAAAATGAAGTTATCTAGTTTTTCCCAAATAGTGCAGAATTAGTTGCATTCATATTTTAGATCTATGCCTTTTTCTTCCTCCTTGTGTCACAACTATCGTGTAGTGGTCTCACTCCAACGCTGCCAGAGCTCACGGTCCCTTCAGAGATGATTCAGTTGATGGAGAGTTCCACCTTCTATCCTTTGGATATATTCCTCATATAAAATACTAGGCCTTCCGCGTTGTCTCTTGCCAGTGGGTCGAACTTCCATCACTTTTCTAGGCTCTTGGTCCTCATCCATCCTCCATACGTGGTCGAACCACTTGAGCTATCGTTTCTCTAGGGTGATTTTAGTGCGGGGATTTTCTATTTTTCTCTAATCCTCTTATTTCTTATGCGATCTCTTTTTTTTTTTTTTTTTTCCTACGACCCTAAGTAGGTATTTGATTTCGTCCTCACTTACTCTGCTAATCTGCTAGATTTATGCCTGTATGATATAATTAATTCGACTATGAACAAAAAGAATTATATTTTACCAGGCTCTAGTAAAATTAACAAATCAAGAACAAGATAGAAATTACAAAAATAATTAAAATTTAGTTGAAATTGTAAATTACCTAAGCACTTTTGTTCCATTGCTGCTGCTAATTTTTTCATTCCGTAAGGCATTTTTGGTAAATACAGCCGCTTCATAGATTTTGGTTTGTGCAACTTAAATTCTAAAAACAATATTATATCTTCAAGCAAAGTAATTTTATAAATTTTCTTACAGAAAAAATAACGTCAGATCCCTATTCAGCACCATCAAAAACATTTTAAAACGTTTGTTCAATAGGAACAAAATATATTATTTTTTTCATTCCCTTCAAGGGAGATCAAAGTTTTAAATCGATTATTGGTACCTTTTCATTAAATCGCCATTACTTTGTTACACTCTTCGCAAATTGAATTGAATTGAGGGATATGGCCGGAAAGAGGAGAACCTCAGCTTTCTTTTAGTCCATATAAATGCAAAATTCCATGGATGAAAACCTACTTAAAACGTTCGAAAATCTGAAATGCATTTGGATTTTTAACACGAGTCTTAAACCGGATAGAAAGATGAAGCCGAAGGCATTTCAAGAGTATTTCCACTCCATATTTAGGGCAAAAGTTTGAAATTGATCTGTTCAACCGTCCAACCGTTATTCAATTTGTCAATTTACTTACCTTTTGGTCAGGTAAAGATTGAAGGTTACGATTTTTTTATTTTTCTATTTGGATAACATTTCGATTTAGCGATCTATTAAATGCTAAATTCAAATCGCACGCCATTTATTGTGTGAAAAAATCTATAAAGGTAGTTTACTTGAAGATCTGATCATTTTTTTAGAAAATATATGAAGCTGTATTTTTTCATAAGTATTCTTTCAAAATAAAAATTTTGGAGCAAGCATCATATCAATACCATATTTTAAACTCGAGATATTGAATAAATTAGTTCGATGCTATTTCATTTTTTTTCTTGGCTTCTAGGGCCCATTAATCAGACGGCAAAATAAGTGTCAACATAATTTGACCAGGAACCTCAAAAAAAAAAAAAAAAAAAAAATTGCCAACAAGATCTGTGAGAGACTGGTGTGTGAGTCCAAGGGGTGGTTAGTGACTATTTCAGATTCTCCATTTTTTGATATTTCACTAATTATATACGTAACAATTTCCTTTGATTTATACAGTCCAGTTAACAAAGAATAATATAAGAAAATCGCGCAGTTCTGAATTTAAGAGTTAGCATTAGTGAATTCCAATCTAAACAACAGGGCAATACAAAATTAATTAATAATAAGCTGAAATTTTCGGAATTAGTTCTTTTTTAAATGTAGAACATTTTTGAAAAAGTAACTAGATTTCATATACACATGTATTTTAAATGTGATGCAACTCAAAAACCTCTAATTTTGATTTATCTCATGTTTAAGTTAAATAATTATCTATAAAATGTCAAAAAATTGAATACATTTTAAATCCAACTAGATACATCTCACTTGCGTTTATTATTAAAAGACAATTCATGTAAACTTTCGATATAATATATACAATATTGTGAGAATTTTTCATTTTTTTAGTGCAGGTTTTTGAGTTGTCACTTTTGAAGTGCATGTGTGATAAGATTCTATCCAAAATGGCTGATTAGAAATATATACCATGTACTTTATAGAGCTTCATTTATTTACAAGTCTAGAGGTAAAAATGTTTGTGTCAATTGGTATGTATTTTGTGAAAACAGCAAAATAAAGTTTTCTATTACATACTTACATTACTTATATATCCAGAGAAATATATTTCGGCCATCTAAACGTTTCATCCCCTCAAACGAATATGAGGTCTAAAGTTTAGTCGGAAAATGATTCAATGTCAAGATAAGCTCAAATCTGACAATTATTCTGGCCCCCTCAAATTAAAGGGTATTCATTCATTAATTCATCAATGGGTTCTACAGTCCTCTGAATGGCATGGCAGAACCATGGTCTCTGCTATGGTTTTTCTCCGATCCTCTCTGCCTGCTGCAAGGTGTCTCTAGTGTTTAATTCCCATGTACTTCATCTCCAATCACATTCCACGTCGTCCAGCCCTATGAGACAGGATTTTCCTCTTTCTCCTTAACCTCCTGCCATAAAGCAACCTTCTTAGTATTCCGTTGGGCTGAATGAGCAATATATGTAACATTAAGATCTTTATGGATATGTTCTGTTGTGACGAAATAAGGAGCATAGAGGGTATTACGAAGGATTTTGGATTAGGATACGATAATTGGATAAGGATTAGATACGAGAAGAATTGGAAGGTTTAGTAGAGCCCCAAAGCTCATCTCCTTATAACCGGTCTAATTACTGTCAAGTAAACGAGTCTTTTATAATTTTTTGGAAGTTTTGAACGTTTGTCTAGTAAACGCTGAAGTGATCTATAACGAGGAGCAGTTACTTATTGTGTTAGTCTTGTACTTGGATTCTGCTAAGACTTAAAATTTTTTACTAATCAATGGTTTTTTCATCGGATTAATTTTGTTATAAATGATATGATTTATTCTTTGTTGGTAAATGCGTGCTGTTGCCTGGTCACCCTATTTGGTCATAATATTTGATAGAAGCTTACATTAAATTTGAAAATTTATCAATTTAACTTGTACATAAAAAATAAAGTAATCTTGAAGTTTTGATATTGCTATTAATACATTTCAAATGAATTTATCAAGCAGCTATGTATAATATCATTTCACCTTCTACCACTAGGATGTGTTTATATTTCATTGTATTTCAATAAAATGCTAAAGCATTTAGAAGATTTATTATGTTTTTCAAAATGTTCTAATTGATGCGTAAAATACCAAATCTAGTTTTTTTTTTGTTTTTTTTAAGATGTCGTCTTATTTTTTGCCTGACCGTTTTCAATGTTATTTAGCTACTTAAAAAAAAATATAAAATCTAGAATTCAGATTTGGCTGGTTTTTGAATTCTATGCCTCAATAAAGCAATAACTAAATCCTAAAATCAATGAATTTTACCTTAGCTGTTTATATCTATAGAAATAAATATAATGAGAAAAGTATGTAGATATACATTCATACCATATGTACAGGAAGCATGATCATAGAAAATGTATACATTTCAGGTTCTGGTATTGATTTTTATTATTTTCATAATTGTCCTATATTATTCAATACTTTTATGAAAAACGTTTTTGGTATTTAGATATTAGACAATTCTTGATAAATTAACTCTCTAGTACTAAAAGTTTCATAAAATAAATATGAGTTGTTCAAAAAAACTTTCATTGCTAATGTACCTTCAAATTTTAACTATTAATATTATTAAAATCCGGTCTCTGTTATTTATATAAAAAAAAAAATAGAAATATTTTATTATCTTTTACTAATATACGAACACTTAACTATGTTTTAACTGTTTATAAAACTGCTTAGAAACCAGCAGTACAACTTAAATGACTAATGAATTAACTACTAACTATTCCTCAATTCTCATTAGATCCTGGATATAGTAAGATATGTATATTTTTCTGTATACTTTTGGTTGAATGGTATTTGGTTGAATTTGAATAGAATTTCTTTAAACTAGTGTCCAAGATGAAAACTGTATTTCGTAAACAAACATTATGAGAAAGTTTTGTTATTTACTTTTTTTTATTTTACTTTTTATTTTTATTTTTTTTAAGTAACAAAAGACTAACATCGATCTAAATTTAGATTTGTCACCAAACCAACAGGGTCTAAGGCGACTTCATAAAATAGTTCTCCGGGAGCCATCCGTCAATCTGAGGAATTACCTGGAAAATGCAGATCCTTTTGTCCTTGCCTATGTCGTTTGGGGATTGAACTTTTACCTCAGCCGCAGCGCGAAAGGTATTATTTTTTTATTTGCCTTTTTATTTTATAAAAATAAATTAAAAACCGTTGGTAAATTTATCTATTTTCGAATCAATAGGATCGTGAGCTACTTACAAAATAAAAATATAAAATAAGAATCCATAGTGGCGAAATTCATTAATAAATAAAACTAACTATAAATATTTAAAATACTGTTGTACCTTGAAGCAATTGATATTGCGTTAGTTTTTGTTGCCTTCCAGCAGGTGTTTTCCGAGTTAAAATATTCATGTTTCGTTACGAATTCGTCAGTGTACTTTCATCTCTCCCGGAGGAGAGCTTCTTTGTATTTTTTTTTTTTAATTTCGGTGCCCTAAAACATTGTTTTCTACCATGTTTTTGAAAGTAAGGGATACAGTTTTTCATATCTGCCAAGACCTGACAGCCACTTTTCTTCCCTACTCAGAACTCGCATTCGTCCTTAAGAAAGAATACTATTTTTTTTTTTTTTTTAGATTTATCGATTTTATTAGTCTTCGTCCATAAGTTTTGAAATATTCCAGGATTTAACGGTTTTTAAGTTATCCGAAGGATATTTCGCCATTTTTGTACTCTTAGATTTTGTACTTAAGGATGCTATTTTGAAATTAAGTGATCCATTGTTTTCTTTGGGGTACAATTAGATACTCCTTGAAAAGTCCAATCCATTCGGGATAAAGAAAGAATGTGTAATGATTCGCACGCACTTTTACCGATTGGCGTGTCATCTTGTACCGTCAAATACAATGGTGTTGAATCTTGAAAAAATATTTTTTTTAAACATTTTTTCTGCAGAATACCTGAAAATGCCATGAAATGAGGAAGGGGCCATAGTTTTCTGGATTGTCGTTCAAAATTTTAATTATATTAATAAGCCGTTCTAGTCTAAAACGTTTATTTTTGTCAAATAACAAAACCCTAAAAGACACAAAATTGGTAAAAAATACAGTCTCTTTTGCTTTCCGGTACTTTGAAAACTAGTACTGTTTCAAGGGACTACAGTCACTGTTTCAAGGTACAGGAGCCTAGTTGTACCTTGAAATGAACACTTGATTTCGTATTTTGCTGCTCATAATTAGAAACACTAAAAATTAAGAATTTGATCCTCCATAACTATCAGTTAGTACGAGTATTAACACGACTAGCCACTCAAAGGCGTGTTTCAAGGTACGAGAGTGTACCCTATTTCTGAAATCTTCAAATATTGTTTGTTTTAGTACGTTGCTATAAAATCCATTATATTCTATTAAGTCAGCGCTGCATGTTGATGTCGAGTTTCACTATTCTGTGCAAGCTTTCACCAATTTTTTAGATCCTCTTCTACTGTCATTCAGTTCCTCACACCAAACAGGAACTTAACATCACCATTCTCACCGTCGTTCCATCGAGGGCGAGGTGTTCCTTTGCAACCTGATCCACGTATCATCTTTGTCATTGATTCTTTGCTAGATCATTCTCAACCATCCCAATACTATATCAATCCACCGAGCTTCATAAATCAAACCAGGTCTTGTTCCATACTACTAAACCTACCGATATTTTTTATGTGTTTTTTGATTTCTACCACGATTTCTCGGTAAAATAATAATAATAAATGAGGAGTGGAGATTAAAAAAAGTTATTGAATATATTTTTTAATAAAATTAATTAATGACTGTTGTTTTCAAATACTTCTGCCAAAAAGTATCGGTACTATTGCATCTCTTTGGCCTAATTTATAACAATGTGTCTTTTTATGTTATGGATGAAGTTGGTAAGGTCGACACCCTTGCTATACCTTCATGTGTACATATACCTTTATCTAATATCATAAAGGCTAGTTATGCTTCTGTAACCTATAGGTGTGTGAACATTTGGAACGATTTCTTTTTTAACTCGAAAATAATCTAGTATTATTGTATGCACCTATATAAGCAACCATTTAAAGCCTTCATATTCAATGCCCAAGTCAAAGAAAATTATTTATCAATTCTGACAATAACCCACACGGGTCACGGCTAGTGGCAAGAGTAATGATTCTCCTCCTTGGGAAAGGACAAAATATGGCTTTTAATGTGCTTAACAAAGTAACTTCATCGCTTACTTTTTCGTTTCCAGAAGATAGTCTCGTTTTAGTGACGGGAGCCATAGCAACAAAGTAGTAACCCCTAATCATGACTTTGTTGTTATATCCTAGCCCGCTCGTCCTTTTACGGCCAGAATCAAATATACAAACCTTACGAAAGAGAAAGTAAATATTTCCTATGATCCAATTTATGACATTTTGCATCAAAATCTCCGTTTCTGAAAAGTTGTGGGTTACCCCGTTGTTGAAGTGACCCATTAATTTATAATTACTTAATTCAAGTATTAATTACTTCTGAAAATGAATCGCGTTGTAAGATCACTAATGTGTGCTATTTTTATAAAACATTGATTAATCATATAAACTTATTTTATTGTGTTTTTTTTTTTAAATTGAATATTGTTTTTTAAATATTTTTTTATTTAATATTAATTAATTTAAATCAGTTCCATATTCCAATAATAATTAAATACTATTCCCAAACGAAATATTAAAGCTGATTAAAACAGATAACTTTTGTTCATAACTATCACATACGGTTGAAACTGTTGATAGATTCTATTGCAGCAAGTAAAATGTCTTCCTTATTGTTTGAAAACTTAACACCATTTGGAATGGCCAATGTCCATAATAAATAAATAGAACTTCCCGTAAGCAATAAAGCTATCACATGTTTTTTACAAATTTTAATTAAATTATTTTCTATCAGTAGGTCAGCTGAAGGAAAATTCGCCGAGACACGGTGAATGCGGAACACGAGGCTACAACGCCGTTGATAAGGTCAGTGATTTATTTTACGACCTGTTGAAACAAACAATACTTTGCCAATATAAAAATATCTGACTAACTAATTGTAGGTCACTCGACATGTTTTTTATGGCTTCTATGAAGAAAATAGTTACAATAACTATAAATTCGTTGATAGTTCTGGCAAGGTTTTAAGGGTATCGTATTTATTAGATATCGAAGTTGCGTTATTTATTTTTTTACATAATAAAATATCGATTCTGAACCCATAAATTCTTAAAATATTTTTGTCATAAATGAAGAAATTACGTCTATCTAACGAGTAGGGTACGTTAAGAACATTTCGTTTCAATCCATTTTTGTGTTGGGTATTTGGTAGGTGTTGTTTAGATAATTTTCTTAGCTTGATTCAGTTAAATCCAAAAGCTAACACCCGTTTTGATTCCGTGGGAACAACCAGAAGAATGTCCCACGGACATTCTGCATAGTTCTACTTCTCTAGCAAGTGTTTTTGTTATTGCTAGGTAATGCCCATGAACTTCCTTCTAGAGCCGATGTATTTCCTTTTGTAAGATGACTCTGTACACTGAAGAAAGTATCACTACAGAACCAATGATGACCGCTAAAAAACTCCTACTGCTCTGTATTCAGTATATAAGACGAAGGACACCGATAAAATTGATGCGGCACGTTGCCGCGTTGCGCCACTCGCGGGTAGGTCTCTGGCAGAAAAAGTAAATGTATAAAAGGGAGAGAGGAAAAGAAATGTCAGAGCCGCATTGGTCCAATTAATCCTTATTTGAAAAGTTGCGTAAGTGTAAATCAATCAATGATCGGACGAACCGTTCCTTTCCAAGCAGGTGAAGGAAAAAAATATTGGAAAAAGTGGAATACAAGATTATGAAATACTTGTAGGATCTTTAGGGTGGCTTACGGGAGTGGGTACAAGTTGATAGTGACCTCGGCATTTCAGTTCTCTGTCACTGCTAACACATCCTTCCATTCAAAAATGCTTATTCATGATTCAGAAAGCACTCCATCAATACCAGAACACATAGGATTGATTTTTAAAGGCCCTATTCGGATATGTACATTAATAAATCATTGAATAAGTTATTTCTAGTAGATTCTATAACAAAAGCTAAGTCTAGAAGTTAAGTGCAAGATTCTCAACTTTTCAACAAAACAAAGGTTTTAAACTACAAATTATATTCTTCACTGTCTATGTTGTGATTTATCTGTTGCTGAATCTATAAACTATCAAAAGTAGTGTTGCCCATTTTATTCACCAAAATCTTATATAATTATATCTTTTATAATTAAAACTAGCTAAATAACTGCATATATAGCGCTGTGAATATGCATATTTAGGGATGGCTCTTGGCTTCCCTAACAATGGTCGTTGTCTTCTTCCATCGTCTTAACAGACCAATAGCTTTCGGGCCTTTTCAACGTCATCAAGCCTTCTTCTTGGCCGATTCTTTTCTTTCTGCTAAAGGTCAATGCAGAAATCTGTGCGAAATCCTGTTTTTTTTTTTGTTTTTTTACCATATTTTCGGTGTGGCCTAACCAAATTAATTGAAGGGTTAGGTGGATAAAGGGATTTTGTCACATTAAAAAAAAAAAAAAATACAATCTAGCTCATTGCATGAAGGATTTATATGCAGCCGTTTTAAGCAGCAGAATGTGATTTTTTTCTAAACAACTAGAAAAAATACATGAAGAATATGAGGGGACTATATAACATTTCTCTGCTAAACGAAAATGTTATAAACATAAATTAATCAAAATATTTCTTTTATATATAACCCCTTCATCCACCAAATCCTTAATCCTTTAATTATCTTTTAAAATAAATAATACCGAAGTATTTCATTATCAGATATGATTATTATTATTTAAAAAAACAATAATCTCCAGCTTTTATATTTGTTGAAGAAAGAGTTTAGTACATCCTCGACATACGCGTGCACAGCCGATTTAATTGGGTTCCTTCCAAAAAACAAGGAAACTGTGATGACACTTTGAAAATATCCACTATGATTATGATTGTAGAATTATTTAGTAATAGTGACCACACTGCATCATGCATTAATAAAAACAAACAAAGTTTACTAGATTTGGGAGGGTTGCTCGCTCATATAAACAGGTACCAGAAATAATCATTGTTGTAGCAGGGTGCACGTCCTCGGCAGTTTAACTTGTTTGCCGCTTTTATTCTTCGCACTACGACATTTAACGTGTTTTGATTTAATTTTTGGCTCTTTATCCTTATGTTATTTTGTATTCATTTACATATTAGTTTGATTGATTTAGTTCAATTTAGTTAATTTTAGATTTCAATTGTATATTTCAATTTAGTTAGGGGTCCTAAGTACCTGTTCATTCGATTCATTAGGTGGTGTTTGTGCACTTGTGGCAACCCTCCGAGCGCACTCCTATGTTCCTCCATGAAGTATGAAATCAATCTGAAATATACAAATGTACCTAAATGGAACTAAAAGAGTCTAATGTTAAATACTGCAGTAAATAAAATATTTTATGACATCGTTTCTCATTGTTGAAATCTTACATTCTTATTCGAACCTTCATTCAAAACAACGAAAGACGCTGGATATATTTTTAAAATACCTGAGATTCTCAAGAATTTTCTATTATTTATTTCCCGTCCTTCACATCTTTTAATCACATATGTTCTCCAGGTATAAATTTGGATAATATTAACTTCTATTTTGCTGCTAGTTTTCATCCGACATTCCTCATTTTATCATTCCTTCTTTGACACCTCCAATCCAGTAGCTTTTCGGACCACTTCTCCTCCGTTTTTATTATATTCTACATTCTAAGGTTCTTTAAGACCAGCATGTTTTTCCCATCATTACTATAGGCCCTAACCAATTCACCCTTTATTCCATAGTTCACTTTTAACTTACAATAATCAGAATATTCGGATTATTGAAATGTTAAATTCGGCCTATATTTTAATTTTAATTTTAAGGTCAACTGTTTTCAACATAGCAACAATTATAAGGAATTTACTCAATTAATTTAATTTGATGGCATGGATATGTCTTTTGCCTGGGGGTCAATTTTGTGGTAAAGATTTTTTCAGCCTCAAAAATATAAAATTTTGATACGCTCTAGTTCTGTTTGAGTTGCTCAGATCGAAAATGTTATAAACATTTTCTTATCAGA
This sequence comes from Euschistus heros, assembly GCA_003667255.2. Taxonomy (NCBI): domain Eukaryota; kingdom Metazoa; phylum Arthropoda; class Insecta; order Hemiptera; family Pentatomidae; genus Euschistus; species Euschistus heros. The sequence goes on along the minus strand of RCWM02000051.1, from coordinate 2,731,736 downwards.
AACTTAATGTAAAATATTTTTCGTTAAATAATTTTTGTCGTTAAGCAATAATGTATAGGAGCTATATTTTTTTTTAATGGAAAAAGTCACTTTTTGTCTACATTTGACTTTTGGGACTTTTTTGACAAGCTCTGTTGGTGTTGCTCGGGTGGAAAATTCGACGGGAGTTTTCACATCAGAAATTTAATGGAGAATATTTTTGGTGTTATAACATTTGTCACTAAGACCTACTGTTTAGGAGCTATTTTAGTTAGAACGAAAAAAGTGACGTTTGTAATCCCTTTTTTCTCTCTACTTTATTTATTTCGAATAGTCATTGATTTTTAATTAGCGTTGCTTTTTAAATTCTAAAATTTAAACTTGGAAAAGCGGTGTATTATATATAGACATATCCGTAATATATTGTTTTTCCCAGTCAAGGAAAAATTTGTATTTTTTATTTTGTGTATTTAATAAATTTATTTTCTTCCGATAGAAACTATTGGTGTAGGTCAGTTGCAAAGACTCTTTGTATGCTGTCAATATATGTACATAAACTTACAAGGGGATGTTTGCAGTTCTAACTCACAGATTTGAATGCTGATTTTCGTGTAGGTAGTAGGGACCTATAATAGCGCAAAACTAGAGTTATAGCCGCCAATGGGCATAAGGAGCCGAGAAAAAATAAAATATGAAAATCACGTTTTATTTTTTATCTTTGCTCTCAATCAAGATAGAGAAATGATTCTTTCATTTTTAATTGCAGTTGTGTATGTTATTTGATATAAAAATACTTTCGTTATGCTCATGACACTACCCGGCTTTAGGGTGCTCAAAAACTCCAAAAAAATGACAGAATTCCAAGGAAATCCGCTGTAAATCAGTGAAAACTTTTTTTCACGAACGACTGACCTCAAATCTCGATTTAACGCACCATAAAATCCTTATATGTGAAATTTTATCAAAATAAAAAAATATTGATTTTTTACCCCTTTTAAGGACGTTAAAATTTTGAAGTTGATATTTCATCAAGAATTTCTAAAGGCCATAACAATAGCTGTGTTCAACCGATTAAAATAGTAATAGAATCACAAGAATCAGCATACATTCTGCTTTTTATCCATGCATATAACATTGGATTTAGTGGACAAAAACTGATGCGAATGAAAAAAATCTGAGGTCAGCTATAACTTAAGATATTTCAATAAGGGGATATTCTGCGACCTCCGGATTTGGGCTTAACTATGCAGTTTTACGGCTTCTAAATGAACTTAAAATTTGGTCTTAATCGGTGGCAAAATATATGAGATAATGCAAATTATTTACATTTTTTTCAGAAATTGAAAGCATCCATTTTAAAGGTAAAAAAAATTATTTTTGATTTCGACAAAATTTAGTTTCTACATGTTTTTTGAACTGAGAAATTTGAAAATAATATCAGTTTTTAGTTTAAAAATTTTCCTCACCCATATTTTTATTTCAAATTGCATTGAGATCATAAGATTTACGAATTCTCTAAAATTAATATCAGGTTTTGGTTTAAAAAAATCTTATTTGAAATTTATTGTGTGAAAATTAAAATAATAATAAAAATAGTTCATTTGAAAACATCTTATTTATATAATATAGGTGAGGAAAATTTCTAAAATAAAAACTGATAATATGTTAGCATGAAAAAAAGTTTCCACTGATTTACAGCGGATTTCCTTGGAATTTTTTTGGAGTTTTTGAGCACCCCAAAGCCAGGTAGTGTCTTGAGCATAACGAAAGTATTTTTATATCAAATAGCATACACAACTGCAATTAAAAATGAAAGAATCATTTCTCTATCTTGATTGAGAGCAAAGATAAAAAATAAAACGTGATTTTCATATTTTATTTTTTCTCGGCTCCTTATGCCTATTGGCGGCTATAACTCTAGTTTTGCGCTATTATAGGTCCCTACTACCCACTCAAAAATCGGCATTCAAATCTGTGCTTTACAACTGCAAACGTCCCCTTGTTAGTTTATTGTAAATTATAATTGAAATTTTAGTTTTATCGATAAAGACCTTATATTAAAGTATGCAATTGTGCAATATTTCTTCAATGATATTAATCAGTAATTTTTAACCTGTTTAAAATTACGCAATATATGAGTTGTAGTCCAGATGAGAAGAGACTATTAAAAACTGCATTATCAATGCTTGCCACTAAAGGCCCTTGAATTTTTACAAACAATATCAAAAAGGAAAGGATCGATAATTTTATTCGGCAGAAATAATTTTATTGATTTTATCTGGTTAGATTCTAATTTCTATATAACAGTGTGGTAAACCTCGTTACTGCCACTCAACGTTGTACATTTAATTTTTTATTATTGCAAATTTTATAATTGCTCAACCATTCTAAAACTAGGAAAACAACGTAGTTAAAATTAGGTACAGATGAGTTCAGAGGTTTTGCCGTTGTAAACTCTATTGCGGTGCTGACCACATATCGGCCGATTTCCAAACCACTGGGATTCACATGTTACTCTACATCTTTAAATCTTTTTTAATAACTTAATTGAAAAAAGCAAATTTTATTATCAATTTCATGCTTTAAATAACACCGTACCTTTGTAACCTCTGATGAAGAAGGGTGCTCGCTACCTACCGGCCAATTTTCAAACTTCAATGTTATTCACATGTTTTCGCTTTTGTTATCTTTCTCATAAAAGTCATGTAGCGACCAAAAACCAGATTTATCCTGTAATGACTTTCTTTATTCTTAAATGATTTTATTTATTATTACATTTCATGTGCATATGGTATGAATGTTGACAGTAATCTATTTTACAATGTAGATTTTAAAATAGTACTAGTAAAATGATTATCAGTATATATTACAGGAAATTAGTAAATATATACCTTATTTTTCGTAGTTTTTACCCTTTTTCCCGCTTAGCATCAGCATTATTGATTGTTCAAACATAATGTAATTTTGCAAGAATGTACATAAAATAAATACATGTATGTACATATGCATATTCATATAGATGAAAGAACATTTTTAGTTTAATTTTATTTAATAGTCTTAAAATGGATTACTTTAAGAACACTTCTTTTGCTTCAAGACAACTTTAAATGAAGCATGTAAATTTTAATGAATAATTTTTCATTCAACTTTAATAATGCATTTGCTACAAAAAGTTTAAATGGAATATATTGTCTTTGGGTCAAAGAATCAAGATATTGATGACTTCTTTGCCTCTGCTATGATGATTTCTTTATTGGGATTGTAGTTTCAAAATCTTTACATCTTGAGTTACAAAAACATGTAAATATTCAAAACATCAGCAATTTAATATGGAATTTGGTAATAGTGAATTATTTGCAACTTCTATTGTATTTTTTTTTTTTAAAGACTAGGTTTGAATGTTAAATATTGATAATTAGTTCTAAAGACATACAAACAATATCGAAACATCAGCAATTTTCTAAATGGATTATATAAAATATATATTTTTTTTTTAATGTAAGACAATCAAACATGATCGTACTCAACTAATAAAACAAAATGAAAATGGCTACTGACAGATATCAGGATCTAGATCAGACTTAGTGGAAAGAGAAGAAAAGGCCTGTTAAAGGTGGGCTGTTCCTAACCCTTTCTTCTCCTTACACTTATAGTCTGAGCGCTGGCTGATGGCACTTGGGGAAAAGTGGAGGGATGTGTCGCTGGTCTGGGACAATGAAAGTAGTTTAGGGTTGCCGGTTGAGATCTCCCCACCTAACTTGAGAGGTTCATTACAGTTCTGCCTCTCATACAGGTCACATTGAGTTTTTGTTTTGTGTTTAAATTTTAAGTGTTATAAAATGTCAGGTGAAAGCAGCACATCGAATCATTAGATGTTCACATCGCAAGTTCGTGAAATGGTTTTATGCGTCCAAAAATAAATTACGACAGTGTATTCACAATTTATTAAAAAAAACAAAAAAGCTTTGACATATTTTTTATTTTATTTTTTACTTTAGATAGAATAGACAAAAAAAACAACTTTATTATGGGACAAGGTCCCTTAAAAATAACAATTATGAATAAAAAAATCAAAAATCATCTCTGGCTACGAGGCCTTTTGTGTATATTGCAAATGAACAAATTAAAAATAACATTAAATGAAAATTAAGAAAAAAATTCTTTGGTTTGAAATAAGACAAAATCATTAAATATTTATTTATTAAATGAACAAAAGATAAAATAATGAATGAATGAAAATGAAATGAAATAAATAAAAAATTAATATTTATTCTGGGACATATTGTCCGCTAAGAATAACAAAATTTTATTACAAAGTAGTACAATTGTCTGTCTTGCATAATTTCATACAAAAGTATTTAATATGATTAACATGAGACAAGTAAATACAGTCGTAAATAATTGTTTTAAGAACTTCTGTAAATATAATAATATAAGAAAGAGAAATAGGAAAAAAAAAATAATAAAAATAACTATGAGAAAATTAGAAAAAATAATATAAGAAAAAAAGCTATATCTATATGTACATTGAATGGCATTTATTTAGCTTACTACGATCCTTAAAATGGCTAAGCTGTAGTTAAAATTATAAAAACATATTAAAAAAAAAAAAAAAAAAAAAAAAAAAAAAAAAAAAAAAAAAAAAAAAAAAAAAAAAAAAAAAAAATTAAGGATAGAACTCAGCGAAGATCCGTGAAAGAGAAGGACGGGCCCGTGTAAGGCTTAAGGAGCTTTGACAACGTTGCTTTCCCTCCTCTCGACAGCGAGGTGCCATCAGCCAGCGCTCAAACTATAGTCTACTTAAGTCCTTATATCGTCTAGAAGCCCTTTTGTCTCCTTATTTATGGATCAACATATTAATTTCTGGTTTTAATTTTTTTTTTTTTTTTTAATATATGAATAATCTATTTAGCAAATTGCTAATGTTTCGAGATGTTCATATTTTTTTAGAACCGATGATGAATTTTTGAAATTTTAAACTTGTCTTCAAATAATATATATATATATATATATATATATATATATATATATATATATATATATATATATATATATATATATATATATATATATATATTGGAACTATAATATTGATGATTTGTCAATCCTAATTGTATTTATCCTTCCATCATGCATAATTTTAAGTGATTTTATATTGAGATTATATAAAAATAAATTAAATTTTGGCACTCGACAAGTTATTTCTTTTTGAGAAATGTTTCCAGCAGTTCAATATTATATATTTGTTTCCAAAAATAACATGTACCCATCCCTCTCTTTCTATTCCATCCTCCTCTTCAGAAACCTTGTTGAGTTCCAACATGGATTTGATTAATTGTCTCATTATTATTAATAACAAAAAATAATCTTTATATCATGTTGCTGCTGTTTTGAGTGCAAGTTTTTAAAACTAAATAAGAATTTTGAATTTGAATCTATATTGAAGGAAACTGAATGTCACAGAAATGGCTAATATTCATCAGTTCCTAATTGAATTGATCCTTCTACACCATCATTCGCACTTCAACTAATGTTCTGGGTTTGCAGGAATTGGTTTGGCTTTACATATACCTCGGCTCAATCCTCCAACAAGAAGTGGATATTCCAAAATTACTTAATGATATCCTTGTTAATTTGTGATCTGTGCATTTGAATTACAGAGTTTAGAATTTTATCCAAAATTTGTTTTATTTATATAAAATCACTAATTTATTTTCTCCTTATATTATAATTGAATACCAATCTTAGTGTATTTTATCACATTTGGCCAGAATGAATTTTTCATTTATATTGGTTGCTAAGCCAAATTTATCTTAATATTATCTGTCTGAACTGGTTTCGGCTATAAGCTAAGGAGTAAAATAAACGAACATAATTAACCAAAAAAAATATGTTATTTATATTTTCATATATAGAAAATAAATATAGCTACTTATTTTTATTTACAACTGATCTAAAAAATAAAATAAAGAGTCACTGACAGATACTTCTTTCAAGTCTGTCCAGTTTCACTTGAAACTAAATAACATATATGTTCACATTTTCATATCATTCAAAGAAAAAAATTCTTAATAGGTGCGATGAATTTTAATTTTTAATTAAGTAGGTAAAGGTTAAGTTCAAGTCGTAAGTAATGGAAAAAAATATTGTTATGGAGGTCGTGGAAAATTTTAATAATTAAATTTTAGCAATAGCAAATTTAATATATCTACATTTATAGCATTATAAAAGAAGACAATAATGAAAGGAAAACACAACTAGAATCCAATTAGCATTTTTGACACGTCTTTTGACTGGGGGTCTAAACATTTTCGGTATAAGGTTTTCTCCATCCTCATCAATAATTTAACATTTTGAAAGGCCTTAGCTCTGTTAGTGTTGATAAAATTTGCCGACAGTTCCCATAAAAAATATCAATGTAAAATATTTTATGTTATACAACAATTGTTGCTAGCTAGTACCTACCATTTAGGAGCCATATAGGTTTCAATGAATAAAGTTATGTTTAAAGTCTTTATTACCGATTATTAATTTAAATAATTTGATCATTTTAATTCTAAGATGTAAATTGATGAAATGGAGGAAAGAATTAAGAATGATTTAACAGTTTATTTCAATGTAACACAAAATTGTTTAAGAGGTTTAAATGCCCAGCAGATGACCTATTGGCAATGCAATTGTTTACATAATAGATAGGCAAATCCATGGTATAATGTTTTCCCCACTCAGTGAAAAATTTATTTTTTATTATTTTATTTTATTTATTTATTTTTTTTTATTTTTTTATTATATTAACAAGCGGACGTTTGCAGTTGTAACTCACAGATTTGAATGCCGATGTGTGTAGGGGTAGTAGGGGCTTATAATAGTGCAAAACTAGAGTTATAGCCACCAATTGGCATTAGGAGCCGAAAAAAAAATAAAATATGAAAATCACGTTTTATTTTTATTCTCTCAGCACTCAGTCAAGATAGAGAAATGATTCTTTCACGTTTAATTACAGTTATGTATGCTATTTAGTATAAAAATACTTCCGCTATACTCAAGACACCACCCGGCTTTAGGTTGCTCAAAAACTCTAAAAAAATGACAAAATTCCAAGGAACTCCGCTGTAAATCAGTGGACATTTTTTCATGAATAACTGACCTCAAATTTCGATTTAACGCACCATAAAACCTTAATATGTGAAATTTTATAAAAATAAAAAAATATAGATTTTTTACCCCTTTAGAGGAGGTTAAAATTTTGAAGTTGGGATTTCATCAACAATATCTAACGGCCATAACAACTGGTGCGTTCAACCGATCACAATAGTAATCGCATCACTAGAATAAGCATACATTCTGCTTTTTATCCATGCATATAACATCGGGATTACTCCAAATTTTAGTGGACAAAAAACTGATGTGAATGAAGAAATCCGAGGTCAGTTATAACTTGAGATATCTCGATAAGGGGAAATCCTGCGATCTCCGAGTTACAGCTAAACTATGCAGTTTTACGGCTTCTAGATGACCTTTAAATTTGGTAATAATCGGTAGGGAAATGTGTGAGATAGCGCAAATTATTAATTTTTTTTCAGAAATTGACAGCCTCGTGCCTTCTAAAATCAAACAAAATTTTAAAGTCAGTTATTCATGAAAAAATGTCCACTGATTTACAGCGGAGTTCCTTGGAATTTTGTCATTTTTTTAGAGTTTTTGAGCAACCTAAAGCCGGGTGGTGTCTTGAGTATAGCGGAAGTATTTTTATACTAAATAGCATACATAACTGTAATTAAACGTGAAAGAATCATTTCTCTATCTTGACTGAGAGCTGAGAGAATAAAATAAAATTTTTCGGCTCCTAATGCTCATTGGCTGCTATAACTCTAGTTTTGCACTATTATAGGTCCCTACTACCCACACACAAATCGGCATTCAAATCTGTGAGTTACAACTGCAAACGTCCCCTTGTAAGAATATTTGATTTATTATTATGATTCCTCTTTTACTTATAGTGAAGTTGATTACTTAATTTTATTATTTTGCACAAGAAAGAGAACAACAGCATATTTGAAGGGTTTGGTGAATGAAGGGCTTATGTAACAAAATACACTTTTGAATAATTTTTTTTTTTTTAGCAGAAACAAATACATAGCCCCATCATCTTTGTCATATCTCTTTTTCAAGTTGTTTTGAAATATTTAGATTCTGCTACCTAACACTTCGGCACGTAAATCCATAAATCCAATGAACTAGATTGTATTTTTTTAAAAATGTGACATAACCAGTCTATCCACCAAACCCTTCATTTTGTTCACATGAACAAGTTAATAATCAATTTAGCTATTAACCTAGTGGAATTGGATCGAGGAAATATAGTCCGAGCAGAGCAGATGGTCATAATGAAGCACACAATTATATCGTTATATTTTACTGCTGACGTTTCGACCTGTTTAAAGGTTTCCATCCGGGCTAACAAGAAACAAAAAACGCATTGAAAATAATCTCATCATAATTAGACCTGCCTGTATAACAGTAAAGACAGCATATAGTTTAAGAACCAGAGCCCAAAAAATGCTCTGATATTATAAAGGCTGTTTTTTTGGTATTTGAGAACACTCGTTGTGTACATACTAAGGTCAGTCAAGCGTAGAACATGTGTATCAGGTGCGGTATTAAAGATGTCGAATTTACCTAGGTAATAAAATGAATATATTAATGCTGAAAATGGCTCTAAAACTTATACAATGTGTATCAATGTTAAAGTCAGCCAGCTGAATAACGGAACAGAGATGGTCAGTCAATTTGAATGTGTGTATTAAAAATAAATATTGTGCAATTAGTTTATTGAGCTTGAAATTTTTTTTGTGGCTGTATATAATCAATTAAACATGTAAAAAATAGTCGTTCAAACAGTTGAGTTGAAAAACGCACGTCAGTCAGCAAAATTAATAAACATTTCTCGCAAGCCATCGTCGTTGCAGACGCTATGCCTGCTCATAACCGTATTATTTCAATTTTAAATATTAGAAAAGTTCATTTTAAATTCTGCTTTTGTTGTTTTATTGATAGTAACTATATAAATCCTAATTACGTTAGTAGGATTTTTTTTTTACTTCGCTATCGCAAATGGCTGTTTAATAAAACATATGATTTTGAGTAATACAATTGAAGTAACTGTTACAGATTAGTTGGTTGTTGTTTACTTTCAGGAGTGTTTAGAAGGTAAAAACAATATGAATTTTTGGCAATTATCTAATACATTCCTGAGAAAAGAAAACGTGCGAAAATTAATTCAAGAAACTAGGATATTGCACAAATCAAGGATATTGTCAGTTGTGACTGTTATCGTTTAAAACACATCTATTTCTTTATTTTAAACTAAGGTTATAACTAAAGATAGTTGTTAACAATGATGTCAAAGAGTGGAAAAAGAACCATATTTTTTTTAATTTTTTTTTTTTTTTAATTTATGCACTGAAAAAATTGTATTGCTCTTAAATATATGAGATATATGACACTTGATTTATTAACAGAAGTATGAAGTACATATTTCAAATATCGAAAATAATATTAATTCAAATATACATATATAATATAAATGAATATACATATATAACAGAATAGAAGAGTATGAAATTATAAGGGAGCATGCCGTACAATGTCGATGGTGCGAGCAAAATGTTTATTTATTTTTTCGCTGACTGACTGGCTTTCTTCTACAAAACTGTTGCCTGACTATTTTTTTTTTTTTTTTTAAATGTTTAATTGATAGACACCCACGAACAAAATTTCAAGTTTAATAATTGCAAATAATTTATTTTAATAAACTTACATTTGGACTGACTGACCAGCTCTGTTCACATATTCAGCAGACTGACTGGAATAACATTAATTGATACATAATAAAGAAGTTGTAGAGTAATTTTCAGCTTTAATAAATTCACTGCATCATAAAATAAAGTAAATTCAACATATTTGATGTCGGAAAACCAGGCTTAATAAATTCAGAGGATTTTTAGGGCTCTTGCTCATGGACTAATATGGATATTATATAATATAAAAATTGTCTTTGGGGTTTCAATTTTTTATGAGTTTCTAGTTGGCTCTCATGAACACCTACACGTCAAAACGTCAACAAATAAAATATGCACTACAACTGTTCATTTCATTGTAACCACCCCCTGATTATCTATGTATTTGTATAAAATATCAAATTTATATTTCTATATTTTGTTAACATAAACGATTTTTATTTAGGAGAGAAGTTCCTTCCCAAACTTCATCTACTCACTGGGCGTCAAGTTATTGTCTTGGTTTTACAATCTTATAAAGGGGATAAAGATCGGGGATGGTTGCGAAGACATTATCCGCCAGATCTCCCCCCTCATCGATGGCTCCAGGGCGTACAGCACTGAATATATGCGTTAATAAATTGTTTCTATATAAGCTGTAATTGAATTGTTATTTATTGTTAACCAATTACAAGGAGAGTGGCCTGGGACGCCAATAACTTGCCATCCACAACCTCTGTCATTTCGTAACTGCAAGGATTACAGTTAGTTGTCGCGGATGAATGGTCAGACTTCTGGTTGAAAAAATCCTTTGTGGTCGGGAGTGGACCACACCTCACGTTGCCGGAAGAACGTAGCTACAACAAGTATAGTAATTATTACTAATATACCTCAACTAGAGAGGGGGACATTGTCATTTCCTGAAGACTGCAGATTTTCTTTTGTATTCTTCAGTCCAAGAAGTAATTCAAGATTAAATCCAAGCCATACTGCTGAGGAGTTCTGAACCTTGTTCTGAAACTCTTAATAGTTTAACTATTAGTCTATTCCAGTAAGAAATCGATTTTCGAATCTCGGTACCAATACCTCAGTTTAAAAATAAATTTCTATTTCAAAATATAATTTGAAAATTATGTAAAAAGCAAAACAAAAACAATAATAATTCAAGAAATAAATTAGTAAACTGCGAGTAGTATTTATTGTCCAAAGGATATAAAATATGTTAAGTATTATTACAGTAGAACGTCAAAAATCTGAACGCGTCCTAAGAATTTTTTGAATATTTAATTAGCATGGAACCATCGGAAGTTTTATAAATTTGCGAGCCAAACTGCCGTCGGGGGTGTTAAAGTACGATATTAAAGTTAAAGAGATCCTGAAAGATAACGATATTGCAGCCTCAGTCCAAGAGTCAGAAAATACAAATGATGGCAGTGACAGTGAAGAAGGACCAACAGGCAACCACTCAGTGCCTTCACATTCTGAAGCTTTTACGGCGTTAGAGACTGTGATGATTTGGTAAGAAACACAGCCAGAATGTAGTCAAGTTCAGCTTTTGCTTCTTGAGCGAATGGAGGACTTTAGTGGCAGAAAACAAGTAGTGAATCAAACGCAACCAAAAATTAGCGACTTTTTTCAAGTAAAATAGATACACATAGGTAAGTGATTTTGTACAGTTAGGTTTAGAGTGTTTCTTTTTGTGTACTGTAACTATTCGGTGTTCTGTTCGTTTATATTGTATGCACTCTACAAAATTTTTCAAAAAACCAACTACAGAATTATACCTATTTAAGTACATATAAACTATTGTTTTCATTTCCTGTAGTGTATTCCAAAACTGCAATTTTAATTATAGGTCTAATTCTAGGTTATGTTCGCAAATCCGAACTACCTATGGTCCCAATTGGTTCGGATTTTTGACGCTCTACTGTATTTAGAAAATAATGCAATTCAATTCACTAATTCCTATTAACGAAAATTAACATTCAAAGGTTTCATTTATTGATTAAGAAATTGAAAATATAATAAACTCATTCACTAAACATTAAAGATAAACTGGATTTGTTTTAACAGAGTAATATGGTTCGACAAGAGTTACATGATAAAATGGAAAATAATCTCTTTGGTTGGATATATCGCCCCTCAAAACTTTCGCAAATATATAATAAAATGGTATTGTTGTATGAGTGCCATTATTTCGGTCATTTTCCAGTAACGAATAAATATCGTCAACATACTGTGGTTTAACTTGCAGTTGCATGGGATTGGCTTATAATTCTATACAAATCAGGCTTGGTCATTAGGAGAAGAATGATGCATAACAATAACATAACTAGATATCATAAACCTATTGCCAACTTCAGCGGTACCAATCGGTCCCAGGGAATCGACTTTGAATCGATGGATGGTCTCGAAAATCGACTTTTAGAATCGAAACATCCCTAGTCCATTCTATCACCAATGAATTGGGGAACTGAGAAATGAGGAAAACAACAATCATAATTCTCTGTTTCACAAAGCATTCTTTGGATGCATTCAGCTGGAAGGATCCAAAAAAAACTGATTTTTCGTAATTACAATCTCTAAAAAGAATTAATTGAACAGTTGAGATAAATGCAAAGTCCTCATTGTAGAGATGATTTTTATGCTCACATAATTGGAGGCAACAAAAACATTGTTTTAACCCATTTAGGACCACCATTTTGTTTCCAAATTGTTTATTTCTAGTACTAATTTATGAGGTGATTTAATTATGCTTACAACATTTTTAAACCACATAATATAGAGAATAATTTCTATAGAATTTAATATAATAATAAGAGTGCTTTATTTTTATAACTATAAGAAAATTCCAGCTGATAGCTAATTCGGAAAAAGTTATACCAACATTACATTACCAAGGAATTTAATCAAATCATTGATGTAATCGAAAGTAATGAATTTTAAAAAATTGTTCAATAAATGGAATATTTGTCCCAACGGATTAAAATACTTTTAATTTACTAATTTATTGATGATAAACGATAAGTTTATTCTAGACTGGATTTTCCAGTTTAGGATATCCAATTCCACCTTAGCTTTTAATTTCTTTAAACTTTTGCATTGAAATTTTAATCAACACTCTTTGATTATTCGAAAAACAATGTTTATCAAAGTATAGCAATATATTACTTTATAGAGGTTATGAAATTGCACAGACGATAAACTGATGAGTGAAATTCTAGGGAAGTTGTGTGATTATCGGTCAAATATCATTCGCTACGCACTACCAACTATTTTCACCATTTGCCAAATAACATTCTTTGCAATAATGCAATTACATTAGTATAGGAAGAGTCTTAGACAACAAATACGTCAAAATTATTAGAAGTAATGCCAAACTTCTCAAAAAATGGCAAACAAGTAGCAGGATATCCAGAAAAGAGGAAACAGTTTTGTGATTGTAAATCGATCATTGTAAATTCTCCCATGGCTACCCTCAGTATGGTTTGGAGCCCCCAACTCGTGTTAACTGTCAGGAACCCAGTACAGTAAAACACATATTAATAGTCTGTCAACAGTTTTCGTCTGCAAGGGAAAGACTAAAAATGCCACATTTCCTGAATGAATTCTTGGGATAATGAAAAGTCAGTTGTTGGAGTTAAAACCTGGAAAGCCATCAGGTCTGATGGACGAATATAAAAAAAAAAAAAGAAAAGGATGAACTGCCATTTACCCTGGAGGTTAGAAGAAAAAAAATGTTACATTAGTACTAAAATATATAAAAACAGTAAATAGTTACAAAAATTAATACTTTATCTGATTTTACTCACTTTCAGCTATCGCAAGCATCTACAGCAATAATGCGTAAACAACTACATAATATCCAAAATAGTTCGATTAATACCTTCATTTATTCCATTTCAAAATTCAAAATTATTAATTGTATGAGAATTCCAATACTCTTGCTCCCTTTCCCTTTGGAAGATTCTATATAAAACAGCAGATTAAAATTTCATGGCATGAAAGTTGGTACGGATTGACATCAATAGTCTTAAAACAATCCGAACAACAGCAGGTATGTTGAATTAAGACCAAGAGGAGAAGTGAATATAACATTTTCCACTCGAAACATACCCATGGCGGCTAACTGAGACTCAAAGAAAAAGATCTCCAAAAGACAACGAATATCAAGAAAATTAGATGATAAAACACATTGGAAAAGAAATGGTAAATAATTCATCAATTAATGAATTGATCCTTTTCTACAATCATGCGTACCTCAAATGATATTACACAAATATTTCAGTGTAATATACTAATAAATGGAGGAATGATTTATATGATGAATATAAATGTAAATGTATATTATTGGTCTGAATGTATTAAGTTTATATTATATTTAGTAGACTAAATTAAGATTTAGAACGTCTGATTTTTTGTTTATTACGCGATTTTTAAATTTTTCTACGGTTATCATTTCTTTAATAGTTCTTTAAAAATTATTTTGTTCATGGTGAATAATTTTGGGGGAATCAAATTTAAAAGAATGTTTTGTTTGCCTGTAATGTGTTGTGAGAGCTGTTTGGTCAAGTTTGTTCGGGTTTTTATTTATAGACGTGCAACTGTATTTATGTTGATACACTCGTCGTTTAAGATATTGTTCCGATGTACCAAAATAAGACTTGCCGCAACTATCTTCACATGGAATTTCATAAACAATATTACAAAGGTTAAAAAGAATGGACTTTAATTCTGACTTATCCGTATCTTTGGTTTTGATGAATAATTTATCAACGGCGGAGGTATTTAACTTTTATTTAACGTATTTTAACTTAATGTTCCCTAAGGATTTCCCCACAACCTTTGTAACTGTCTGTTCTAAAATTCCCCTAGGTTAGTTGTGTACTAGAATTGTTTGAATTTAGTTAGTTTATTCCATATCCACTAGTAACATTGTAAGTTGCTACATACTCCTCACTATTCTGTAAATATATATATTTTTATTATTCTAAAATATTTAACTGCAAATGAGTAGTTTAAACAAGAAAATATCTAAATACTTTTGCAAATCTAATTAGTTTCATTATCATAAATGTATTCTTCTAAAATTAAAATTTAAAACAAGGTATCTCAAAAATATTTTAGATCTATCAATACCTAACTTTCATCGTTAGGGAAGACTGACCAAGATCGGCGATTAAAAGAACTGTAGAAAGCTTCCAGCGGTCAGGTAGAGGCTTGACGGGTTAAAAACTGTATTGAATTCCTGTCGGTAGGTAGTTAATGGAATCACCCAAGTGCAAGCTGATGGGGTAAAAGTGGATTTCGAACAAGGAAGGGAAAGAAAACTGGCTACAGCAGACAAAGAAAAATGAAAAATGTCCATTCCCCAAGGGAAACTACGAGGATGGAGCAATAAACCCCTTATAATTGCCTGTAATTATCGGTGGTATTACATGTACAGAGCTTCCGAAGTATGCAAATGAAAAAAAAGAGTAATGGTCAGTTAATACATCCAGGATCTAGAACTTTAGAGGAAAACTAGG
This sequence comes from Euschistus heros, assembly GCA_003667255.2. Classification (NCBI taxonomy): domain Eukaryota; kingdom Metazoa; phylum Arthropoda; class Insecta; order Hemiptera; family Pentatomidae; genus Euschistus; species Euschistus heros. The sequence continues at coordinate 2,716,450 of RCWM02000051.1, read as the reverse complement.
AAAGGAATATTTTTATTTTTAGTAGGCAGTATAAATATATGTAAAAACATCCTATATGAGAAAGAAAAACGACTCGTTAAATACTTTCAGAGCACTATCTATACAAGAAACTTCCTAGACCATCTTATTTTCAAGCATTTGAGTTTTTTGTTGGATTGGAGTAATTATAGAATGTCTTAGATATATCATGAGCAATTAACAGTTCTGCTGGCCAGATAAGTAATTAAATTGCAATAATAATTATACAATTAACTAAGCGGATGGCAAAAAAAACAACTTTTTTACGTAATTTTAATTTTATTTAACTTGATTTTTGCTGGAGACTTCAGTTGATTTTCTTCGTGACTTTAAATATTACTAAAGCCGATAAAAGCATGTTTAAAGTCTTCCATATTTCAAACAACATTGAATACATATAATTGCAAACAAAATATGAGAGTTCATCTTGTGGGAGAAGACTTTGAATTTCCAATTCATATACTAAAAATTGGGAACTAAACAGAAGATATAACTTTTATAATTTTGAAATTTATTCAGATGTGACAGATTTATTAAATAAATCGTACCATTGATGTTGTGAAAGAGCTAAAATTTCACCAACAAACACTATGGCAAAAAAGGTATATACACATATATATATATATATATATATATATATATATATATATATATATATATATATATATATATATATATATATATATATATATATATAACTAAAATCTCAAAAAAATAAAGTTAAAATTATTTATTTATTTATTTAACCTCTACCTGAACTTTTCAGGCTAACAGGGTAGAAAATTTTAAATTATTTAAATTTATTACTTATGAGAGTGTTAATGCTAGTATAATACAAATTGGTTATTGCTGTTTTCTTTTTGAAAATAAAGCGTGGAATTTCAAAACCAAATAAGTACAGTATCATTAAACATATAAGGACACTGTTTTACAGATCTGCCAGGATCCGAAGATTTTTTAAGGCCAAAGGACATCCTTAGCCACTCCCCTTACAAATTTAGGATTAGTTTTCGTCCTTAAGAATAATATGTTGAAATATTTTAAGTTATCCTTACTTGAGGTTTTTAAGTTATCCGAAGGATATCTTCCGCCATTGTTGTCATACTGTTTTGAAATATTTTTAATATTTATTCCGATTTTAAAGAGGCGGAAGGATATTCCACCATTGTTGTCCTTATGAGGATACTATTTCGAAAGATTCGATGATTTAACTGTTTTTAAGATGGCGGAAGGATATTCCGTCGTTGTTAACGCATTCTACGGGAGGTTGAAGATAGTTTTTCAACGCTAACGACACCTTCCCGTCGAGTGTAATACTATAAGTACTATAAAAAAAAAGAAAAAAAAAAAGAGTTAAATGTCAGACTGGAATAGGAAGGGTTTTTATTTTTTATTTGGCCGTTTTCAATGTGATTTAAATACTTTTGAGAGGAAACCTTTCTCCTGTTGCTGTCTTTATATCTTCAGATATTTTAGAACTTTTTATCCAAATAAATATAAGTTCACTTTTTATATTTTTATTTCACACATTATTTTTTTACAATATGTAACCTTCTGATTTTATACATATGACTTAAAATATCAATCGATATTTTTATATAATTATTAATACGATTTGATACCCTACATTACTCCTCTCCCAGTAACATCAGTATGTTACGATATCAATTTTGACTTTGAGATTACATTGTCATGCCAAAAAATAAAGAAAACTATCTAAATAAGCACTTTTTCTAAACTGAAAAAAAAAATTTTTACAAAACATAATTATACCTAACATAATTTACATATTTCTTTCTAAAAAAATAATAAGAATACCATAATAATTAAAAAATAAAATGTTAACAATCCACTTCACTCATTACCTATATTAATCACTAGTGGTATATTTCACATCTGATCACTGTAGGTAATGCTGGGGAAACCTGACTCTTCTACTCGTTTTTGTTGTTACCTCATTATTGTATCTTTGCGTTTTCCTTTTTCATGTTTTAAAAAGATTCTTTTTCTTTTCTTTTTTTTTTTTTTAAGTCACTTTTTCTTTTTTTGGCTTTGGAGTGTGTTGTTAATATTCATTCTTCCATTTTTTTTAATGAGCATTCTGTAACACCTTTTCTTCATCTTTTTTTAATTTCAATTATAACTTTTTCTTCATTAATCGTTTTCTTTTGTTTCAGATTCTAATTTTAATTTTTCTCCTTTCTCTTTTATCTTCTTTGATTCACCTTCTATTATGGCTTTTCTCCTCCTTGTTTTTCCTATTTAGGTCTGTATGTTTTTTAATTACTTATTCTTCCTTATTTTTTTTTTTAATTTCTGTTTTATTTGCTTCTTCAGCTTTTGTTTTATTTGCTTCTTCATCTTTTTGTTTTATTTGCTTCTTCAGCTTTTGTTTTATTTGCTCCTTCAGCTTTTGTTATAGTTGCTTCTTCAGCTTTTGTTATAGTTGCTTCTTCAGCTTTTTGTTTTATTTGCTTCTTCAGCTTTTGTTTTATTTGCTCCTTCAGCTTTTGTTATAGTTGCTTCTTCAGCTTTTGTTTTATTTGCTCCTTCAGCTTTTGTTATAGTTGCTTCTTCAGCTTTTTGTTTTCTGTCTTAGCCTCTCTGTGGCTTCTTTTTTGTTTTTAACTTCATTACCTTCTAATATTTTTCTTCATTCTCTTCGACTGGCTTTACTTTATTTTCTTCTAACACTATTTTCTTTTTCGTTTCACTTTCCTTCATATACTTTTATTTTATCTATTTCTGAACGTACTTTCTGTATCCAGAGTATATTTTCTTTTGGCTATTTTTTTTTTTTTTTTCAAAGTTTCTGGTTTTATTTCAGCCACATCTTCATTTTTCCTTATCTTTGGTTCTGGTTTCTTTATTTTAGCTTTCCTTTTGGAATATTCAGTGATTTTTTAAATTTAAATTCTGGTTTAGATTCTACTTTTACTTCTTCCTTATTTATATCTGTTTCTTTGTTTTTCATCTGTTTCGCCATCATCACTCCCGTTCTTGCGGCATCGTGAACGTCGGGGTCACCAAATTGTTGCTGTCTTTATATCTTCAGAGATTTTAGAACTTTTTATCCAAATAAATATAAGTTCACTTTTTATATTTTTATTTCACACATTATTTTTTTACAATATGTAACCTTCTGATTTTATACATATGACTTAAAATATCAATCGATATTTTTATATAATTATTAATACGATTTGATACCCTACACTCCTAAAGATAGTCTAATATAAAAAATATTCAATAAAAAAACAACTAAAAATTGACAGTGCTTTCAAAAAAACGTATATTTTCACATTCGTTACTTTGCAGTTGTAGGGACGATACATTGTTGCTTTTGTTTTATGATTAATCTAGCTGTGTACACAGAACAGATTCAACAATATTAATAGTATTATTTCCTTAATATAATTTCCTCAGCTTCATTTCTAGAATTCTGTGAAACCGCTCCAAGTTTCAGAATGAAACTCTCGAGCTCTCACAATTTGAAGCCTATCTCCTAGACAATTCATTTCCCTCCTCCTGCAATCATCTTATCAGATCTAGGACGGAGGACGAAAACAAACCACGCAGATGAAAGCTCAAACGTGACGGATATCGAGGGCGTTTTTTAGTTTCAGCGACAATTCCATCCTCAGGATTCTGAAACGGCGTCTTTTTGTCCGCTAGGCACGTATGCGTTCCGCTCTGTTCACTCCGTTGGCTGTGCGTCGTCGGATTTTCTGTTTTTTATCTTTGGCCAATTTCTTGTTCTTAGATGAAATTAATTTTTTTGTGGAATACTATATGGGGAAATGATCTCTCATACGTGGAGTGTATTGGAATAAATGTAGTTCAGTTTATTTCTTACTTCAATGATTCAGCAATTTTTTTCAATATCAAGACGTTTGTCCTTATTTAGGTTGAGATAAGCTGTCCTAGTTTTCACTACGAAGTCATCATCTATTTCTATTGCTTTTAGTTATAACAGTAAAGACATTAATGCTATGCCCACGGGACCTCGTAAAAATGAATATTATTGATATTTTCACCTTCATTACGAGACTATAATTTCAGCATAGTTGTCACTGCTTGTGTTGTACAGATGACTATGGCTGAGCATGATTTTATCATGTTCAGCTTATTTGTTTCTTGTAACTTAGCTCAATATTTGAACCAGTGCTTTTTGTGGTCATTAAGAAGAAATTGTTAAGCTGGGGACATAGATCACGGCCTCATTATCAGCATAAGCTGCCAGTTCATTTTCAGGTACTCCAACAGGACTGAAAATCCAGGTTTCGCTAAAAAATTGGATTGATACTATCTAGAAATCTTTATATGGGACTTATAATCGTTTCATCATTGTTAACATTGGCCATCTAAATATATATGGACAAGTTGGACAAATTGGTGTTGCTACTGAGTGGTTAGTTTCATAAATTTTAACTACAATTGAATATCAGTCTAAATTGTTTGTTTATTTGTTGATTATTCATTTGATTTAAAAGCCGTCTCTTTATTTCGTTATTGATTTTTCTTTTTTTATTTAATTAAATATATTCAAGTATATGTAATTTTGTTGGTTTGTTTGATTTTTTAAATATATAATTGAACTAGAATTGAACCATCACGGCTTCCCCCGTTATCATAATTTAAAATAAAAATTTATTTATACTTAAAAATCTTTAAATATTGTAGGATGCATTTGAAAATTATTTCTTCAATGATATTTTCACGTATACCAGTAATTTTTATCCTGGTTAAAATTGCACTGATAAGCTGTTTGAAGATTACGTAAAAGCATAATAGACATCGTATTTTAAAATTTTAATTTATGGGTAGGTAATCCAGATTGACTGATACAATTAAGAAACGCTTGTGGATAATTGACTGCATTATCAGTGCTTACAACTAAATGCCCATAAATCATATTTTTACAAACAATATCAAAAAGCAAGGAATCATTATTTTGATTAGGCAATAATTTAATAATTTAATTTCTTACAATAAAAGCTTATGACAGTGTGTCAAACCAGGTTTCTTCCACTCATCACTGCACATTTAAATTATTATTATTATTGTAAACTCTACTATTGCGAACCCTCCTAGTGCTATGAAGATGATGTAGTTAAAATTTGGTACAGAAAGGTTCAATAGTTTTCCCATTGTAAACTATGTTGCAAAATGGCGCTAGCAGCATATCCGTCAATTTCTAAGCCTCACTGGGATCCTGATGTAGCAACACATATTTATAGCTTTTTTAACAACAATTTAATTGAATTTTTCTATAAATTTCTAGCTCTATATAACACTGTGCCTTTGTAACCTCTCTTGAATGGCGCTCGCCACCTTTATAATTATCTTTATATCAGTCCATTATCGAACTGCGCACCACATATTTATCGCTTTTTTTATTTCAATTTAATGAAAAATCTGGAAATTTTATTATTGCTAAACCTTACTTAAACTATGAAGATGATGAAGTTAAAATTTGTTTTAAGATTGTTCTAGTATTTTTGGTGATTGGTGATCACAAACAAAAATGGCTTGTCATTTAATTTAATAAAATAGATCAATTTTTACTATAACCTGGAAAGGAGTTTTTCTTTGAATATTTTTTTTTCTTTGTCTCTTTTGTTTTCTATGATTATTTTTAAGGACGGCGCAGTGGGAATTGGCCGGAAGTAGGTGGATAATTGAGGTAACTCCTATCCCCAACATTAAGTAAATAAACATTTTCTAGAGAAAACACATATTCCTGATCTACATATAATCCAGCAAGATTATATTGGACTGTCGTTCCGGCAAATGTTACCGTACAACCAGTGTCATTTTCTGACATGGGTATACGTTTTGACTGAGAGTCTATACTTTTTTGGTGTGACGGTTTTTTCATATTCAGTTTGACATGAACTAGCTCTGTTGGTGTTATTCGGATTGAGAATTCAACTACAATTTTCTGATCAGAAATTTAATGAAAAATATTTTTGGTTTAATAACATTTGCCGCTAGGACTTACCGTTTAGGAGCTTTATTGATTTGAATGAAAAAAGTCACGTTTGAAACCGCTATTTCCTCTCAACTTTGTTTATTTCGAATAATCATTGATTGTTAATTAAATTGTTAATTAAATTATTAATTTAAGTAGTTTGGTCCTTTTAATTCTACAATGTAAATTGATCAAAAGAAGAACAATTGAGAAGAATTTTGAAGTGTTATCGAGAGTCGATTTGGGTGTGATGCAAAGACTGATGGGTTCAGAAGTCATATATGATGGGTTAAAAATACGTATATGATCTATTGTTTTTCTTAGTCAGGGAAAAAATTACATTTTTAATTAAAAGTCTATTTTTAAGCGCGTTTAAATACCAGGCGTTATCTAAAATTTATTAGATTCTACACCGATCAGTGTGAACCGAAATAAGAGGAATTCGGACAACGTTAACAGCCTTTTTGGAAACTGATTAACCTTCTGCTACGGTTTTCGTTGGACCCTTTCTCTTTTGATAAACGCTGTCTGAAACCAAATATTTACGACTACGCATTGACCTTAGATACCGCTCCACTGAACTATAGTAGCCCCAGAAATGACGATTTATGTTCACGCTAAGGACATCTGGAAGGAAAGGAAACACGGATCTCCGTCAGCACCCGAACGTAACCAATCCTTGATCAATGGATCCATTTCTCCTTGTAGAGGATAGTTTACGAAGCGATTAGGCCCCAGAGGACGTTCGCATCTTATCGTAGTGTTACCTGAGTTATCTGGTTTCTGGTCGCTTTGCGTAGGAGCTGAAAACATGTTCTCTGGTTGCCTCTATTCAGATAATACATAATACATATTCGCTTAATATATATATTCTTGAATATAGGATATATGGAGAAGCGTTTTCTCTAAATATTCTCAGAGCTTTCTTGTTCGACTCTCTCTGGCTGATGACATATTGTATCTACAGATATATTATAACTTCCCAAACATAACAAGGAAATATTTACACTAATAAATATTCCTAAAATCGTTTATAATATAAACTAGGCTCGACAGCAGGCTCATAAATTTAAATTTATTGACAACGATATGCATATGTGATTCACTAGATACATGTAATCATCAGCTTCTGGATAATACACTTTTAGGAAATAATGAACTATGGCCACTTCTACAGTATTTATTTCATTCAAAGATTACTTTTAAAAGTTAAAACTTCATCTCTACTCATAAAAACGTACGAACATTCAAAACATTAACAATTTGATATACATACTATATATATTGATTTTTTTTTTTTATTCTTTCATTAACAGAAATTAACAGAAGAAAACAAATACATCTAGTAAATAAGTGGTTTATAATGAAAAATAATGACATGCTTAAAACTTGTAGAGGAACTACCAATTGGTAGCACTCTAGGGAAATATGCACAAAATCCCTAGGCCATCTTCTTTTCAGACGCCTCGGAGGATTACCAGGAATGGTATGGGAAGCAAGTTGTGCAAAAAGTGGATTTGGATGAGAAGTAAGTTTATTATGAAAAGAAAACTATCTGGTCCGTGCCAAATCAGCGATATATGGCATATTAAGGTCATTGTGGATCAGTTCATTTGTGACAAAGTAAGAAGCTTTTAGGATTTTTCGAAGGATTTTAGGTTTGAATGATTGGATGCGGAAGGAATTGGATGGTTTGGTCGATCCCCACAACTCCATACCGTAAGTCTATATATGTGTGATAACTATCATGGAAATGAATCTTTTGTGGAAAATTGGCAGTTTTGAACGTTTGTCTAGATGTTGAAGTCGAAAACGTTATTTGCTGGGATTTGCTAGGATTTATCTTAACTCTCCAGTTTTGATACCATTCTTCAAGGGAAGTGATATGTGACTGGATTATCTGAGATGCAGCAAACGGATCATCATTGACTGATAACACGCTGGTGTCATCAGCGTAGGTATATATTAAATTAATGTAAAAATGTAATGGAATCAAATGCATGGAGCTACTCACCAAAAAAAAAAAAATAATAAAATAATAATAATAAATAAAAAAATAAAAAAAATAAAAAGCAAGACAATATAATTTATAGAATCTCAAGGTGCTGGCGTGATAGATAAAATAATATAAAGAAAAGTAGATAGATTTTAAAGTACGAATGGGAAGTCACTTATGCTTTCCCTAATAGTGGTCAGTTTTTTTTTAAGCTAAAAGTATGGATTGTTTTTAAGCTATTCTTTTGTTTCTAACTATCGTTTCAGTTCAGTTTCAGCTTCACTTGATGGTCAGCAACGAAGCTAAGAAAACAGCGTCGGGCTCTGTTTGGTACTGGCTTGCCCCACAATAAACAGGGAGACAAGCTTAATAAGACTATAATTTTATTATTGTTTGTTGAGACTAGTTAAAGTAAAGATCTAATCTTCTCTTAATAGGTAAATTATGAGATCAAAAGAACACCGGTTAGAGCAGAAATTGATCCGTCCCTACAAAAATAATAACTTTGTACACATAAAAGCAATAGGGCGTGTGCACGTTTAAACAAGAAAAGGTATTGAGCAAAATAATTAATGTAAGTTTAGTAATATAATATATAAAATATTACATCTTTGTGATAATGTTTGTAAATGGCCTGTTAAAAAAAAAAATGCTGATCATACTTCTGAATAGTAACTTAAGTATTAGAATCAAGTTCTCTAAGTTACCACAATTTAAATTATTGAAAAATCAAAGTAAAAAATTAATTCACAAATAAAAATAAAAATTATAATTTGAGACAATCGTTTAAATAGGTATGTATAATAGTGATATGAATTGAGGAATAATGATAAGGATAATTGATTCTTTTACTGGAGGGAAGAAGCAGTTAAAAAAATTAACAGCTTACTTTGATACAAGGTATCTTGAATATGGAGTCAATTAAAATCAAGTCTGTGTTTCATCATGTAAAATAAAACAATATGAAAAATTACAAATTCAATTTATCTATTTAAATTCTATCTATCTATTACTTCGGCAATAGGTTTGAGAGAGCAGGGTCATTTTGAGTAAACAAATAAAAGGGGGCGAAATGGTTTTAGTTTTTAAAAAGTTTTTTTAATGTTGTATACTTTATCTTTATTTTACTTTGTATTCATTATTTTTTCTATTATTGTTACTATACAAAAAGATTACATATTAATTTTTTTAATTTTTATTCTATGAATGAAATCACTTTCATCTCTATTGCTCTTTAGTGAGCCAGATAGTAATTTTTTGTCAACAAAAGCTATAAAAAAAAATAAAATAAAATAAATAAAAAATATTTGACTTCAAACATAATACTATAATTACAGTAAAATACACAGTTCGATGGAAAATCACTGAGAAAAACAGAATTTAGTAAAAATATCTTCTTTTTTTAAAAATTAATTTAGCAATAATGATATATGATATAGCATTAGCTAATGATAATGTTTATTTATATGAACAAAACATAAAATCTTCTTTAAAAATTTAACCAAATTGTTCAATTTTTCGACTCTGTCATTTCCATATAAAAACAATTCCGTCTATCATAAAAATATAACATGAAGTTCAACCCTTTTTAACAATCATTTATTTTTTTTAAATAGTACAAAACTATTATAAATACTAAATACACGTTTCGTTTACATCAGGTATTATATTCATATCTATAGGAGGCTATTAAAGAGGCAGAGTAATAACAGAAAATGAATGAAATAAAACACAGAAGCAAAGATTACTCAGGCATTTTAAAAGCCAACATAGACGGCCTTCATAAAAAAATACCTTTCAGTTGTTACGGTTTCTTCCGATAGAGATCCTAATATTCTAACTGATCTTAATTCTTTGGAACTCATTTTTTATGTCTAAGAAATGGAGTGACTCATGCACCTTACTGATTATTTTTGAAAATAATTTTTAAACGTTGTCAGATTTATTGCCGTTTTTCTCGTCACAATTAAATTCTTATGTTTTTTTTTTTAAACATATTTGTTTTGTTTTTTGCAATTTTAAACTTTTCACATGACAAAATAACAAGGGTAGGCCATAAACTAATAAGTCACAGATAGAAATTTTTTAGTTGGAAAACTTAAAAAAAAAAAAAGTCCAAATGTGAATAGAACCTTGAAATAAATCATAAAGTTTCTTTTCAAAAGCATATTTAAATTTCATATATGTGATTCTAAGAAACATATTGTTTATTGATTGATGAAAAAAAATAATAATAGTAATAAAATAAAAAATAAATTTAAAAAAATGTGGGAAATTGTGAAACAAAATGTCGCTTTTTTATTGAATGATACCACGTAAGTATTTTTCCATACTAGAAATAAATATCAGATTGTTTCCAACTCGATCCAATACAACAGTATAATGCAGGGGTTTCCTAACTTTTTTGTACCACGCCCCCTTTTGTTGCAATGAAAGCTTCTTGCGCTCCCCCCTCCCCCCATAACAATAAATTGTATGGCCCTAGGAACAAAACAAAAACAAATAAGTGTTAAATTGAAAACAAAACATTTATTTATACTGCCATAAGATACAATATCAGTTTTCATAAAATACAAAAATTATTAATAAAAGAAAAATAGATTAGGTTGGTTAGTGAGATGGAAGGGCTTGCATTTTCTTTACTAGTATGCCTATTCGTGGCTGAGTTTTAGTAAGTGCACAACGCAAGTCATTAGCAACATCAAGTTTATTCCGATACCTTGTTTTAATTGCCACAAGTGTTAAAAATGCTTTTTCGCACAAATAGGTGCTTGAAAAAGGCAAATATAAACGAAGAGCTTCCGTGATACACTAGGATACACTTTGAAATATTTTAACCATATGAAAGTTTGTCCATTATATCAAAGTTGTATTTGGCAGAGGAATCATGTTTTATTTCCAAAGCATCTTCTAGAAGTGATTCAGGCAGGGAGTCTATGTTGACATGGAATGGGTCAGTTGACATTCTGTAAATACTATCTTTACAAGTGTTTGGGAAGTATTTCACTCTTCAATTAGGCTCTCCAAATATTTGGATTTTCAAACTTGATCCTTCATAAATGTCCTTGAAGCGTGTATCTTCTGAGATTGACTCTACTCTATGGAAATTTGAATAATTGCAGAGGTTCGCTGATATTTTACGCCTCCAAAGTTGCAATTTCTCAATACACGTCTTGATCGCATCACGATGAGAAACTAAATTTGAGTATTCAACACACTGTTTTCATGTAATTCACTACTTTAATACACAACTTTAAGACAGTATTGAGTTCATTTGGAAGGGTTTTTGCTTCCAAGACTTTTCGATGTATAAAACAATGTATCCCAGCCACTTCAGCATTTTTCTCTCTTACTAATTGCACAAAGCCTGAGCGAGAACCAAGCATTGAAAGCGCGCCATCCGTACATACACCGATCAGTTTATGCCAAGAGAGTTCATGTTTGTCAAAAAAGTCTGACACTGCTTTCAAAGCATCAATAGCTTTTGTCGTGGGCTCCAACTCAGTAGAAAAGAGTAGCTCGTCTTTCATTCTTTCGTTTTCAATATACCGAACATAAGCAATTAACTGAGAACATTGTGCTATGTCTTTTAAAATTTAGAATTTTAGAAAGACTACCAAAATTTAATTTAATGTTCAACTTATCCCGCGCACCCCCTGACATGTCCTTATGCCCCCCTGGGGGGGGGGCGCCCCCCAGTTTGGGAACCAATGGTATAATGTATGGTTAAATCAAGATATTCTTATTTTACCTATATATATATAATGTTTTATTATAATATTTGCCTGAGTATATTTTTTAAGCTTTAAGCCCTCAGAATTTTCTATTACATATATTTTTTGTTTTTCTATTTTGCAGATCTGTAGATATAAAGGGACTATCGAATATTATGATGAGTGAATGTTCATGATGATCAAGTAACCGACAGTTTAGTTGCAATTTTTTATTAAGTTTCATGATTCTTTCCATTACAATTTAACATTAAAAGTGTTTATTAATTTATGAAAAAAAAAAAATTGGTACAATTGGTTAAAATTAGAGATCAAAATTTAAATTAAATAGAGGAAAAAATTGAAAAGGTAAAGCACTATAAACAAAAACGTGTAATAAGTAACAAAAATCCAAAATATACATAAATATATAAATATTAAGTAAAACATTATTCTTTATGTGAAGTGATGTATGTGCGTTTGAGTATGTGTGTATGTGTATACAATATTATTATTATATTTAATGCTACACATTTTAGTGCATTTGACAGCCATCCTTAACTCTCTTCCGTTTTTTTTTTCCAACATATCACTCCCACTCATCTCAAGTCGTCCTCAACAATATATATATTTCGAACTCACAGTTTTAATTGTTTTCCACAGAGATTTTGTATTTAATTTTCCAATAGATAAACTATTATTGTTTTCGTTACTAAAAAAATTTTCGCACATGCATTCTCTAGTAGCTCTTTCAACTACTAAATTTTCAAAACTTTTTCAATAGATTTTTATACTGTATGATCTATAAAAACGTTATTCATTGTTTTTTTTTTCAGCTATGTTTTTATTTAATTTTCCTATTTAACATATTTTTTTTTAAAGATTTTAACCTACGCGATATGTTTTAAAAAGCTAAATTTCAATATCTTTTTGGAACCATACATCCCTGTCTCGAGGGAACTGTTCACATAAACCTTCAACACACATTTTTAATATTTTGAACTAATTTCACTAAAAAGGTTTAAAACATAAGGTACCATCAAGTGAAGTCTCTCCATGTTCCGCTGTTTGTTTCATAATAACTAATCCACATCCTCCTTTTTATTCCCAACAGTTGAAAATTATTTGCATGTCTCATGACTTCGAAATGTTTTCGCTCCTTATCCCTCATGCTGTTTGAGTACGATCCGGGTTTCTCAGCATGGCCTTATGTAACTGACTAAGAAATAGGGACCGATTCTGGAGATATGAGGACATTGCCGGCGCTAGAATATGCAGTAAGGTAACGGGATGGGCACGGGGATTATAGCCACCCTCCTCGCTCCATAATACCTTCACGCTTACTGAGGGCGAACGCGTTGCGAATCCGTTCCACTTTCGGTATTAACATTAATGCAGGACGGATCTTCATTTTGAAGGAGCGTGTCATCCTTGTGTTGCCAGCCCATAATGGATTCTGAACAATTATACGTTGGAGACTGTTTTTTTAATAGATTTCCTATTACTTTTAATAAAGTTTTATGTCATTTCGCTTTATATTCTGTATTTTGTTTTGATGTGGTCCACTACAGAGGGTACGTATACGTATACAGTAACATACAGACCTCTGTTATATTACGTGTTAGTTTTACGTCCCATATTACTTACCATGGAGATCGTGTAATTAGTAGTTATCTTTGGGAATAAAATGTTTGTAGTTTATATATGTGAGCTTTTATAAAAAACTGTGATGCGTTAGTCCAAATGCGTTTTAGTAAATACATTTATGTATTTAGGCGCTTTCTTAGATTCAGGAAGGATCTTATTTTTAGCAGGTAAAACAGGAGTCATTTAAAAAAAAAAAATTGTTTAAATAATGAGGATAAAAAGCAATATCTCTCAGATGTTTCATGGCCATTGCCATATTTCAAGACCTAAAAACATAGAATAATAACATAATAAAAAATATTTATTATTTTTTTTTTTACGTGATTATTGGCACACGTGTCAATGACCAACGACAATACAATAATATCAAAACTTTTTTCTAATGTTCTCACTTAGTCTAGTTAAACTACCGCCAAAACGGGGGCCTGCCTTGCAAAAGTTGAAGTAGTAGGTTTTATGTTTTTATATGGACCAGATGGGTCCTGGCGATAAAATATTAAAAATCAAACTAAATTTGATTAGGGGAACGTGTTTGGGGGACAAAATAACACCAAAAGTTTTGAACTTTTTCCAGATTTTTGAAAAAAAAAAAAAAAAAAAAAAAAAATAATATATATATATATATGCTTTTCTGCTAAAGTTTATTAAATTATGCGTCTAAACACATCCCTTAAGCTGAATTTGATTTAGTCGTTCAGTTACAATCGATTTTCAAACATCGACCAATTTTTCAAACTTTCAAAAAATGTTAGTTTTGGCCATGTTTAAGTTTCCATAGCACAGAAATGCTTAATCAAATCAAAAAATGTTATATACTAAAAGTTGTAGACCCTTACATTTTGTGTAAGATAGGTTTTTTAAAGTAAAAATATGCCCATTCTTACCCTGAGATATGTCAAAAAAACAAAAATTGTTGGTTTTTTTTAGATAAAATGTTTTCAAATTGCAAATAACTCACGGATGGTGATCGACGTGGTTGATTTCCGCCTAGTGCTAATTACCTCGGTACATGTGTAATATACAGGTATCCTATAAAAGTTTTATCTTAATTCATCCTCCTCGTTAATGATAAATTGTCACTAAATTTTAAAATAATTTTTTTTTAAAAATGTATCAACATTCATATTCTTCTCATTGAATGTTCAGCGTAAGGTTTCATATAGGAAAACAATAAAACTAAATAGCCTCAAACTATTAAGAAATAAAGCAAGATTTAATAAATAATAATATTAAATAAATTAGGATAATGATTGTAAAAACGAGTAAACTAAAATAGAGAAGGAAATAAAAAAAATAAACAAATAAATACCATAATACATTAAATACAATATTTACACCCCGGGTAAAATCCGAACCCAGCTTGTCGGGCTACATTCTTTATTTATTGCCTTAGCATTGCTGGGAAGCGATGCTAAGGCAAGCCGGTCTCAAATGGTCTTTTGGCCATCTTCTTTTCAGACACCTCGGTGGATTATCGGTAATAGAATGAGAAGCAAGTTAAAATACTAGTGGATTAGAATGGTTATGGAGTATACTATGGAAGGATATGTGTCTGGTTTTGGCTAAATTTGAAACGTATAGAACATTAAGGTCTTTTTAGAAGTTTATTTGTGACAAAGTAAGGAATATGGAGGATTTTTCTCAGAATTTTTGATCGTAAGGATTGGATACGAGATGAATTGGATGGTTCTGTGGAGCCCAAAAGTTCAATTCCATATGTCTAAATTGGTCTATTTACTGCTAGAGTCAGGATTTCAGGAAAGTTAGCAAATATGTAGAAGGTAGGAATTTACTTAAAGTAAAAATTTGATAAAAAACAAACCAAAAAATTGAAACAATCGCTGCAATAGATGAGTATGCATTATGGAATCATTGTAATGGTAACTGATTCTTTTACTGGAGGGAAAAAAAAGTTAAAAAAATTAACAGGTTGTATCTAAGTAACCTGTTAATTTTTTTTCTATCTTGAATGTGGAGCCAAATAAAACTAATTCTGTGTAGCATTATTTGTGACAAAGTAAAGAGCATTAAGGATTTTTCGAAGGATTTTGGATTGCACGGATTGGATAAAAGATGAATTTGATGGTTTGTTGGAGACCCAAAGCTCAAATCCATATGTCCAAGTAGGTCTGATAACTGTCATTAGTCCAGTCAATAAACACATTGTAGAGTGCATGGAATATGAGATAATTTTTTACTTCATAGCTTCATTTGGAATAGTTAGAAGGTAAATATACTAAAAGTCCCCGTCGCTGGTGGATGAGCTAACGGTGGGGGGGGGGGTGAGAATTTCGATATTTTTGGTCTTTCAATAATATCTCGAAAACGGTTGACTCTAGAAAAATGTAATTCAAATAAACATAAAAGCTAATTTAATTCCCTATAAAGTTGACAATTATAAATTTGTCGTAATTCTAACCGTTTACGAGATATACGTTATTGAAAATCGGTGATTTTCGGGAAAAAACAAATGTCACCTCACTTTTTGTCAAACTTTTGCTTCTATTACGTTCCACAATCGTTTCTCAGAAAAAAACGTCAGAATCAAAATTGTAGAACATTACATTTACTTTAATTTCGTATATACGTTTTTGGTATTTACGTTTAACAAAAATTGAGGTAAAACGTTTTTTTATTTCTAAAGTTGTCGATTTTTAATGGCGTATATCTTGAAAACCGTTGGAATTTCTACGAATACTTAAATAATTAATTTTAATTTTAATCTGCTACATATTTTTCTAGAGTCCACCGTTTTCGAGATATAATCGAAAAACAAAATTGGGACCTTCTCCCCTCCCCCCACCTTTAGCTCACTCCCCAGGGGCGGGGACTTTTAGTATGTTTACCTTCCAACTATTCCTAACGAAACTATGAAGTCAAAAATTATTGCATATTCCATGCACTCTACACCCCTCATTTGAGCACTCATTGACTGGATTACATGTAAATGAGCCTTCTGTGATTAATCGGTAGGTTATAACGTCTGTCTAGTAAGTGTTGAAGAAGTCGAAAACGACGAGCAGTTTCCAGTCGTTTTAGTCTTTATCATAAAACTTCAACATCTTAGTTAATACTATGTCGGAGATCAAGAAAGCTTTCTTTGAAAATTGTTGATTATCCGAAGTAATAGTTCCAAACAAGACCTGAAATTCACGTGTCGTGATTGTAGATAGGTAACGGTTTAAGTAACCTAGGGATAATAGACGTGTAGGTTAGATTATGCCGTAGTTTAGATATTTTAATAAACCTTTTCATGCAATTGTTGTAAATCAGCGACTTCGCATCCTCGCGGAAATCTATTTAAGGTGTTGCAGTTCATTACAGCTACTCACCATAATAAATAACTAGAATCATTGGAGTGTTAATTATAAGCAAACTTTATAGCGGATTTTATACCCGATCTATCCCCCTCGTTGCCGGTGAGCTAATTACGGATTCTAAGTTACGAAACCGCACCTAGGCCAGCTCTTCCTCGAGCCAGAGGTTCAACAACTGCTCCTAGCCCCATAAATTAGGAGGGACAAGACATAGAGAGGTTCGTGATGGCAGTTCCACCGGAGATCCATCCATTCACTCCATCTTTATGCGTCCTCTCACCAGCCCAGATCTAATATCCATCCTACATCAATAATTCATCGGAGCCGCTGCCGCCTGGTAGCCTCTGTTCCCGCCCACGCTAGCTCCCGATCTCTTGCCCGCCCTCGATAGTGCGTAATACATTTCCGCTGTGCCTAGGTGCTAAAATTTAACATATGTCTACCGCGAATCTAGGAACATAAAGGTCCTTATTTTTATATTCATAAATATTGAAACTCTTGGATGTTTTATAGTTCTAACAGCTGTGGATTTTTTCTTATTCTTTGAAATCGTTTGTGGTAAAATAGCACACGGTGACTGATGTTAATAAATTAGAATTGATTTGGCAGGCTTCGGCCTAGCATAAATTAATTAATTTTATTTAGGTTGAATTGCTGTTGTATAATTTAGTAATTTTTAAAATTCAAATAATTTTTTACTGATTTTTCTTCGTTAAACAATAAATTAGACATTCATTTGCATCTCATTCTACGCTATGTTCTCTCCCACAGCTCGCTATTTTTCTCTCAGGCCTGGAACTAGGACACGACAGGGGGGCAGATTTCAGGGGGTGGCAAAATTAAAAAAAAAAAACTTTTCATAAATAAAACATATAAAACATTCTGCATAATATCCATATGGCGTTTAAACTCAACTACTGCATATAAAAACTAGCTAACGGAGGAATTGTAATTCAATGATGGGTAGTCCAGTAAAATAAGGGTTTGCCGAAGAAAAAACTGCGGAACTTTTATTCTCAACGGATCTTTATGTTTCTTGAGGTGCTGAATCCGAATCTGCTGAAGTTTGCTACCACCGTGAAATATCCACACCAGTCTACTGAACATGTCATAATTTACATATTCTGCCAAAACATACACATTTAGGGTGCTAGCTTGGGTGGTTTACAAAATTTAATATAATTTACATATATAGCAATTGATAGTGAATTTAATCAGCTTTGAGATAGAAAAAAGAAATTTGGGATCGAACAAATATTTGAGGAGTTAGAGCGACAAATGTGCCGAAAAACTTTTGGATTTTATAACAGTACGTTTTTATTAGCGGGCTGGCAAGTACATTTTACGAGGTGTGATTAAAACTTCATTTATAGATTCTTATAGTAAATTTAATCAGCTTTAAGATGAAAGAAAGTAATGTTGTATCGGACAAATAGTTTCAGAGTTATAGGAAAAAGAGTACGACAAACGTGTTTTCGTGGAGCTGTGGGACTGACGACAAGTTGGCCAATTTCTCCATTTTTTCCCCAAAACGTAACTTCGCGAAAAATGGTTCGATTTCGGATTTCTTTTTTTCATTATGTAGGTATTAGTTCCAGCTACAATTAATATTTGTATACTTTCTTCAAAAAAAGCTTCGTTATCGTGTTATAGATAAAAAATAACGGTTTGCGATTTTGAATATGAAGCCGATGTTTGCCGTTGTAGCAAACTTCAGGTTCGGATTCAGCACCCCAAAAAACATAAAAATCCGTTGAGAATAAAAGTTCAGCAGTTTTTTCTTGAAAACGGCCTTTTGGAGCCTTATTTTACAGGACTAGGGGGGATGGGAACGGCAAACTGATCTTTCCCATGACAAATATCCTTGCCCCATCCCTGCATATCTCAAAAAGTGGGTACCCTTAACGGAGGAATCCTGGCCAAATCACCTATATGAAAAATTCCGTTTTAGTAATTTATTTTTTAACTGAAGTACTTTGTTGAATTTTCCATCCATCCTTTTTCCTAAACTTTCATATTATCTTCCTTCATATATTTAAGAGTCATTTCCATTGGGCTTTATGTATGGAATCTCGCTCGATTTTGGAACCAATAAAAAAACTATCTCTTTGTCAGTGTTTTTTCTATAGTATAAATAAATTTTTTTTTTTTTTAATTTTACAATATTGCGTTTCAATTTAATGTCATAATATAATCTTAGATAAAACAATGATCGCAGCCGACCGTCAATCCAAATCTGCCACTAATAAATAATACGTTCATGGATTTTTTTAAAATTTAATTTTCCGACGAATTAAATTAATAAAAGCTAGATTATATTTTTAAATTCTATGATTGTTTCTAAATTTCAAATTTTAAGACTAAGGCAACATTGGACAAATAATAACAATTATTTTATTTTTTGTTGTTATTTGAAAAAAAAAAAAATTGTTTATGATCAACAGTTGGAAAAAAAAAAAATGAACAAGAAACCTAAATAATGAATTAGATAAACAGGCGGTTTTACGTAAATTATACGCCCGATTTAAATTATATCTATTTATCTATAATCATTTTTATATACGTATACGTGTAGGTGCGAGAGTGTATGTTAACAACTAATTCAAGAAATTCAGGAAGAAATAAAAGTGGCGTCTTGAGCAGGAAACTCTTGTTTTTCGGCCATAATATTAATCAGTTTGAGCCTACTTTCTAGAAATAAGAAAGTAAGAATTTACAATACTGCGTCCTACTGTTGTTCAAGGTGTGAAATGTGGCCGTTTGTTTGAGGGAAAGAAGAAAGATTGTAAAAGATATTGCATAACACATAGGTTTTGTAGGGACACGAGATGACTAGAGATTTACACATTAAAAATTCATCACGAGGTCTGTAACTACTATAATTGTATAACGATGAAGCTAACAGAAAAAAAATAAATAAAATAAACATTCAAATTTTAGATAGTGCCTGAATAGTTGTTGTTGTTGCTGTTGATTGTTTTTTAAGGGCAAAAAACTGCTATGGTTATTATAGCCCATACCAAAAATTTAGACAATAACAAATTCCTAATCAAATTATATTAACCTCCAAAAAATAAATAAATAAATGGAGTCAGACGCGCTACCGTTGCGCCACGAGGTCTTGCCTGAATAGTTAATTAAGAGATTGATTTTATAAAATTAGATAAGTGATCAAACGACAACTGCTTGAGGGTAAACAAAGAAGTTGATGTGAGAATATAAATAAATATAAACATGATTTCCGCTTGAAATATTCATTTAAAACTATCCATTGTCTGGTAGAAATTCATATTAAAAGAGAATTGTATAAAATATCATAAACATATCTTGGAAAAATAAATTACGTTTTTAATCGTTCTTAACTTAAGACACCTTTTATCCAGTAGTTAATATATTCCATTTTGACTATTGTTGCTAGTTCTTAATAAGAAAAATGTTATTTAGTTTACATTTTTTTTTTTTTTTTTTTTTTTTTTTTACATAACCGAAAAAATATTTTTTACCACTTAAGTGTGAGGTTAGGAAAAAAATATCAATAATAGAAAAAGGTTTTGAGGTTATAAGGTTCCCTTTAAAAAATTTTAGTATCTATTGATTGGGTATTATTGGATATATTTGTGTATATATATATATATATATATATATATATATATATATATACAATTAAATATTGTATTACTGTTTTATGTGTTTATTATTCCTCACAAAACTAATAGTAATTGATCGTGAATATAAAAATGATACCGATCGGTACAAACCAGTACAGGTCGTGTGCTCAACATATAAAATACTAGCTGAAAGTACCCTGCTCCGCTACGGTTTTAGGATTAAGGACAACTTAAATTAGTAAAAGTTAAGCTTAACGTTGAAACTTATTATTGTTTAAATAAACCTAAAGAATTCCATTCTTAGAATAATTTCAATAAGTAAATTTAACAATTTGCAAAAGTTAATTTTATATTATTTTGATAGCCCACCAGTGAAGTTCGAGGCAGCACTACCATCTTACCCAGCTCTGATAACAGACCATCAGCTTTTCCTATGGCATACTTTACATAAATATAGTCTCAACTTCTCAACTTTTTTTTATTTTTTTCGAATAAAGTTTTAGTCTTTCTGTTTCTATTTATTCTATTTATTCTAGGTTCAAGGAATGAAATTCAGAAATGTTAGGTACAACTTGTAAAATACAACTTGGGCCTGGTTGAGAAAAGCCGATTATCTTGTGACCGGAAAACTGAAGGAAGAGTAGTTGGAAACGAAGCTACTGGTGCAGCAATGTTGATGGGTTGCTCGTAAAGAATATGCACACCGAACTGGGCTTACATGACATCACCAGAGAACATCTTTTAACCTCCTCTTTAACATAAGTCTTTTAATAGCTTCTCATCACGAAACAACTCAAACTTGTAAGGGTACACCTCTGCAGCCACCATGAGTTCACAGAAAGTACCATGTTATAAGGTTTCGACATCGATCGTATTTTTGTGTGTTTACAACAATAAGGAACTTAATTTGTGGTCAAAGTGTGCAGCTTAAACATCTAACCTATTTTTTTAACTTAGCTTATCTCCAAATACCATATGACAATTAATCTATTATTATTCACCCAATAAAAATTGTAATCGCATTTTTCGTGAATTAGCAGCTATCTAGGCCGTTTTTTAAAAATCCCTTTCTTAGCGAGCACCTACGGTCTTAGAGAAAGCCACATACGAAATTTCATTCTAATCCATTTGGTGGTTTTTGAGATTTCGTGTTAAATGAGTGAGTGGTATTTGACAAATATATAGTAGATTATTTATATGTTAAAAACTAATTTTATGTCTCATGAATACACATAGCATTAATTATTTCTAAAGAAGTTAAGAGAATGCCGGATAAAGTGAAGTTAACCGACAACAGAAAATTATTGTAAACACGAACCGCCTTCCATAAATATGTCATAACTATAAAATATTGTTAAACCGTAATTTTCAACTTCTGTGTTTCTCCTCGCTCTTTTTATCTCATTTTTTAAAAATGTATCTACAAAAATTCTTCACCCAATGCCAGAAGGCAGCTACCATTAATATTGAATGCTAATGTACTATTTTAAATTTTCAACATACCTCACCTGTTGCCTCTCATCTTGATACGCGGAATAAAAAACCTTACAAGATAAGGAGTTGGTTGCAAGAGCCGACATTGAGCAGATACGGCTCGGATGCAAATGAAGAAAGAGCTTTCCACATAGGTCCGTGACTTTGGACAGCCAGACCCTGCTCCGATCTCTAGGAGGCCAGCAAAAACACTTATCTCCTCCGGGCGCTCCTTTCTCATCTGGGTCATCCTCTTTTTCTTCGGCCGAGGTCGTCTGAAAAACATCATAGGAGATCTTCTTCGTTTCTTAAAAGAAAAAAAAAGCTTTATCTCGTATCTATGTACCAATTCGTATGAAATGATTTGTTAATGGAAACCGTTCTTTACAAATTTAGGAAGGTTACTTATAAGAGCTCGACACAAAAATGTAACTTTAACCCGATCTAAAGATTTCTAGAAAATTCTTGCCTATAATTATTGCAATATTACGGATAAATTCTAGAGTTTCATTTTTTTTTTTTTAATTTATTGGTATCTAAAACTGTAGTTTGCGCATTAGTTATATCTGACCTTTCAATCCAAAGTTGTTCGTACTAATTTAAATGCATCATATTATGTCTTCAACAAAACTAAATTTAAATTTTCTAAATTCCATTTCAACCTTTCCAACCACCCTAACCCTCTGGCACATTCATTATGCAGCTCCACACATCCTTATAACCCTCCAAGCAGATTAAAGCAGCAATGGTCCCTAATAAATATATAGATGGTAATAAATATATTGTATTGTAATAAATGCATATTACTAGAGTTCTGACAATATCTAGCTTCTCAACTCAAAACATAAGCGCTGGGATTACTGTGGAACTAGCTTGCCCTTCCATACGTGGGGATGGCATGTTTGTGTACATTGTATACGAGTATATAGTGTGATTCTGCTTTTATTTATTTATTTATTTTTTATTGCTTATTATTATATTTTTGTTTTGCTACTTTATTATTATTATTGTTTAAACTTTTATTTTATGATTTTTCTTTCATTAATATATTGTATAGTTTTTTCTTTCTTTTTAGAAGATTTTTATTCTTTTTATTTAATTGAATTGTACATATTGTGTAAATGGATTCTTTTTCATTCACATTACTCATTGCCCTTTAGAGAGGCTGCTTGAAAGATAGTAATTGCAATTGCAAGTCGACAACCTGTAAAACAGCACCCCATTGGGAGTACTTTAATAAAAGTTCTATATTAAGAGATCTTGAGGCTTACTTACAAACGCCTCAGAGGGTTATCAAGAATCGAATGGGAAGCCCATCGCGGAAGGATAGGTATCTGACTAAGGCAAAATCAGTTACATCTGTGTGACATTATAATAATAAAAAAAAAATATATAATATGAATTTAAGTCATTAATATTGCATATAGAATGAATTGTATTGTAGAGAAACAAAACTAACTATGACCAAAGAGTTCTCATTACTTCCATGTTCATGAATCTATTGTAATTAATTAGAAGTAAAGTATTACTTATCAAAGTTTAAGTTACAGTACATTAATTATATAAAAGCATTAGATTGTTTAAAGATGTATAATATATAAGTAATTTTTATCGGAACACCAACTTTTGTGAATCATGTTGAAGTTTATTAAGAAATTCTCATATCAATTTCCACAAGGCATATGGATAGCAATAGGTAAGCACTAAACAGTACGTGAGTATTATTTTGTAGTACAATTCATATAGATTTAATAATCTAACTATTGCAATTACAGGAATTAGAAATATATGATTTTTTTTTTATAATGAAATAGAAATAACCTTATTGTACTGAAATAATATTATTACAGGATATATCTCTTGACATAAAGCGTATCTTAATATAAATATTTAATGCTTAATTTAGAATGTATGTAATAATTAAAGCATAGTTAACTGTTATGATAAATGGAGAAAATGACCAGGGATGCAGTCAAAGAGAAACACAATGCAGTCTAAGTAGAAATACTTTAATGAGTGCCTACGTTTCGACCTGCCTTGCAGACCTTTTTCAGGGCCACCGAACCACACTTACAATAAGCAGAACAAGAATGAACATTGGCATTAAAATTTAAAGGAATAGATTTAAAAGTAAGATAACAGATATAAGAAAATATTAAAAAGAAACTGGTTAAAAAATTACCTACAAATATTCTTATAAGAATAATTAACAATACATTTTTAATAAATATACTATTTAAATCTTATTTAAAAGTATATTATTGAAAATAGACGGAGATCGAATCATATCTTTGACCGCTAAGTGGTCGACTTGATTCATATATGCATCAAACTCCTCAAAGTATTTGACAATCGTTCTTCAAAGGCGGTCATTGGTCTCCGTTCAGTACGACCTTCCATTTTTGTGCAGTTATAAAATAATAGTCGTGGGTTTGTTTATAGTTTTTATTGTAGTTACAAATGCTGCTATGGGTTTGTTTAAACCTGTATAGATTTTTTAATAAAATAATCCAGGTTTTATTATGATACTGAGGTGTACTCACAATTGTTTATAAGTAAATTTATATAAGAAACTATCATCCACAGTCGTGGTTTCGCCCGCTCTAAGTAAAGAACTTGAATAATTTAACTAATCATTCAAGTTTTATTTGTTTCGACATAATTTTATCGATCCATCGCTTGGATTTTAATTTCTAACCATAAAAGAATATGACAGCTTGGTGAAACTCGTTTCTGGCACTCAAGACTATATATTTCAATCATTATTATAGTAAAATTTATTATTAAAAACATTCTTAGAACTATGAAGATGTAGTTAAAATTTAGTACAGTTGAGCTTAATCGTTTTTCCATTGCAAACTCAATTGTTGAATGGCCACATATCGGTAGATTTTTAAACTGCAATGGATTCCATATGTCGCTCCATATATTTATAGCTTTTTTAACATCAATGTAATTCAAAATATGTAAATTTTATTATTTCTAAACCTTCCTTGAACTATGAAGATTAGTTCAGTAATTTTCGCAGTTAGTGATCACAAACGAAAAATGGCTTGTCATTTTATATAATAGTATAGATTATAGATTCCTCTGCTACCTCAGTTTTCATTTTACTATTTGGTATAGAAAATTTTGAAGGTTTCGAATTGCTCTATTGAATTACGAATCCTTTCTCCCAAGTTGCAACG
Organism: Euschistus heros; assembly: GCA_003667255.2. Lineage (NCBI taxonomy): Eukaryota > Metazoa > Arthropoda > Insecta > Hemiptera > Pentatomidae > Euschistus > Euschistus heros. The sequence continues at coordinate 2,691,519 of RCWM02000051.1, read as the reverse complement.
TAAGCGCCAGGCTACCCAATACCATACGCGGACATAACTGACCATTACCCGAATACGAGAGGACTACATGAAGGTCGGTGTTGCGATATAGATCCGATTTGAGATAAACAGGAGCAGAGTGTGAACTTTAGGGATCGATCTACTGCCGCTTGTGCAAGAGCTCACCTTGGCATGTGCCGCGGGTCAGGGGTGCTTCGTCCCAGCTAGTCCCGAGAGTTCCTTATTCATGCCCTAGTAGCGCTTGAATAAATAACAATGCTAATACTTAAATGTTATACTCCCTTTGACATCACGGCCAACCTTGTTATGTTAGTCCCTTCCATAAATCTGCTGTTCCGATTTGTATCTACTTCTCAGCATTTAAGTATTGTATCTACGAGAGAGAGAGAGAGAGAGAGAGAGAGAGAGAGAGAGAGAGAGAGAGAGAGAGAGAGAGAGAGAGAGAGAGTTTTATCCCAAGTCACTTCTGTGATTCTATAATTCTACAATTGACAGTTTTTTCGTTAATCATTATTAAGTTCTCCTGCTGATACATATAATATCAGTGAATATACTGATAATGATAATTCAAAATTATTTAATTAATTGTTTTCATCTATAGCATTTAATTAATTATTATTTTTTTGACAAGAGTGTAAAGAAGTACTTTTACTCACTCGTGGCAAGGTTTACACGCACGAGCGAGCGAAGCGAAGCGAGTGCTGTAAATTGCCGAGAGTGAGTAAAACTCTTTATACTTGGGTTAAATATTACATTTTTTTTGCAACCGTTAAAAAAAAAAAAATATGATATTTTTTTTATAAATTTTATTCAGGTAGCAATAAAAGTACTTATATTATTATTTATTATAAATGTTTATCGTAATATTACAATTACTGGCGTTGGAAAAAAATGGTTGATTTGAATTATTTTTATTGAAGTTTAAATAATTGCTGAAATGAGTATTTGAATTAGAATTTTAACTGCTAGCAACACATTGCTTATTGGTTTGTGAACCTCGTTGTAATATCAGCTGAGCATTATTCATTTTAGCGCCAATAACCTTCTACCACACAAGTACTCTTCCAGCCTCCGTGTTTTTTAATCTGTAAAATATCACCTCACTCCACAGCTAGTAAGGATGCAGATGTTCTCCGAAATGCGTGTCCAGTATAGTTATCAATGCTATTTTTATTCAAGGAAGTAGCTATATTTGATGGAATTGCTGAATGTGAATTAATAACCACCGGTTGAGCTGTACATTTACCCTTCTGTATTTAATAAATAAACGAGGATGTGGAGAGTGTTTTGGTCGGAGTGTTGGATACTGTACTGTTGGAAGTCCTATTTTATTGGAAACTAAAAAGGTACGCTGTACATTATTTTTGGAAATTGGGATATTAATTTTTATGTATTCATCTGTTTGGTTTATGTGATTTATTTCAATTTTTAGAAGTTCACCGCACCTGCAGGCCCCAGATACTCTAAAAATAAAAAATCGCAACAATGCTTGAATCCCTAAATTTACATGTTTATTATCATAACAATTTAGAAATCAAAATAGATGAAATTTTTGCTTACCTTCATTAAAAGAAATATTTCATTTGGAGAATCTAATAAAAATGTTTTAATTTCATATCTTGAAAATATTTAAGATTTTTTTGTCTATAATTATCTGATTACCTTTTAATAAATGCTTTGAGTTTTATATAAGTACTGATGTCTATGTTTTCATTTATTGATATAGTACTTTTCAACATAGAATATATTGACCATAATGATGAAGATTTGTATGATTTAGCTATTTCATTAAAGTAAGCAATTAGAATGTTTTCTGAAGTATTTTTAATCTTGTTTTTGACACACCATTTTTTATAATTGTTAAACCTTATGTTGTAAATTTTTTGTAATTTATTGGATAAAAGATTTACCAATCACATTTTCTGCTGTTTTTTCATATTAGGAGGAGTGTTTTCATAACTTGGATCACTATCCATCTTAATTTAATTTAAATTCAACTAAATAGCAATCTAATTTAGATATGTACTATCCAATAAGGAATAAAAGTAATACCTTTTCGAATGGTTGCAGTTAGCAGTTTTTTCTTTTATTTTAAATTTTTTTCTAAATTTGTCCTGCTATTTTTTAAAAATGTTTTTAAATTGTTCATTTTATGTAAAATACTGTGCATTTAGATAAAATAATAATTATATAATTTAAAACAAATTATAATGAACTTTGTATTAAGGTTGCACTGAAATTTTGCATTACACTCTAGAGAATTAAAGTTAAGCTTATGGGATTTTTTACTCACTAGAGAAGAAAATGGAACGTTAATCAGCTGTTTTTAATTGAATAATGTTCCCATTATTTAACGGTTGCAGAAAAAGTATATTTATTATATCTCAGTATAATATTTTTTTTTCTTGCTTGAGAAGCGGAAAAAAATCATCTTAGTCTTACCTGATTAAGTATGGTGATTGCTTTTGCAAGTACCACCACTTTTTTTTTTTTTTTTTTTTTTTTTATTTATAGAATAAAAAAAAAAACTGTTATACATTATATCCATCAAGTAAATATGTTTAATTATGATTACAATAATACGTTAATAGTTGTAAAAAAAAAAAACAAAAAAAAAAACAACTACCAGTTAGTAACTCTTCAAAAAAATCTACGTTTGAATGTCAATAGGCCATTTTCTTTTCAGATGTCTCGAACGGTTATCGGCGGAAAATCTTCGCTTCCGTCAAGTTGGAAGAAAATTCGAATTGGTATGAAATATATCATGGAAACATAGGTTTATTTTATTATAGACTTTTAGATCACTGTGGATAAGTTTATGTTTATGACATAATATAGGGCAAACAGGATTTCACGGAGGATTTTGGACTGTAGTGATTTGATATGTGAAGAAGTGGGAGGTTAAGTAGAGCCTCAAAGGTCAACTCCTAATGTCCAAATGGGTTTAATTATTGTTCTTTGAGTCTTTTACAATTAACTGGAAGCTAAGTCCATTTAATAAATCTCACAATGAGCTAAGATTTGATTCCTTGTAAGGGCCAATTTTTAGGGGAAAAAAAGTGTTGAAATCGTTATTTAAAAAAAAAAAAAAAAAAAAAAAAACACTTATTCGTCAGATCAACAGAATGAGGTTGAAAAATTTACTCATTAGAGAAACAGCAATTCAAAATTCCTATTATTTTATTTTATAAACAGTTTTTATATGAATTATCACATATTAGCTGACGAAATGTTGGTGTAGTGGAAAGCTTCCTTAACCCTTTTCATGGCACAGTGTACCGAAATTCGATAGATTGTTTGGAGGAGTCCATTCAAAAATTTGATATGAGGTTAAACAAACAAAAAAATGAAAAAAAAAAAATCATTTTTTTTTTCTTTTATAAATATTTCTGCATTACCTGAAAAGAGTTAATTTTAGAAAAAGTAATTTTCCTCTAGAACACTAAGCTATCGTCAGTCCATTTGAATATTTTTTAAACTTGTAATATTTTTTTTTCATGATATGACCAGTTCAACTAGGGTCCATGAAATATTATTTATGAAATAATACTGTAGCCATATGCATATAATACTCATTTATTAATGGGAACTGATGTCGGAATAACATAGATACATGGACATTAGGAATTTGGCAAGCATATAGATAACAACTGACAAACGGCTCCGTTCATAAATAAACATATGAAATATAATTCTAAACCAGTTTTCGATTTCCGAAAATATAAGATACCTCTTATAGGGCTCCTAATCTTCAGTAGGAAAAAACAGAGGAAGCTATAAAAACCGGCGAGGAACAGTGGCTAATGACATGTGATTGTAAAACCCGCCAGGATTATTGATGAGGGCGATCTAAAATCATTAGGAGGCTAACGAGGTAAGCTCTAGCCCCGCAGAGCACGGGGTTCTGGGTTCTTCTCCCGGGCCCAGTTGTGTGTTACATAAAGTCCAGCTGCTGTGTTATCTACCGTAAGGCCGAATGTGAATAGCCGAGTCCACAGCCACCTTTCCATTACAACTCCCTAAGGAGTCAGTCATCTCAGCGATCGAACTTTTTTTTTTCCATGCATCCGATATTGCAACATTAGGGGCCTTATACGATCGGAAATGAAAGTTTATTTTGAATTGCTTTCACATTCTTTGATATAAAGCTGTTGTTGTGTACATAATTAGAACTGATCGCTGGTAATTTATATTCTGTACATTTTTTAGCAAAAGCTGCAATTATTACTCTAGATCCAAACCGACATTTGTTAACTAACGACTCAATTAATACTGACGCCACACAATCGAACAAAAAAAACAGAGGTTTGTAGTTCAATCAGAAATAATTTAGAAACATTTATAAAACTAATGGTATTATATAGATTACTTCTAGCTTGTCTGGGTTGTAAAACATGAATGAATACAACAAATTAGTGTACGAAGGTGATCAGTGGACCTGAGTTAGTACTCCAGTGATATCAATTATATTGACACAGTATCTTGGATTCTACCTAGAAAAAAGACACACGGAACCCTGACACTAGCCTTACAAAGCAACAACTTAACAGAGGCTTTATTATTTTTTAATTAAAATTTTAGGTGCCGTGTACAGCATCTTAGGCTAAAGGCACCATTACATTATGTTACTTATTAACATTCAAAATTACATTACATTACAATACATTATCACTATTACATTATTACTACAACATCACATTAGATTATTTCTACTACTATATTAGCTATTACAATTAAACTACATTACATTACATATAAGTTATTTCAAATCAAAATTATATTAGTTGAAACAAGTGGTTATCTTTGAGTAGGGTAAAAAGTTGATTCCAGTTATCGGGTTTCAAAGCCTCTCGGTATCCTTGAAGATGCAACAAAGTCTTGGATGGTAAATTTCGGATACAATCATTGATAAGATGATCCTGTCAGCAGGCGTTCTGGTGGAGGATTGCCTTCAAGTAGGTGCCGATGACGTAACTTACTGTGTCCAATTCTAAGTCACGTTATTACTGTTTGTTCTCTCCTGTTTATTGGGAGATGTGTTTCTGGAAGAAAGTTTCCGTATAACCTTTTCAATTTATCTGTATCCGGCTCTTTTGCCCATACGTTGATCCATGCCTCTCTGCACAAGTTAAATATAGATTTATTAAAGTCTTAAAGAGTGACTTGGATATTGGGAAAAGGGAGCATAGTTCTTCCTTCCTTTGCGCTTATGTCAGCCCCAAAGAAATTTAATATTTTTATTCACGTTTATGGCTAATTTCATTATTATCATTACGATAGGGTTTTCGGTTGAATGAAAGTTTTGGATTGCCTGAAGGGCGGAGTAAGAGTCACTACAGATTAGAAATTGTCTGCTGTCCAAATTTTCAATTAAATTCATACAAAGATAGATTGAAAATAGTTCGGCGGAACAGATAGAGTAAATGACAGAGGCTTTAGACAACGGTATAGACAATTAAATAATGCATTTCATATTTCCGTTGAAAACAAACTTCTCATATACAAAACAATCATTAAATCTATTGGGACCGATTTACTTGAACTGTGGGGGCAACAAAACAATCAAACATCAAACGCATCCAACCCTTTCAATTTTAAGTCCTTCGTACTATTGTAAATGCTCTGTAAAAAAAATAAAAAAAATAAAAAAAAGATATTATACGTAGGCCCATAATTTGTATGGATAATTTTATGTTGTTGTTTTTTTTAATTATTATTTTTTTTCTCCCTCATAATTGTAAATATAGTATTAACTCCAATAATGAATTTTTATTTTTCTCTGTTTTTTTTTCGTTCTCTTATAACGTAAGTTTAAGCTAACATTTATTTATCTTATCTGATTTTATAAATCTCTAGGCCAGATATCGTTTTACTTTCTGTTATGTAACTTTTTTTTAGTAGGAATTCAATGAAAATTTTAACATTATTCATATTAAAATCTTCAACCAGTTTCAATGTAAGTTTGGAAATTTTCAGTCATTTGCCAATCATATAAATGCTTACCTACTAAACATTAAAAATAACAAAAGGCACCAATAACTCCTAAAAAAAAAATAGTTCAGAATTTTAGTAATTCAATATTTAGTATTTGTTCATGAGTATTTTGTACAATATAAATCAAATATAATTAAATCAGATATAATTATTTACAAATGAAGTCTATTACACCTCAATAAAATTCAAATTTTTTATTTCCCTCTCCATCTCCAATCTGAAGACTCATTCAAAAATTATGAAAATATTTATTTTTATTTTGTGTTGTTTAATTTTTTACTATAGGAAATTTTACAAAAGTTAATATATCCCGAGATAATTAAAGATTGCTGTAAAAAAAAAAGGTTATCGAACTAGAGATGGGCTAACTATTCCGCTGATTTTGTAGTCGGCGACTAGTTGGCTATTTTATTCATTTACATTTTTACGTTTAAAGATTGGTTGATCGAAGTGAAAACATGGGCTTAATAGTTTAAAATTTTTATTTAAGATTCACCTTTAGGGTTTGTTATTTATTGTATGAAAAGGAAGTTTCGAACTTTTGCGAGAGATCTGTATATTAACAAAAATAAATTCGATAACTTATACAATAAATGATATAGAACTTACGTAACCTGAAAATGATCGGCTTGGACGACTAATCGGCCTTTTGGCCAGCCGAGTAGTCGGCCTATCTCTAACTCAAACCCCTCTCGCTATCACCCTCAGAAACCTAGAAAACTACTCACAGAAAACTAGAAAACCCTATTTATATGTGTATCTTTCGTTTACATCACATTATAACAGGACGATATTATTTCTTTTAATTATTTTCCTTTTTTTATTCGAACTAAAACGTAATAAGCACCATATTGTAAACCGGATACTTTTATAGATATTTTCAAAGGAAAGTTTGCTAAAATCTCATTTTATTGAAAGATATTGCCAATATAAAAAAAAATAATAATAATAAAAAAAAAAAAAAAAAAAAAAAAAAAAGGCCTAAAAAGTTGTTCCGTTGCGTAAAGAACAACGGTTTTATTCAACTTGTCAGAAATAGAGTAGGCTTAGCGAATCTAAATTAAAAAAAAATTTACTACTTGTGATGTAAAATCGATTTTAGAGAGAGAAATCAAGCAAGATATTTTAACAGGCACCTTTCGATCGGACTTTCTCGCCTCGAGCAGCTGTCAGCGCTAAGAGAGCTTTACATATCAAGAACAGTAGCCTGACAAAGACATAAGTTGGGACTCACTTTACGACCGCCCTTAGGGACTTGGAGCTGACTTAATAAAAATGCTCGATATTACAACTAAGTACGAAGTGCTGGGTCCGAGTCGAGGCATAAACTGCTCACGACTTTCAGGAATAACTTATCTATCTTTATTACAGAAATTGACTTTCACGACATAAGTGACATAAACATGGGGCATTAATTTCAAATTGATTTACTGCTGTAGGTTTAGTTGGGTTTTTCGTAAATTGACTTTTTTCATTTAGTTTTCTTTTTATGTCTTATACATAGGAGCTAAATAAATTTATGAAATCGATTTTTTATTTATTGTACTCGGCGGTGAAAACCGTATGAATTCAATTACTAAATCTAGCGCGGCCTCCTGATCTGTTTCAGGTATAATGGATTTTTTAAATATAAATTGATATATCGTAAAGCTGGAAACAGGTCGAAATCCGCTATTTAATCCAGTATTAAAAAAAAAAAAAAAAAATTAATTTTTCGATCAGAACTATTGCACTAACGGAGAAACAATTTCCTCGACTGTTAGCCTTAAATACCAATATACCAGGCTTTAATTTATAACTGGATATCTGAAATCAGACAAACCATATACGATAATATTCATAAACATTTACACAATTTTTTTTCAATTCCCAAAAATCATCACCCAATAAAAGTACTATAATAGAAAAATCCATGAACCATTTGTTCTGTACAGATATTACTCATGTCATAAATTCAACTTATCATCCGGTATATAAAAAACTTTTAAATTTTACTAACCCTCATCCAAAAAATTATCTAAAGATTAACAATTAAAAAGAACTATTTTTCAGTTAAGAATAATAAACAAAAATATTTTTTAAAAACAATAGTTTAAGAATTAAATCCAATTAAGCTTACTATAAATCCTTGAATAATACAAAAATATGATTTAAAAACAATAGTTTAAGAATTAAATAGTAACAAGCATGCTATTCTTTTTATTTTATTTTTAAATTAAGACCAAAGCGATAACATTTCAACATTTACTAGACAAACGATCAAAGCTCCCAATTCATTACAAAAGATTTATTTACATGTCTCTGATTAGACCTATTTGGACGTATGGAGTTGAGCTTTGCGGCTCTACTAAACCATCCAATTCATCTCGTATCCGACCCTTACAATCCTAAATGCCCCTTACTTTGTCACCAATCAACTTATCCATAAAGATATATTTGTACAGTTGTAAGTTTCAATAAATTGATACAGAAAAAAAAAATTAAATTTTTTATTTAAAATAAATTACATAAAGCCGAACCAGGCTAATAAAAGCATAGGCACATCTCTAGATACAGATCCATCTCTCATGACACAATAATTAGTAAGGAGGAATAACAAATGTAAAAATGCAAATAACATAAAACAGTACTAAACTGAAAAACCTACGCAACAAAATAAACAATACTAGTGCAAATAATAACAAAGAATAGTTAAATTATAGCCCAATCCAGAATACTATAGATAATAAAACACGATTCATACAATAATACAAACAAAATTAAAATTTTTAGATTTTTTTTTCTACATTCGACATCGTGATAAAATCTCAGTTTTATGAATTAAAAGTTTTGATAAATCAATTTTCTTCATGACCTTCATGGTTTCTTTTCATTCAATCTTTGTTAATTTTTACCTCCTTTTTTTGTTTTCTTTTTTTTTTTAATTGTTTTAAAATGTATGCACTAGACACAAATTCACTAAATAAGTACATTCCGTAAAGAAAGTAGTGATTTCGAACCCCGAATTTTTCGATTTTTCGAACATCGAATTTTTGAGTGGGTTAAAATTTATTTGTTGATGAACCCCACAAAATGAGACTTGACCTTCCTACCATAGCTAGAATAGGTTGGTAACCTGCAAAATAAACTTCCTCCCTAGTTAGAGTATATTAGGATGTTATAGCTATAAACTTCCTCCCTAGTTAGAGTATATTAGGATGTTAAGCCCCAACAAAGAACAAACAACTGTTCCTAAGAACAAAGAACAAACAACCTTCCTACCATAGCTAGAATAGGTTGGTAACCTGCAAAACAAACTTCCTCCCTAGTTAGAGTATATTAGGATGTTATAGCTATAAACTTCCTCCCTAGTTAGAGTATATTAGGATGTTAAGCCCCAACAAAGAACAAACAACTGTTCCTAAGAACAAAGAACAAACAACCTTCCTACCATAGCTAGAATAGGTTGGTAACCTGCAAAATAAACTTCCTACCCTAGTTAGAGTATATTAAGATGTTAAGCCCCAACAAAGAACAAAAAACTGTACATAGAACCTAATACCTTAGCTACAATACAATTTTCGAACCAAACAACACCAGATTAATGGGTTGAGTATTATCTTTTTTAAGGTAAAAAAAGTTTCAAAAAAAAAGAAAATTATAGAAGCTATGTTAAAATATATAAACTAGTTTCTCAGCCAGTGAAAACCTTACTAAGAACAAAAAAAAAATGAGACATAGCAAACATTACATTAATTCGTAAAACTAGAAGTTTGTGTAAAGGTGTAAAGGTTAAGGCAGGTAGTTCAATTTTTGAGTTCCTACCGAATATCCACAAAGTAATATTCCTATTTGTAATAGTCGCATAAATTTGCAATGTTGATACAAATAAAGAGACAAAAGTTATCTTCCTGGTGTTACTCACAACCAAAAATTGCACTTAACATACTATTCACAAGTGCCACAGATATGAGAACTGTACGTTTTCGAGATTCTGATCAGAGGATCTAAACCAGACCTTCTCAAGCAGACCCATAACGAGTGTCGTTTTTTTTAAAAAGACAACTTACCCGCAAAGGGTAAGGTATTAGTTGTGTAGGATCCGCTTCAGGGAAGATTCCAAATCCAGAAATGAAGACGATGTGTCCCCGAGAGCAGAAGGCAGCACGCGCACATCTCTTTCGGCTGTAGATTGATGTGGTGTGTTCTCCCAGAGCGGGGAACATCCTTGGCCGGGTAATGCCTCTGCTTTACATAGCGGCCTCAACCTTCTTCCACCGCCTGCGGATTATATTTCTTCCTTACTGCTAATGGCCAGGGGATTATGAACCAGCGCTGGGCCTGGAAATATTGTCGGGTTTCAGATTACTGAAGATGAATAGAGAATTTCAAGGAAAGATTTCATGTGTTTTTAGTTAATTTTTAATTCATGCAAAACACCTGCCCATATTTTTATTCAGACCATATAATTTTTACAAATTAATGTATCCTTTGATATTAAATAAAAAAACTTGAAATAATGTCTGGAAAAAAATTTCAAATTCATGATAATTTCTTATTTTTTTGGAATCAAAAGAGAATGGCTCAGGCCACAGAGTGGGGCAAAACCGCTTAAAAGTAGAAAAACTATTTTAACAAGAATGATTAGTCTTATCGAGATGCAGTTAGTCTCAGTCGATTCACAATAGAAAAGTGTAACGTAATTAAATGGAAAATCTTTTTTAATTTTTAATTTTATATCTATTTATTAAAATTTACAACTGTACACATATATACATCAAGTAAATGTGTCGATAACGATTATAATAACATGTCAAAACTTGAAAAGAACTTCTCATCAGTAGCATTTCAATAAAAATTATACATTAGAAGATCTATAGTCCACCTCTTCAGACGCCTCGGAGGAATATCGGGAATGGAGTGGAAAGCAAGTTGAGAAAGTAATGGATTTGAGAGGTTATGGAGCTTATGATGAAAGGATAGGTATCTGGTCTGGGCTAACGCAGCAACATATGGAACATTAGGATCTGTATGGGTAAGTTTATTGGTGACAAAGTATGGAGCACTTAGGAAATTTCGAAGGTATTTGGATTGTAAGGATTGGATACGAGATGAATTGGATGGTTTAGTAGAGCCCCAAAGCTAAACTTCGTACGTTCAGATGGGTCTGATAACTGTAATCAATGAAAAAATAATATCATTTTATTCTATAATAACATTGATAACTCAAATGCAGACATTTTAAATTATTACGAAATGAAGGTTTTATGAATCTAACTACTAATGCTACTATTTCCTTTCTTCCTTTTTTTTTTTTGTGCATTTTCTGAATTATAATTAACTAATATATTATACTTTTATTAAAGACTATAAGTGATAAAATAATATGCAATAATTTATTTCTTTAATTAATAGATACTTGTTTTCATAGTTTTAGTTTGCTGTTTTAGCCCATACGTATCAATAATCGGGAATTTATATTTCGATAATAGTATCGGTAATGAGAGTAAAAACATACTGGTACCGACACAACTAATTAGAAACGCAAAAAAATACACACACACATACGTATATACATACACAAGTATATGTAATATATTTATGTTATAATAATTATCTACTTATATTGATTAATAGCGGCAACCAATTAAAATAATAATTCATATAAATATTATAAATTGTCCGACAACATAGCTAAAAGTCGTAATATTTAAAAATGTAAATATATTCAATGAATAGCTCTCCGTTGTTAGTAAGCATGGATGCACATCTTATTCCTAGTCATACCCTATCTAGATGGTGTGAAATCACTATTCTTTTTTGTTTTACAGGTGTCTGTTCAATATATCAAACTTGCTTACAATAATAAATATAAATTATTCAGCCCTAATTATAATAAATTATATACGATACCACATTAATCATATGAAACATTCTTACTCATTAGTGTAACATCTTTACGCATTAGTTAATAGCTTAGAAACGTTTTCCTAGGCCCTCTTCTTTTCATATACCTCGGAGAATGATCGGGAACAGAGTGAAACCAAGTTGAGAGACTAGAGAATTTGAGTTTTTATGGACCTTATTACGAAAAGACAGGCACCCGGTTTGGGCAAAATCAGCATTAAGGATCTTTATGGATAAGTCTATTGGTGACAAACAGATCATTGGGGATTTTTCGAAGGATTTTGAACAGTAAGGATTGGATACGAGAAAAATTGGATGGTCTAGTAGAGACCCAAAGCTCAACTCCATACGTTCAGATAGGTGTAATCACTGTCGTGTAAATGAGTCTTTTGTAATTGATTGGGAACTTTGAACGTTTGTCTTGTAAATGCTGAAGTAGTCTGTAACGACGGGCAGTTTCTTGTTGTTATAGTCTTGAATGTAGATTCCAAGTAAGACGTTTGTCCAAGTGGATCTAGGTAGCGGATCTGTTTACCCGGAATTAATGGAATATTATTAAAGGAAACTGTAGGAAAAGAAGTCATAGGTTTACGTCGAATAGTAAAGTTTGGATTTATTTTATTCTAAAATTTCGACACCATTCTTGAATATTAGTAATTTGAGATTGGGATACAATGAAAGGATGATTATTTACTGATTACTCATGTGTACATATGTGTCATCAGCGTAAGTGGTGAGGTGAGTGGTAGGAATCGAAGAACAACGGCAGATTGGGTAAAGTGGTAAGAATAGGAAAATTTATAATTTACTTTAAAGTTTCTACCACTAAGTTAGGATAGAATAATAGGGACATATGTGGAAGATATGAATTGAAGGAGGTTTTGAAGCAGCCCCGGATGTCAGCCTCGGTCAAACGCCTGTTCTACATCGAGAAAGACTCCCGTGCAAAAGTTTGGCCCTTAGATCAAAAAACGAAGTATCATTTTATACGGGAGGATAAAATGGTCCTGTAGTCTAGTCAATAAACATATTGTAGACTGCGATTATTTTTGACCTTAGTGCTTTTTTAGGAGTAGTTAGAAGATGAACATGCTAAACGTCCCCGCCCCTGGGGAGTGAGATAACGGTGGGGTGGGAGGAGAGAAGGTCCCATTTTTGGGTTTTTCGATTATATTTCGACAACGGTAGACTCTAGAAAAATATATTACAAATAAACATTATAGCTAATTAAATCTCCTATAAAATTAATTCTGTACATATTAGTGTTTTCGGGATATACGTTAGTATTGAAAATCGATAACTTTTGCAAAAAAATAATTTTTACCTCATTTTTTGTCAGTTTTATACACATTATTTTTGCTTTGATAATTATCGATTTTTAATAACGTATCGAAAACCGTTGAAAGTTCAAAAATATGTGTACGTATAATTAGCTTTAATTTTGATCCGCATTATATTTTCTTAGAGTTACAGTTTCGAAATATAGTCGAACAACCCAAAAATAGGAACTCCTTCCCTCCCAACCACCCAGCTACCTCAAGGTGTGGGGAATTTTAGTGTTTTTACCTTCTAACTACTCCTAACTAAGCACTAATGTAAAGAACGAAGGTGTGTAGTAAAAAACTATCGGATATTTCATGCACTTTACAACCCTCATTTCAGCACTCATTGACTGGTCTACTGTGCGATTGCATGTGTTCTGTAAATTAGCCGAATTAGACTGCCGGAGGTTTAATCATAAAATACTTTTTTTCTTTTTTTTTGTGCTTAGTAGTCAGATGTAATGTCTACTTCGAAGGTTTTTCTTCTCCTCGTGCAATTATTATAAAATGTACTACTTGATTGAAATAATCATTCATCGTTATAGCTAAATAACGTTTATAATTACGATACTTATTATGCTGATCAATAAATAAAATTTCATTTAGCTTCACCATCTTAGAGTAAAAACATAAAAATGAATACACATGCCTACTATTAGTTTAATGGCGTCCATCGGGACAGTGACTGAAGGCCTCGCCTCGATACAAAGAGGATCCTGTTGTATATTAATAGAATATTATAGGACCGGAAGCCGCTCTGTCCTTTTAAGGAGCCCTTTATTAATTCCCTCAGGAGAGGACAATTTCTGCGATAAATATGTTGGGGAGGGAGCAGGGCTCTGCTCTTGTAGCGATATCTCTTCCCCCTCCGGATATTGATGGCAGACTCCTCGGGTTTAATGATGTCATTCGTATACCCCCAACTGCCCTGTTAAACTGAGACGCAAAAATAAAAATTTTATAGAAAAAGAGAAACATCGGAACCCCTCCTATGAATATTAAAACATCCTCAATCTGCTCTATTATCGGCGGTTAGACGATAGTTTTTTTAAGATTCGATTTCATTCCAACTTGTCGAACGACTCTTGGGGATTGGAATACATCCAATTAATTCTGGGAAACCTAGTATCGATAGTCGAGATCACATTTGCCCTTTCGAGAGGTTACTTCTTAGTGATACGAGTTCTATTTAGATAAATGTAGAACTGCCAATGGGTAAATAACGCCTTTTATTCAGTTATAAATATTTAGAGAGAGGATATTCTGTTGTTTCCGACCAGTTTACACCACTTAAGCTATCGCTTAGAGAATTTAGAATGTGGCCCTAATCGTTCTCGAAAACACCTATTACCTTTTTCTTATTCATTTATAGTTCAACATCTCCATAATTTCACTTAAGTGGATTATTAATAGATTTAACCTACTCAATACATTAATAGACAGAATTTCGTTGAAAATGACTTAAATCATTGAAATGGAAGTATTTATTTTAAAGTATTTATGAATTTCTATAAAACCGGGTTCGAAATCGATAATTATTTTTCCCAAAAAAAACATACAATAATTATTGTATTTGATATTTAGTAAAAAATTAATGCTTGATTTGTACGTACAAATTTAAATCTATCTTTTATGTTTGTTGATAAGGTTAAAAAAAATTATCACTCACTGATTGATACTGTATACATAAATAATAATGATTGAATTGTGATAATTGATTTGCACAAGCAAATTAATTTATTAATATATATGTTTGCAATATAATTGTACACCTTATATATATATTTCTTGACTGTTACTATTAAATGTTTAGTAACGTTCTTCAAGCTCAGTCAATAAATAAAAACAACTATTTTGGTGACGTTTCGAGACTATATTGTTCTCATTATCATGCCAATGTTACTGGTGAAAAAGGTATCGACTAACTAATTGTACGGTATAAGAGTCTTATACAATAAAAAAAATATGAACTTAATATGTCCAGCTAACCATTTAAGTTTATGACTTTATAAATATATAAAAGTAACAGCCATTTTTCGTTTGTGAACACTAACTGCGAAAACTAAGGAAGCAATCTGAACCTTATTTTAATATTTGATATAATATGAAATACTTTCTATTTTTACCGAAGCTCTCAATTATAATCAATGTATTGATGTCAGATGAGGCAAGAGTACTCTCACTACTAAACACAATACGTCCTGTGGGAAAATAATTTTGTCTACGTAACTGTCCGTTCTCACCTAGGCCGTGGACATGGTACGTACAAGTACATATATCTTATTTTTATAAATAACTAGCTATAAATTTTAATTTTAATTTTTTTTCCATATATAATTAATTTTAACCAGCAATAATAAATAAATAAACCGTAGTTATTAATTATAAATAAAATATTTATAAATAAAAAACGTTATGCTCAGCAGAATTTAGAGTGAACGTTACAAACTGACATAATTCTCAACTTGACAAGGACAAAATAAATCTTATCCGACGATCTCTGCTAACCGCTACTGCATCAGAATATAAAAAACATTTAACCTCATTAAATAAGTTTATTTTTGACATCAAATAGGTATTCTACTAGAAATAGATAACTGGGAATGTTTACGAAAATTATATGTTAAATATAGCAATGGAATTTCACAA
Organism: Euschistus heros; assembly: GCA_003667255.2. Classification (NCBI taxonomy): domain Eukaryota; kingdom Metazoa; phylum Arthropoda; class Insecta; order Hemiptera; family Pentatomidae; genus Euschistus; species Euschistus heros. The sequence continues at coordinate 2,675,668 of RCWM02000051.1, read as the reverse complement.
ATAAATCTGAAGAAGATAAAAGCTGAACTTACAAGAGAATGATACACTCAGTCTCTCTCAAATCTTGCTGCCATTTTTTTTTTAAGGTTCCTGCTTAAAAAATATTAGACACCTATTTTATCGTTCCGACTATTGTGCCCTAGAAGCCGAGAAAAAAAATAAAATAGCATTAAACTAATTTATTTATATCTAAAGTTTAAAAATTATATCGACATGATTCTTGCACCAAAATGTTTATTTTTGAGCGTAAATTTAACGGAAAATACAGCCACTGAGTGTAGTTCCGCAGACACCCCATTTTCAAATGCCTATTTCTTCCATGTCACTCCACCAAAACATAAATACAATTAGTGCTATTTAATCTACATTTAACCAATTTTCTCCTAATACTTAATTATTTAAAGTGTATAAAATTATTATCTTGAAAATATTAATTTAAAAAAGTTTGGGGCATCTGCGGAACTATTTACCAGGGGAAAAAGTTCCGTAGACAGCCCTTTGCTACGGAAAATGATGTTAAAATATTATCGTAGGTTACAACTACAATTCAAATACATTTTTGTTTGTTGTTTATGGCTTCACTGACTTAATGTCTAATCTCAAACCTGCTATATCAACAAAATAATCCTTTGAGTAAAAATAATCATTGTAACTCTTGTAATATTGTAACGTTATATGGTGAACTACCCCCGTTAATAAGGAGTTTTTACTGGTTGCTGGGTGATAATATAATAACAATATAAGGTTATTTTGATTTGTTTACAGTGCAGTAAATAGTTACCTTGTTAATTTTTATTTGTGAATAAACGTAGTTTATATGACAAACCCCTGTTGTGTTGTTACAATATCTCTGTGGCAATATGTATTTAAAGGAACTATTTAAATTATGAGGAATCCACTGTTGTCTGGCTACGAAATAAAGGACTTATTATGAATTTTCCGCAATGTCCCGAATGCAATGAAAGAATGCAACTAAGAATCAGAACGGGATGTCGGGAATATAGATGCCACAAAAGAGGTGAGTTCTCTCATGATAAATCTATCACTATCTTTAAAAACTCGTTTTTCGGACAACAGAAGTGGCCTTCCAACAAGGTTTTAATAATGACCTATTTGTTTTCTCATAATATAACTAATTATGACTTCAACATGAGACCTCTTTTGACGGGTATTGCACTTCAAGAGAATCCGTTTCTTACTGGTTATCTTATTTCCGAGAACTGTGTATTGGGTGGGCCGAACAATAAAATGATATGATAGGTGGACCTGGAATTATAGTTGAAATTGACGAAACTAAAATAGGTAAAAGAAAATATAATCGAGGAAGAATTGTGGACGGGAGTTAGTTTCTGGGGATGATAAAACGGGATGGGCAAAAGAAGAAATTTGCCCTCACAATAAGCGTGACGCTTCAACTCTGCTACCTCTGATTATAAAAAATGTCAAACCGGGAAGCACTATAATTACACAAAAATGGAGAAGCTACACTAAGCTTCTAAAATTGGGACACACCCACCAGACAGTGAACCATAGATTACATTTTATAGATCCTAATACATTATCCCACACTCAAAACATAGAATCAGCATAGATATCAGTTATGCGAGGAATACATGCAGGCGGAAATCATTCCCAAAATTTATATTCACACTTGTGTGAATATCTTTGGAGACGAGCTGTAAGAGACCCTAATAAAGATGTGTTCGATGAATTATTAGATTTAATTGTATAATCCAAACTTGAAAATAATATTTTTTTTCCCTGGGGGCGTCTACGGAACTTTTCCCCTTGGTAAATAGTTCCGCAGACGCCCCCAACTCTTTTAACATAATGTTTTATACACGATAATTTAAAAAACTTTAAAGAGTTTAATATTAAATAAAAATTGGTTAAATGTAGATTAAACAGCACTAATTGTATTTAAGTTTTGGTGGAGTAACATGGACGAAATAGGCATTTGAAAATGGAGGCGTCTACGGAACTACATCCCAGCCACTTTATAGATTATGATTTAAATTTCATAAATTCTAAGAAAATGATTAGCTGTTCAAGCAAACTATCTTTATAGATTTTTTACGCAAATAAAAAAATTCTTCGGTTTGTAATTTAGTATCCTTAAAAACATTGGAGAACGTTTATTTAATACAAACAAAAACATAATTTTTCCATCTTCTTCGAGGGGGATGAAATTATTATACTGATTATGACTTACTTCTATTTGAATCGACATTATTTTTTTACACAATTTAACTTGATCGAATAGTCTGTAAAATCGAGAGGCTCAGCTTTCTATTGATGTGTATAAATGAAACTTTTGGTCAACGAAAGCCTATTTAAAAACTTGGAAAATCTGAAATACATTTTGATTTTGAATTTGAATTTGAGATATGAAGATTATAATAAATATAAACTAGATAGAATGATTAAGCCAAATTCACTTTATGTTTATTACCACCCTATATTTTGGGTAAAAATATGAAATTTATACGTTAATATAAAATTTATAATTTAATAATAACTATTATTATTTAATTAACTAAACTAAATGGAATTGATGTAACTGCTGAAAAGAGTTCAAATTTTAAATTATTCATTATTAAATCAAATTTCTATTATTAACGTTAAAAGGAGACATTAGTTAACAAATTTTTTGATGTCTAATTTATGGCTAATTATAATTTTTCTTAAACAGTAAAATTTCAAATATAACAAGTAAAGCAGGTGAGTACAAAATAGCGTTTGATTTCCTTGAAGGCGAAATTCTTGCGTAAGTGATGCCGTCCACATCGATTATCCCTCGGCCTAGGAATCGATATGTATCTCTGGAAGAACACGGGTTGTGTCCAGATCGGAAGATGTGGTCCGCTATGTGCCTCTCGCCGATCCTGTCACATCTCAGGTTATACAAGTTTCTGGGCGGTGCCTTCAAAAAGAATTATCCCAAACCAGTTTCGAGTATTTTGGTCTGTTAGGAAAGATTAAATCGATTTGAACATCTTGTTCGGCTTTCGAAGATGACGGTAACTGTAGATGGTATCGCCTCATGCCACAACTAGCTTACTACAATTCGTTGAATATAGATATTGATATATAGATTCGTACTATTTATAGAGTATATCAACTTGTCCTATTAATCGTCCATATTTCAATATTTTATCATTTGTTAATCGACGATCATCTATAGATGATCTATGTTATCATAGATTTTTTTCTTGCTGGATACATCAATAGATTATCCCAAATAAAGATTTTCTAGCATAGAAGAGAAAAAGCAAATGGTTCCATATCGCAAATGTATTTCTAAAGTAACACAATTCAAAAACCATCTTTAAGAAAAAGTTAAAGTCTCATTTATGTATGAAATATCTAAAGAATTAAATTTTAATCCTAACCGCAAGTGCGATGTAACGTAAATGACTTAAAGTCAATTTTGTGCATTTTTGACATTTCATAAAAAGATATTGAACTTAAACATTACAATAAATTAAAAAAAAATACTTTTTAGTTGTGCGACTTTTGAAATGCTTGTGCGATATGTCAATTTCATATTTTTAAAAATAAGTACTTTACTGTTTAATAACATTTTGAAATCTATCAGTAAGTAAATGAAGTGTTGAAAGAGATTACACTAAAGATTACACTAATCGCTAACAGTTCTAACATTTCTAATCACAAGACCGGATTCGAACCGGCGCCTTCCAGGTAAAAAGAATGCTTCAAAAGCCTGACACACAAACACGCTCGGACACAAACTAGGATAATTATTGATTCTTTAATTTTAATAGTTGTACTTATGCCCAATTTGTACTTCTTGAGTAACTACAAGATTTTGGAAATTGCTCAAAAATGCTCAAATAAAAGTACATAACAATTCCGGTTATGTTCACAAGTTTGACTTATCGATATCACGACAGCCAGGGATTCAATTGTTTTAAAATAATTCAAAATTAAAATATATATATTAAATAACTAGATCTCGTACATGTCTCGATTTATTTACTCACTTTAGTTATAGAAGTTTAAAAAGTTAATCATTATATTCTAATGACTCTATAAAATGAAAAAAAAAAAATATATATATATATATATATATTCGAAGGATTCACACCTGCACCTTTGAGGTTAAATGAATGCTTGAGTGCCTGACACATCAACATACACATTTTATAACAATGTTCAATTAAAAAAAAAAAAAAAAAAAAAAAAATTAAATCACAGAAGTCAGCTGTATTAAAATACTTTTATTTCTGTTGGTCTGCTGAAATCCAACTAAAGAATTTTTGGTACGTTTTCGGACAAATTTGGCACTAAGTGATATTTGCTGAACTTTTTATTTAGCTTAAAGTAGGGTAATACAGGTAACGTTACCGTATATTCTACTTTGGTTGAACTAATTTTGAATCTAACTTCTTTATTTTTTTACAATTTAATTTTACGAATATTGCCTTGAGGGTTTCAATTATCTAAGGCGCAGCTTGAGAAGGCGAGGCTGTAGTCGGTATGCAACTTCCATTTTACGAAAGTTGACCTGAAACGCCGTTCTTAAAACATTTTTTAAAACCTCAGATGGCAACCAGGACTGTTTAACAAGCTCCGCAAATTCCTTCCCTCAACATACTTCCTTATTGTCCGTTCCTATCTCAGTGATAGAATGTTCAAAGTAAACCATAAATTTTCTTACTCGTCCCTCTTTACCCAATCTGCCGGTGTTCCTCAAGGTAGTATCCTAGGCCCCATCCTTTACACGATCTATACAGTCGACATCCCAACTCATCCTACCACTGTCATCACCCCTTACGCTGATGACACATGTGTATTATCAGTAAACAATGATCCCTTACTTACCTCCCAAACACTCCAATCTCATATCCTAAGCAATCAAGATTGGTATCAAAAATGGAGAATCAAAATAAACCCAAACAATCACACCAAATAACCTTTACCCTTCGTCTTAAACCTACGACTTTCTAGCCTATATTATCCTTTAATGACATTCTACTAATCCCTGTTGAACAGATTCGCTACCTAGGACTCCACTTAGACAAACTTCTTGGAATCCACATACAAGACTAAAACGACAAGAAACTGCTCGTCGTTACAGACTACTTCAACATTTACTTGACAAACGTTCAAAGCTCCTAATTAATTACAAAAGACTCATTTACTTGACCGTGATTAGACCTATATCCAATTCATCCCGTATCCAATCCTTACAATCCAAAATCCTTCGAAAAATCCTCAACGCCCATTACTTTGTCACCAATAAGCTTATCCATAAAGATCTTAATGTTCCATATGTTGCTGATTTAGCACAAACCAGATACCAATACTTTCATAGTAAGCCCCATAACCACTTAAATCCCCTAGTTTCTCAACCTGCTTCCTACTCAATTCCCGAAAATCCTCCGAGGCGTCTGAAAAGAAGATGGCCCAGAGATCTTCTTGTGTATATTTTTTTTATTTTTACTGAAGTGCTACTGATGAGTAGTTCTTCTCAAGTTTTGGCATGTTATTGTAAACGTTATTTTTTTACACATTTACTTGATGTATACTTGTACAGTTGTAAATTTCAATAAATTGATTAAAAAAAAAAAAAAAACCTCAGCAAATTTTAAATATTTGCTGAATTTATTTTCTCCTACTAAAGGTTTAGTACGAAATGAGTAGTACACCCTCTCGCCTTCTGAAAGGAGCCTCTACCCTACCGTTGGGTTAACAGAAGTCCTTTATTTTTTTTATCCTTTTTATATACTTTCTGCAATACAATACAGACCTCTTTATAGATAACAAGACCTTTATAAATAAAACCTCAATTAATTAGTTGAAATTATTTGAATTATTTTGTTAAGAGGGCGAGCGAAGCCACCGCAAGGGATAGTAGTAGATAATATTTTATTATAAAATAAAATATAGTAAAATTAAAATAAGATATTGAAATCGTGGCTATTTATCAGTTGCAAAATTACTCAGTTCTCGCGCGATATTCAGAAACCTGAACGCAAGACAACAATTTCATTAACCATCAGGTTGTCGAATTTATGAGTGATTTCGAAAATTATGTATTATATAGAACATGAGGCGCTAGTATGAGTCCACTCAAGCTTTTAGAAAGAGCTGTAATAAAGTCCAATTTTATGAGCAGAGCATGGTAAAAATAATTGAAGTAATAACACTATGATGGCTGAAATAGACTTGTAATGATGGTCTTAATAAGGAACACTGATAAGCAAGTCATGGACGAGCTAGTAAACGTTTGATGGCTTGTGACGGGAGGTGGGTTTGTAGACATCGTTGAAGTTAACAACACAAAACCAACGACTTTATTTATTTGTTTTCCGTAATTTTCCTTGATAGGGAAACAATGTGTAATCGATTTACTTTTTTATGTTTTTACGATGTTTCCAGCACTGTCACATTCTGTAAAGTCTCTTATTCTTTTTTCCGACCATTTTGTTTTATATGTTTTGCTGTGGTAGAGAATCTCATTCATCAATCTTCTTTCTTTTGACATCCCGGTAAGAAATATTAGAGTTCCAAATTTTTTGTTTGAGTCTTAGGTGATATTAAATATTCGCCGAGTTTTTTTTTTATAATCTCCTAATGTTTCCATAACATTTCAACTGCCTTTTCCTTATGTCCAATCAAATGTTTGGTGGGAGTGGGTTTCGACTACTCGATTATAAGTGTGATTTTATCAGAGCGCCCCGACTCGCTCTTTCGGGCAGATCCAGACTCTCTATAATCCATACGTCTGGCTGACTTATTACGATAGGTGGATTGACCATCATTGCTTGTAATTGATATCCTATTTCTCGGTAATGTGAAGTCAGGGAGTTTTTGTTCCCGGAGTATGGAATCCTGCCGGTTGTTCAAAGTCAGACGCAACATAGATTTTGGTTGCCATTTTGGTCTTAGGGTGGCATTTCGTTCCCCATCTCCCCTCTGCAGAGCATTCACCTCAATCTGCCAGCTGCGGATCCGCCTTAAAATTATCTAATTTTTATTTACGGTTATAATCGTTTTCATTATCTTAATTGTTTTTATACAGACCTTACTGTGTCCATTTTATGAAAAACAGTAGTCTCCTCTAAAGCGTAAAGAAGGCTGATCTTAGGTTCCGGTTTTAATCCATTAAGTGCAGCATCATGTCATTTTAATTTTTAGCCTTTTTATAGCCGTTTAGAAATCCAGCAAGTTTCTATTCAGTTGCGACAGTTCTCCAAAACTGGATACACATACATGAAATAATAATAAATCGAATGCTATCAGAAAGAGCAGGGCTGGAAAAGAAGACAAACGAAACTGAAATTTTAATTATAAAAAAATATTTAGGTGAAATAGTTCAATGTAATAGTTTAGACAAAGCAGCAAATCTCACAAGAGCTAAGAAATGGAATTAGCCTAAATATATATGCAATAAAAAAATCTTATTGATTAACTATTGAAGCTAAATTGCGTCATTATAAATATGGGAAAGAAGGAAAGAAAAATATTGAGAAAAATAATATATCAAAAGAATATTTGCAATTTTGAGAGAAGAATTGATGAGCCAAAGTCGTTTCCTATTAACCGATCGATATCGCTGACGTTGGCCTTTGACATTGATATATAAATAGTTTATATCTAATTATGTTATTATTGTACATCAATTCTTCTCCTAATGACCAAGCCTCCTTTGTAAATTATTAAAAACAAATTTTTTTTCACTGCAAGTTAAACTTCACTTTTTTTGAAGATGAGTTTCTTAGTAATCTCTGTCCGTCTGGATTAACTCGTACATTAAAATTAAAAATTGGATTTCTAATTTTCTTTTACGTACTCTTGAGCCACCTAATCTGTTCAATTTTAACGAGGTTAAAAATGATGACTATGCGAGAGAATATCTTTGATATAATATTGAATTCTCAATAGTATACTTCAATACAAGATTTATAGATAAACAATTATTAGTTAAAATTATGCAAGTTCTTTACTTATGAGAGAGGGCGAAACCGCAACGGGGGCTGCTAGTGATAACATGATTATATTTATTGTTGAAGTATTCCAATAAGCAGTTAGTATTTTGATGATAAAAGTTTCATTCGAAAGCTTGTGTCACATCGTAAATCTGTCATAATTTCATGGGAAAAAAAAAGGAACGATTTTTGAGCTAATGGCCATCTGATAATTTCGCAATCTTCCATCACTCTTCTTTTCAAGATGAAGTTTTTTACACATAAGCCAACGCAAGCATATCAACCTGCCCACTTGACAGTCCGCACACATGCCACTCGGTAAAGGCTGCTTTGTGAAAGGAACTGTGTGACGTTAACTGACGTCTCTGCAATATTTTTTTTTTTTTTTTTTATATTAATTCCATCAGCCAATAGCATGTCAAGCTATAATTAAAATAAATCCATTGCCTTTTACTTATCGATATCTTTGTTGATTTTTTCCCTTTTGCATAATAAGCTCTTACTATTATGAGTGCTGCATTATCCGAGAGCGATGCATGGACACGGATAACCGGTTTGCAGCAATTATATTAATGGTTATATAAATATCTTAAGAAAAATGTAATAAAACATGAATTAGTAGTCATATTTAATTCGACACCTCCATCTGGAATTTCCTTTTCTTTATAGAGTAATAGGCTACTTAGGTTTTGAACTAAAAGACTAATCCTAACGCATTGAAATTATATATTAGTACAGCCAAGTATCTAAAATAAATTTACCTCCATAGTTATAATGACTTCACTGCATGGCAGTAACACTATTGAGTCATCATTAATCTTTAGCATTTCTTTATTTTTGGTATTTCGAATGAAATATAATTTATTTCCAAACTATTTTTCTTTCTTTTCTTTGTAGAATATTTTAGTATAGTTCTATAATAAAGCTCATTTCATAAAGTTGATTTCACAAGGTCTGATACAATATTAAAATATAATCCAGATGGACTTATACTATTAATAAATTTTTGTGGATAATAGACAGCATAATCAGTGTTTATAACTGTGAGCGATGGATCGTACTTTTACTCAAAATATAAAAAAAACAATCAACATTTTGTTTAGGGAATATGTTTTATTCGGCAGAAATAATTTTATCGATATTATCGGGTAGGATTTTATTATATAACCACTTAAGCATATGACAGTGTGGCAACAATTTACTTTTAAATTTTTATTATTGTACATTTCAGTATAGCTAAACCTTCCTAGAACTATGAAAATGATGTAGATACAATTTCGTGCAGCTGGATTCAGTTGTTATACCATTGTAAACTCTACTGCAAAATGATGCAAATGCACGTATCGGTCGATTTTCAATCTTCACTTTGATCCACATGTTAATTTTTTTTTTTAATTTAATTTAATACAAAAACATTTTCTTATCAATTTCAAGTTTTATATAACACCGTACCTATGTAACCTTTTATGTAGAATGGGCTCGCAACCTATTGGTCAGTTTTCAAACCTCACATTTTGTCCACACATTAGTATAGATAGGTACTGTATAGGAAAAGAATGATAATGTCCGGTGCGAAAAACTCGCCTCGGCCTCGAGAAAATGGACTGTATGAGAAAATATCAAAACGAGGTTTCGCACCTTTGGGTAGATATTATTGAGAAGGTAGCATAAACAAATAATACATAAGAAACTTCTCACCTTGTTATTGCCGCCGACGGTCTGTTCGGAGGCCTCCGAAATGCTTCTCCCAAGCTGCAAAATTTGTTCAGGCTATCCTCCTCTTATATCACCACTCATTAAGGGAAGAACTAAATCTTTACTGACTGGCACAGGAAATAAGATAACTTTTAAAAGAGGAATAGGGTCCTGGAAGACTATTTTGTCTTGGTCAAAAAAGTGATGGGAGACCATGAGGTCTTGGGCAATTTAAATAGGTGCGTACTGGAGCACAGATGCTAGAAGAAAGAGGAATATTCTAGTAGGGATTAACGCAGATAAGGGCTAGTTACCTAGAGATCCATAGAGTGCGTCAATATACGGTATATTAAAGTTTTCTCCTTTCCCCCCCTCACAAAAGCGCCGATTGCCGCGAACAGGTACTCTTTAAATTACAGTAAACAAGTAGACAGATAAGAAAATAATTCAAGTCATTTTTATCAGTCAATGTATGTAGTAAAACAATTTTAATTGAAAATAAACCAAAAAAAAAAAACAATTCTAAATTATAACAGAGAAAATAAAAATAAATTAAATATCTGAAGAATGATACGCGATAAAAAAAAAACCACTCCACCGAGTTAGTTTATAACGCTATCCCATTCACAAAAACATTCCTTTTCTTTAATTTGTTGCCCTGATTTACGAGTTTGAGTTTCGGTTGAAATTTAAAGATCTGGTCCGAAACGGATATTTATTCCTTGAGCGATTAGTATAATTTTTAGGAGGAACGCTTGAAGAAATTGGAGGAAAAAAAAAAATTCGTCGGTAGTGAAGGAGGGTGACACAAGAAGAAGTAGTAGCTGCCGCAGTGAAAGGTCCCAGTGACGGCTTGCTCCCAGAACCAGTCATTTGCATGACAGTTGCCCATAGCACCCCCCTTATTTGGTATCCTCCTGTTTTCGTTTTACTATCTTATTTTCTTTTTTTTTTCTTTTCCTCTCCACTAGCGTTTCTTGCATCACATGTACGTGTAAGTTAGTTCCGCCTAATAGGTTCCTTTTTCTAGCGTTTTCATGATAGCTTCTGTACATCCCAGAATATAAACGAATTATTGTTCATTGTTTTGTTTTTTCACATATCGTCCTTAGTTACTAAAAATAGCGCAGGAATGACGAGGCTAATAATCGTTGAGCCTTAATATAATAATCTTCGAGCCAATGAGAGAAAATTGAAACCCATCGTGTGGTTGACCCCAGGCTGGATTTGAACTGCATCGCAGAGGTCCTGCCTATACCAGAGTGAGTCCTGACTAATTAATGTCCATGCAAATTTTAATGACATGTACATAATATATATTAGTCTGCTATTCTCAAATTATAATAGTTTCGTAGCTGCTGTATGATTTTGAATAATTAAACCATGCAATATTCAAATTTGCGTTAATGGTTTTCCGGGATTGTTCAGAAGATGATTGATAGGATTCAAAGTCGTGGAGGTTCGTGCTGACTAGTTAATAAAACAAATATCAGAAATTTATTTTAAAAAATAATAAATACGTCAAAGTTATTATTTTTTTATTTGACTTTATATATTTATTCACACCTGTCAAATAAAATATTGACAACCAATGAATTTGCGGTACGAATTTAAATGGCTTGAAAGGCATGAGAGGGAGCAGAACCCAGCGGCACCTCCAGTCTTTATTTTATTTTATTATTTTAGTCAAGGAGGTCTTTCATCCAGCTCTTTTTTAGTCTTCTCTGTGTGTTGTCGGGAATATATGTTGTGGCCATGTTGTTTATTTGTGTATTAGGATGTCCATGTAGTTTTTCGTGGAATCGTTTGTAGTAGGTTTGTATTTGTTCTTAAATGTTGCTATGCGTAGGTCAGTATGTAAAGTTATGTTGCTTACGTACCATGGGGCTTTTGTAATTGTCCTGAATGTTTTTGCCTGGAAGATTTAGAGTTTGTTGATATGTGTCTTTTTAGCGGTCCCGTATATCTGAGAAGCGTATGTCCAAATAGGTTTCAGTAAGTAAGTATAAGTGTTAATTTTTTGTTTAAGTTGTAGAGTTGAACGTTTGGAGAGGAGTGAATATAAAAGTCTTAGTCTTTGGTTAAGCGTTTTACTTTTTTTCTTTATATGTGGACCCCATGTCATTCTTCGGTCAAATGTAAGACCAAGGTAGTGTACAGAGTATGTTTAAGGAATCGGTGTGTTGTCAAGAAAAACTGGTGGGCATGTTTCAAGTCGAAGTGTAAATGTAATGTGTTGCGATTTGTCGTAATTTATTTGTACTTTCCAAATATTTAGCCAGTCATGTAATTTTGACAAGTGATGCTGTAGAGTCAGTGAAGCATGATTCGGATTTTTATCTCTTGTTAAAATTGCTGTGTCGTCTGCATATGTCGCTGTAAGAATGTCAGAGCTAATTGGAATGTCGTGTGTGTATATGATATAGAGTAATGGAGCAAGCACTGAGCCTTGTGGCACTCCTGCTGACGCCAACTTAATAGAAGAAAGCTCTGAGCCTTGACGGACAGAGAAAGATCTATCAGAAAGAAAGGACTGTAGAATAAGATAGTAGGTCGGTGGGAGTATCGTCTTTAGTTTAAAGAAAAGCCCTTGGTGCCAGACTCTGTCAAAAGCTTGAGCAACATCCAGAAATACTCCAGTTGCATACAATTTGTGCTCTAGTGCCGTACATATGTAGTCGGTAACTCTGTGTAATTGATGTATAGTCGAATGTTGTGTTCTGAATCCAAATTGATGATCTGGTATTACGTTCAGTTTTGTTAGTATATCAGAGAGTCTTTTGTATAATAAATGCTCGAAACTTTTGGAACAGACAGGAAGTAAGCTAATAGGTCGGTATGATGAGGGGATATTTTTATCTTTGATTGGTTTGTGAATCATTGTAATATGTGCGTATTTCCACTGTAGAGGGAATTTAGTAGTCCTTAGTATTGCGTTGTAAATAGTAGTTAAGAACACTAGACCTTTCCTAGGCATTTGCTGGAGTACTCCAGCAGTGATCAGATCATAGCCAGGGGCTTTTCTTTTCGGTAACTTTTTTATTTGTTCTTCAACTTGAGCTGGTGTGAAGGGAGGTGGAGGTAATGTCAGTTGAAGGGGTACATCTAAAGTGCTGTGTATATGTTTGTCATGTTCAATGTTATTGCAGTTCGTATGTGGTGTAAACACAGTTGAAAGATGTTTAGCAAAAAGTTCTGATCTTTCTCCATCGGTCACGGCCCAAGAGCCATCCTCCTTTCGAAGGGGTGCTTGGACTTCACGATGCCCGGTAAGATTTCTAGTACGCCTCCATAGGCTTCCATCATCAGATTTAAGGTTACTAATGTAATTATCGTAATTCGCTCTTTTAAATTTTAGTATCTGTCGCTTGAGTTCGTTATTGAGTCTATTAAAAGTTCGTTTGTCTGAGGGCAATCTGTCAGTCTGCCATATGTTCCGTGCTCTTCTCTTTGCTCTGATCAAATCCCGTATGTATTGAGGGTAAATGGGTAGCTTTTCCGACATTCTATGCGTGGGAACTGAAGAAGACCACGCAGCTTCTTTTATGTTCTGAGTGAAATATTCTACTGCATCATCCAGTTCATTTTCAGTCTTGATAGATAAAGGAATTGAGAGAGAGTCGTTCAAAAAGGTTCTAAATGCATCCCAATCAGTTTTGCTGTTAGTAAGAGTCGGCTTTTTTTTTGCTTCACAGGGTTCTTCAAATAATAAATAATAAATGCACAAGAGAATGATCAGAACAAAGATGTGAGCTTGTACTTATGCTGTAAGGTATAGTTCTAAGTCCTCTGGTAATGAAAAAGTCTAGTAAGTCTGGTGTTTTTTGTCTGGAAGTTGGCCAATAAGTAGGTGAATCGGGTCATATTGTATCCAATGAAAGCTCATGGAGGGCACATTTTAGGTTTCTTCCTCGTGGAGTACTCAGTCGTGAACCCCAAGACTGATCCTCGGCGTTGTAGCCGCCTCCTGCAATAAAGCATCTACCTAGACGTCTGAAGAAATCACTGAACATAGTGTGCGTCAGAGCATACCTCGGAGGACAATAAACCTCAGCAAACGTAATGCTGTGTTTGTCGGGTTAATAGTATGATGGCTGTTGCTTGAATGTCTGGTGTTATGGGTAATTGTAATGGATTGTGTTTGAGAGCAGTTTTGATGAGAATGGCTGTACCTCCGTGAGGTGTATTGTCTGGGTGATCTGTTCTATATATTTTGTAACCTGGGATGTAAAATTTAGTTCGGGGTGTTAAATGTGTTTCTGTTATTAGTGCAATGTCAATCCGTTTGTCGTGCAAGTATATGTCGACTTCAGTCCTGTGTTGACTTAGTCCGTTTGCGTTCCATAGTATGACAGACATGGAGCCCACAGTCATTTGATTAAGGGTCATATGCACGACGGAAAGCTTCAGTTATCTCAGAAATCTTTTGTAGAAGACCAAAAAGGGGCTGGATTAAGTCATTTAGACCATTAACCAAGTTTAACAGCTCACCTGACGGGTTTTCATTTGGAAGAACCGGTAGGATAATGCTCCTACTCATACCTGAACATCGCTGTTGTTGATGAGGCGCTGGTGCTGGTTGCTGCTGATGGACAGACGTAGGCATTTGTCGATGTTGCTGCCTCTGATATTCGTGTTCTGATCTTGAAGGAAGTGGGTAAGACTGAGAGATAGGCGGAAATTCGTGAAGAGCTGGGACTGCTTCAGCGTGAACTATTGGTGGCCTTTGAAGCGTATCATTTCGGGAGTTCCGATTTCTTCTCAATTCTTTTAAGGTTTGGCATCCCCTATAATTGGCGGGATGTGACCCTCCGCAGTTGGCACAGGTAGCTGCAGTTTCTCTTGTTTTAGTGCAGGAGGTGCTTTCGTGATCTTGACCGCATCTAACACATTTTGGGGAATGGTTGCAATAGGTTTTAGTATGGCCATACTGCTGGCATCTTATACATTGAGGGATCATTTTTCTTTTTTCGTGGTTCTTCAATTTTTATGTGTGTGTAATACAAAAATTCAATGTCGAATATTTTTTCATTGAACGTTGCTTTAGTTACGTCTACAAAGAACATAGGGGGGGTGTTTTAAATCGTGAAACAACATTTACTATATTCGTTGCTTCGTATCCATGTTGGCCAAGTTCTTGCCTTATGACATCTATGGGAGTCGCAAAGTGTAAATTTTTAATAACAACTCGAGGGGTTCTATCATCCGGGAGTTGATAAGTGCGAAAGTCCGCTCAACATCTTCTTAAGCTTGTCACTAGTTTTCTATATGTGTCTGGAGTAGCCGGGTAAACGCTTACACGTTTCATTGAAGATTTGAGACCAAAGCTGTTGGGACCTACTTCGTTATGAAGGAATGAAATAAGGGCTGTGTAATCCTTCACATCATTTATATGGATAGGTGGGGGCTTAGCATTAAGGGGTCTAGCATTATTGGTATTATTATGGTAGTATTATTGGGTCTAGCATTTAATACGTCAAAGTAAACACAAATTTACAATTTTTTTTTTTTTCATTTATTGATATTTACAACTGTACAAAATAATATACAAGTAAATGTGTTGACAGTGAATACAATGGCATGTAAATAACTTGCGAAGAACTACTCACTTGTAGCACTTCAATAAAATCTACACTAAAAGGTCTCTAGGCCATCTTCTTTTCAAACGCCTCGGAGGATTATCAGGGATGAAGGAGGGAGACTAGTGGATTGGAGTGGGTATGGAGCTTACTATGGAAGGATAGGTATTTGGTTTGGGCTAAATCAGCAACATATGGAACATTAAGATCTTTATGGATAAGTTTATTGCTGACAAAAAAAGGAGCATTGAGGATATTACGAAGGATTTTGGATTGTAAGGATTGAATGCGAGATGAATTGGATGGTTTAGTGGAGCCCCAAAGCTCAGTTCCGTACGTCCAAATAGGTCCAATCACAGTCATGTATATAAGTCTTTTGGAATTAATTAGGAGCTTTGAACGTTTGTCTAGTGAATGTTGAAGTAGTCTGTAACGATGGGCAGTTTCTTGTTGTTTTAGTCTTAAATTTACAAATTAAAATTAAAAAAAAAGAAGATTGTTCGATAAAAAATAAAGTTTACAACTTAAGATATAATCGTAAATGAACACTGATTTTTTCTTCAGTAATCTAGTTCTCTCTTATATATACCCTATTCTCTACTACTTCATTACATTTGAATAAATTTACAAAGAGAGTGGAGGGATATGGGAGAGAAAGGGAAGAGAAGAGTTAAGTTGTTGAGCGAGAGTTTCAGAAATTAAACGCTCTAGGTATGAATGATCTTTTTATTTATTAGTTATTCCTGTATCAATAGCTAGACTAGAAGTACGGGGTCTGCTTTTACAACTTTCTGAAGACTTGAAAGCGTGCGCTTTCAATATTGTAAGTAACTAACTGAGTGTATTGTAAAGAAAAAAATCAATGGAAGTATAGTTACAGAAAGAGGAAACTATTTTAATGATCTATACTATTGAGAGAGATTTTTGTGAGTTGGGAACCCTTGAAACAATCTCTAGCAGATTTATGGACATTTTCATCTATTTATTTAGTTTATGGATTCAATATATAGTCATATCCATATACATATGTATGTGTGTGTGTGTGTATTCCAAGATACTTATGCGATAGCCTTCTATTCATTTCTCTTCGATTCTGTAACATTTCAGAATGTGGTTTCAAGTCATCAGTACCTGGTCTCCCGATACCTGCTTATGTTTTACATTTTTTTTTTTTAATTTAATTTTTTATTGAGTAATTTTTACAGTCTGCCACAAATATGGGCAATAAGTAATACAGATAATGATTACGTTCACACATTATGTACAATAAAAAAAAAGCAAAAAAAAAAAGAAAGAGAGAACAAAAAATAACTATGCTATATATAAATAATATAAAATATACAATATACATATAAGTGAAATAAATAAATATATATATATGGATAAATTTTTTGACTGTTACTGTTAAATGCTAGGTAAGGTTCTTAAGTTTCAGTCAATAAATAAAAACAACTATTTTGGTAAAGTTTCGAGACTATATTGTTCTCATAATCATTCCCTACAGGTTACAATAAAATTATATAAGTTATACAAGTTATTTCAAAACATAAAGTTAGCTAAAATACAAGTATATAACAACATGTGTTAGAATAATAAAAATATATATAATTACAGAATATAGAGGAGTATGAAACTACTGACAATGTTACTGGTGGATATGGTATAGACTATTCTGACAATTCTCGTACACAACTAATCTGAGGGAATTTCAAAAAACAGTTACAAAGGTTATGGGGAATTCCCTAGGATTATATAAAACTTGAAATTAAATAAAAAGGCTGGATAGTGTTCCCAAGACGCAGGTACAGGTATATAAATCATATAAATATAATGTAATAATGTAAATTACATTGATATACATCATATAAATCATTCATACATTTATTAGTATATTACACAGAAATATTTTTGTACCTGCATCTTGGGAATACCATCCAGTTCTTTTAACTTAATTTTTCCTAGGGAGTTCTCCATATCCTTTGTAACTGTTTATCGAAATTTCTCCAGGTCAGTTGTGTACTGGAATTGTTAGAATTTAGTTAGTCTATACCATATCCACCAGTAACATTGTAAGTAGTTTCATACTCCTCTATGTTCTGCAATTATATATATTTTTATTATTCTAACACATGTTGTTTTATACTTGTATTGTAGCTAACTTTATGTTTTGAAATAACTTGTATAATATTATTGTAACCTGTTTTTTCACTGTAGGGCATGATTATGGGAACAATATAGTCTCGAAACGTCGCCGAAATAGTTGTTTTTATTTATTGACCGAACCTCAAGAACCTTAGTAAATATATATATATATATATATATATATATATATATATATATATATATATATATATATAATATAATAATAAAATTAATAAAAAATTAAAATGTTAGAAACAGTTAAATGTACTCACATTAAACACTCATCCTAGAGAACCCCTGACCAGACCAGTCCCTTTTTTACTCATGGAGAGACAAGCCATTCATGAACACAAAAATCTTATTTCTCAGCTGCGTTACTGGCGTAAAAAAGAAAAACCCAGTGGAGGATGAGTGAGAGCGCTATAGTACAATCACTCAGGGCATGAGTTGAGAAGTATGCCAGAACTAAAACAAAATACATTTTTACAAAAGGTCTCCGGGCCACTGCCGTTGTGTCTGCAAGTGGGGTTATCAGGATGAGCGGAACTGGATAGTGATTGAGCCAGAGGGTTAGGATGCAAGAAAAGGTTGCGAGGGTATTTAAAAAAATTGAGGACGTATGGTATATTGAGATCATTATGTAGGAATTTATTAGATACATAAAAAGGAGCATTTACTATAGTTCGGAGGATTTTGGATTGAAAGGATTGAATGAGTTTTATATTAGATTTTCTTGCTGTTCCCCCCAATTCAAGTCCAAATATGCCTAATGATGGTTTTGTATATAAGAAATTTGTTTTCAACGGAAATATGAGATGTCCTGTCTTCACTTTCTGTATTGTTTTTTTAATTTGTTTCAAGATCTTTCCAAGTCCCTTCAGTTTGATTAATATATGAAGAATTCGGTCGTTCTTTGGGTCTTATGCTAGGAATCAATTCATACTTTAGTCTTTAGACATTTCTCGAAAGACTTATCCTGACCATATAAACATTAACTTTTCTTTTGAGGTAGCTTCTTAGCCTTTACTTATATGCATATTAGAGAATGAGAAAATTCACTATATAACTATCTGAGAAATTTTTAATGAGCATATTTCCGTTTGAATGTAGAAACAGAAAAAAATTGATTTTTGTTACTTAATTAGTGGTAAAACATCACAGTATTGATTTTTTTTTTCGAGGGGGTGACGGGGGGGGGGGGGAGAATCGGAATTCAACTGATTTTCCTAAAATGTGATACTCAGGTTACATACCTACATACCAATAATTTTATAAGGGTGAAGGATCACTGTATTTATTCCTTTTTTTTTTTTTTTTTTTTTGGAGGGAAGCGACGGGGGAGGGGGGGTCGAAATTCAACTGATATTCGTAAAATTTGATGCTCAAGTTACATACGTGCATGCCAACCATTTTACTAGTGTAAAAACTGACTGTATTGATTTCTATTATTTATTGGAGGGGGGCGACGGGGAGGGGGATCGGAATTCAACTGATTTCCCTAAAATTTGATACTCAGGTTACATACCTACATACCCATAATTGTATAAGGTTGAAACATCACTGAATTGATTTCTTTTTTTAGAAGGGGGGGGGTGACGTGGGGGGAGGGAACCGTAATTCAATTGATTTTCCTAAAATGTGATACTCAGTTTAAATACCTACATACCAATAATTTTATAAGGGTGAGACCACTGTTTTGATTAATTTTTTTTAGAGGGGGCGACGTGGGGGGAGGGAACCGTAATTCAATTGATTTTCCTAAAATGTGATACTCAGTTTAAATACCTACATACCAATAATTTTATAAGGGTGGGACCTCTGTTTTGATTTCTTTTTTTTTAGAGGGGGGCAACGTGGGGGAGGGAACCGAAATTCAATTGATTTTCCTAAAATTTGATACTCAGGTTGAATACCTACATACCAATAATTTTATAAGGGTGAGACCACTGTATTGATTTATTTTTTTTAGAGGGGATGACGTGGGTGGAGGGTAATTCAATTGATTTTCTGTCTAAAAGGAAATTTAGTCAGCTATCAGTTAAAAAAAAATAAATTTTGGATTAGAGTTATAACCGACAACAAAAAAGTACCACCTGCTTGTTTTCACGAAGAAGTGCGACTTACGTGAAGTTAGTCAATCTTTGGTGGCCAAACCGCTCTAGAACTATTGATTTGAGAACAAAATGACTATTACCAAATTTTTTACAAAGTTGATTTGCTTGAATATCGTATAATAGAAAACAAAATATACTAAAATTATACAAGTTTTATACGAATTTTGTTCCAGGTTAGTACATATTTCATAACTTTATAAGTTGAAATATAATTCTTTTTTAATTATGTGGCCGGTATCTATATTATTACTGAACATATATATTAATTGGTATTTTTAACACTAAAATTTTAAAACAAGATTATTTTATATTAAAATAATTATATTGTACCATACGTAGGAAGCAATATAATATAATTTCCTCAAATTATTTTAGTAAAAAAAAAAAAACACTTATAAATCAAATAAAGAAGGAAATCATGTTTAAAAAGTTCACCGTTGGACGAAAAGGATGTAAGTTTTGAACAATGTCAGCCGGTGTGACGCCTTCACGAGGATTTTGAATTTTGTCTGCCGGTGCTTAGCCCCCTCCAAATTTTGGCAGACAACGTTTTTTGTAATCTAGGGAGTATGCAGTTTCTTGTTTGTTTCAAATAAATCGTCTTCAAATTGTCCACTTTTGGACTGAAAAAACGAGGATTTTGAATTTTGTCTGCCGGTGCTTAGCCCCCTCCAAATTTTGGCAGACAACGTTTTTTGTCATCTAGGGAGTATGCAGTTTCTTGTGTGTTTCAAATAAATCGTCTTCAAATTGTCCACTTTTGGACTGAAAAAAAACGCAGATTTTGAATTTTGTCTGCCGGTGCGAAGCCCCCTCCAAATTTTGGCAGACAACGTTTTTTGTCATCTAGGGAGTATGCAGTTTCGTGTGTGTTTCAAATTAATCGTCTTCAAATTGTCCACTTTTGGACTGAAAAAACGCAGATTTTGAATTTTGTCTGCCGGTGCGAAGCCCCCTCCAAATTTTGGCAGACAACGTTTTTTGTCATCTAGGGAGTATGCAGTTTCTTGTGTGTTTCAAATTAATCGTCTTCAAATTGTCCACTTTTAGACTGAAAAAACGCGGATTTTGAATTTTGTCTGCCGGTGCGAAGTCCCCTCCAAATTTTGGCAGACAACGTTTTTTTGGCACCTAGGGGGTTTGCAGTTTCTTGTTTGCTTTAAATAAATCATCTTCAAACAATACCATATTTTGATATATGCTACCCCCTTTCGGAGGTCGCTATTTTGAAACGCCCCCGCTTTGAATTGGCACAAGTGCAAAATGATTGCTGAGGGTGGACATTTTCTGGCTGTATGTCTAAAAGTTTTCTTCAAATAAGTCATGAAATCTGGCCTCGGCTCTTGGACTAATAGGAAAATCAGTTGAATTCCAATTCCGCCTCAAACTTTACCACAAACACCATCCCCCCCCCAAGAGAAAAAAATCGATTCAGTGATGCTTCACCATTATAAAATTGTTGGCCTGTAGTTATATAACTAGAATATCAAATTATACGAAAATCAGTAGAATTCCGATCGCCTTCCACCATTCTTCACCACCCATAAAAAGAAACCCATTCAGTGATGTTTTATCCTTATTAAATTTTTGGTACGTGGGTATGTAACTTGAATATCAAATTTTACAAAATCAGTTGAATTCCAACTCCCTCTCAGGAGAAAAAAACGATTCAGTGATGCTTCAACATTATAAAATTGTTGGCCTGTTGTTATGTAACTAGAATATCGAATTATACGAAAATCAGTTGAATTCTAATTCCGCCTCAAACTTTACCACAAACACCCCCCCCCCCCTCTCAAGAGAAAAAATCGATTCTGTAATGCTTCACCATTATAAAATTGTTGGCCTGTAGTTATGTAACTAGAATATCAAATTATACGAAAATCAGTAGAATTCCGATCGCCTTCCACCATTCCTCCCCACCCATAAAAAGAAACCCATTCAGTGATGTTTCATCCTTATAAAATTATTGGTACGTTGCTATGTAACTTGAATATCAAATTTTAGAAAATCGGTTGAATACCAACTTACTCGCCCCCTCCAACAAAAAAAGAAATCAATAGAGTGATGCTTCACTATTCTAAAATTGTTGGCCTGTAGTTATGTAACTAGAATATCAAATTATACGAAAATCAGCTGAATTCCAATTCCGCCTCAAACTTTACCACTACCCCCCTCCCAGAAAAAAAGATATCAATTCATTGATGTTTCACCCTTATAAAATGATTGATATGTAGGTATGTAACTTGAATATCTAATTTTACGAAAATCAGTTAAATTCTTATTCAACCCCCCATTCAGTTATTCATTATTCAAGCTACAACCGAAATAACATAAATTTTCTGCCTTCAGTCGGTCTCGAACTTGGGTCCGGCTTAGTAGTCAAGTGCCTTACCCACTGAGCTAGACCTTTATCTTCAAGCAGACGATATTAATGCCAAAGAATATCATTTTTTTGTTTTTCCTAATATTTTAAAACCACTGTTCGTATTATCATTCAAATAGCTCAATTTTAATCTTACAATGCGTTAAAGTGTCAGACGTTATTGTTCTTGCGTCTTTTATTTCATCTAGTTAATAACGGATACTAAGAAAACTGTTAAAAAAAAATTGAATTCCAGCATCGCTGTTTTCTGATTGTCCTTCAAACAACCTTACTACACGAATTCAAGTTCTAGTGCTCGAATATTTTAATTTATTGAGATCTAACGACTCTATAATTTTTTTTCGTTCATAATAACATAATTACCGTTTCAAAAATCGTGCTGTATTCTGAGATCGTACATTATGATACAGTTGCGCATTATTAAGTGTAGGAAGTGGTGTACAATATTCTGCTGGGGTTAGGCAGTATAATGAATAGTCTTTGCCATTCAGTTTATAATTTTAAAACAAGGATATTTGGAATAATAAAGACATTTCAGCATATCATTCAGATGATATTTAACATACCAACCTGCTTTATTTAGATGTCATTTCATGTGAAAAAACTTTTCTTGTCAAACTCTTGAAGGTAATGCATGAACAATTCGATTTGAGAAATTTTGATTAGTCTAATCGGTAGTTACAGGTCTATTCAGAAAGTTTCTTCTATAATGCCATATACGTCAATCAACATTGGCAAACCTTTTTTTTTTTTTATTACTAAATTTTTTAAACAGTTAATTGTTGCAAGGGAGAAAAATAAAAAAAAAAAATAGAAAATATAAATCATGTAGTGATTATGAGGAAAATAAAGTAAACAGGAAAAAAAGAAAAGAAACATAAGAAAAATAAAAAAGTAAAAGGGCAAAAAAAAAAAAAAAAAAAAAAAAAGGATCCTCTTAGTATATGTTGTATCTTATATTATATACTATATATCAGAATCATAGCAATAATATAAATATTATGAATTATAATTATCCTATTGTTAATTAGAATATGATCATCTTTAAATAGACGGATTAGTATGCTGTGAATGACGCGACTCAATAAAGTTGGGCAGCAATATGTTTTTTGTATTTGAAAACATATTTCTCTCTATTGTAAATATTTGTATTCAAAATTTGATAAATAAAAAATTAAACCTGAAATTCAGATTCCCATTTATATATACTTTCAGGAACCTTTTTTTTCTATCAATGTTTTTCGACACTCGAGACTTGTAATCAGATATTTAGAAAAATAATAAAATTTGAGATATATTGACACTTATCTATTAAAAACCATATTACAATAAAATTATATTGATAGATCAGACACCGTTATTTATCTGGTTGCATTTTTTTTTTTCAATGATCTTGGTTACGATAAACTTAAAACTGAATTCATATAAAAATCAGAGAATACAAATTTTCTTTAAAAATGTAAGGTAGATTTTTATAGTGGACAGTATGGGAAATAGAGGTCGATTTTCGGAGATCGGAGATATTAAATAAAAAAAAAAAATAAATAAAAATATTTAAGTTTTCTATAAATTTTCGCAAGTTTCATTATTGAACGTTCTGATCTGTTCAAACTATTGTCTCTGTTTTTAAAAAAAGAATGATATAACTATTTTTTATTAGGTTTTCGTAATCCAAATTTGTATTTAAAGTACTCTTTTGATGTTGACGGTTTTCAAGATAATAAAAAAATACTACTGAAAAAGATATACTTTTTTTTACGCCCTGTTGAAACATATACCTACCATATTATATACCTAACAGGTATATAATTATAAAAATTATAATTATCCGTCTGTGTCGTAAATTTAAGGAATAAAAATGGAGCGGATATGTTGCATTGTAAAATTATAAATCTAAATCGCTATTTTTTTTGGAAGGAACTTTAAACAACTTTCAACTTTTAGCCAACCATTTCTCATCAAGTCTTAAGTATAAAAATATAAATTGAAGCGATCATGATTAACAATTAAAATTACTTATATTTCAGAGAGATTTTTTATGTGATCATTTGGTATACAATTACAAGATTTAAATAGATGTATCACCTCCCAACAAGGGCAAATGAATAACTAAAGTGTGTTATTAAACATGCAGCATATCTTAATAATTATAGCGTTTAATTTCTGGTTTCCTCTTGACATTCATGACATAGACTTAAAGGTGTGGATGTAAATTTTAAAAAAGTGGGTTAGCATGCTATTCAGTATAATCATAAAATTTAATTTCCTGCCTTGATATGTTACTTATAAGGTCAAAATGGAATAGAATTTTTTTTTTTTTATTTACAAGATTGTGTCAAAACTAATTCAGTTCCAAAATTGTTCTTATTTTAATATCATGAAAATTGGAATAAAAAAGTTTAACTCAAGTTGCTCTTAATAAGTCACTTCCTCATCGTCAACATGTATATTCGATTTTTATAAAGGTGCTAAAAATATAACAACCGTACACTGTTTTATATTATTTAATAAATTAAAAGTGGGATTAGTGGACTTCTATACCAGGTGAGTACCCCTCAGTGTAAAAAAAAAAAAAATTGGATGAAACTAGTAACGCATTGTAAGATTAAAATTGAGCTATTTGAATGATAATACGAACAGTGGTTTTAAAATATTAGGAAAAACAAAAAAATGATATTCTTTGGCATTAATATCGTCTGCTTGAAGATAAAGGTCATTAAGTAACAAAATCAATTTTTTTCCGTTTCAATATTCAAACGGGAAATATGCTCATTAAAAATTTCTCAGATAGTTATATAGTGAATTTTCTCATTCTCTAATATGCATATAAGTAAAGGCTAAGAAGCTACCTCAAAAGAAAAGTTAATGTTTATATGGTCAGGATAAGTCTTTCGAGAAATGTCTAAAGACTAAAGTATGAATTGATTCCTAGCATAAGACCCAAAGAACGACCGAATTCGTGGACTTAGTGGACTTCTATACCTGGTGAGTACCTCTCAGTGTAAAAAAAAAAAAAATTGGATGAAACTAGTTTATAAATGAAGAAAAATGCCGCAGATCTTACCTTTCTATTCCAATTCGTTGCAGGTGTACAATAATTCAAAAAAAAAATTGAGGAAACTACGTTTTTTACCACCAAAGCTATATCTTCATTTTGCTCCAACATATTTAAAATTTTGACCACATTCTAAAATTTATCATTAAATTTCCTATAAGAGCAGAGTACATATAACTTTGAATTTTACAAACTTGGGACCTAAAGAACAGCTTGATCTTCACCTTATTTAGGGAAGTTACAATTTCTTATAATACTTCAAAGCTCACCGTTTTTAAAAAAGCTATCCACAAAACTGAAAATCTTACAAAAACTATCAAATTTAACCAGCTTTCATATGGTATGTTTAAATTAATGGTTCATATTGATACCATAAGGAAATTTACTTTTAAAACCGGAAAGTAATGGTATTTTCATTTGGCTAACAAATAAATTACTTTTAAAAATAAGACACTATGATAATCGCTTAATATAAATATGTATTTTAAACATAATAAACTATTCATTGGAATAAGAATCAAATAAAAAAAATTTTGTGTTAATAAAAAATTAAGGAAAACTCTCAATAAAGCTACATTAGATCAAAAGATTTTTGTTGCTACATTTATTTGTTTATTATTATTATTTTTAGGATTAGATTTTCAATGTAAGGATTAAAACCCAATAATAATAAACATAGACCTCAATGTAGCCGTTGGCTTCTGATTGCAGATGATGTTGAAGAATACCACTTTTTGAGGTGAATACTATGGGCAGATGAGTTTTTTTCTATCTATCCATGTATATCGTTGGTTTATTCATTTTTATACTGCTGTCGAATTATTATTATTATGTTTAAAATACATATTTCCATTAAACGATTATCATAATATCTTATTTACACAAGTAACAGATGTGTATGCCAAATGAAAACACCTTGTTTTGTTTTCCGGTTTTAAAAGTGAATTTGTCCATGAAATCAATACAGACCATTAATTTGATCATACCATACAGGTTAAATTTGCAAGTTTTTGTGAGATTTACAGTTTTGTGGGTATATTTTTCGAAAAATGCATGAGCGTTGAAGTATTATAAGACATTGTAACTTCCCTAAATAAGGTGAAGATCAAGCTGTTCTTTAGGTCCCAAGATTGTGTAAAATTTAGGTTTACATGTACTCTGCTCTTATGGAAAATGTAATGCTCAATTCGAAAATATGGTCAAAATATTTTAAAATGTTTAAACAAAGTGGATTACAGTTTTTAAAACAAATCTTTGAATTATAGTACATTGGTGTGTCATTAAATATGATCATGTAAACAAACGATTTTATTTATTTTTTATTTTATTTATTTATTTTTTTATGAGTTTAAACTTCATCTCCATGCTTAGCAAGACAAAGGACGTAGGACAAAGAGAAAGAGGACGTAGAGAAAGAAGAAGGAGAAGAGTTTAAAATTGGACACTCGGAAGCCCAAGCTGCTACAAGAAACATCAAATTTGCACAAAAAAAAAAAACTAAATAAATAAAATAAAATAAAAAAAAAAAAATTGGTTCCTGTGTGGTGGTCAATGGTATTTTTCATCTCTCTCTTATTCCTCCGCATTAAAATATCATACCGCAGTGATATTGATGGCCGCACTCAGGACGGAAGGAATATCAGGTGTGTATAAGATGCAGAGTAGTGCAGCAAGCACTGAGCCTTCTGAAACTCCAACGCTGACTAAATATAAGAAAGCTCTGACTAAGGCGGACATGGAAAAATCTGTTGGATGGATTGCAGAATAAGATAAGTGTGTTCAAAGCCTCTGGTGTCAGGCTTAGTCAGACCCTTGAAAACTGTCCAAAAATACACTAGACGCATACAATTGCTAGTGCCTTGGTTATATTGTCACTTAGTCTGTGTAATTGAACAATTGAACAATATGTCCTGAATATCTAATGGATTCCATTGAGGATCCAGTAATACGTGCGAGTTACATAAGATAATATCTCTCTCTCTCTCTCTCTCTCTCTCTCTCTCTCTATATATATATATATATATATATATATATATATATATATATATATATATATATATATATATATATATATATAAAGAGTACATAAGATAATATCTGATATAATAAATGTTCAAAAATTTTGAATATCATGGGAAGTAAGATAGGTCTGTATGAAGAAAGGATATTTTCATCTTTGTTTTATTTGAGAACCATAGTGATATGAGAGTAATTCCATGAAGGGGGAATTTAGTAGTCCGTAATATTTCATTCTAAATATAGTAAATATTAAATGATATTTTTCTAAATACTGAACCTATAGGGTTAGACGAAGTTATAGAACGACTGGAGGCTAGGAAGTAGTCCTACAAGAGATACTATGACAAGTCAAAAGGTATTTACCAATATTTTCAGAATCGCAAGAGGTTTGAGTCCAGCTTAAGACTGAGGTCAAGAAGGGCCATTGGATGAAAGGTAAACTAGTCCAGGTAAAGAGCATAGAGAGCGGCTGAAGTTATCTTGTTGAAGTGGAAGGGGGATTGTGTATAAGAAACAGGCTATTTATAAGAACTTAAAATGATGTTAATGAATTATCTCATTGTTCAAATGACATGACCTTCCCACCCTGGCTAGAAGAGGTTGGTAAACTGTATAATAACCCGTTCCTCCTGCCATAGTTGGAGTACATTGGGACGTTAAGCCCAAATAAAAACAAGACATATGACATTTTACATTTGAGCATTATTACTAGGGTTGTGAAATATATACATTTGCATATTTCTCCTAACTAACTAAAACAGCCAATATTATCAAAATATACATGTTGAGGCATTTGGAATAAATTTGAGCTATTTTTAATTTGCATATTTGTGCATATTTTGCCATAAATGCATATTTTTACATATTTTGAACTGGACATGCATATTTATTTACATATCCGGCATATCAGCATTTGACATTTAAATTTTTTTATGTTTCCGAGCAGAAAAAAAAAATATATATATAGATAAAAACCGAAAAATTGCTACAAGAACTCCTCCCATTCTTTTTTTTTTTTCACCTAATCAATGTGTTTATATGTGTCGAAGTGCTGATTCTTCGGTTTCAGCGAACTTTTAATCGTATTCGCTTCTCTTAGAATTGTTTAATCCGATTAATTTCGAGTTTATACTTCGCTTAAATACGTTGAATATTATGACTTCACTTTTCATCTCACCCTCCTTCCTTCCATCATTCCATTACACAATGTTCACCGAGACATATCATTCGTAAATTGTTCTTTTGTGTTAACCTAAAATACCGAAAGTCACTCCTTCGAGGACAAAAGATCTTGTTGGAAAGTACGTAGGTGAACTTTCAAATGAGACTTTCAAGAGTGATGAAGACGTTTTATATTTATATGATGTAGAGCGGTCGTTTAGTGTAGAGCGTTTCAAATACATTTTGAGGCAGGCCCAATAGACGATCTATTTTGTTCAAAAACCTGAAAAATTGGTTGTCTGCAATTCAAATCTACAACAGTGAATAATTGGCATGAATAAGTCGGGAGAGTTTCTTTATGGTCGTTTTTTATTGTTTCTGATGTACATTGTTCTGTTTCAAAGTATAAGTATTTTAGTTGTGATTGTTGTTTAAGTTTTCTGGAAATTAATGTCATGATTTTTTTTTTAATATTCCCTGTTTAATGTGTTTTATTTGTCTTTAATAAAGGTTTATAACATTTTTTTTTATTTATTTAATATTAGATTTTTAATGTTTTTCTTCCTAATGTTCCCCTTTTCAACACAACTAGTTCTTTAAACTTGAGTTTGTACTTAAGGTATGTATTGCGATTTTTTAATTTTTTTAATAATGCAGATAGTTGCATATCTCCGGTATTTAATTGCATATTTTACCCAATATCTTTGCATACATATGTGCATATTTTTCAGTTTGTATTGCATATAATTCACAGCCCTAATTATTACCTTAGATTGCAAATTAATATAATATAAATATACTTGTTGAGAATGATGCTAGATTATTATAACTTTATTAACAATCCTTCGAAAATTTTTAATTTCATTAGTATTTATAAGTTATCTGGTTCTGTTTAATGGAGAAGGTATTGTTATGCATTGAGAGTAATTAAACGAGCTTGTACGACATTGAGATCGTTCTGTCAACAGAGGCCGTTGACACAGGTTCATGCATATCAAGCGACCACTTTCCCCTTCCGTCGCATTAAATATTGGGATTCCTTCGACTGCCTTTGCTAATTCCGTATCAATTTTTGCAGAGCTGCGATCAATCAGATCCCGCTAATGAACAGAGCTCGTTATAATGGCGGGTAATATGCATTTACCGGCGCCATTAGGGTATCTGGTCCCGGCTCGTTGCGATGGATTTGTAAAATGACCAATGTAGAAACCAAGTTAATTACCCGAGTAATCAGCAAGTAGTGAAAGGGAGGCACGTGGTAAAGTGACCTAGCAAATGTCTTGGACAGCTTAATATTGGGGTTCGGGGCGCTTCCGAGTTCGCTAATGTCGGAACATTTTGGCACCTGTCGTTTATCGTGTCATTCGATTATGCAAAATCGTCGATAATAAAAAAAAATACTTAAAAAGTGATACATTTCATAATTTAATAATTATAATCGGCAGTCAGTAAAATGTTGGCAAAAAAAAAAAAAAAATCTATATGGTGTAATGTAGTTTTAAATATTGCCAACTTAACGCATAAGAACTTAACGATTCCAACTTGACAATTCGGTAATGATAAATTTATCTTAACAACTTATTTCTTCATATTTATTTCTAGTCCCAATAATACCTTTATTGGCGAAATTTCGAATGGATATTTTTTTATTAGTTTAACATCTTTCTGTACTAATCTTACGTGGTATACTATTCTATACAGATCTGAAACTTGGATAGTCAAATCTATATTTCTTTTAATACAAGAATGTTTGGCAACTCCCTCAGAATGGTAGGCCACAGATCATTCAGTTTTGAGTTATTGAAACAAAACTCCTTGTACACAATGCACTTTCACTGCATTTAATATTTGTTTTGAAAGAGGCAAAAGACATTGACTAAGTTTCCAAAAGTAGTAGAAAATATCAAATATTGATATGTGCAATCATTAATACATATCATGCATGAAACTTCGTTAATCTTAAAACATTTTTTTTTCATAAGTGGGATCTTTTTTGGTATGGTCCCATCTGCACCATGGAGTTGATGAAGAGGATAAATGATCCACAGAAAATAATGAAACTGTATCTTTTAGAGTAAAAAACATATTTAAAAATTGATTTGATTGATACATTTATTGATTGGGTTGAAATGTTGAAAAGATGTGATACTTGAAGAGTTGGAACGGATTATTGCTTTGTCTATTCTCCCATTTCGTTTTGATTTGCAATATGGAAGATGTTACATGTGATCTAAACAGCGCTTCTTCTTCGAAATTATTTTGCATTACAGTTTCTCTTAGACTTTATTTTGTATTTTTTTTATTAATTTTATTTTTATTCTGATAAACAAATATATTTCCATGAACTTTAACAATTTACAATTATTTAACGTATTTATTATTACATGTTTTGAATAAAACAATTTACACTTCAGAGAATGATTTAGTATAACAAACAAACAGTGAAATACGTTTTTTAACATTCCGAAAAAAAAAAAAAAAAAAAAAAAAAAAACTTTACAAACTGAATTAGAATAGGTTTAATAAGTAAATAAGTTCTTTGGAAGTAAATAAATACGTTTTCGTACAATATAATTTATTATATTTGAGACATAGGTAAATTAATTATTTTTCTTTAATATTATTGTTTTATCATTTAAAATATTTCGTACTTGAATAAGGAAAAAATCTTTATAAAAATTATTCGAATTACATATTTATAAATTATTTAGTGTAATTTGCTGTTATTCCCTTACTTTGCTTATAGACACACATTCGTTTTTAAGAATGACAAGACAGGGAAACACCTTGCCCAGTGCCTTATTTTATTTACTGCTGCTGTTTAATTTAATTTTTTTATTTTTTTATTTAAGAGGATATAAATTGTTTTTTATGCCTTTATTTATTACATCCATTTAATCCTCAATTGAATTTTTATTACTTACTAAAGTTTATTTAATCATTTTTTTGTTCATTTGGATATTATTTTCCACAGGAATTAGCTAGGACACAGCTGAGAGAGCAGCGCTGGGATCTCTATCAGCCTGGCTTGTCCTCCCATTCTGGGTTGTGGGTTTCTTCGCGATGCTTTTAAATATCTTATGTAGAGAAAACAGTTTTTATGTTATTTTTCTTTCTCTATTTTAGTTTTTTATTTCTACCAATATTATTCTTCTTTTTTTTTTTTATGTATATCATTTATTACATTTGATTTTATTCCTTGTATAGTTATAGGCTGTTTATTTTTTATTTGTTTCCCTCTATTTTATTTATTTATTACTTCCATTGTAACATAGGGTAAATCACGGGTTATGGTCATAGTTAAGGAAATTGATTGATGCAAAAGAGGATATCGTCTAGACTGTTTCGCAGATTACTATTTTTTTTTTTTACATATTTAGATTCACAAATTCTTGTTCTATTAAATGGTAAATTTACGAAAGCTCTGTATTTTTCCT
Organism: Euschistus heros; assembly: GCA_003667255.2. Taxonomy (NCBI): domain Eukaryota; kingdom Metazoa; phylum Arthropoda; class Insecta; order Hemiptera; family Pentatomidae; genus Euschistus; species Euschistus heros. The sequence continues at coordinate 2,644,125 of RCWM02000051.1, read as the reverse complement.
TGAAGTAGATTTTTCAATTTTTATGCAAATGTCCTAAAAATACTAGTTATGGGCACAGTGTATGAGTTATGGTCATAGTAAAAACTAGTTATGGTCATATGAACAAAAATTTTGTAAACAATTGTTTTTAAAATTCACTATTTATGCATCACTATTTATCAATCATTTGAGGTTAATAAAAAATTAAGGATTAATTAATAAAAAAAAAAGAAATCCAGAATCGTCACCTTCAAAAATTAGCGATGGGTAACACAAAACATCATAGGCGTGTTCTTCCTTCAAAATATTTTCCACTGAGTCAAACCAAACATGGATGTCTTTCTCAAACACACAAGAGCTGGCTGGTGACACCGCTTCAGTGGTTCTACTGGAGATATTTTGGTGGCGACGGAAAAAACCCCTATACCATCCGTCACTGGGCATACCATCTTTAAATTTACATTGTCGGTTCGAAACTATTGCTAGTTCTTTGACGCTCAAGAATAAATCAATTTTTCATTCGGGAAACCCCCGTCTAGAGCAATGAATAATCCATTTCTCTAACAGGTCCTCCTCTTCAGCAGACAAAATGGGGTCTGCCACCACACTGAAACCTTCCTGTGCCCTTTAATCTTCGAGTTAACGTCATCCCTGGGATTTTGTACCTGTTATAAAGGGACATATAACATTGGTACTAGGTATTTTAAGTAAGAAAAACATCCATTTCAAAAACACATACTTTTTCGCTATAGATTTTACAGAAGCCCCTTTAAGAATTTCTTATTTTGACTATGTGGCATCATCTTCAGTGTACGAATATCGTATTTTGGGCATAGTTACAAATAAGTATTTACTGTAAAAAGAGAAGATTCTAAAAAAGCATCTTGAAGAAAAAATATAATCGTAAAAGCAAGTGACCACTATACATTTATTATACACTGATCATAACTAGTTATGGTCACTGACAGACCTAACATTGTCACCCATGACCAAAACTAGTAAACGTTATCGTATTTTACTTTTAAGATAATACAATTAAACCAGGGAAAATCTACATTTTTTTTAGGAGTAAGAACACTTGTTATGTCCAAAAACTTGAGATGGTCATGGGTGACCATAACTAAAATCATAGATATTTATAGACCGGTTGTGGTCAGTTGAAAATTTTAATTGATTAAAATGACAAAATGAAAAACAAAGGGGTCTGAAGAAAACAGAAATCAAAATGAACAGATACATACCTTTAAAACCTGAAATTGGCGAAGAATTTCAAAGCAATTCCTTAATAATGTTCACTTGTAAAATCACACCTACTACACACAGGAGCTATTGCACAACACTAATTCGGGAAAACATTAACTAAGCCAAACGGAAATGGATGGGAGAGAAGGATTCATTAGCAAATGAGTCTTAAGCCCTTCCGTGAAACGTCTTTTAAAAGAATCTAACAAAGAAAAGAAGCAAAGGCTTATGTTTTAAAAAAAAGTAAAAACCTGCCCATAACTGGTGAGGTGACCATAAGTAGTGATTTACATACATGTTGTACTGATTGTAATAATAATCCAATAGAAAAAAAAATGGAAGATATTATACTTTGTATATAATTTTGTTTGTAAATATTGTTTGGATGGATTCATTACACTCCCTCTTGCTTATTGTCCCTGAATGCGAAAGATTGAATTATTATTATTATTATTTTTTTTTTTAAATAATCCTTATTTTCTTTTTAAATGGATATCAATTTATAATAAGTAACGAGTGAATAAACGTGAGGTTGTACTTAAGCTGAAATCCGATGAAGGGAATGTGTACAACCAAAAGCTATTTAAGATTCCGAGTTTTATCTTAAAGGTTTTAAGATCTCATTACCGCTTGTCATCGACTTTAAATTTTCCTAATGAAATATCTCAACTTACTGATAACGAAAAATAAATCGGTTTTAAAATTCTCATGAACTACTCCATCAAATGGTACTTACCTACTCCAGGGAGCGACTGATGGGTGGTCCAACCACAAGCAACAGCCCAACCACATTCCAGTATTATTGTGGTGCTTATTTATTGTATATTAGTCTAAACATAAATAAATATTTAAAATTATGAAACTAAAAGCTTTAAAGACTTTTAATAAAAATGTACATTTATGGCTAATAATATGTGATAACAATCTATTATTATTACCACATTTATAATACATATTAAATTATATACAGCAAACATATCAATAGATCATTCAAATAATTATATAAATACATAATTTTTTTTTATCACCTTCACCACTTTATTTTAGTAACTTGATTAACTCAATTTTTGCTCACCACTTACGCTGATAACACATGTGTGTTATCAGTAAACAATGATCCCTTTATTGCCTCCCAAACACTCCAATTCGATATCCTAAGCCTTCAAAAATGGAGAATCAAAATAAATTAAAAAAAAAAAATCTCACAAAATATCCTTCATCCTTCGTCGTAATCCTACGACTTCCTGCCCTACAGTATCCTTTAATGATATCCACTAATCCCTGTTAAACAGATCCGCTACCTAGGACTCCACTTGGACAAACGTCTTACTTGAAATCCACATGAAAGACTAAAACGACAAGAAACTGCCCGTCGTTACAGATTACTTCAACATTTATTAGACAAACCTTCAAACCTCCCAATTAATCACAAAAGACTCATTTATAGGACTGTCATTGATTATTGATGTAATTCAATTATTAATTTAAGTAATTTGATCCTTTTGGAAAATTGGAAAAAAACATTATATTAAGCTAGACGTATCCGTGGTCTACTGTTTTCCCCAGTCAGGTAGAAATTTTTTTTTAATTTATATTAAACAGGCGTAAATAAAATATATTAAAATATGCAAATTAAAAAAAATCGTTAAAACATGATTATTTTATATCAAACTTTTGGATTAATTATTTAACTCGCATTCCGTCATGTAAAAAAAATCTGTAGGCGTAAAAATGTAGGTTTGTTTTTAAAATATAAAAAATAAATTTTACTAGGTCGGCACCTTTCTATTTATCTTTTTTTTTTTATATATATTTTTAACAAACAAGCTGAGCCTACTTTTTTTTTTCAATATATTAATGCCTACTATAATATATATCAAAATATTAATTAATGATCTTCCGTGTCAACCGCGTGTATATCTTGGCAAGCGCCAGAATACATGTGTTTTATAACTTCTCTTGAACTAATGGAACCAATTCCAAACAATCTTAAAACAAGAGACATTTTCATTTTGAAATGAGATGTTTTTGTGAATCGCTACTACTCCCGTTCCAATTTCGAAAAAACTTTCGCCGATAGCAGGGGTCAATCTTGAATTAACATATAAAGGAGGCTGTGAATCGATTAGAATATTTCAATATCGCCCTCGTGTAATGCCTCAACTTTCGATTAGGTCGTTGTTCGAATGATCTATTCGAATCCCATGATAGATTAAAAATATTAGGATAAATAAATAAATAAATTCTTCAATGAAGGAGTTACTTTTATTGATCAATAATAGTATAATAAACAGCATTTAAACTCCTCTTTATTAAAAGTAAAACTAGAGACATGTTTCGGGAAACAAGGTCCCATCATCAGACTGAAAACAGTATTTAACAATTTATTATAATCACACTATATTTTCAACATCTAAACAATACTATTCATATTTCTATCTTTCACAGTGTATATATTATAAATTACCTTTGGTAATTGGTGTTAACACCAAGAAATCATTTTAAAGGTAATTTTAAATGAGGAGTTTAAATGCTGTTTATTATACCGTTATTGATAAATAAATAAAACATGCACAGAACTTTTATATTTACCCAACAGTATGTAATATGATACCATTACTCAGATCAAACAGTAAAATTTCTTGGTCTTACCCAAGAGAAAAGCTCACTAAGAAACCAACTAGACTTAATACACATATAAACACAATATATCGGACAATATCGGATCTTCATCAAAACTTTAAACCATGACCTTAATACTCCTTTTGTCCATGGCTCTATTTTGATAAATTTTTCGACAATTTTATGAAAACATTTCCATGAATACATCTCTAAAATCTTTCTCAAAAATTAAAACTAGAGTGGTCTCATGATCTATTGTAAAATTCGAGAATGGAGTACTGAAAATGGCCGAATACTCCTTTCATGTTTTGAATCTTTGATCAATCTACCCTCATGGACTTAAGAACCAGTGACATGGCAAAGCCGATGGTCTATGATTTCCTAGATTGTAATTTAATCCCTCAGATATTGGAAGCTGTTTTGAAGTTTAATTATCTGCCTGAGTATAAACATTGCAAATTGGTAAAAGTCACAAAGTGTAATTTTCTTCTAAAACAGTATAATTGAATGGGTCCGCTGAAAAACGTTTTAATCGACAAAAATAAAATTGTGAGTAATCTAAAGAAAATCGTAATCTAAAGTTGTTGATATTTTTGTTGGTTAGATTTTATGTTTAAATATCAATTTGTTATATTTACATGTGTAATGACATAATGGAGTACTATAGCCATGCTATGGCGTACTATTATACATTTTAAAATCTTTGAAATCGCCACTTGTCGCTGAAAGGGAATTTTGTCGCTTAGAACGATTTTCGGCGGACCCATTCAATTGCTATATATGTACATTAAAAAATTATAAAATTCACTATATAACTATCGGGGAAATTATTAATGAGAATTTTATCGTTTGAATATTGAAAAAGAAAAAAATTGATTTTGTTTCCTAATGACTTTTACCTCCAAGCAGACGATATATTATGATTTTGTTCTCTTAAAAAAAAAAAAAAAAAATATAATATTAGTTTTTTTACTATGTATGCTTTTATTTTATAATTTATTTGAAAATGGAAGTTGAATGTTTGCTATATAGTAGAATTAATAATTATTTTTTATAGTGTAGGATTGTCATATTTGTATAGAGAATATATTTTGATTTATAACTTTTGTCGTTATGACCCCCAGCCAAAAGACATGTCAAAAAAAATTACATTAAAATAAACAACCTCTTTCACTTTTACCTTTTATCACCTCAAAGTGACAGTTTTCTTCACTGTGTGCATATGCCTATTACATAATTTTTGTATATTTCGTAAAGACGTGAACTAAATAAGAAATAAACTAATTTCATCGGTTTTTCACTGAATACCCCATCAACTACACATGTCATGTTTGCTTTGACGCAATAATATTTACATCACTCTCCACGCTTCCGTGATGAAAGGGAAACGATTGCAAACCAAAGCACCGATTCTTGTAAATTCCACTTTTTAATGAACCACGCCCAGAATTTTAATCTTAATCAACCCTCCCGTTTTGGAAATTTCTTAAAATGTAAAATCGCAAAATAGCGTAACATAAAAAATGTTCTTGATTGTGGGATAGATAAGTATTATTGAGGAAAGAGTTTCCATAATTCCAAAGATATCCGGAGGCATAATAAGGGAATTGTGAATTAATTGGAACTGGAATTATTTATGCGGTTGTAAAAACTATTTCTTTATTGGACGCGTTAGATAACGCTGACTGGTTCGGAGGAAGATAACGCTCCAGGCGGAACTTTATTTCATGCTATAAAATATTTAATTTTGAAATCAATATTACGACTGTATTAGGGACCGGCCGGGTTCTATGATCGATAATTTTCATAATTGGTACCTGCTACTGAAACCCATAAAACCTAGTAACTAGATTGATTTGTTAGTTGTCAACTGCATGTAGCATTAAATAAATTCTTAATATAAATAAAAAAATGGATTAGGAAAAAAATCCTCAACCGTCAGTCCAAAACCGGATGTAAATGAGTGGATATTGATGCTTGTTAATTTTACTTGAGGTATGCATGATTGAAGGATCAATAAAATTAGAAATGTTGAGTTAATTGTAACACCTATTGGAATTATATGGAATTATCTTCAGAAAATATATGAGCAGTTGAGAACCTTTTATGACCAGCCAAATATTATGAACTTTATCATATAGGGAAGGTTGAGGTGGCTCGGTCATGTGGAACGGATGGGAACTGGCCGTCTCCCAAAGAAACTTCTCTATGAGAAGCCTGGAGGAGCCCGTAGATGAGGTCGTCCAAGAATGAGATGGTTGGATGACATGGAGGAGGACTTGAAAGAATTGGAAGTCAGAAGAAATAGGAACGTTGCTGCCGATGGACCAGCTTGGCAAGCAATTTGTGACAAGCCCATTGTCCTTGGAGGGCAGTAGCGCCATAAATAAATAATTTAAAATTATCATTATATTATTATCACATTTTATTTTATTATTGTTATAGAATTATTATTATGATTCCAATAGAAGTGGCAATTAATTCATCAATCCTAGTTAGCTTGTTCATTTACCAACGTTACGATGAAGGTGGACCTTAGGAAGAATATCAAAATTAAAAAAAAAAAACCCTCCAAATCTTCGGATTGTACGATAGCCCTAAAATATAACTTAAAAATTAAAATCATGTTTCAGTTACTAATTTTATAACTAATTTTATATAAGACATTTAAGTTATATGCATAATCTTCAGTGCCAAAAACATTTCAAAAGTAGCCAATCATTTTTTTTTTTTTATTAAAAAATCTACCTCAATTTAGGGCAGTAAATCATACAGATGACTATTTTAACAATATGTTCAATAAGAAATAAATGAAAAAGGAAATGAACCTCCAACCATACAATATAGAAAATAAAAAAAATAAAAATAGAATTAAGGAACTAGATGCCGTAAAAAAAAGTTAGACCAAACAGTTAAGGTGTAACGTTTTATTTTTCACATTGATTTTGACACGCTGTAGCTCTGTTGGTGATGCTCGGAGCGAAAATTGACGAGTTTCCTTATCAGATTAAATAGAAAGAATTAAATATTTTTTCCTTCATAAATATTTGCCGTTAAGCTATATTGGTTTGAAACCGCTATTTTCTCTTAACTTTGTTTATTTCGAATAATTATTGATTGTTAATTTAACTATTGATTATTACATTAAATAATTTGATCCTTTTAATTTTTTTTTCTTTAATAACAATTTATTGAAATTTACAACAGTACTAAATTTATACATCAAGTAAATGTGCTGTAAACTATTACAATAACGTGACAAAACATGAAAAGTACTACCCATCCTACACTAGAAGGTCTCTGGGCCATCTTCTTATCAGACGCCTCGGAGGATTATCAGGAACAATGTGGGAAGCAAGTTGAGAAATTAGGGGATTAGAGGGGTTATGTAGCTTACTATGAAAGGATATATATCTGGTTTGGGCTAAATCTGCAACATATGGAACATATCAGGAAACTGTAGGACAGGAAGTCGTGGGTTTACGACGAAGGGTAAAAGTTATTTGGTGAGACTTTTTTTGGATTTATTTTGATTCTCCATGTGTCATCAGCGTAAGTGGTGAGGACAGTAGTAGGATGAGTTGGAATGCCCCTTTTAATTCTAAAACTAAATTTGGGAAAAAATTATAGATAGACATATCTATGACTTATTGTGTTTCCCTGTCAGGAATTGAGTTTTTTTTTTGCACTAAAAAATGAAACATTTTGACTCGCTCTAGCTCTGTTTGTATTGCTCCACCGAACATTTTATGTCAACCTTCCTTATGTCACTAGGACCTACTTTTTTGATTATCAACCTATTTGTATTATAAACTTATGTTGACATACTGTTTGTATGATTGATTAATGATATTTTTTTGCATGAAAAAAAAAAATTAATATTGTGCCTACATTTTTTAAGTCTTGGGGCTTATTCGACACGCTCAAGACCTGTTGGTATTACTCGATTAGCAAATTTACCAACAGTTTCCTTATCAAAAGCAGTAGATATAAAAGAAGTAGATTATATGGAAATATCCTTGATCTATTTTTTCCCAGTCAGGGAGAAACTAAGTTTTTTTTTTCATTTTTTATCTTATAACAACTTTTTAAAAAACAATCTTGCCCGTAGGGTATTGATCGGTTCCTATGAATCGATTTTTGATCACTGAATCTCGATATCGATTCTTCTCTAAAGGATCATTGGAATCGATACATCCCTAAATTATATGTAATAATCCCTATCCACTGTTATCTATTGAGTGAAACGTTAAGCTATGTTATCTTTCCTGAACTAAATACACTTGGAATACAAATAGAAAGATCTGGACCGAGTATGCCGATTATATAGATCTGCCTTGCCATCGGTGGTCAATAGAAGCTACAATTTACATATCGGCTACAAGATACAGCACATAAATTGAAGATAGGCCCCTTGATGACTTTTAATTTCATCTTTCCAGTCACGAACTGCTATAAGAACCGATTACATTTAATGCCTCCTGGATAAACACGTATCGGAAGGGGTGGATTTACATAAAGAAAGCTGATAGTGGACAAATTTGTGCTCGCTAATTGGTAAAATTGCTAACGGGAATCTGATTATAAATCAACAAGACTCATTTTATATTGATTTGATGTTAATAATTAATACATTCAATTTTCAGACTTTTTTAAAATTAAAACAAATAGAATATTTCACAGACAAGTTACTTTAACAAGACTCTTTTAATGTTTGAAAAGTTAGGATTATTTAGTAGTGTAATAATTTAGACTAATGTTTCTATTATTTTTAACTGACTGTGAGACATTGGCTTGCTCCTAATACTGTATACCTATAAGTTATTCAAATACAATAATATAGAGATTAATAACATTATGTATTGTGTTTATAAATCTATTTATATATACATGGTGGTCAGCGTAAGACTGCAGTAACTTCGAAAGGCGATTCTAAAAAATATGATTGACTGTGTTTTTTAGTAGGTAACTTCAAAAATCAAAGCAAATATCTATATAAACACTTTTTTTATAATGTTTAAAAAAATTTATTAGAGTAGTTTAACAAACAGAAAAATGAAATATAATTTTAAAAATGGACTAGTCAATAGTAATTACGATCACAATAACATGTAACTTTTTTAAACAGCTAATTGTGTTTCTTCCACCTCGTTTATGCCTTAAACGAGGTGGAAGAAACATTTTTCATATTGATATTTATATATATAAATATATAAATATGAATATATAGATATATTTATTTATATTACTTTTTATATAGATATTTGTTTGAATTTTAAAGTTACCTACTAAAAAACAGAGTCAATCATATTTTGATACTACTACTTAGCTCAATACTTTTTTGTTTTTATTTTGTTCCTCAAAACTCTAAAAAATAATCACATTTAAGCATACTAATATTTATTAATGATAAATTGTTTTTAACAATTTTCAAAGAAGTTTTACTAAAAGTCTGTCCAGAAGTAAGATAAGAAAGAATAATAGTTTGTTTAGGAAAATGTGTGTTGTGATTACATAAACTAGTCCATGTATGTTCATATATCGTTTATTACTTTACTATCCGTTTTTATTGTTTACCAAGCTAATAAGTAACATTTTTGAACGTAAAATCATTTTTTAATCCATCATTTCAATTCTATAAATCAACGTAGGACATGAATTTATTTCATTATCGAAAAGTAGTAAGTCTCAAACTGTTGCAAAACGGAGTAAGTCCCAAAAACTGGTGCAAAACCGAGTAAGTACAGAAGAAAAACCAATTAAAAAAAAAAAAACTGGTAAACAGGGGCCCTTATTACGCTTGCCCAACTAAAACCATCTATTTTTCTGCTAATTATACAAGAAAAATTGCATTCATATCAATTGGGTATCTTATTGCTATGGTTTTTGGCTTCAGGTGAAAAATTTAGAAATTTGGTTTTGCTACGTTTTGCAACTGGACGCCTCAGTAATGTAATATAAACTAATATTAAATATGTATAGCTCAAATTATATATTTATTCATATAAACACACAGTACATTCTCCCTTTAGTTCTCTCTTTCTCCTTACCTTAATCGATTTCTCTTCTTCGTAATTAAAATAATGAATACACAGTCTATACCTTTTTTTAATTTTCATAGATTTATTTTATTTATATTTACATTAAATAATAAATAAATTAATTTTCTTACATAAAACCTAATTTTCTTAGGTAAGTATCAACATGTTTAATTTTTTATATTACATTTTCACAGTTGATATATATAATATGTTTATCATATTGCCGAGGTTATCAATTTCCGCATGTTTTTAGGACTGATGTTGGATTTTTTTTTAATGTTTATATCTTATATAATTATTTTAATTCACAAAATTTATTTTATGTTACAACAAAATATACCAATCTTAAAATTAAAATCAATATACCATTGGACAACTTTAAATGTATTTAAATAGAGTCATAATAAACAAAGTATGATTGAAAAAAAAAGTACAAAACCTTCAAAGGAAAAAAACTAATGATGGGTGATTAACAGTCGATTCTAGTCATTAAAAAATGTCTGATTGAGTCATTAACAAAATGCCATTAGAAATGACAAAAATTTAATACTAATTACAATAAATAATATGTTCTTACAAGGGACAGTCTTATATTATACAACAGTACGGAAAATAAAAGAATAAGACGCAGAAATATTACTGTGTTTGGTATATGGTATATAAATAATTGTTGTATAAAAAAAAAAATGACTGTTTTATCAATTTCCAGAGTTCAAAAGTCTGTAAATATCTTAAAGCTATTAATTATTTGCCAATACTTAATAATCCCTTTAGAGCATTCTCTAAGCTTGTTTCTAACACTAGACTTCTTAAAAAAAAAAAGCCTCAGTTCAGTTATTTATTTCAAAGACGAAACACGACAGTGTCCTACCAAATTCTCGTAATTTTAAGACATTACTGGGAAAAAAATTAACAGCCACTGAAGCTACTCGTGAAATTATTAAATATGAAGGGGAAGGTGTCCTTGAAGAGCGCACTGCGCGGCGTTGGTTTGAAAAATTCAGAAGTGGAGATACGACTTAGGAAAGGAAGAAGGGCTCCGGGCGGCCATTAATGGATATTGATGAGGTTCTGAAGGAAGCTGTTGAGTCAAATCCGTCCACAAGTACTCGCAAACTTGCCAGGGAGTGTGATGTGTCGAAAGATACTGTTAGTCGCCATCTTCTCTCCATGGAGAACGTGAAAAAGACCAGTGGACTGGTCCCTCGAGGACTTACTCCTCAACAAAAGTTTACAGAACTCCATGGGTTTGAACTCCTGCCTCATCCATCATATAGTCCAGACCTCGCACCTTCGGATTGCTACTTGTTTCGATCCATGGCCCATTTTCTTCAAGGGAAAAAAATTTAATAATTTTGCTGTCTGTGGAAGTTGAAAATGCTATCTAAGAGTTCTTTGACAGCCATCCCAAGGAATGGAATCAGCGTGGCATCGAGCAATTGGCTAGCAGATGGGTAATGACGGTAGATAATAATGGACTATACTTTGAGTATTAATTGCATTTTATATCAAAGAAATAACAATACAAATATTTGTTTCAAAAACGGTCATTTTTTTTTATACACCCTATTAATATTATAAATAAATATGTTCAAGAAAATGTGTGTATATATTTTTATTGTAAACAGGAGACTTCGATGATTCGGACATGTAATGAAATAAATGAAGAAACCAAAGATGGCCAAAGACACTATTTCTGAAGAACGAGGAAAACAGTGATACAGGTTGTAAAGGAAAATAGCTGCTAGAGAAATGCAAGAGGATGATTGGTTGAACAAATGAGGGCGATATGAAAAAAAATATATATATGAAAGGAAACATAGTAACTTTACAAATCGAACAAAAAAAAAAATAAATAAATAAATAAAATACTGGTTAACCTATAAAAAAGAAACTAAGTTTGTTGTGTAGTATTGTCCATAGCAAGCAAGTTAGAAAGATTACTTAACTCAAGGAAATCTTTATAATATTTGAATCCTTAGTTTCCTCAAAAAAAACTTGAAATTACCAAACAGAGACTATCTATATAAAAAATTCAACTATAAAAAGCTGATGGAAAACCCTCTTGGAAGACAGTGAATGTATTCAAAACAAGTCTATATAAATGCATGTACACTATATATGTACATATTTAATGTATGTTGTGCTTTTATGCATACTGAAAAATCTTTAGTAATTTTAATTTATACTTCAGTCGATTTCATACATCAATGTCTGACTAAAATTACTCAACCAGACCAGATTTTTCATTTTATTATACATACATAGAGGAAAGTGCCCTAAATCGGTCTCCTCCCCCTAAAGTGGACCCCTGGTCTTCTGACACTGCATTCTCTATGAAGATATGGTGGAAGAAAGCCAGTAAATATTTTAATATTCCAAAAACAATGGTCATGATGCCGTCCAATATACACTTGAAGAGACAGAAAAAAAAAAAAAAAAAAAATGAAGCAAATCTAAAGTTTTGGGTAATGAACTTGAAGAAAAACGGGTTTGCTGTTGCATTGCTATGGGTAATTGGGTTATGTCCTCACTGTGAGCACATGTGGATTGTGCTCAAGCTGAAAAAGATGTGTATATCTGCGATTATTGAAGATAAGGAATTAAATTGTGTCTCTGTTTAAAATACATTATATATCCTTTTTTGAGAATAACATCTTCATTGTATTGTATTATATTGTATTCTGATTGTTATATTATACTTAAATTTGAAACTAGATCTAATATTCTTTGATTTAATACCATTTTTTAAATTTTGATTATTTTTACAAGGCGTCCGATTTTGGCAACTATATCACGAATTGAGAAAGCGTAAGGTTGTATAAAATAATTTTTTTTTCTACTGATTTTTAATTAGATTTTCTAAAAGTTAAAGTTGAATGATGCTCAACATTACAAAGTAAGTATTACATGCTTTTAAAACCTAATTTATTACTTTTGTTTTAATTTAAAAAACTAAATATGGGTCCAGTTTTGGGCACTTTTCTCTATATAATTTTTACTAGAGAATATTACTTTAGGTGATAAATAGTAAAACAGTGTTTGCAATAAATAATAGTATTTTTGATTTATAATATTTATACAAGATAAATAATAATAAAAAATATATAGATAAACATAAACATAAAGAATAAATAAATTATTTGCTAACAAAAGTTTTTAATATATATTAAATTGATTTTTTTTTCTCTTAAATTGATATTTAATCTGAACGAAATTATTGCTTTGGATTTACTTTTTTTTTCACCGGTTTTGAGTATTTGTTTTGACAATTTTACATTAAAAAAGTTGAATTTAATTAGCACCAAATATAGTAAAATTCGCTTTTGTCCTGTGACGTTTAAGTTTCGGGAAACTGAAGCCGTAAAAATTCTACCGTCAAAACACTTTTCTTTAGATTTAGTATTCGATAAAAAAAAAGATTTTTTTTTTTTTGACTAATGATCACGTTCCAGATTTGTGATGAACAGTAGCAAGGATGATATCATAATTCAGGCATACAGATATCAGAAAATGAGGCGGTTAACGTAGCAATTTTACGAGATACAGAAAAGATGCCCTAATTCTGTCATTTATATCCTCTCGAACTTCTTTTTTTAGATACCTAGATCTCTCCAGTTAGTTCCCTTGAAAAATGCTGATTTGTAGATTAAAGATAAATACCGAAAAATCCCAACATCCAATCATTATGCTGCGTAAACAACCTATGCACCTGTCCATCCGTATTTGCACCGCATAGTACTGTTGAACAGATAAGCTATATTGGACATTATCTCATACATATATTATCATTAAATATAACAAACCCTAATACGAGATCGTAAAAACAAGAAACTGCTTTTGACTAATCCCATACTCTTTTAACATTTAACCACCCAATTTCTTATCAATGATTCATCTAAGTGATCATATAAGTCAATTCGGAGTTCCACTAAACCATCCATGTCTTCTCTAGACTTTTCTATTTAATATCAATCGTAAAATTCTTGATTATCCTTAACATGCCATAAATAAACATTTCTCACATGTCTTTGATTTAGCATAAATCAGATACCTATCATTTTATAATAAAATACATATCCAAACTCACTTGTGTCTCAACTTGCTTACCATTCAAATCCTGCTAACCCTCCGAGACATCTGAAATTGTCTCTGTACCTCTAATATTGAAGTTTAATCGTTGTGTTACCAATGGGTACTTTATCTACAAATATTTTTCATGTCATTATATTGTTAATTTACCAAATTTATTAGAGCTTTTTTGTTATGCAAATTGACGTAAGCACGGTGGGGTAGGGTGTACAGAGGGTGTACCTAGGGCCCCTAACTAAATTGAAATGAGCGATTAAAATTTAAAAAAATAAATTGAATAGAATCATACCAAACTGAATAATTCAAACTAACGTGTAAATGAAAACTAAAAAAATATAAGATGAATATAAAAAAAAAAAAAAAAAATATATATATATATATATATATATATATATATATATATATATATATATATATATACAGTAGAAACTCGATAATTCGTCATGAGTGGGGGAGAAAGGGGTGACGAAATAACAGAAATGACGAATTACAGAATTCTCCTGGTAATGTAACAAAAAACTTTTTAAACTATATAATTGTAACTATTTTGCAATTTATTGAATTTAAAAACGAACAGATGAACATAATACACATTGGACTGGAAAATGACAAACAACACTTGAGCTAAACACTTGCCGCATCCCATCAGTTGTGAAATATCTGATTCACATTGCTGCTCGAAACCACTCAATGCACTTAGTTAACATTTTCTCTACTTCTTTGCATGGAGTAAGGGAAGAATTAGAAACGTCATCGTCAACATCTGTTGCTTCATTTTGAGAACTCAGTACTTCTTCTATGATTCCATTGTCATTTAAAATTTCATATCCCACATCAGTACTATCCCTCCTTCGAAAACAGTCTGTGTCAGTCAGTACGAAAGTTGAGTACGTCTGGTCAGGAGTGTCAGGGCGGCCAGATTGCCACCCAGCTCTTCGTGAACTGTTTTTTCTAGCCATCCGACCGACATGTAGGAATATATTTTTCAAATTAAACCGCATATTCACTGTAATATTATGAATAGTCGTCAGATAGTTTATTTGTTATTTGTTTAGTTGTTTTTTGATTTATTCAAATTAAAAAAAAAATTATTTAAAAATTTGTTCCTTGTTCATTTTAATTTATAATTATATTTTATATTTATTAGATTAATAACAATGCCATAAGATAGCCGAAATACTGCATATCGATACTCAACATTTTTATTCCATAAAAAAATATAAATAAAATATTTAAAAAACATTATATAATGTAATGGTGTCTTCCTAATATCTCTGTTAAAAAAACAGCGATAAGTAATATAAACACACCATTTATATACATGAAAAGTGAACAAAATGCCACCGCGTGCTCGCCGGAAGCTTAAATGTCAGTCTACTATGCTTACACTTATGAAGCACTAGCCAGAATCAAACATTTTCCTGCACGGATTGCTTAAGTTCACTCCGATGTTATTCATGTTATTATAGATTTTCTTAATAATACTTACAGTATGCAAATAAACAGGAAATTGCTACGGAAAAATCAGAAGGAATCTAGGATAAGTTCATTATACGTGCTGTGTGTGTGTTCACTGCATTTATTATTGTCAATAAAGTATAATATTTAAAACAGTGCTTATTTTCGCTGATCTAAGGATAATTTATTTTTTAGCAAACATTACGAACTATTTTGTAGGTTGTCTAGGATAAAATTATCGTGAAAGATGATTAAAGATTCGTGTGATGATAAAATTGCGTACTTTCCTACAAGTCATTTTGCCTGATGAGCATCTGTAATGTTGGTCGAAACGTAGCAGAATGATAATTATAAAAAAAAATTATGTAAGCCCTCACTACTGAAGTACGTACCTACTAGACCGTAGTATCTTCCCTCAATTCCCTTTGAATCGATACTAATGAATTAAATCAATAATATATATCGTATTCAAGACATTCAGTTCAGCCCCAAAACAAACATTTATACACGTTTTTTATAGTTATTTTTAAATTTCCTCACAAATTTCATTCTTTATCAAAATTAATAAAGTTGATATGACATCGTTACTCAGCGTAGCACATACATGCAAACATTGTTAGGAGGGTGCACTGTTACATGAATTGACCCAGAATAAACAGAAATAAACTCACCGATCAACCAAAATTAAGAATAAAATAAATAGTGAAAAGGAATCGTTGAGAGAAAAAAATATGTAAATACGCCGTAGAATTTTTTTTTTTTTTTCGGACGTCACAAACATCAGCATTAAAAAAGGAAATACTAAACTCACCACTTCCAGTCTTTTATAATTTGTTATCTCTATAAATAAAAACATCTCATTCATTTAAACCTTAACCCAATAGTGTCATAAATTATAATCGAATTTATCGAAATATTTTGTCTTTGTAATTAATTTGAAAATGTAGCATTTAAGTACTCGCTTTTGAAAAATATTTTTAAAATAGTCATGTTAGACATACAAGTATATAAATATATTAAAAAATAAGTTATTTTTAAGTTTTCGTTATTATTTTATTTTTTGAGAAGACTTAAAATATTCTGTAAGGGGAATTGTTTATTTGAGAGACATATATTTCAGCTAAGACAAAATAATTTTATTTTTATAATTTTACTATTTAAGATAAATATTTTAGAGCTTAAAAAAAAAATAACGATCTTAACATCATGCTTTTCCGAAGAATTAATTCCTCGAGATAACTTTTATTATTATTCAAATAATTCTGAAATATCATAATTAATTATTATTGATAAAATATAAATTTAGTAAGTCATAGATAGCTTACAATTCAAATAAATCGAAAGTACTTATGAATTCACTTTTATTAATAAAATTATCAAAATTCTATTTATCTACATAAATGTTTTAGCGGTTGTATTTAAGGACAAGAAAATGAATACTGTAAAGGAAAGGACTATTGAACATATAAATCTGTATTTGATGTCTAAATATTAAATATAAATTATTTCAGAATTTCCTCAGAAATGTTTTTCACTAAATCGCTTGTGGAGATATCTAAATATTACTTCGAGTCACAAATAGTTTGAATAATAAGATTGAAAAGAACGATTTCGAATTCAAATTTATGTATCTGAAAGAAAAAATAAACATATATATTTATATATTTATTAATTAATTATTCAGGCAGTAAATCAAAAATTAATTTAGGGAGGATAATTCATCATAAATTCAGGGAGGGATATATTTATTGGTAAGGAAGGACTATCAAATAAGAACAAATAAAACTTTGAACAGTTTTTATATATTTATTAAAATTGTATAAAATAATGACATGAGGTTGACATTAAATAAATAAATAAACAAACCTACGAATATTGTATAAAACTCCAATTAATGAGAATGGCTCAAGTGACGTGATTTTCGCCCTTCGAAAAAACTATTCGTAAAACTAAATTAGAAAATTATCGTTAGCATTTTTCATATATGTTTGTTTTATTTTTCTTCTAGCCCTGATGAAGGTTTACAATGCAAGTCGAAACGTAATAAATTAATTTTTTACTTTGCCTTATCATCATTTAGTTTTTTATCTGAAAGTAAAAGGTTCTTTGAACTCAATAGTGTTAGCTATTAGTTAAGAAAATCGTATTCGTAATTATATGTATTCAATGTGTATATATATATATATATATATATATATATATATATATATATATATTTTTTTTTTTTTTTTTTTTTATATAATTTTTTTTTTTTCTGGTTTCTTAACTTGCCTCAAAGCGCAGTATGTTACACACTATCTCATTTCCCGCCCTTCCCGCCGAGATACTCGGATCATAACCTTTTTTATACTTTTTAAAATTTTTTTTTTTTTTTTATTAATATAAATACTTTTTATACGGTATCAAAACTTTAAACAGCACCCAGCAGTTTACTTTAAAAATAGTGAACTCAACTTTGATGATATTCTAGATGTAAAGGGAAATCACAATTCATGCTTTTGTAAATCGTATTTTAATTTTTTTAAAATTGTATTTTGTTCTGTAAATATGAAATTTTTGTTATAATATTTAATGCACTAGTTATTGAAAAAAGAGAATATAAAATAGCCAGAAAAGAATTAAACAAATGTTATTTTTTATTTTTTTTTATGAACAGTCTGTAAATAAAACTGACAGGAATTTATGTATAAAATGGAAATACCAAAAAGGCTGTGAAGTAAATAAATAGCAAGGTTTAAGTATGATATAGTTAAAAACTAATAATATTTTGTTATTAATATTCGAGTAATATTAAAGTGGTATTTATTGAATGAGAAGTTAATAAAGGTGTAGTTAGTTGGGGTATACTGTCGTAGATACACAGTAATTAAGAATAAATTTTAATTTAAAGCTATCAATAATTTTAATTTTCTTTATTTTATAATTTTAATTTTATTATACAGTTATTGTTTTCATATCTGTTTTCTACTCTCTGTATTTTTTGCCATATCATTTTGTTTGTTTTCTTTTTCTTCTAGCCATGATGAAGGCTTGCAATCAAAGTCGAAGTCGAAACTTAATCAATTAAAATTTATTTTTAATTGCAGAATAATATTACGTATATGTTGTTATCAGTAGTAACAATGGGTAGTTAATAACGGTGGCTGGATAAATAATATATGAGCTGAAGATATTTATTTTGTTTCAAAGTGATAAAGAGTAATAAATGAACAATTTGTGGTTATCTTTATTTAAAACCCGAACGGCAGTGAAAACTGGTGGATTTTAAAGTTCGGGAAAATCGGAAAAATGCCATTGCATGCTTAGTACCTGGTGATAAGTGTATTCCACGCGGGATCAGGGGCAAGCCAGTCTTTATAGGAATACCGAAATAATAATATAATCAAATCCTCCTTCCGTCGAGAGTGGTCTGCCTAAAAGGCTCACTCTAGAAATGTGTTAACCAGAAAAACATTTGTTATATTAAATGTTATATTAAAAAAAAACTCATTTATTACATACAATTCAAAAACAAAATGTATTAACATTTCAAAGTAAACACATAATAGCCTTAAATTTTTAGTACAAAAGTACATATAAAAGAATAAAATCGATAACTTAAAATTGCGTAATAAAGCATTGAGACACTATTAGAAGTACATTCAGTCAGAATCACCATATTCACATACGAAATGCATTATTAACATGCGAAATTGGACTGCCTAATAACCGTTTTCAGACTGCAGGAATTATGAATTTTTATGAACACCTTCTAAAAATATTAATTTAATAAAAATTTTCAATTAGATTATATCTTATATCATTCTCACTAACAAATTTGTGATTGAAGGTGTCGATAATAAACAAATTTCACTAACATTCAATTGCTGTTCTAGCATAGCGAACGTTTTTGACTTCAGGAAGCGTAATGGTAACGTTGTTATGGGAAAAGTAATCTTCAGATTACAAACTAGTTCGGGTAGGCCTAATGGGCATATTTACTCTTCATGTGCGCGGATGTCATACTGACCAAGCAGGGTCATCTACACCACAAGTTACAAGTTAAGATGGTACTGAAGAATAGAAAAAAAATAAAAATAAAAACCAAACAAAGTTCTAAAGCAGCGAAGATGACGACAGAATTGAAGTGAGATTGCTGTTCCTGACAAATCGACGGAGGATTAATTATTAGCTTGTCTGTTGTATCATTTCTCTACCTAAATTAATAATTTAGAGCACAGTAATATGGAGAGTAACCTTCTCCACAAAAAGTAGCGACGAAAATTTTGAAATAAAAAGAAAGAGAATAACAATCGTAGGAAAGGAATTTGGAATTAGAAGTTCCATGCCGTTACCTTTTTTGTTAGTAAACAAGAAAATCCGCATAAAAAAGTTATAAATGAATAGCGTTCTAAAGTTCACGTAAATTAGACTAAAAAAAAAACATCGCCCGCAAAGAAGTTGAGCGGCAGCAACCAAACAACACGGAGTCCCGGAGGAAACTGAGCGTGGTGGGGAGGAGCTAACGGTACTCGGAGCTAGGCCACGCCCACCAACCCCTCCCCCTCGAAACTAGGGCACTGGGTAGCGAGAACATCCTCAGGGGTAGGAAAGGGAGAGTGCGAGGGTGGGGCCAGGGAGGTGGGGTGGGGGGATAACGGGCGCGGCCCAACCAGGGCTGCAGTGTCTGTGACGCTTCCCACCAGTAGTGACCTATGGTAGTAGTGGTGTGTGTCCTGTGCTTCTAACGGACCGCAGTCGCAGGAGTCCTCCCTCTTCCGATACTGCCAGGTAATCTACGTCATTATATTTCCTTTAAGTCAGGGTTATCGGTCGAAATTAAAAAAAAAAAAAAAAAAATATTATCCCTTAGTACCAATACGAAAATCGTAATAAATAACCAATAAAAAAAATTCAAGTCTACAAAAAAATAAATAAATAAATACAAAAAATAATTTTTATTTTTTAAAATATAAAAATATATTTATTTTAAAAAAATTAAAAATACAAAACATTATTCTAATTAATTAAGTTTAATAACATAATATATATTAAAAAAAAGACATTATATGGCATCCTAAAATCATAAAAAATATATATTAAGTATAACGAAAAAAAATGATTATTTATGATTTTAAAAATTATATTATGAGTATTTATTTTAAAAAATTCAATAAATAAAATTAATAAAAATCATTGTAGGAGTACCACCAGGTGCTGATCCTCAACAAATTCAAATTAACAGTCATATTGTATCTGCTTATTGTCACGTGAAGGTATTTAAAAAAAAAATAAAATAAAAATATATAATAATATGAATAAAATCATTTATATTACATATTAGAATTCTTGGCCTGTATAACTGATAAAAATGGCGATGACTTCTATCCTTAGTTTTAACATTTAAAAAAAAAAAAAAAAAAAAAAAAAAAAAAAAGTAATACAATTAAATAAAACATAAATTCAATTTCGAATAAATTAAAAAAATTAAGATCCTTCCTAGAGAAATACCTATAAAATCAATTATAATTGATTCCTGCATTTATTTTTCTTATAAAATTACAAATCTATTGAGATTAAACAATTAAGATTCACCGAAATTATTTAATTTTACTATACTTTAATACTAAGTAATTTTAACTGTCAGTAAAACAACGGGCTTTATATTATAATTTGAGGGAAAAAAATAAAAGAAGTAATTACAAATATTAACAACGGGATTTTAAGTCTATGACACCCTCTTACCGTTACGATATTAATTATCTACTTATAAAACGTGATAACAGTATAAAAATACAAATTACCAGGGAAAATATATTATTAAAATAAAGTAAATACGAAGAAGTATCTGAACCGAAATTAATTTTAATTTTGTTGTTGAAAATTCAATTTAATAATTTGTTTTCTTAAATATTTTCTTTTTTTTTCATCCACATTTTGTAGAAGGAAAGAATAATTTTTACAATGATTGGCAGCCATTTTTTATACAGATAATATTATCTAAATTACGTTTATAAAATATAATAAATTTAAAGAATGGTTGTTTGCAACTTGGAGTCTTAGTTTGTTATAGAATTTTCTTTTTGTATTTTTTTATAAGTTGCATTATCCTTTTACAAAAATAATTAATGATTTTTTTTTTATAACCTCTTTTTCGTTGACAGTATAGCTGTTCTGTCATACTTGATAGGACTAATTCTTATTAACATTAACTTAATGTTACCCAATAAAAAAAACATATTTTTTTATTAAGAAGATGGCTAAAGAAAATACGATAACAAAAAAAGCGAAACGGAGAACTCCTAGTAGCTAACGGACGGACGAAGCCCCAGTTCGCGAAGTACATGTAGCTAATTTATCAGAGCCTCCGCTAGTGGGTTACAGTTACCCAACGCATTTATAACTTGGCCCGATGTTATAAATCCGCCTACAAGAAAGCCGGGGTATCGATAAGGGAGCGAGCAGAACAACCCTCCTCGGAAACTTTAACGCCTGTTGCCTCAAGTTCTTTGACATGTGTCCGGTACCAGATCAAACCTTCGTTTAAATATCCTATATGCGCACTAAAGCAGATGTTGAAATAATTTAATAAGCATCTTCGATGGCAGTATAAAAAACAAAATATGCAGTTTAAATAACAAAAATGTTTTCCGGTACTCGTAGCTCGGCGTAAAATCCGACCCTATAAAACATACATTCGCAGAACGGAATAGCTGAGAAAAACAATATGCATAAAACTCCCGTTTTTATGACTTTTCTGATTAAATTGTTAAGTAAGTTAGCAGAGAATGTCCGCGATAAAACAAGAACGTGGCATCCTAAAAAGAAAAAAACATCTTTAAATATCCCTCTGATCATTAAACGAATTTTAAAGAGTGTTTTTATATGGCTACTCATTTAACATATAATTCTTTAGAGAATCTGTTCCAATTTAGTATGTGTTGTAAAATAAATTAATATAAAAACATAAACATATCTTTAAGTATTATCTGTTCCAATTTTTATGTTTAAACGGCTTTTAACTTTACTGAAAGCGTTAATTCACTATCGTTCCTTCTGTAAATATGTATAAACTTTTAGAGCATGTAACTATAATTTTTTTAATTGTGTTATTAGTAATAAAAAATACCGAATATTGTAATGAGCAATACATTTAGCACACGGATTTTTTTTTATATGTTTATTCAAACGGACGAAATTCTTTCCTTATATCTATGAGTAATAATTTTAGATGTCTTACATATATTGCATATATTTTAAATATCTGTATCTTTTTTTTGTGTTATTTACTTATTTAAACTTAAAATAATATAAAGTGGCGAATTTAATAAAATAAAAAAAAATTGTCCATTCTCAAAAGAATAAAAAAATCTTTAAATATTCATTGGACCATTAAACGAATCAAAAGAGTGTTTTTATGTAGCTACTTATTTAGTATATAAGTCTTTCGCGAACTTACTCCAATTAATATGTGTTGTAAAATATATTATAATAAAAATATAAACATATCTTAAAAGGTTTTCTGTTTTCATTTTTATGTTTAAACGGATTGAAATTTTATTTATAGGATTAATTGACTAACACTCTCCCTTTAAAGAAGTACAAAATTTCAGAGATTGTAATAATTATAATTGTTTGAATTTATGTTACTAGTAATTAAAGATAAGGAGTTTCTGATCAACAAGACATTTAGCACGCGAATTTTTTTTTTTAAATATTGATTAAAACGTACGAAATTCTTAAATAATTTTAGAAGGCTTAACTTTTTTTCTTTTTTTTTTTTTTTTTGGTTAGCGGGATTGTTTCTTAACTTCTTTTAAATTTTAAATGATATGGAGTGATCTGGGTAAAATTTAATATTTTCTCCCCCTTGAATTCAAGAACATATTTATATCGGTATATAAATATATTTTTATTAGTATATTTTTTTCCGAACATTGTTTCCTTGCGGTAATAAATGAAAATAAAGAAAAATATGAAATCTCAAAGAAAACCGCAGAATCCACCAGGCGGTTACTGTCAGAGAGATTTCAACGGTGGACGAAATGAAGATCGCTCCCAAAGGATGGCCAGCGTTCCGACTTATTAGAAGCGATTAGAAAGCGTTCAGAGGTTACTTCCTCTTGGTCCAACGTCTCCCTAATAACGGGATACGCTCTTTTAGAACGTTTGACAGGAAAGTGAAAACGGCGGAAACTGCCGTGAAGATGTCACCGAAAACTTGGACAGAAAGGATCTGTATTGTAACTGCGGCTTTTTCCGCAAAAAGCTTTCCTTGTTATGTACTTGACGTTTTCGCTATATGTCTAATATTTATTTTCAGCATTTAAAATAAATGACTACAGGCTATGTTGTTAAAAAAAAAAAAATAATAATAATAAAAAAAAAATAATAAAAAAATAACAGACCTGTTAATGTCTGACTGTAACCCATCCAAATGCTTATTCAGCCAGAGGTTTAATAGTTTTTATTATTTTATTTTAATTCCGTACAAGTTTCCATTTTACTCTATTTTTTACCTGTAAATAATGGAAAAGAATCGAAATTTCTTTTGATTTACTTTGAAAAAAAGTAGGTTTTGATAATTCGGAAAAAAAGAAAATATTAAGAACACAAAAGTACATCGGCTTATATGGTTTGAAATTGAATATTTATAATAGTTTTTGAAAATATCAAATAAATTATTTATAGGAAGGCAGTAACCCATGCGTTTGTCCCTTATAAGTGATCAGCTTCTATTTTGTTTTTTAAATAAAATAAAATGCTGATTCTCTTAACTGTCAAATTTTATAAACAATAATCCTTACAACGAAAATTCTGGAAACAAAAAAAAAAAACAATTATAGGATTTTAATAATCAAAAATTTTGGTTTATTAAAATTTCTTACTGGATTAGTTTATAAAGTTAAAATTATAAGTTTGCATATATTAATAAAATATTGACGCAGTTTTATTTACAGTTTGAATAAATTTTTGAGTTAGCAAAAATTTAAATACTTTATCCTATAATTTTTTGATATGAAGGATGTTATCCTTTTTATTTTAATATATGAGTTTCAAACCAATTTTTTATGAATAAATGAACGTTTATGGTAAAAAATATATATCAAATATAAATATATAATTTTAATAAACAGCAATATTAAAATGTATTTTAAATTTTTTATAACTCGAGTGTTACTCAAGAAAAATATATCAGAATTCAATTGGACTATCCATATTTTTACTTTAAACTCAAAACCTACAACAAATTGTGAAAAAAATGTATGTACTTTTGTATATCCGGATTTCATTATGATGATTTTTTTTTTAAATATTTCTGATAATGAAATTGATGAATTAAGTAAATTATATTATTTTATTATTTTTTACTTTTTTAAAAATCTTTTTATTGATAAAGTATTAATATCTGCCTCAGAAAGGATATTAAGTAATTCGGATGCCTTTATGGATTCATTCACTCAATATTTACAGTATGAAAAAAATGAAAAGAACAGAAAAAAAAATAAATTGTACCAAACAATACAATATATAAAGTGAAAAAAAAATACAATAACATAAGATAGTAAATTATAAATAACTAAATTCGTTCATATTAATTATTTCAGTTTAGATTAAATTATAATGTTTGAGAAATAATATTGCGATATAATATGAAAAATTAATCCGATTGACAACAGTATTGCCTTTAAAATAAAAGTAAATTGGGAAAAAAAATAAAAATAGTGTGTCAGGAAGGTATTGTAGTTTCTTTTATAAACACATTCAATACATTTTCATTTTTTTTTAAATTGCTATGAACTTTAATTTTTTTTTCTGGAGTTTAATATATATTTTTTCCTCCGCTTACGGTATTTAAGTTCTCCACGCTAAATTAATTTCCTTTAGAATTTAAAGATAAGATATAAGAACCATTCATGTTAACTAACAGCCGTTATATAATAGCGTGTTGTAATTCACTGAAGAAACCACACGTTGAAATTTCATTGAGAGAATTCGTGGAGAATTCAATTTTTCACATCGCACACTTTTTTTTATTATTATTATTTATTTTTTTATATTTATTAAATTTTTCATATCTCGGAGTACGGAGATATTTTTCACGTCTAATTAACAATAACAGTCGGCATTCGGAGAGGATGCGTGGAAGCTTGCAGCGTACGAAGGGTATTTTAATACGGTCTTAACAAGCTGGAAGCCGAAATCTTCGGTTTTTTGGGTGGTCCGCCCAAACCCGCACGTCTGTCCTAATTGACAGCAACCGTAATTGGTCCTTTGTGGTTCGCTTTCTCGCGGTTTTTCAACTGTCCCTTCCGTTTTTGGTTTTTCCTTCTGTCCCGTTTCTACCAGGACCCGGGGACCAGATTTCTGCCTTCGATTGCATAAAATAGAGCGGACCCCTTCCGTTCACCTACGGCAGCTTTAATAATTTATATGGCCATTATGCGGACAGCGCGTCGGAATAATTTTGAACGTCCAAAACTAAAATATAACCATATGTTTACTTTAATATGATTCACATAGTTACCATCCACAGTAACTGACCACTGTAAACTAGTTGTGTTTAACTTACATATTAACAGATGTTACTAAACAATAAAAAAATAATTTATTTTGAGTTATACATTTAATTAACATGCTGTTGATAATTGATTTGAAATAAAAAAAAAAAAAATTAACCGGAATGAGTTTTCTACCTCCAATCCAATGATTCGAATTCGATTCCCAAAAAGTTAAAATTTACCTGAACCACGTATTTTTAATGAAGAATTTTATAAGATTTTTAATTATGAGAGCCCTTAAAAATAGATAAATCATTAAATTGCATATTAAAAAAAAAGAAATATCAATATCTGTCTGACAGGGAAATGCAATAGATCATGTATATGTCTGTAATCTTCCGCTTTTCCTAATTTACATTTTAGAAATAAAAGGATTAAATTATTTTAATTAATAATTAAATTAAATTAGCAATTAATCAGTATTAGAAATAAACGAAGTTTTATTAGTTGTTATATAATATTCATTCAAACCAATATAGCCCCTAAACGGTACCTTCTAGCGACAAATATTACATAACAAAAAATATTTTCCATTAAATTTTCTATTGGGGAACTCTCGTCAAATTTTGAACCCGAGGAACACCAACAGACGTGTCAAAGTGAATTAAAAAAAAATTTTAGACGCCCAGCCAAAAGACATGTTCATTTCAAAATAGTTTGTTTTACATTTCAAATGTAGTTAATATTCTGTTGATTATTGATTTTAATTTTTTAAAAAAATGATGCGAAATGAATTCTCTAACTCCCATCTGAGTAGTCAGATTCGATTCCCGAATAGTTATAATTTAGCTTAATTGAGCACCTTTAATTATAACAAAAAAATTTTAAATCCATACATACTTAAAACAAATTAATAAAGTTTTATGTTCAATAATAATTAAACTAAAAGAATTAACACAATAAATTCAAATTGGTGATTTTCATACATTAAATTTTAAAATATCACCTTACAGATTATAACGGCTTTTGAAAACTTTTTAATCAATAAAAAAAATTGATCATACAGATTATTCTTTATATCTATACATTAAATGTAAAATTATTGTTAAATCGTTTTGTTTAAGTAAATAATGGACTATTACCAACTTTAAAATCTTGTTGGTAGTAAAGAGTATTTAACGAATCATTAACTATAAAACATGTAGTCTAGAATTCTTGTATAAATTACAAAATATTAGTTTATATGTAAAAATAATTTGTTATCAGGTTGTTTTTGGTCATTTAAACGGGGAGATATTTTCATGTAGGCGCACGATGATAAACCCGCAATACTCTACTTAGTTCCGCTCAGTCCGCTACGTGCCGCTAGTGTCCATGTGTCAGGGGCCTTATGTAGACAGAATAAATAAAACAATAATTATAATATGATTTACAGTATCTGTTTTGAATTTATCTTTATAAAATAAATAAATAATAATAATAAATTTGTAATCATAAAAGAAAGATAAAATGGAAGATTCTCACCAAACTATATATATTTTTTTATCAATAATAGAAAGCATAAGAATTTAGCCAAAAAAATAAAAAATAAAATAAAATAAAT
Organism: Euschistus heros; assembly: GCA_003667255.2. Classification (NCBI taxonomy): domain Eukaryota; kingdom Metazoa; phylum Arthropoda; class Insecta; order Hemiptera; family Pentatomidae; genus Euschistus; species Euschistus heros. The sequence goes on along the minus strand of RCWM02000051.1, from coordinate 2,616,607 downwards.
AAATAAATGGAAAAAAAAAAAAAAAACAACTATCTCTTTTGTATACAAAAATTTACATGACAGATACTTTACAGTTTCATTTAGCAAAGGTAACTACATTTTTCCATATTTTTTTTAAATGTTTGGTTATCGATAAAAATATTGAAGTACACAATTCAACAATATTTCTTCATGATATTTTCACGCATAGCATAACTTTTTAATCTGGTCCAAATTGCACGGAAGATTATATGAAACTGGACATCCAGTTTTTAATTTTAACGTATGAATTCGTTATGCAGATGAACAAAGACTATTAAAAAACTTGCGGATGTGGACTGCATTATCAGTGCTTGTAAAGAAAGGACTCTGAATCATATTTTTACACACAATATAAAAAAACAAAGGATCGGCATTTCGATTACGTAATCATTTTTTTCGGCAGAAATCATTTAATAAAATTAATTATTTCATCTGTTTGAATTTTAATTTCTAATCATAAAAGTATATGAACGTGTGGCAAAACTCGCTTCTGACGTTCAACATTGGACATTTAAATTATTATTATTTTAATCTGTATTATTGTAATCCTATAAAGATGGCTACGAATATAATGTAGTTAATTATATATTAAATTAGATAAATACGATTTCGATAGTTTTCCAAATGTGTTACAGAATGACGGCACATATCTGTCGATTTATAAACTTATATATTTTTTTATTTATTTTCTTAAATAATTTGAAAATAAGTGAATTTTATTATTAAACTCAAGATGTATATAACACTGTAGCTTTGTAACCTCTCATGTAGAATGGTGGCCGCTACCTTTCGGTAAATTTTCAAACTTCACCATAGGAAAATAGTTTTTATTACTGCTGAACCATCCTGAAACTATAAAGATGAAGTGGTTATAATTTTGCACAGATTGGTTCAGTAGTTTTCGCGGTTAGTTACAAATCAAAAAAGGCTTGTCCTTTTATATAACAGAATAGGTTGTTATAAATTTAAACTATCAAATACGTTATCTATTTTTTAAAATCTTTTATAGAGTAGCCTTGTTAATGGATCCTCCTAAACACCCGGCGTGAAGTGACCATCGTCCCCTAATATATACAACTATATACATCAGACTGTTGAGTCATTTTAGCCGACATATCATTCCATGACATTATTATAAGCAGGACCAGAACCGTCTATTATCCGCAAAAGCCCATGAATAAAAGATTTGCCTCAATCATGGAAATGAGTAAGTCATTTTATTTAATGGCGTTCTAGAATAGGTTTTTATTGTCTATTCTCGGATAAACATTAACCTAATGGAGATGGGCGGCGTTCAGACATTTTACAAACGTTTGAGATGAGTATTTTTTCAAAAACTGATGTATCATCTTCCGAAAATTATTCTCTGCTTCTAAACTATTTAAGTATATATATATTTTTACGTTTAAATTAGTATTTTATTTCCTTCTTGTATTTAAATTTGGTAATTATATGATTTATTTTTATCTATTTGTCCTGAATATGAATGTGAATCTCAAACAATCATAATTCACCATTACAGCAGAATACCTGTATTATCAGATATGTAACCTATTTTTTTTTTCATAAACACATTTGTTGTTGTTTTTTAGTCTTTTACAGAGCACTTAATAATAATAGACCTATATAAATGTAGGTAAATATAAATCTGAAAATATACTAAAATAAATATCAAATCTTACATTTGATTTTTTTTTTTGATCCTTAAATTGTATTCCATATTAGATAAATACTTCAAATAGCTAAATTATATCATTATTGCTAATCAAATGAGGTAACATACAGGATATTGGTTGGAAGAGCGCGAGAAAGTTTCATTACTGTAATTGGTCTATGATATTAACTATTTTAGATTAACCCTTTCTTTACGAAATGGTATCTTATAGATATTCATTAATTTATAGATTTATGACGAAATTGGACTATAGTCGATATTACCAGCGACCATTCTAATAAATAAAAAGATTCAGCAACCCCGTAGGTTCGAAAGCAGCACAAATCCAAATCTACAAAATCAACCCTAAAAAATCCTCCCAACTAGATCTTTGCCTACTCTGAAGAGATTCTCCTGCTGGTTCCATGTTGATTACTTTTTTTCAAAATTAGTTAATTACTAATTTAACATTTTATATTAAGACTAAAACGACAAAAAACTGCTCGTTGTTACAGACTACTTCAAAATTTACTGGACAAACGATCAACGCTCCCAATTATTTATAAAAGACTCATTTACATGACTGTGATTAGACCTATTTGAACGTACGGAGCTGAGCTTTGGGGCTCCACTAAACCATCCAATTCATCTATTATTAAATCCTTGCAATACAAAATCCTTCGAAAAATCCTTAATGCTCCTTACTTTGTGACCAATAAACTTATCCATAAAGACCTTAATGTTCCTTATGTTGCTGATTTAGCCCAGACCAGATACATATCCTTCCATAGAAAACTCCATAACTATCCACTAGTCTCCCAACTTGCTTCCCTCTCCATTCCCGATAATCCTCCGAGGCGTCTGAAAAGAAGATGGTCTAGAGATCTTTTAGTGTAGATTTTATTGAAGTGCTACTTGTGAGTAGTTCTTCACAAGTTATTTAGATGCCATTGTATTCACTATCAACACATTTACTTAATGTATATGTTTTTGTACAGTTTTAAATATCAATAAATGAAAAAAAAAAAATTATATTTAGTTTAACTATTGCAATGGTATCGTTTACCAAAACTATGCTTACTCTTTGAATGTCTTGCTATTTCGCATTCCCTACTTGAGCCTCCATTCATCTCAGGATAAGATATTAAACGAAATATATATACGTACATTAACCTCGAAATCTAAATTTCCTGAAGAAAGAAAATGTAGGAATTCATTGGAAGGTAATAGGAGAAGGTTAAACGGAAATGAGAACTATCAAAGGTATATTAACGATTTGCAGAAAACGGAAAACATATTAAATACTATACAACATAACACTTATTACATCTATGATGGACTAATCAGCTTAATTAGCCTGTAGCTTCGTCATCACGTTGGGCAGGGTTGTCCTTAAATAAACCATTTTTCTATTTATGAAAATATTATAAGAGAAATATATTAAAATAAAGTTGCATATTCTTTTTATCAGATCAAAACATGAATCTTGACAAATTTAAAAAATAAATTTGCATTCTGCTTTACCAGGTGTACAAATGGGAATTGAAAAGGTGACAGCCAAAACTAATTGTCGAAAATCATGTAAGAAAGTCTTTAAGTAAATTTATGACTCCAAATATGACACTAGACATCGTTCACTGCGCACGGACGTTGTAATGCTGGCAAGATATGCGCAAAATGTTTCGTAACTTAGCGTTGGGCTCTATACCGAAAACGGATTTCACCACATCAAGATAAGCCCTTGTCATGAGATCGGAATAGAACGTGTTCCGTCGCCTCACGCTCTTTGCGTAGGCTTCGCTTCCATTTTGTGGGGATATCTTTTTCGGGAGATTTTTATTTATTTTTTACCCCCGTTACGTCATACCTTGATGTCTTAAAGCTCAAGGAGAGGCTTTTTGGACTCAGGGACGTTTTAAAAACGTTTCTGATCTGATGGAATCTTGAGTGTGTAGATAAGAATTGATCTTTAAAGATTTTGTATAAGTGAAAGCCAAAATAATACAATAATATAACATTGTTTTCATATTAAATCATGACCATAGCCAAAACAATTGTTTAATACAGGTTTAGCAGTTTTTGCAGGTATAACGAACGAAATATATCTGGAGATATTATTATAATTTTAAATAAAATTAATTTGGTACTTCTTTACCATGCTTTGTACTCATCTTTTATTCAATTAGGGTTGATGAATTATTCACACTTCTATTGGAATTTTTTTATCCGAAGAATATTTTCGAATGTTAGACATTCATTATCAGTTCTGAAACCATACGACGAATTCAAAGCATCACCACTATGCAAATTGTTTATGTTGAATTTGAAAAATATAAGGCAAGAAATCAAAGATGTTGATATTTACTATATGAGGCAATAGGAAAAGGATTCTACAAACTATCTGGACCTAGAGTAGTCTAAGTGTGAAGAGACGAAAGGGGGAGTTGGGTAGTTAGGTAATTACATTTTGAGCCCTACATTTATTAGTCAGGTACATCGGCAGTCCTTTAGGTTTTCCTTATGACTGATCGGTTTTTATATGTCTACTGGAGACAAATTTAAGATGGTAATATTGGAAGTTTAATTTTATTATATATACATATGCTGTGTGTATGTGTGTGTGTGTGTGTGTGTGTGTGTGTGTGTGTGTGTGTGTGTGTGTGTGTGTGTGTGTGTGTATGTGTGTGTGTGTATGTAATTTCAACCACTTAATTTCGTTATCATATGTTTTTAATTTTTTTATTTTAATTACCTTGTAACTTCTTGGGTTTTTTGTTTCTTAATTATTATATATTTTTTGACATTTGAATCATGCATAGTTTTGTAAAAGGAAGAAGATAACACTGTTGTTAGTTACTGGCCCTCAATATCCGTAGTCCAAACCCAGCCTTAAATCAGAAAATTATATTTATTTTTACCAAGATGTTTATTTTCTTTTTGGTTCTATGTGCATATATGTATATGAATATGTGTATGTTAATAGTAATAATAATTGTTAAAAGAGGGAAAGAGAAGGTAAAAATAAGGGTAAAAACAGGAAAAAACGAGACATGTATATATTAAGAGGAAAATAAAATAAAAAGGAAAAAATGAAATGAAATAAATAGGGGAATAAAGTAAGAGAGAAAATAAAAATTTATCACTTTGTCTAGTATCTTACATTATATTTTGTATCTCAGAATATACCCAAATTATAAATATCATGAATTATTGTCATATTATAACTGTGTTATCTTTAGACAGATTAGCATGTATGTATGTGTATGTAGTAATCCAATAAAGTTGAGCAGCAGTATGTTTTTATATCAATAAACCATATCTCTCTCTTCAGCAATGGATCGGCGAAGCTCTCTATCAACTGAGTCACTTTAACTGTGGAAAAGTATGGGTTTAAACGAGGATGCTCACATCACTGAGTCCATGTATAACTGTTGGTCTTGAAACAATACAATTTTATTGACCAATCAAAATAGGATTTCATTATGAATAAGGTCAATAATGTTCTCATGGCTGCTCTTAAATACCAGTGAACGCGATGGGGCCTGCACCAAATATGGTTAATGAGCCGAACATAACTCGCCTTAGTTTGGAAAGAGGAAACAAAAAAAAAAAAGGTTTTTCAAGTCTGTGCTACCGCCGTTACGAGACGTCCCGCCAAAAACCCTTTGTCGGCCCCTAAGAAGTTGAGAACCACTCTAACGATATCTTTATGAGCTCGCTCTTGCTAATTGAAGAATTGATATGAGAATGAAAAAAAGGAGAATTGCTTTTGGTCAAAATCCAATGGCAAAAACTGGGCCTGTTATAATAAAGAGTTTCCAGTCGAGTGTGATTTACAAATACCTATTTTTTTTTTTCAGCTATAAACAGAATTCATCAGAAGAATACAGGTCAGCGATGTTATTTATGATTGTTTGAGGGTTTCTTTTTTTTTTTTTTTAATATATATATATTCATTAATAAATTTCTGCTGGGCCATATTACTTTTTAATTCTAAATTCAAGATCATTGGCTCCTATTTCAACCAATCTACTACTCCCCTGCTCAATTATTTTTCGCGATGTGATCGACTACCGATATGTTATAAATTAGTACGCAGCCGAATGTTTATCTTCTCGGGGTTCTGATCTTTTTAAATTTATTAATGAATTATCTTCCTCTGTAACTGGATCATATATAATCCTCAATAAGTGCAAAAAACTGTAGTCCTTTTTTGGGGACCGCTAACTTTTATTTATAGGGCGCCAATCAGGAATCCACCAGGATGGATCCTCATTAGCCAAAAATCCCGAATTGTACCCGATCGACTCCCCCGACGGAAAACATTTTAACAAGGCAACCACTCAAGAAGGCGTTGGTACCCGAATTGTTAGCACCACTGATAAAAAGCTTTTTGGACCGGTCTTCTGATCCAGATATGCTTTTGCTCCGGTTTTTGACAGTCAGGTTTTTATAATTTCATCAATCAAAATATTTTGTTGATAACTTTGATGGGAAAAATTAATCCTCTTTCTTTTTCGGGCAATGTTAATTTTTGTAATTCGCACTCATCAATTAAGTTCTGAAAGCTAAATAATTGCTGCTGAGGTAGATCCAACATCAAAACCCTTTTCAGCAGTCTGACAGTAATTAGTTAGGAATATTAGGAAAATAAAATAAAATATATAATATGCAATATAAAGTTATTCATATCTATTTTCATAAATTTGAAATATAATCTTAAATATCGTTTGATATATCTGTGCCTCGGAGGTATAAAATACTATGCTCATTTTTTAGCTAAAATACATTATTACGTATTCTTATTCACTTTTTTCTTTTTATCTAAAATTATAGAATTCGAGGTCATAGACCAATTAATTTTAAGGTGAGTTACCCAAAAACTTTTTTGGGGTGGGGCATAACATCCTTATGTACTCCAACTAGGGCAGGAAGGACAGCTTATCCTAGAGGTTGCCAACCTATTCTAGGCAAGGTGGGAAGGTCAAGATTCATTTCGTACACTTAAATGTAATAAACAACTGTGGAAATAAACTCTTTTAAAAACAAAAAAGGTTCAAACCGCTCTTCTGTAAAGTTACGGAAATGTGACAGTATTGTATACCTCTAAGAAGAAGGTGAATTTTTCATCAAAGCCTTGTAAAAAAAAAAAAAATCTGAAAGCATTTTTAAACCATTGTCTAAAAATAAATGTTAGATTGTTTTAAAAAATGTTTTTGATAAAAATCAATAAAGGCAATCATATTTTTTTTTTATTTTATTAAATATCAGATCTTAGTCTATTGATTTGTATAACCAATCTCATCGTACTGCCTGCTTTGAAAAATCATTTATTCCTATTACTTCCTTCTTTTGGAATTCCTTACCCGTCGCCATTTGCAATGCTCCCCCACTCTATTTATTAATACTCCTCCTCTATTATAGATTATCCAAAAATGTCTAATAATAATATGTATTTATATATAATAAAGTAATAAATGTATGGAAGGATGCTTCGTATCTACATTTGAAGATTAGATTTTAATTTTTATTTCTACATTCTCTCTTATTTTTTTTAAATTTCAGAGAACTAAATGTATAGAATTGCTTTATTAATTTTTTTAAAATTTATTAAGTTGTTCTCAAGGGTAATCATTTTTAGCTGATAATATTTTCCGGCAAATAATAAAATTACGACAAATAAGGTACGAATATTTTTTTTTAACTGTTTCGAAAAATTAATGTACGCAGAGGTTTTCTTAAAGCTTATTTGGAATCGATTACTAGAATCAATCTAAATCGATTTTAATATTAGCAATTCTTTAAGTGCATTGGTGAATGATCTAGTTGTATATTATTCTTAAGATTACCTTTTTCCTTAAATAATTTTAAAAATTTTATTTTAAGGCTTTAATCGGGGTGTTTTTCGGAATGTTGGTAAATATTGTATATAGAGAATGATTATATTTATGATCCTTTTCTTTTTTTCAATAATTTTTATTATTATTATTATTATTATTATTTTGTATTTTTATTAGTTTCAACAATTAAACCTATTTTATATTATTATTTATTCTATTCTATTTTACTTTATGCTTTTTTTATTTTGTACTTTATTTTATTTCTTATATATTTACAGGGTGTTTATTTTAACTGTATTACTTTATTTCATTTACCTTGAGTGAAGCAGCTGGTAATTATTCAAAATAAAAAGTTAAACAAATAATTTCACTTGATAGAATTAAATGTTAAATTTTTGATGAACTACTATTTCCAATTTGGAATTCATGGTAATATTACTGCCCGAACTTAGCCGAGACTACCCGAAGTTCTACAACGACCGACAAGTTTTTTTTTTCTCCTGCGCAGCCGCAGCGGCACTTGTTAAACGTTTTTTGTTCTAGGTCCAGGTCAGCTGTTTATTCATCGGATTCTCAGCTAACGATCCCTCTTACGTCACGGCTCTCTGATACCTCCCCGATCTGGCTTTTTTTTTATTGGCACTCCTTAGGAGATCGTCGTCCTCTTTGAATCTTTCGGTTTTCACTTCGTGCTCCTCCCGTGTGAAGAGTCTAGGTGTTTACCTCGGGTCATTATCCAGCCGGCATTAGCATAATTAGAAACAATTAAGTATTAATTCGCGGAATTAATGATAAAATTGCAGCGTTGTTAGTGCATAAAATCGCTCCATTAATACTTCATTTGCTTATTACAATTTTATGCTTTTGTGGTCACTAATTAAATCGGTAATTTGGTTAAAAAATTGGATCAATTAGGCTTAGCAGGATCTAAGGAGAATGAGATAGCATTCAAAATTTACAGGTTAAAAAAATTTTTTTTTCTTTGCTAAACAAAAATCTTATCGTATTCTATCAGAATTTCTCTTCTCAAAATCTTCAACATCTTGCACCTCTTGATGAAGGCAACGACATAAACCGATGGTCACAGTCACAGTACCACCGCTGCTACAGGAAGATAGTTCTCATTAATTCTATTTTACTATTATCTACTATTAGTTTCTAATGGCTCGTATTAAAATGCAATCCTCATTAAATTAATGCACTGATAACATTCCCGTCAGCTGATGCTCCAATTTAATCCTTCCTTATGTCAAGTTTAATTATTGGAATAATTGCTTACTGTTTCTTCGCAGTTACAGGACTATTCAATTTATATCGATAAAATGCCCCCTCATACTTGCTACTATAAAAGCGTAAACGCGTCCGTTCATGGCTTTCTATCCCATTATATCCCAGTTATCGAAATTCAAAACCAGGCAAGCATTATAATTGTAAATTAACTTTAACAATTTTCCCCTCATTACCTACAGTTAATAAACCATCTTTAAAGGCACGCGTCCTACAATTATAATGCCCCGTTTCAATGGTTTTAGTTGCAGTTTCAATTGTTTTAATTGAAGATATTAAAGTAAACGGAATAAAATAAGATAAATGGTATATAAGTTCCACTATAATAGCTCATTGTTGATGGTAAACTATATATATATATATATCCATATAATAAATAAATAAATAAATAAATAAATGATAAATAAATATCAATATAAGTCCATCAGCGCGCTGGTTCTTTTTATTTAAAAAAATAATGCTGTTAGTTAGGGCTAAACTTGATTAAACTGAGCCAAAATAATATATTTAGATTAGTATTTATATTTAGATATAGTATTACAATGGTATTTTTAAAAAACTGTTACAGAATAATTCAAACTATTCTGTAACTCAAGATGACAATGAATCCATGAGACCATATATACAATGAAAATAATTTTTAAAAAACAAAAAAAACTAACTAAGATATAATATCACCAAAGCCACATAAGATTTTTAATTTTCAGATCTGCCATGATGTAACGATTTTTGACAACCGAAAGATATCTTTTTGCCATTCCTTCCCGAAAAAAATAATATTCTTCATTTTTAAGATTAATTCAATCATTTCAGTTTTTTAATATAGTTTTTAATTTATAAAAATATGATAGTATTTCTTGTTTACACATTTTTTTGGCCAAAGTATATTTTTTTTTAAGAGGATGAAATAAAAATAATTTTTTTAATGTATTTATTTTTTATACATAAAACTAATATTGAAACGTAATAAATGAATATTAGTGGTTAATATAAAATCATACTTCTCTAAATTAACATAGTGTGAGTGAGGCATATTTTTTACGATTTTTTATTTTTTTAATTTCATTGTATTATTACGCTACTTCAACATGTTTCTTACAAAGTTAGTTGGTCCTATAGAAAAAAACACAAAAACAATAATGATAGCATATAAACATTAATTTAAAAATCCTACAAGAGCTTTACTAAACATTCCAGTTCTTCTCGTATTTAATGCATAAAATCCAAAATCCTTCGATAAATTCTCAATGGTCCTTACTTCCTCACAAATTGACTTATCCATAAAGATCTAAATGTTCCTTTCATAGTAAACTCCATAACCACTAAAATTTACATTGTCGCTTAACTTGCTTCCCATTCTTTTACCAATAACCCTCCGAGGTGTCTGAAAAGAATATGGCCTCGAGACCTTCTACTGTTGAACTTTAATATAAGTTCAACCAATTGGTGGTTGCTTTACAACTTATTGTCATGGTACTGTATTCATTTTCTCACACTACATCTGTATATATTTTATACAGTAGTAAATATCAGTTAAAAGATGAGAAAATCCTTAGTGATGATTAGCATTCGTAAAGAATAAAAAAATATCTCAGAAGTCTTCATTTGATAGTACCAATATAATAATATGAATAATCTATATTTTCTTTGTTGAGCTTTTTATTTTTTTTGTTTGACATATTGATATTTAAAAAGAAAAAAAATTAAGCAGACTTATCTATTATATTTTAAAGGTTCAAAACATAATTTGTATATGTGAGTGGGTTTTATAGTGATCGAAAGTAAAATATTAAGGTCTGTATGCATATAGATGTGACAATTTACAGTATTTATTTTGAATTCTAAAGATCTGATTTAAAAAAAAGATGTATTGAACTTGTAAACAACACCAAAGCAAAAAATCCATACACCAAATGGTCATAAAAATATTATTTCTGCAATAAAGAGAAAGTTTACAGCGTTTGTCTAATAAATATGGAAGTAATCGGGTAGGATTTCTTGAAAAAAAAAAAAAAAAAAAAAAAAAATCGTAAAACCTAACGATGAAGCTAGTTTGAAAAATGGCAAAAAATAGGCCTAAAAAACTGGTTTAAATCTGCTGGTGATAATTCGGTTAAGGATTCTTTTCTCAGTGGGCTTTAGGTCCTTCCTCTCATAAAAATAATCTTAAAACCATTAAAATTTTACTTATCACTAGATATTTATTAATAACTTTATTACCTTGATCCAGTTTTGTTAGTTACCAATTTTTTTTACGATCTTTTGTCGAAATTTTTTGTACAATGCTAAGAGGTTTAATAGTAATATGACGACAATTCTGCTACACTATCAATGCTGGATTATCTTAATTTATTTGTAATTTGTTGTATGTTTTATCTTCTTATTTTAATTTCTTATTTTTCATCAATCTTTCAAGATTAAGTATTTTTATTTGTTTATTTATTGGGGCTTAATGTCCATATAGAGGTAAGGCGGGGTTATCCTACAACTTTACCAACCTTTCTAACCAATAGAAGATAAAATAAATGCTTAGAAATAGATTATTATGTAACCAAATATATTTTAAGATGTTTTAGAGCTGAATAATTGTGTTGCAAGTTTTGAATTTATTGAACATTATTTAGTTATATTAACAGCTATATACAAATTATACATTAAGTAAAATTGATTACAATAATATGTCAATAACTTGCAGAGCAACTACTTATTAGTAGCACAGGAATTATTTTCTTTTCATATGTAACGGACGTTTATCGGATATTGAGTGGGATAATATTTGAAAAACAAAGTGGGTAATGACCTATTAATGGAAGGATAAGTATCTGGTTTGGTCCAATTAGGCAACATATGCACATTTAGATCGTTATGGATAAAGAAATTTTTGATACAATAAGGAGCATTGAGGACTTAAAGTATTTGATCCAAGAATCGGAAGGTTTAGCGCAACCCCTAATCTCAACTTACACGAATAGTAGGTCTAAGTACTGTCATATATATATATATTTATATATATATATATATATATATATATATATATATATATATATATATATATATATTTTTTTTTTTTTTCATTTATTGATATTTACAACTGTACAGAATAATATACAACAAGTAAATGTGTTGACAGTGAATTCAATGACATGTAAATAACTTGTGAAGAACTACTCACTAGTAGCACTTCAATAAAATCTACACTAAAAGGTCTCTAGGCCATCTTCTTTTCAGACGCCTCGGAGGATTATCAAGGATGGAGGAGGAAGCAAGTTGGGAGACTAGTGGATTGGAGTGGTTATGGAGCTTACTATGGAAGGATTATTATTTGGTTTGAGCTAACTCAGCAACATATGGAACATTAAGGTCTTTATGGATAAGCTTATTGGTGACAAAGTAAGGGGCATTTAGGATTTTTCGAAGGATTTTGGATTGTAAGGATTGGATACGAGATGAATTGGATTGTTTAGTAGAGCCCCAAAGCTCAACTCCGCACGTCCAAATAGGTCTAATAACAGTCCTGTAAATAAGTCTTTTGTAATGAATTGGGAGGTCTGATCGTTTGTCTAGTAAATGTTGAAGTAGTCTGTAACGACGAGCAGTTTCTTGTCGTTTTAGTCTTGTATGTGGATTCCAAGTAAGACGTTTGTCCAAGTGGAGTCCTAGGTAGCGGATCTGTTCGAGGGATTAGTGGAATATCATTGAAGGATACTGTTGGACATAGTACTGCCATATAAATGAGTATTTTGTGATTAATTGTGAGATTTGGACCTTTATAATCTTCGGGGTATGTAGACCTCCTGGTGCACACCCATTTTCTGTAAAGAGGGTAACCTTTAAACATTCTATAATGGGGAAACCTCGGGTGGTTGAGAGTAGTTGCTAACTAAATTACTTCTTTTTACAACCTTTTGTTATGAGACAATTCTTCCGTACTTTATATTTTTTTTTAAATATTTTTTGACATGAAGTATTTTGTCGTTTTATTCTGGTAGTTCTATCATTCCACTGGGTTTTTACGCCAGTGACGAGTGACGCAGGTGAGAAGGAATAGCTGGGACCTCTTAGTACCTGGCTTGTCCCTTCATGAGTGAGGTGGACAGAGGGACAGATCTGGTGGGAGGGGGATTCCTAGGATGAGTGTATATTGTAAATAAAGTATGGTTGTATTTTTAACTTTTATTTAACTTTGTTTTTATTTTTATTTCTATATATACATATTTTTAATGTATTTATATCACCTATATGTATATTGTATATTTTATATTGCTCATGTATAGCATAGTTCTTTTCTGCTTTGTTTTTTTCATCTATTTATTTTTCCTCACTGTACATAATGTGTGAATGTAATCTATGCCATCTACATTACTTATTTCCCACATTTGAGGCAGATTGTAATAATTACTCAATAAGATTTTAATCAAAAAACAAAATCAGTTCTATCATTGAAATAGAACTTTTAGCTCATCGCCTATTTAAAGCTAAAATAATCTAAATACAAATCATGTAAACAGTTCTATATATTTTTTTTTTTTTTTTAGAATATTTCACGGTTCTGAAGAATAATTTTAGAAGTCAATTTTCGCTAGTAATAACAGCTCTATGTTTACAATTCCTCGACTATTTAAAGGCAGTTTGAGGTTGACGGGCCTGATGCCGAACTGATGCAATTCGATCAAGCAGTTGAATCTTAATCAACCATAAAAGACGCGTATCATTATGTAAATGGCTACTTAAGGGCGGTAACGCGAGACGAGGCGCATCCTCAGTATATATATGATGTGTTACACCGATTAGATAGGTAACCATGATAAAAAGAACAACAAATACGACAGGAGGGACGTTAACCGGGTGCTAAACTCGGCGGGGATCAGTCTAAAATCCTGTTGTTGGGGACAGATCGCAGGTGCCAGATGTGACATAAAGATAGCCCTAACGTTCCCCGATGGGATTTCGTCAGTTTTACTGCCTGCCTCTGTTTAGAATTGTTAATCAGGACCGGCCGAAATTTATTATCCGGCTACCGGAGGATTCTCTCCGCTCATTTGCATAGCCATGTCCACCTCTCCGAAAGCTCTTCGGGTAATTGGCCCTCTCTCCTCGGTACTTCCGTCTTTCTAACCCTATTCTCGTGGAAAGTCGAGTCGAAAAGTTTCGACTAATTGACTCGTCCAAAACCAGTTAGTGTCATGTCTTCCATCATCGGAGGCAAGTAATGGCGTGTTTACAGATGTACGGAGACACGAGCCGATTCTGAATAACTGTTTCTGGTTATCGGAAATTTGAAGGTCGTGGGTGGTCGTTTGGATTTGGATTCCCTTGTCCTTTATTTTCCATAAATTATCACTTATAATGTATTTACACCCCTTAAACACTAAATGCAAAATACGTTTGATATCAGTTCCCGATGAAGAAGAGAATAAGCATTTTTAACCGTTTTCCCAAAAATACCATTTACGCCGAAATATATACTCTAAGGCTTTAACATGAAGCTTAACTTATCCAATTTTTCATAACACAAATTAAAAATCCTGCTTACAAGATTAGTTGTTATCTCGTTTTAAAGTTAATATGATTTTTCTTCACGACAACAACCAAATTTATAACTGATTTAATTAAATAACTATTAAATTATTTCATTAATTTTAATTTTTAAAAAATACAATTTTCTAAATTAAGAGTGATAAGTAAAATTGTGCAATAAAAAAAAAAAAAAAAAATGCAATTTACAGCTTTATACATATTTACAAAGAGATTGTGAAATTAATTCAAATCTATTAGAAATAAAAAAAAAAAAATACGGTGCAATTAAAATGAAATAAAGATAAATATAATATATAAGCCAATAATAAATTAAATTAAATTAATTAATAATAATAGAACATTAAAACAATCATACTTATTAACATTACTTACTTAATATTAAAAAAATGCAAAATGTATTTGCCTAACTACCAAACTTCCACTATTTATCTCTTTACACTCAGTTTGCCTCCTTATGTAAGTTTCTATATGTTTATTTTCTTGTCTTAAATTAAAAAAAAAAAAAAAAAAAATTATGTAGGTAATCTACCTAGCAAAATGGTGATGTTTTTAATTATTCAGTTTTAGAACTTATAATGAATGTTTTACTTTCGATACTGGACTTTCCAAAAGTCAGATAATAAAATAGCAACAATTAATCAATACAGACCTATTTATAACTAATGGCCGTTGAAGAACCCTGATACAGATATTCAGGACTCCTACACACCTAGCAAAGTCAAGGGGGTCGCTTTGAGTGGTACCGCCCGGTACCGAAGCCAAATTTGGCCCGAAGGAGACAGACATATGAAAGGAGACGTCACCATTGTGGACGAGCAAGACAGAGCATCATCAATTACCAACATGCAAATGAGAGCCATTGAGACGGAAAGTGTTGGACTAACGGTGTTTGTATTAAACATGTTAATGCCCTTCCAGACAATAGGATGATATCTCCCGGGACAATGTTTTTATTTCATATTTCTCCTCTTAGCATATCCTCAAATTAAAGGTTTCCATGTGACTTTCCCTTCATTTGAAAACCAATATTTGCAATGTCGCTTGTTGATTGCGCCCGTACACGTACAGATGTATCATGAATAATTGATGGGGGCAATACCAATTAAACCTCGGGTACATGGCTGAGTTCATCTCTTGACCACTCTCTAAGACTGACATTATTCCGTTTGTAATGTTTTCATAATATTTCAAGATTAAAAAAAAAATTAATCATCCATAAAAAAAAAGACATTTATATTCACTTTTGACACAAAATGAACTCATAATTACCTACTGACACCTATTTGAACTTATGTCAGGAACAGTCAAAAAGGCACATATTAAACAAACTTCAATTTTTCCCGGCAAAAACATTCAGGTCCAATACGGAACGAAACCTGATTAGTGTTAGTAAAAAAACGGTCAGGGATGCAGTCAGGTAAATAAACACGTCCAAGTTTTTAAATTTAAAAAAAAACAAAAAACTTATAGGTATTTAGAGTGCCGAAATTTCGACCTTCCTTGCAGGTCTTCTTCAGGGCTAAAATAAAGAAAAATGGATGTGACCAAGATGATACAAAAAAAAAAAAAAAAAAAAAAAAAAAAAAAATTAAATAAATAAATAAAAATATTATAAAGTAAATTAGTTTACGAAAACTTCGAAAACTTACGAAATTTGTAGTAAATTATTTTTAGTAAAGTAATTTACTTCGTATTATTATTATTTTTATTTATTATTTATTAAATATTTTTTTTTTTTATATCATCTTGGTCACATCTAGTATTTGTTATTTCAGCCCTGAAGAAGACCTGTAAGACAGGTCGAAACGTCGGCACTATAATTATAAGTTTTTTTTTAGTTTAAAAACTTGGACGTGTTTATTTAATTGACTGCATCCCTGACCGTTTCTCTACTTACATTACATCCTGAATTCAACTATATCCTTAACCTGATTAGATTTCAATTTTAAAAATATTCGAATGTTTTCTTTGGAAATTGATTTTTAAACTATTTCTTGGAAATACAAAAATAAACTTCTAATGGAATCAATTTTCGATGAACATAATTGTTGAAAAATTGTCTTAGGTTATGATTAACTGTCATCTCATAATTTTATGTAAAAATTGTAAATTACATTTCGCATCGTCTGGATTTAACCTACCTTTCTGGTCAGGAATCCGCTGCTCATTAAAAATGAATCCCTTTCCAATTAATCACCAATTAAAACAACTTCCCGTCTCTTAACGGCTGGTGCACATCTGTCAACGCTGCACTTTCCTTAAATCGAAAAATTGAAAAAAAAAAAAAAATTCTTAAAGAGACTCGCACTCTACTTTCCCTCATTTGATTTATTTTATGACACCTTAGAAAGCGTACATTCGCAATTATTAAGCGACATTCCACAAATCCGTTAAGATTCGAAACGGCCCTTATACCGGTGAAGTACATTACTTCTGCAATACTTACACCTGAGTTAGTCCTTATCTAATTGCTACTTAATTATTGGATAAATGGTTATAATTTTTTTTTATTTTATTTTATATATTGAGTAACCTTACCATTAGAGATAGCCATATTTCTAGACACGCTATAATTACGCCAGGGATCTAATCATTCACGTATCGCTCCTTGATTGCTCGCTCGGAGAGCTTTCGTCCGATAAGTAATTGGGTGAGAGTGACGAGATAGTTATTAACTAACACTAATTTTCTATATCCGGACACGCTATTTGACAAATTTAAAATTTTAATAACTTTCCGAGCCAAAGCTTCTACAATCTGTTGACGAATTTTTTCAGCGTGTTATAACACTCGGGTCAGCACCTGCTTCCAGTCATTCCATTTTACTTATGAATATGGTAATTAATTTGTGGGATTTTAAATCTCAATAGTATGTCATTATTCAAATTTGTTTACAATTTTTTCTTTTTTACATAGTAATTGTACGTTTAAATCACCCAATATATGTATGTAAAGAGCTAATTTTAGATAGATGTGTTATGAGGAATTTCTGTGACAGTAATTTTAAACTTACTAAAAGAGAAGTGCCATTAAAAAAAAAAAAAAAAAAAAAAAAAAAAAAAAAAAAAAAAAAAAAAAAAAAAAAAAAAAAAAAAAAAAAAAAAAAAAAAAAAAAAAAAAAAAAAAAAAAAAAAAAAAAAAAAAAAAAAAAAATTTTTACAAAGCAGCTAGGCAATAACAAAACAAGTTAAAATTTATGTAAGTGGCTGAAGCTCCAGAATAAAAAAAAATATTTTTTTTTTAAGAAGGAAGGTTTTCTTCGGTAGTTATATCCTCATTTGATTTTTTTACATTCTTGATTTTTAAGCGGACGGATACTTATTTTCAAATTGTTCTATAATTTACAAAAACATAGAAATATTTTCAAATTATAAAATATTCGATTTCTTGAGATTTCACGGTAACACAAATTTTTAAAAATGATAATTGTGATAATGATGATCATTATTTCTTCATTGTTTCTACTAAAATTCAACATCAATCAGATTTTTTTTCTTTTATTCTGGCTAAAGATATTTTTTATATTCCCTCAAAATCTTAGATACAATTGCTGAAGGCCGAAATCGCTCTCAACCGCCAGGCGTTTTCCCACTGTATAGAGGAACGGTATACCCAAGGATAGTCTCCCGATCTCGAAGTTGATACACGGCTCATATAACAAAATATAAAAGTTAGCTACCTAACCACCCCTATAAGTTATGTTATAGGATAGAAATTTCGAGGCTTCACGATATGTTCGGATTCCTATATAAATATGAAGACGATGTTACGAAGGATTGTCATGGAGCTGCTTTTTGGTTTCTGGTTTTTACATGGTTGTCTCAGACTAAAGTCAACTTATTCAACTTCATTACGATACAGATTTTATTATCAATTCTTCTGACATATACTCGTATGCGAAGGCGAATCGGAGTTTGTGAGTCCCGATTTGCATTCAGTTGCAGTCTCCTCATTTAGAGTTCTATTCAAAGTCCGGTGGATGAACCCCAAGACATGGGTGTGCCATGTCGGACATCCTCCATGTCCTGCCGCTTCACGAACTGGGTCCTGGGAACATTCTTCTTCAACATGTCCTTTGTGTTCAACATAACTTTTTATATTGTTAAGGCTTGTACCTTTTTTTTCGGTTTTTCTTTTAGTCCTCTTCCTTGCCCTTGTATGAAAGTAAACAGCTCATAACACGTATCGGGTTCTCCGGGTGATCCTTCTCTGCAAATAGCTTCCGTCTTTCAGAGTAACACAATAAATATTTTTTAAAAGGGTGTTTTTTTTTCTTTATAAAAAACTAAGTTTCTCGCCTGATTTACTGATACGTACAGATTTTGTCTTTCGAAGTTCTTGAATACCGAAGTCGAAAACTGGGGTCGTAAATCCGTTTGAGTTTCTTTATAATGACTGGAAAATATCCCGCGCTCCAAATTGATAAGGATTCGCCCTTAAAAAGTAAAATAAAACGGTAAAAGAATTTTATGACGGGCGTGTTTGGGGCCGACTATGCTCTATCGCGAAGAATGATCTGATTGGCTATTAAAAGATTGTATAATTAGGAGGCGCCATGGGTCGTAAAATTTGTATTCCTGAGCCTTTTAAACTTTATATCTAAATGGAAATAATTGCTCAATTTTATCGAAAACTGTTCATTTGTTTAATTAAAATTGGCTTTTTATTAAAGTTCATCATTGTTGGAAATTTTTTAAAGTTGAACATATATTGTTTGAATATACTTTGAATCGAGAAAACCATAGTTTGGATTTTTTTTTTCAGAGTACACAACTTATTTGTCTGTAATAAATTCCCTACTTCCAAAAAAAAAAAAAAAATCCTTAACAAGAAAACGTATGATGTATGATGTAAAATGTTTCCATTTCTTCTTAACATGAAAATCTTTTCACTATTTCACTAGAAATGTTTAGAAACATAATTAAAATGATTAAACTTACGAAGGAATCTTTCAGAGGGAGGCCGACGATTCAGTTAATTGGTGGAAAAGAAATAAAAATGAGTTCTTTCTTTTGAACATAGCTTAAATAGTGTATCCGCACCTTGGATACTTCTTAGGAGTCAACAACTGAGGTTTTAATATTTTTTTAAACATTTGTGTATAATCTATTTATAATCTCTTAAGATGAGTCAGATTAACACAAATTATTAAATGTATTTAAGGCCTATTAATAAGGTAATAAATTTTGATTATTTGATAGTAAAGAAAAACGTTATTCAAGTAACTAAAAAAAAAAAATAATTTAAATCACGTTTACTTATTGTTTTAACAATTTTTCAAACATTCGATTACAATTTTAATTTCATCTAATTTTATCAGATAAGATCTCTATCATATTAGAAAATCATTTTAAATTCAAATTACTGCTATGCATGAAAATATCATTGAAGAAATAATATCCAATCGCATACTTCAAAACAAGATTTTTATCAATGAACAATAAAACCTCCAACCATTACTTAAAATTATCTAATTGTAAGTGCATTACTTATGAGAGCTGGCGAAGGCGCGATGGTAGGATGCCAGTTTATAATATTTTTATGAACAAAAACAAATATTTTAAATATTTAGAATATAATAGAAGTGTAATTATGGTTAATAATTTTTTGAAGGAGAAATGGATGATGATCGTGGTAAGTTCTCTTTTGAAATCCAGAAAAGAAATAAGTTCTGTTAAAGAGTTAAGAATGTTTGTCCCCGACATACTCAATGCCATTACCGTAGATTTATAGCCTAAAATTCAATGAAAAAAAAAAGTTAAAGCAAAACAAGTTGTACTGGCAATGTCCTGAAGAGATAAGGAAGGCATTGCAGAGAATAATGGAGACCCATTTGCGGAGGAGAACAAGACGTAGGATGTAAAACAACCCCGTTACGGGCTGGTCTTTGATCCACCGAGCCACACCAAACGATATAGGATCACCAACTGGTCCGAAGTCGAAGGATTAAAACGCCACAAAAAAATGAAAGGAGATCCCCGAGACCTCATTGGTACAGATCAGCGAAGATTTCGCATCGCGTCGGATAATCAACTTGTTCGCTAGTTAAATTTTAGTGCCTTCCCAACGTCTTAATAAAGGCATGAGGACATTAACATCGTATTACGGATCAGTAGCATTCTTCAGGATTAGAAGGCTGTAAAAAAAATTGAATACTTAAAACGTCAAGAAAAAAAAAAATGCTAATAAAATATGTTCCAAAAAAAGTGTTTGAGATGGTTTTGTTATTTTATTTTTATATTTTTATACAGCCTAAACCATTTTAGATCAAGTAATAAAACCAAACATAAAAAAACACAATATATCAAGGATATAATATTTGTAATAATTTGAACAAAATTTATTGCTAATATTACACAAGTGTGAGCATGAATTTAATATTCCATAATGTTATCATAACACATATAATTCAAACAAATATAAACGAATAATCAATTTGTTTAGATTTGTCAGGACCAGCTCCTTAGCGGATTTTAGTATTGTCTTAATCTTTTTCGATCTTTCACAAGTTTTAAAGAATTGCAAATATCGTTTTTTTTATATAGATTATTAGGCAGATTCTTTTCAAGATAATTTATATGTCTATTTACATATATGTATTAATTTAATACAGAAATAAAAATATAAGAAAGAGAAATGGAGTTAGAATAGCGACTGAATATAATATCTTTGAATGGAGGAAACGTGGGAAATAAATTATGAAAAAAACAGGTGGAATTTGCTGGGGAAACTGATGGATATCAAAAATATGTTTTCGATTGGCTGGCATAAAAAAAATGGGACATGACTTGTACAATCACGATTTCTCTTCCAGTACTAGAAAACGTACCTCGCTTAGTAGTTTGATTAATTTGAAGGTTCTAATAAATTTATAAATATAAATAAATTCATTTTTTTTTTATTAATAACTATTGGCAACTGCCAAATACATAAAATGACAACCAGCGGATCTGGTGACTATAAAAACAATGAGAAATAATTAAATTTTACTTCAGTATTGTATGAAGTGAGACTTCTAATGAAATAGCAGTCAATGAAGATTTTGCTTTTTTTTTTACTTCATGGTTTATTGCCAATAATAATTCTGATTTTTTAAATTTACCTTTTCGATTTTTACTATTTAAACGTTTTAAAAAAGCTTAAAATACTTCACCAAATTACAAAGAATAAATCACTAAGTATTTTTAATCATTTTCGAACTTTAGCCAATTTTATCTGTATGCCTTACGATCAGATTTAGTAAAAAAAGAATATAGTAAAAATAATTCTATGAACTAGATATTTACAATAGATTTTCCTAAAATACATTATGCTGAACAAAAAATTTAAACGAAACGTTATCACTGGAAAGTAGATGGTATTGTGAACAAATATATATATATTTTAACTAAGGTTATTATTACAATCCAGATCTATAATTCGCCAGTTGTGATTTTATTCGGAATGATGCATCAATCAGCCGTTGCGACACTGCCTAATGCCATCCTGATTACCCGTCGAGTTTTTCCATCTGCCGATCCCACCTGATCGCTTAGCTGCACGCCGATCTAATTACGTTTTGACCAAATAAGCCGAGGGAGGTTGCAGAATAGGAAGTCGCTCTGTGCTTAAATTGTTTCCTATCGGTGGGCGTCTACTGATCGCACTCGAGTCCAATGACGTAATTTCCAGGCTCTAATATGCAGCCTCTACACCGATTGATTGCTGTTTTCGCCATTCTCGTTCGTGGTCAGAACCGTTGAAGCAAATCAGGTTAGAGTCTTCGTTTTCTTTTTATTTTCTCGATTTTTCCGCTTCGGTTGCCGTTGGTAAATATGCTCCTTTGTGCGTAAAACATGACCTAGCTATTTAAACATAAGTATATTTAAATGTAAGGTTTGGGACAAAGGGTATCAAGACATTTTTTTTAACAGGTTTACTTTGGTAAATATTACGACCCGTGAATGAACTAGAGATTACGGTTTTCCTAAATTACATTACTTTATGCTGAACAGAAAATTCAAACGAAAAGTTATCCCTAGAAAGTAGATTGTATTAAGAACAAAATTTTTTTTTTTTTTTTTTTTTTTTTTTTTTTACTTAAAACCTTTTTTTCCCTAACTCCTGGCTTAAAATTTTTAATTCATTTACTTTTCAGAGTGTTTTGAGCAGAGTTTGGTTTTGAAATAATATTCATAATCGGAGTAAATTGCAACATTAAGTTTCAATAAACAACCTTCTTCTTATTAATTCACAAATAAACTTATCAATAATAATCCATATGTTGCTGATTTAGTCCAAACCCCTTCATAGTAAACTCTATTACCACTCAAATCCACTAGTCTCAAAACTTGCTTCGCATTCTATTCCCGATAACCTTCTGAGGCGTGAGAAGATGGCCAAGAGAATATTTTATTTTATTTATAGATGTTTTATTGAAGTGCTCCTCATGAGTTTTTCTTTATTTCTTTATTACTTAACAACTGCATACACTTGTTAATATTACTAAACAATTTACATTGCGCTCTCACTCAGCCTCCACTGGGTTATCTTTAATACCGGTGACGCAGCTGAAAGACAAGAGCTGGGACCTCTCTGTGCCGGGCCTGTCCTTCAATGAGTGGAGGGACAGGTTTGGTTGGGAGATCCCTAGGATGAGTGTGTATTGTAAATAAAGTATGATTGTATTTTTAACTTTTAATTTAATTTATCTTTATTTATTTATTTTTTTTATTATTTATTTATTTTTACTTACTCAAGTTTTATTTTTTTTTATTTTAGTATTTCATTTTATTTATATGTATATTGTTTATGTATAGGAAGTTCTTTCTGTTATCGTTTTATTTATTTTTTATTTTATATATATATATATCTTTTTATTTAATTTTTTTTTCTTTCTCTTTTTATATAATGTGTGAATGTAATCATATGCCATCTATATTACTTATTACCCACATTTGTGGTAGATTGTAATAATTACTCAATAAAAGTTCTATAAAAAAAAAATAAACAATTTAAAAAATAAATTGTTATAAATAACTTTATTTAAAATAATATAGATTGAGAACCGAAATAAAGTATAGTTTTTAACAAATATTATTTTTCCTGATAGATTTATATAAATAAAACTACAATGAATAATATAGTTTTTAATTTAAGTAAATAGTTTGCTATATTGCAATTAATGGCATATAATTCATTCTGACATAGAGTACAATAGAGGTCTGCCACTTGTTCCTCTCTTGCATTGTAAAGAATCGGACTAACTCCGAAATAAGTACAGTTTGTAATAAATGCATGTTTTCAGAAATAAAAACAGAATTAAACTAGAAAAACAAATTAAAATCACCGGGTAGATCAATTGGGTTTTTATATCCCGATCGGCCTGAAGGACGGCGCCATGCCGGGCAGATGGCAAGAGTGATGATGACACTAGACCCTCCCTTTATGGTAACCGGAGGGCCATCACCACCAGGCAATCACCTATCGAAGCAATTGTTGGGCCTCTAATGGCTATCTTTATTGTCTTTATCTTACAGCCTTTTAACAAGCTTCTGCTATAGTTCTTATGGTAGTTATGATCTCGTATAGTTTCTCTTGCAAGGCCCATAAAGTTTCAAACGGATTTTATCCTGAGCTTTCGATGTTCACTAGCTTTTATAACGTCTTAATAACTTATATCATTTTCGAGAGGCAGCTTCTTATTAATGGTCATTATATTTTATTTTATATGGACACACGTATAAAGGAATATGAAATCCTATTCGTGCTCATTATGTTTTGTTTTTTTTTTTAGTTATCTACGTACACATTAATATGTAATAAGAATAGTACAGCTGTTTATTACGAAATATAAGAAGAAATGATCTGAGGGTTCAGTCGGGTTTATTATTAATTTCAAGCTCTATATAACGCCGTACCTTTGTAACCTCTCATGTAAAATAGCGCTCTATCGATAAATATCCAAACTTCAATATTATCCATATATTGTTGCTTTTTTAATAACAAATTAATTGAAAATCAGTAGATTTATATTCTTGCTAAACCTTCATGATACTTCGAAGATGATGTGGTTAAAATTTGGTACAGATTGGTTCTGTAGTTTTCCTGGTTAGTGATTACAAAAGAAAAATGGCAGTACTGTTGCAATGATTAGGTGGTTGAAATTTACTTAAAAGAATGATTGGATATTAGCAAAATATTATATTGGATATAATTATTAGCAAAAGCTAAGGTTAGGCTATAAAAATAGAAATCGATATTTTGATAAGGCAATACTTTTTAGTGCGGCAGAAATAATTTTATTGATATAATCGATTTTAGCCCTACATAACACTAGTTATATCTTAATAACCTCTCTTGAATGGCACTATCGGTCAATTTTCAAACTCCACTGCGCTTCGCACACTTATCGCTTTTTAGCCACAATATAATAGAAAATGTGTCTATTTTATTATTGCTAAACCTTCCTTGAACTATGAATATGACGTAGTTAAAATTTTGTAAAAATTGGTTCAGTAGTTTTCACGGTTACTGATCACAGACGAAAAATTGTTTGTCCTTTTATATAATAGTATAGACTATATATATATATATATATACACAGGAGTAAACTTCAATAAATAGTTTTTGAAAAAACATTAATTATTAACATTAAAGTTATAATTAATAAATAACATTTATTAAAACATTAATTTTTCTCTGAACATTTCACAATTCTCCAGAGTTAAATTCTTAACAGCTATTCTTCAAGTCCCCAAACGACCGTTAAGGAAGGACTCTCAAACACAGGTTATAGACAGGGCATGAATCAAAACGATACCGCGAAGAGAATTCGGGATTCCTAATCATCGGTGATTATTTAGCCGTCGTTGTGGAGAACTGGGAGCAGATGTTCCGCCTAGATTTGGCACTCAGGATCCCCACAGATGACTTCTTTCATTTGCTCCTTAAACAAACAAAGAGGTAGCTTCTGGTAATTACATGCCGATTCTCTTCAAATGGTGGGCCTTTAGTTCTGGAGGGACTTATTGCTTTGCCCATTAAGTAACTGTTATGATTGATAACTTTGGATCGTTCATTTTTAGCTATATTTCTAGAACAGCTATAACCTAATAGTGTAATTTAAATTGTTAATACAATTTAAAACATCTTTAATGGTTTTTTGGACCTTCAACTTTGAACTTTAGTAATTTTTTTTTTTGCATGTTCTATTACCGCGCCTTAAAGGAGTCCGTATATGGGGTTCCCTGTTTTTTTTTTAAGACAACTTGTTCATTATTTATTCATTTTTAAAATATTTATTTAGAACCAATGATTATTCTTTCCTCCAAGAATTATAAACTAAAAGATATTATCTTAGATCTACGATGTCATTAGGCATTAACATCCAGCAAGGATGGAGCCTTCGTACTTAAGACATTCTCCTTTGTCTCGTGGTTGCGCTTCGTGATCCGAACTGATTCATAATGTAAGGCAGCGAACCCACGCGGGCCAGGCTAATCTCAATAAAGAGGGAAACCAGTTCGGGAAACGAGAAAGGTCGCCCTAATAATTCCTATCGGCTAATTAACTGCACCTTGAAAGGCTTCTATCGCCCGCCCTGGACCGAAAAATCTGATATAGTGCAAAGAGGAGTGTCTATTTCTCAATGTCATCCTTGCGCAACGCCAGATGCCCAGATTCTTTTGTGTTTAGACGCCGACTGATCCATCTTCGCGGTTTTGCGCACAGGGAAAAACAAGCATGCCGGTTTTGGGCTGGTCATGGAAGCATTATATATATTTATGATCAGTCACGATATAAAGTTTAGTAGATTTATAAAAAAAAATACAAGTTTAAATATTTAAAGTATTATCATACTTGTTGGATGAAGGTGTTATGTAACAAAACAAATTTGAGTAATTTATATTTAATTTATTATTTTTTTTTTTTTTTTTTTTTTTACATTTTTCTTTATCTGGAAAATGTTACATGTCCGCATATTCAATATATTTTTCCAGTTGTTTGGGTATATTAGATTTTGCTACCTAATACTTCGGCACATAAATTCTTCATCCAACGAACTAGTTCGTATTTTTAAAAAAAAAAATACAATTGCGAGTAAACTACACTGTTCAAACACCTTGTTATATTAGATACGGTGCTTGGTATGCGATCGTCCTTGGCTTATGACCTATATATTTACTTATAACTTGAAAACTACATTCAAGTCCAAATTGCGCTGCAATTTGAAATACACAAATATGGTGTATAATCGTTCTTTCCTCTGATCTTTCTCTTCCTGTATAATATATATATATATATATATATATATATATTTAAGTTTATGTCAAGTTATAGTCGAAAATTTACTAGTATATTAAAAAAAAATATATATATATATATCATATTATATTCCTTTTTTATTTTACTATTTGTATATTTATAAATTATTCATTTGCTTTTTCTATATATAAATTGTAATATTTTTCCAACAAAGGATGTTTTAAAAAAAAAATATATATATATACATACATTTTTTTTTTTTTTTTATACATATTTACTAAAAATATTATCAATATGTAAATACATTAAGAAATATTTTTGATCATCCGCCACTATGATCATCCATTATCTGTCCTATGTTGAACACAGTATAGGTCTCCAACCAGCATTAATAGCTAATAGATTTATTATAGGCCAGGTTTTCTTTATTTTATGACTTCAAGACCGCCCAAATTTATACTTTTATTAGGTCATTCTACTTACTACCGAGGAATAGTATTTGTTAGATTTATTTCCTTCCAGAAAAAAAAAATACTATTAACGTTTAATCAAACGTGTTTCATTCAAAAGCTAATTACTTTGTGAAGTTTTATTCATTTTTTATAGTATTTCGTAATGTAAATATATTGCGTCATTTATTTAATAGGAGTTTTATAGTTAATTTTATCCAAATAACTATTATGAATTTCTAATATTGGATTTAATGTACTTAAGCTTTAGTTAAAACCAGTTTCCTATTTCTCCCCCCCCCCCCTTAAAAAAAAAAAAAAAAAAAAAAAAGAACGATTCTACATTTTTTATTTGAAATATCGCTGCTATTTATAAACAACCTAATAAGCTTTCTAAGGATTTCTATTTATACTTTACACCGCCTATAGTTATCTTATCGATAATGGGAGCCGTTATACAGGGGAACCATTAAAGGAAGATATTGTGTTGCTATGAGAACTCGGTCCCCCAGAACGGTCGTAGGTGTCCCTCGGCCTAGGCTTTCATATTTATGACGTACGCCGCATTAATAATTTATCGGGTTTTACTTTTCAAAAGCTAAACTGAGGCCTTAGGTAAAATGCCAGCCCGCGTGGGCGTACGTCGGGTCACATCCCCGCAGTTTTAGCGGCAAAATTACAGCGACTATCGCAGCGATTCGAAAATTTATGGATCACAGGACCATCGGCGATTACGCCCACGTGCGGACCTCCGCTTGATGGATGGCCTCTCGGGGATAATAAAACGATTTTACACGGATTAGAGCTGCCATCGTCGTTGAAGACCCAGCTTACAAGAACTAGGACTCAAGAGTTCATGATAAAACGCTGGGGATATCAAGGTTTGGTATTTCAGATAATGTATCTTGGAGAAGAAAAAATCCATCACTTAATATCTTGTACTCGAATGGAGTTAATCAGTCTATGATAAGACAGTCTAGTTTTCTATTTTCTTTCTCTGATTATGACGCAGAAAAGAGAGCAGCGCTGGAAAATCTTTGAGTCTGGTTTGGCATCCCTTGGTAGGGGAAGAAGTGCTGGTTTCCCCTTGTATATGCTTGTTAATATAGAATATATTTAATTTTTTTTTTGTCTCAATTTTAGTTTAGTTGTTTCTAATATTGTTATCCTGATTTATTTTATATCATAATTTTTTTTATTTTGTTTATTGTATAGTCAGAGGCTGTTTATTTTATTTTTTTACTTTCATTGTACATATTGTATGAATGGATTCATTAACATCCATATTACTTATCGCCATTTTGTAACGCAGCTTATAATTGTTATTAAATAAAGAACAAAAAAAATATCTTTGCATATCAAGCATCACTCTATTTATTTTTTTTTTTTTTTTAGATTATTTTGTTTTATGTGGTCATTAAATGAGATATTGATTGTTATTTTAGGATAATTTTCTATTACTGAATTAAAAACTAAAATCACATTAATAGATGAAACTGCTAAAATATTCATATCTTAACAGTGCCTCCTTGCGTTATCCTTCCGATATATTGTGATGTTAATGTTTCTCATTTACATGACAGTAATGAAACCTATTTGTACATAAGGAGTTGAGCTTCAGGGCTCCACTAAACACCCTAATTATTCTTGTATCCAATTCTTACAATCTAAAATCCTTTGATAAATCCTCAGTGCTTATTATATCCCAAATAATCATATCCAAAAAAATCTTACTGATTTTTATATTGCTGATTTCCCAAACCAGATATCTGTCCTTCTATGATAAACCACTCAACTCCTAACTTGTTTTCTATTCAGTTCTAGAAAAAAAAAACAACACCAAGGTATTTAAAAAGAAGATGGCTTAGGAACCTGCTTGTATTCAATTTTTATTGTTTTGCATGTCACTGAAATTCCAACAACTCGCAGTTTTATTTTAGCTAATTTATTTTTAGTAAAATATATTTTTACAGTTGTAAATATCAATTTAAATTATATATATAAATATTATATCTTGATTTTTAATTTAAAATAGTAAAAATTTATATTTGCCTTGTATCTGCCAATGTACTCTAGAGTCGTATTTTAAAAATTTACAAAAAAACTAGATCATAATGTCAATTATACTAAAAATATTCAAATTAGCTACGCCTTATATTTGCAATATAAAGATAATAAATTTAAAAAAAGTAGGAACATTTGCTTAAATATTGCTTTTATTCCATGTGGTCTTGAAGTTCATTACTGGAACATATATTTACACTCCAAGTTTTTCTGAACATTAAGTGCTAATGTAAAAAAAAAAAACACCTAGGACATTTCTCTTATAAAAGGTCAAGATTTATAGTGGGTTTAGAAGTAGTGATATAGAACCGCTAGTTAAACTTTAAAGCTTCCAAGTTCCCAAGTGACCAGAGCCTGCAACTTGTGGAAAACAAGATTTGATGACCAATTTCATTTGTAATTTCATAGAGGCGAGGTTGTAAAATTACCCATTTCAAAGCACACATAAGCTATTCCAGTTATAAAGTTTTTGAAATAGCTGGTTTTAGAAATATCTTTTTTTATTATTTTTTTGCAAGGACTTGAAAATAATAGAAAATTACCTTTTCAATCTTAGCTGCTAAATGTCACCCGTCAGTCATTTTTTCCATTACTTTCCTTAATAACTACGATCCCAAGCATTTTAAAACCGTAAACCGTTTACAATATATTGACTATATATTCTGTCTACTGAGTCTATTGAAGATGTATGTCCACTCGGATTACCGAATACATATCGAACACCCATTGGAGAACAGTATCTTAATATATTTATCCAGATATACTTTTATACCGCAAGTGAAAGCTGAAATCTAGAGGTGTAGTTTAGCCATCAGTTGTCCGAGGCAAATCATCTATTTAAATCATATAGTATCATAGATTCAAACTAGCAAATAGACTTAACTCTAGTGCAATAAGGATTGCATAAAAATTTATTTATAATGACTTGATGATTTATGATGATTTATAATGACTTTTTTATTGCAATTTTAGTTATTCTTTTATATACTTTATCGATGTTTACAAAAATATGTACAATAATTAAATGCGTGGTTAAATTATTACAATGGCATGTTAATAACTTGGAAAACCAATCGATTAGAGGCAATAAATCTACATTAGAATGTCCTTAGGACTTCTTTTCAGATGCCTCAGAGTGTTATCGGAAATCGAGTGTTGGGAGACTAGCGGATTCGAGTGGGTAAGTAGCGTGTCTTGGAAGGTTAGGTATCTTCCTTGGGCCAAATATGCAACATTTGGAACAATTAGATCGTTATAGAAAAATTTATTTGTGACAAGCATTGAGAATTTTATAAAAGATTTTGGATTGTAAGGATTGGATACGAGAAGTACGAAAAGCTTTAGTGGAGCCCCAAAAGCTCAACTCCATACGTCGAAATGGGTCTTATTACTGTTATGCAAATAAGTCTTTCATAATCTATTGGGAGCTTTAAACGCTTGTCTAGTAAATGCTGGAGCAGTCGAAAACGACGAGCAGTTTCTTGTCTCGTAAGCCTTGTATGTGGATTCAAAGTAAGTCGTTTGTCTAGATAGAATCCTAGGTAGCGGAAGGATACTCTGGGATAGGAAATAGTAGGTTAACGACGAAGGGTAAAGGTTATTGGATTTATTTTAACCCTTTAACAGGCAATGTATCCTGGAAGATACACATATTTAATGCATTTTGCTCAATAAATGACGTACTATCCGATGCATTATCCTACTCATTATCGCCTAATATCCTTTATTTAACCTTGAATTTCATGATACATGAGTGCGGGTTAGCGTGGCTAAAGCCATTCAAAGAGAAAAAAAGAAAGAAAGAAATGTATTAAAAAATCTCAGGCCTGCCCGTTAAAGGGTTAATTCTTTTTTATTTTTTTTTTGACACCATTCATAAAGGTTTGTGAAATGAGATTAGAGAGATTTTTCTAATTAGAAAAAATATATATATATATATATATATATATATATATATATATATATATATATATATATATATATACAATCATGTAATTATAAATTACACTGTCTGAAACATATCTGCCTTTCCCAGGACTAAGTGGGTCTGTGACATCCAGTGTTTTATGCTTTCTATATAAACTTCTATTTAATATAATATTAAATGGTCGAATCATTTAATCTAGGCTTTCTCTAAATTCTATTAAGAGAAAAGGCAGATAGTAAATCCTCGTCCCATTTTCTCCACCCTTGAACGATGTCCATTATTCTAGTCATTAATTTGTAATTTCTTCATCACATCCGGTATTACAAAAATTAATCTTCAGCAATTAAACTCGTATAAAATTTTTAAAAAGTGGGTAATAAAAAAAGTTATGATCGAAAGGTAATGGATCTTATTTTCTATTTTCCGCAATTATATCCAATGACTTTGAAACACTCTCAAGTGGCTTTAACTACTAGTTAAAATTCATTGTCTTTTGGTAAAAGGTTGAAATTGTTCTCTTCTAATTCGTCTAATGGTGTCCGGTTAAACGGCGTGTCGGATCGCTCTTCAGGGTCCTGGCGCAGGAAGTCAACATCTGCCTTCCTGGTCTCGGCGAAGAGGGCATCGGAGCATTTCCTGCATCTGTTGAAACCTGAGGAACTCGAATGCTCTTTGTCAACGGCCTTTGTCCACTTCCAGCTTCGAGGAACTCGCGGACAGTCCTGACATCTGACGCGGCAGTGCTTCCACCTGCGTCCTATCACCTGTTGGAGCAGATACTCGGAAACAAATCAAGTTTGTTGAAGTGGATTACAAAGAAATCCTATTTCACGCTTTGTTATGTTTTGTTACATAATTTATTTTTTATCGATTTTATATGTACTTCGGAGTTGGCATTTTTAGTGGACCCTAGAAGAGACATTTTTTTATCTGTACATATCTATTTTTATCTATCCCTGAATCGGTGTGTATTAATATAATCTATATACCTTTATCCAGACATGTTTTAAAAAAACCAGCGGGTTCTATGATCCCTATATAATAAAATAAATAGCGTGTCAGGCATTAGGGATTCCTATACCCAGCGTCAACTCTTCCGGGGGTCGGTTTAATTTACCTTACATAAGCATTATATGCCTCTTCTTTGTGCCTCTTTTTCTTACTTTAAAAAAAAAATAATTAAAGTGATATTTTTGATTTAATTATTTAATTTTTTTTTTTTTTTATAATTTCACCTGTACGCACTTTTGGACTACATTTTAAATTGGCCATTGTCAATCGTTTTACTTTCTAAGGCTTTCGCCCCGGGCCTGTGATAAATACATAATTGATATCATTCTATGCAAATGTTATGCAAATGCTGATAATTACAGCCGCGACGGCTAATAATGTCACCTTATTACCGCCGGGATGAGTCGCGCATGAAAAAGCCGTTGAGTAATCCCATAGTTGTCAATATATGTTTTATTGATTAGGCCTCCGTGTATTTCTCAATGCGTTACATTGTGAAAGTAATATTTTGGCTTTAAGGGCATCGTAAATTTATATTGGTGTCGTAAAATAGAGCGATATTTCATTTATTATGGTATGTTATAGCCGATACATTTTAAAATGGCTATTAAGGGGTTTGATATTATTTTCACATTTTTTTGTTAGGAATAGGTTGGTTTTAAGTATCAGATATAAAAATATATATAGTTTTTAGATCCGCTATCTAGGACTCCAACTAGACAAACGTATCCACTGACAACGCTAAAACGACAGGAAACTGCTTTTCGTTTTTTTACTTCTTCAACATTTGCTAGACAAACGTTCAAAGCTCCGAATAAATTACAAAATATTTATTAAAATAATGGTAATTAGACCCATTTGGGCACAAGGAGTTGAGCTCTGGGGAGCCTCTAAACTTTCAAATTCTTCTTTTATCCAATCCTTACAATTCAAAATCATTTGTATAATTCTCAATGCTCCTCATTACGTCACACACAACTTTATTGATAAAGATTTTAATGTTATATATGTTGGTGATTTCGCCTAAAAAAGATACCTATCCTTTCATTGTAAACACCATGACCACTCGACTCCACGAGTCTTCCAACTGACCTCATACTCAAAGCCCGACAATTCTTCCGGGCGTCTGGAAAGATGATAGCAGATCTTGTAATGTAGAAGTTTTATTGTAGTATAACCAGTGGTTCTTTACATGTTATTGACATGTCATTGTAATTATTTTCCTCAAATTTACTTGTTGTATATAATCTACGAAGTTTTAAATATGGTTGAAAAAAAAAATATATATAATATTTATGACATAAAAGGCTTTAAAAAAAGAATTTATTTTTTATTTTTAATTAGGAACTTGCCTTTCAACTTTTTTACATTTCGTTCCTCTCTCTTGTGATACACATTTTCCCTCCTTTAATGTTCACTGAGGATAGCACATATATGGAATATCCACTTCTGAGATAGGGGTGGAACTAGCTACAATTAATACCCGGTTTTTGCTATCGCGCTCGGATCTGAGCATTGATTCGATACTTGCAGTTTTTTAATTTTATTTTTTATTCTGATCGAAATCTCTCCTCAGTTCTGTTAAACCCATGATGTTAAACCTTATGTACTTAAAAGTCCTTAAAAGGGATATTCACGTCAATTATATGTTCAATATATGTCAAAACCTTTTATTACTTGCATGATTTGGTTTGAACATTGGTATTTCTGATCACATATCACTGCTATCTGTCCAATTAAAATTTATAGTATGCAAAATAAATTGTTTCATAAATAAATCTGAGTTTTTAATTTAAGAGCTTAATTAATTGATTAGCGATATTATACTTTTTATTCATATATTTTATTTATCAAAATCTGCGTCTCAAATTTCTTAATGAAGGGAATATGAAATTCACCTTATTTACTAAAAAAATATGAACTAGGTATATAATGATTCCAAATTCTTCCTATCCGTGAAAATAAGACTAGTTCAATTAGCGAAAATATAATTAACAAAAATATTGTTTTCGAACAGACCAAAGAATGTTTCGGAGAAGTATTTAGAAGAAAAGAAATAAACGTCTGATGAATGGTTGTTCGAGAAACCAAGGCTACATCGTAGTAGTCTCGGGGTCTGATGAAATTAGCGTTGACTTTGCAGTTCTTCATATGCCTTAACGACAAAATTATTATTAATGGAATAATTATTCTGATTATTTTTAAAATAGTTTTTCCAATCAATTAATTACTCGAATGAATAAAAAATACTCTGAAACTAGGGGCTGACCATGTGGAGAGCAATACCCATCTTCCTGATATTTTATAAGCGTTGTTTATAAGATCTTCCGCCCTAATTCTTTTTAGTTTTTCATGTGAGATGATAGCCATTTATGACGATCCTAATGAATTTGTATTAATGATGGAACTGATCAGTTCAGGGTTAGGATACGTTAGCTATGATAGAAAATTATTGGCCAAACACTCGGGCCAAAGGTTTTGTAGAAAAAAATTATTTAATCAAAAATAGTAAAGGATGAAAACTATAATTAGCCCTGATCCAGTTATACGTCTTTTGCTCATCTCTTAAGGACTTGTCTTGCCTCTTACGAGCCTTCAGTTTATGGTGCGTTCTTCTCGTATATCGTCGCTCACAACTGATCTTCAACTACGACTTATCAGGAAAGCGATCGCCGAAGGATCGAGATTTCTCCCTAATGGTGGATAGCAGGGGCAATTAATAAACAACATATCTCGTCGTATCCGGTAAGTTTAATGAGTCCAACGTTACAGACCCAACTGGAAGAATCGGAACAGAAAAAAAAGAAAATTAGTTCTCTAAACTAATTTCGATACTTTAACTTAAACTATCGTAAACTCTTACTGGCGCAGATGGTATCCTTGCTGACGATTATTAGAATTATAGATTGTATATTAGAACTAAAATATACTTTGTCTAATTTATTTACAAATGTATACAATATGTACAACAATTAAATTTGAGCAAAATGATTACAATGAAATATCAATAACATGTAAAAAACTACTAACTAGTAACACTTCATTAGTTCTACATTAGAAGGTCTCTTGGCCATCTTCTATTCAGACGCCTTGGAGAATTATCGGGATTGGAGTGTGGGGCAAGCTGGGAGATTAGTGGATTTGGGTGGGTATAAAGTTTACTATGAAAGGATGTGTATCTTATTTGGTCCAAATCAGCAACATATCGAACGTTAAGCTCTTTATGGATAATTTTGTTTGTGATATAATAAGGATATACATTGATATATAATAAATATATATAAACATTGAGGATTTTTGGAGGATTTTGGATATGGGTCTAATTTCGCTTCTTTAGTAAATCTTGGAGAAGTCGGAAAGGACGAGCAGTTTTTTGTGAGTTTACAGTTAATGTAGAATCAGTACCTTAAAATCGATTATATTGATTATGAGTGTACCAATATAAAATGTTTTTACTATCGGATCGGATCGTCTTTGCTTCCAGCAAGGCACAAGTAAGTTAAATATGTAACATGCTGGTACCTGTTTCTGATCTCCTCGTTGTCCATATTTCCCTGTGAAGTACCGCACTCTGTTTTCATTAAAGTCTCGTGGGACGATTTCGCAAGGGGACGACCCCCGATGATGACAGACGTTTCAAAGCTGTGTGAAATCTTCGCACCATTGTTCCATCTTCGACTACTCTCACAATCTGGAGCACACGGTCTCTCCGCTAACAATTAATATTTTTCTATTTCTTAACATGGCTTCGTGCAGCTTTACGATTATTATTTGGTAAAATCATGTTTGTTTTCTTATTTTTATCCGTGACCAACAGTAAAACTATTTACGTAGTCGTAGGTCAAACGGCCGCGTCACTTTTTTTTTTTTTTTTTAATGCTCTATAATCAAGAGGGCGTCACTCGGCATTAAATCCCCACGGCCTACGTAATTAGTGCCGCCACAAAGGAGATCAGTTCCACAAGTTCGTTATGAATTTTTCAATGCGTTTAACGCTGGGGCGTGGAGGTAACATCGACCTTTACGATAGTGCTTGTGTTTGAGCAGAATTTAAAATTAAAATGTCAATAGCATTTGCCACAGTTTGCCTTTGCATTCACCTTTTCCCGATGCTGTTCACTAATTACGATTCTCTGAGAAACGCTAAATAATGTATCTTAAACCATTGTGTGGAAGACAACATGGTGAACCGTGGATCAATTTACGTACATAGTGGTATTTATGAACAATGAACAATGAAAAGAAAATGACGTTGAATTAGGGGTTAAAAACATTTAGTTGTGATGACACACTTTGGATGGATATCACACTACTCGATATTTATTTGTTACACTGTGTAATGGAAACATTTTTGAATAAGAATGAATGTGTTTTTAACTCATTATATGGAATAGGACGGGAAGCAAGATGAGACTCTAGTGAATTTGAGTAGTTATGGAGTTTACTATGAAAGGATAGGTATCTGGTTTGAACTAAAACAGCAACAAATGATCATTATGGATAGGTTAGTTTGTGACAAAGTAAGGAACATAAAGGATTTTGGATTACAAGGATTGGACTTGTGACAATATAGAGCATAATTGAAAGTATGGAGGGTTTTGGATTGGAAGAATCGTATTCTGAATTCGTTTTTATGAATTAACTGTTCCGGAAATATCAATTATTATAAATTTCACATTTCAAATATAAAATATTTTAATTAAGATCGAAAATAAAACGCTCATTCGTTAACTTAGTCGTGTGTTTACACCATCGGTGGAAATATATGTGGCACAGATACTATGATTGAATGTTTTGGGGTCATTATTAGTCTTGTAAAGTGGAAAAGAGCATAAAATAAGTACTTATAGCAATAATTATTGCAGTTCCATTTGCTAAGCTTTGGGGTTCAACGAAACCTTCCAATTCTTCTCGTATCTAATCCTTACAATTCAAAACCGTTCGTAAAATCCTCAATACTCAATGCCTCTCAATGTTCGTATAATCTCAATGCCTCACACTCTGTTCCCGCTAATCCTCCGCGGCTTCTGAAAAGAATATGGTCTTTTTATGTAGAACTATTGAAGATTTACTAGTAAGTAGTTCTTTACATGTTATGTACATGTCATCGTAATAATTTTCCTCTAATATACTTATTGTATATAATTTATATAGTTGTAAATATCAAATGGTTGAAAGATCAAAAAAAAAAAAGCACTTATTAACTGGGATGACAGATATATTTTTTGTTAATTTAAATATTTAACAAAGAATATGCAATATTTTTTGAACCACGTGACTTTAAAATACATTAGCGAATGCAATATTTTTTGAACCACGTGACTTTAAAATACATCCGTGAATTGTTCACGACAAACAGGAGCGTTGTATTTTACTTTCAAGTAGTCCTTATTTTTCTTTTATCAGCTGTATCGGCAACTGCGATTGTCGGTCGGTAACTACTAGTTCTCAGATCCTTGCGATTACCGTAAACGAAAAGATGGGAAAGGTGCCGCTAAATGTCGAGGTCCTAACGATTAATTCACTGCTCCTTAATTACACTAAATGGCTACCGGTGGATCAAATCGCTTTTTGATTGGTGGATCCTGAACCGTTGTCTTGAGGCTGAGTGAAGTTCCTCGGCAAATTCTATCAGGTCAAAGCTTCTTATTATATTTGGTCTTGGTTTCATTTCAAAGCGATAAACTTAACTAGGATTTTTTAGGACGTTTATGACCGATTGATTTGCACTTCACCAGTCTCATAAACTATGCAGTGCCGGTTCATATCCGCGGAACGAATCTCGACTTTTCCACTATGGTTGGTATAGGTTGCTGATCCTGCAGGATAACATTTCTGCTTTTCCTGTTGTCAGAGTGATAAGGGATGTTAAGCCCTAACAAACAAGAACAAGATTTTCGTATTTCTATAATGAAATGTAAGTAACTTTTTTTAAAATTAAAGAACTACTCCCTAGTATGACTTCAATAAAAGTTCTAGATCAGAAGGCCTCTTAGCCATCTTCTTTTCAGTTGCCCCGGTGAGTTTTAAGGAATCGAGTGTAAAGCAAGTTGGGAGACTAATGGATTCGAGTGGGATTGAAGTTTCTATGAATGGTATCTGGTTTGGGCTAAATGTGTAACATATGGAACATT
The DNA here is from genome assembly GCA_003667255.2 of Euschistus heros. Taxonomy (NCBI): domain Eukaryota; kingdom Metazoa; phylum Arthropoda; class Insecta; order Hemiptera; family Pentatomidae; genus Euschistus; species Euschistus heros. Next base: position 2,578,436 of record RCWM02000051.1, on the reverse strand, counting down.
AAGATCTTTATGGAAAAGATTTTTGTGACATAATAAGCAGCATGGAGGATATAACGAAAGATTTTGGATTGTGAGTATTGGATACCAGAAGAATTTGAAGGTTTAGTGGAGTGAAGTATTTTAGAAAGACAAACCTATGAGCTAGAAAACTTGTATTTTAGGAAAAAAAACGAAACAATCATACGACAAGGTTTGTTAGTTTTAGAAATTAATTCCTTTTTTTTTTCTAAAATAAAGTAAAATTAATATGACAGCTCTCTTAAGAAACACATCATTAATCTTTATGACTCATATCTGACTTGTGAAACTAGAATTTCTATCACTATTCGTGTTTGAATAACTCATCTAGTTTTATTTCCTCCATCTCAAAGTATCGGAAAAAAAAATAATGTAAAACTATTTAACAACCTCTAGTCTTTTTTGTTTTCTTTATACATTAAATAACCCAATTAATATGCAAACATTTTCCTTATTTCTGAAGGTAACGATTTCTATCTGTATATATGCATTTGATTTATTGGAACGAAAAGCTTAGACTTATATTGATAATTGATAAAAAAAATTAAATAGAATATGCAAAAGGTCATTATTTCGCAATTTTGAAAATCATTAAACTGGAGAAACATGGTAGCGTTACATTTTTTTTTAAAATAAGAATATAAAAGTATAGAACTCTTACACAGTATTTCTGTATATGGTATTAAAATATGTTTTATGACTATCTCTTGTTGGACTGCATTACCTTTATAAGCAAAACATATATTATGTTATATTATATAAAAAAATATTTTATTTTCTTCAACGTTTTTTGTTGTCTATGCATACTTACTAAGAAAAAAAAAAAAAAAAAAAAAAAAAAAAAAAAAAAACCCAGTCAAAATAAAATGTTTTTTATGAATTCCTACTTACATAATATTTTTGCGTTACCGTCACTACATATATAGTCAGTTAAAATATGACTAGTTTCGGGTGTCTTTAAATAATAATTAATTAATATGGAAGTGTCTGCTTTCCTATTGTAATACTATATGAAACAAAACAAACAAAAAAATATATATTCACACTTTTATCTAAAATCTCCCCCCCCCCCCCCCCCGATGAATCCCTTCAACACTCTTCGCTATTTACAAAAATATGCTGCTTCCTCAACTGTGTCACTGGTGACTAAATAAATATTGAAATAAAAAATATTAATTTTAATATTAATATAAATAAATTAAAGGAGTATTTAATGTATTTGTAGATACACTTTTTTAGCATAAGTCCTCAAAACATTAATTTATTATCAATCAAAATGTGTTACATGTTTCGTGACATTGTCCCATCCGCAGACTGAAATTTACATTTTTCTTTCGCAGACCTTCTTATATTTCAATCTAAACAATACAATCTATAATACAGTCTATAACTCATGTTTCAGTTATTGACACGGTGTGTTAGCAATGCTAAAAAGAATAAGTGAATTAAATTATTTTGATTTAATTTAGTTTAATTTGATTTATTTAGAATGCATTGTTTAGAGTGGAATGTAAGACAGTTTTAATAAGAAAAAACATAAATTTCAGTCCGAGGATGGGATAATGTCCCGAAACATGTAACACATTGTTGAGTGATAAATGAATATTTGGAGGAGATATGATAAAAAAAAGTGTATCTAAAAATAAATTGAATAAATATAAAATATTATGAAATGAGCTGAAATTACTAAAAAAAAAAAAAATACAACAAGCTTACAGGGATATCTTTTTAAAATACGCGATTGCCATTTTATGATTCTCTAAATTTTGTGAACTATAACCATATTACAAAATATCTTAACCATTAAAAAGATATGGGAAGCAACTAAAAACATCGGAAGATAAAATTATACGCATATGTGTCGTCAACAATCATTGACAACTTGGTCTAGTCGGAAGATATTGTTTTTTATAACGTTTATAACGTCTCCATTAATGGAATTTTCCATTAGAAAAAAAAAATGTATTCTTTGTTATAAATTACGTAATTTCCTTCTTCAGAATTAGTGTATCAACTCCAATACCGCAAGGTCCTCAAGACAACTAGATAATTGCAAGGGCTCCCATGGAGTAGGACGCAGTCGTAAATCAAGAGGCTGGTCATTGTTCGGCTGGGGGCTAATAGCCTGGCCCGAGGGTTCTTCTTATCTTTCGGTTCCTCTGCGGGGTACCGGAGGATAGTAATTCATCAGGTCGATCCGGAACGGGGTCGTTGCAGTGGTTATTGGAGGAGCGCCTTGGAGAAGGAAATCAGGTCACGAAGGAAGTAGATGAAGATGAAATTTTTATGAGATGGAAACAGCCTCCAGTCTCTAAGAGCTGAAAGGATAATAGGACAACTCCTCTATCAATAGCAAAAATGCAAATATCAATGGAACAAAAAAAATAAAATACACTCAACAGCAAAACAAAAACCGGACACTCAGATTTGATCCCATAATTTTGTTAAATACGTTAATCTTTTTAATTTTTAATTAAGAAATGGTTTATTTAAAAGTCATTTACCCAAAATCTGCCACAAATGAATAATTTTTATTAATTGTTAACAAAACATTATAAAATAAAGAAAAAATAAGAAATTAATACATTTAAAAAAAAAAATTTTTCTTCATTTTTATCAGGTTTTCTGACAAGAGATGTTCTTCTAATATTGGGTATTTCTCCCTCTTCTACGCCGAAGGGCCCTGATCCTGTCAAACATATAAGAAATTAAAACAATCCAACAAATAACGATGATGTTTTGCAAAATTTTAGTTATAGGAATTCTTTTTGAAAATCTATTTCTTATTCTTTCAAAACAGGAAGGTATGTATTTATCAAAATTAAGAGACCATATCTGACGGTCCGGTTATTTTTGCTGTTGAGTGTAGTTTTAATGAAACAACTAAATTGTGCCAGTGGGAAAACCCAGACTACATTGTTTCTATATATTTTTATTTTAAAACTTTCTATTGAAAAATACAATAGTCTGTGTCCGGAGGATAATACATAACTGAGTAAACAAATAAAAATATCTAGGTAGATTTAAAAAAAAAAAATTCTCGATCGTTTTTATCAGATCAGCAGTACAAAGTTTTTACGAATAGGCTAAGTCGGAAACTGGAAGTATTTAGCTTCGTGAGGATAATTGAGTAGCATTTTAAAAAAGATCTTGCGGGCTAATGTTTGCAGTTGACCTCCATAGACTAGCTAGAAATTACAACTCTACAACCGAAATTTCACCAACAATTATATTAATTTATTTTATTATTATTTATTATTTTATAATATATACTTCTTCAAGAATGGTGTCAGAAATGGAGAATCAAAATAAATCCCAAAAAATCTCACCAAATAACCTTTACGCTTCGTCGTAAGCCCACGACTTCCTGTCCTACAGTATCCTTTAATGATATTCCACTAATCCCTGTTGAACAGATCCGCTACCTTGGACTCCACTTGGACAAACGTCTTACTTGGAATCCACATACAAGACTAAAAAGACAAGAAACTGCCCGTCGTTACAGATTACTTCAACATTTATTAGACAAACGTTCAAAGCTCCCAATTAATTACAAAAGACTAATTTACATGACTGTGATTAGACCTATCTGGACTTACGGAGTTGAGCTTTGGGGCTCCACTAAACCATCCAATTCATCTCGTATCCAATCCTTACAATCCAAAATCCTTCGTAAAATCCTCAATGCTCCTTACTTTGTCACCAATAAACTTATCCATAAAGACCTTAATGTTCCATATGTTGCTGATTTAGCCCACACCAGATACCTATCCTTTCACAGTAAGCTCCATAATCATTCAAATCCGTTAGTTTCTCAACTTGCTTCCCACTCCATTCCTGATAATCCTCCGAGGCGTCTGAAAAGAAGATGGCCCAGAGACCTTCTAGTATAGAATTTTTATTTAAGTGCTACTGATGGGTAGTACTTTTCATGTTTTGTCACGTTATTCTTATAGTTAACAGCACATTTACTTGATGTATATATCTTGTACAGTTGTAAATTTCAATAAATTGTTATTAAAAAAAAAAAAAAAAAAAAAAATAATATATACTTCAATGATATAACTATAAACAAAACTACACGATTATTGCAAAATTTGTGATAATATATGAAACAATGCTCATTAATTCCCTCTATTAGTGATAATATGATAAAAAAAAAATAATAATAAGCATTTATAAATATAGGATCTGTAAAAACGATATTGGTTATTTACTGGACCTATTATTCGGTAGACGGCGATAGAAAGGGGCACAAGAATGATGAGGCCGACAGAGGAGATGAAGCAGTTAATGTCTACGGTAGCCATCTCTGACCGGATTTTATGGCATTTCCAGCTTTTTCGATCCTGCTTCTGAAAAATTCCTCCGCTTTATCTCTTGTTTTGTCAGATTTTTTTTTTCTTTTCTTTTTTACCGTTCACATGTTAGGCGTTTTCAGAGCATCTGTTCAGGTTTTTGGACTCCTCACAGATTTATCTATTTGTATATTGTAAATAAATTATCATAATTCCCGCAGAAACAATAAATTTAGCCACTAGATCAAGATTTTCAATCGGTAGCTAATTTGAAATATTTATATTTTTTCAATTTGTCTTATCTAAAAGAAACAAAACAAAAAAAAAAACACCTCACCCAGAGACTTTATATTTGTTAATGGCACAAAATCATATTACTTCACACAAAAAATTTATTATAAATTCTTCGGACAAAAAGAAGTTTGTAAAGTGATCTACTCGGTTAAAATTTATTAAATATTGTGTTAGGAGATAACTGATAAGCCAGTTATCTTTAATATTATCGTCACATCTGCTTGTTGTTGTAATAGATTTAAAAAAAAAAAGTTAAAGAGAAAAATTAAATACTTAAAAATTATGATAGGAGTTAGAGTACATTTGTTCCTACATTTTTCAATAGATCTTATGTAAGCAATACATATTTAATTTAACATATGATTTATGTAACTGAAATCATCCATAGATCCAATAATAATCAAATAATTTTCAGATGTCCTTTAAAACATGTGTCTTTTATTGAAAAAATAATAATAAAAAATTTACGAAATACCTGTATTGAATCAAGTTTCATGTCGTCTAGAAGACAAAGTCAATGGGAAATACTTCCCACAAACAAACCAATAAACTTTTTTTTTCACACAACACAAACTATTTTCGAACAGAATTGACATGCAAAACAGAGCTAGCCATCAAGTCTTAGACAGTAAAGTTTTTGACCTTTGGGAACAAGTGGGTATTACGCTGATCAGCTTACTTTTACGGCACTGGGCATTTTGTGACATTGGACAGGTCTTAAAACAACCAATAGCTTTCTTCCCTCGTAAAAATCGGCTCAAGCAGCATCTCCTTATTCTTTATTTTTTTTATTCTGTTATCCTTTTGGGGTGTATTTCATCGGGATGAACCTTTAGCACCGTTAGCAAGAGCTGTAAAAGGTTTGAAAGGATAACGAAGGTGCAACAAGAACAATAAACGTCAGATTTTGGATTTGTTGGATTATTGATGAGAAAAACGGTATGGTTGCGGAAGACACAGAGAATGAGTTTTGTAAGAGTTGATTTTGCCACATAGATCACAAAAATTTGTATTTTTTATGAATCACGGCTTAGAAAATACATTTAAATTAATTTAATTATTAAATGGATTATTATATGAGAGGTGCTCCGTCCTTTTCCCGTAGCCTTCGCTTATTAAAAGGTAGCCAGGAATGCAGGTAACAGGTTCGAAGACAAAGACTACAATGAAATCGACCTAATAGTTGTACTAACCTTCAGCTAGGATATAAAAAAATATCATTTGTATGAATATTCATACGCTACAAGGAAATTAAAATGTATAGTACGAGGTAGATACATTTGCAAATAAGTGGGAAATGCATATTACATATATAGACTTCCTTGGTGATATCGTCTACATCTAGAACGTGCTAGAGAAATGTGGAGTAAAATAAGATGAAAATATTTAACGACATTCGTTAAAAAAAAAGCATGCTTTTTTATATTTTTCAAACGATAAAGAGAAAAGAAGTATTGCATAACTACTACTTGCATATACAATGCTCAATGACATTTTAAACAACTAATTTAGTCATTTTTTTTTTTAGTTTGAAAGTGTTCTGGTCTTATGTTTAAATTTATGTTTTAATTTACTTCTAAATCTCATTTAAAAGTTCTAGTACTCTGTTCCAATTATTTTTTACGGTCTTACAGAAATTTATTGACTCATCGCTTTGGATTTTAGGATCTATAATGTATTTATATTAAATTAATTAAAGTAAATATTGCCCTTTATGGAACAATTTTGACATGGTATGTTAATGACATTAATTAACTGTCAAGTTAATTATTATTTTGAAATTAGAGGCATCTTATCCTGGAAGGAACAAGTAATCTGGTTTGGGCCAGCTACATATGTGTCATTGTACTAAACTTATTTTATTTATGACTTATTAAGAAGCATTAAGGATTTTCTGAGATTTTAACTATTAATTATTTTATTATTATTTTTTTTTTTTTTAGAAAGATTTTTGTTAGTTGATAAACTGGAACGACAATTATCAGGAATATTTCTGTTAAACTTTAAAAGCTAAACATTAAATAAGGCCTTGCAAGATTTAATGATTGTAATATTTTACACAATAAAAACATTTCTGTTTTTGCCAGTTAAAATATTAAAAAGCTTCATTTTAATTTAAATATGCAATGTCCTTACTAACTTACAAAACTCAAAAATAGTTTGAATTTATTTGGTAGGTCTATACATAATGGCTTCCCGATTTCCCGGATTAGAATTTCTTGGGAATTCTTCTATTCCTTCTAATCTCTTGATTTGTCAGTCTGTCTTTAAAGTGTAATGTTACACACCAGAGTACACCTAAGTTAATTATCAAAGTGAGGAGTAAAAATTGATTTTGTGCCTGCTTTCGTGTTGGTAATTCCGTGTCTTGCGAAACTAGTTTCGATAATGTCAAAAATTAATCGTGTTGTTCCCTTCCATAAGGACAAATAAAAATCATCGATAGGCTGAAAAGATGTGAAAATCCTACTGCTATGGTACTTGTAATTTTACTTGTCGATTATCCGCTAAATGTCAGTATCTGGACTAGACTTGACATTCATTAGTCCGGATAGTCGACGCTTTACTTTACAGGATTTTTATTCATATTCGAGTTAAAGGATTTGGATTGCAATACATGTCCATCTTCGACTCCTGGAGTCTCCTATTGGAAGACACAACTTTCGCCACTCTTGGCGTGAATGAGGCATTACCGACCAGATAGGAGCCACCGTGAGGTACAACACCATTAAGGTGGTACGGGGTACATTGGACGGCGAGTACTTAGACTGGTACCATTGTTAGGCAAATGAGGACCACCTTAGCTATGGTAATGGCCAAACAGTCCTATGATAAGCTGCTATGGTAATAGGCCGGTTAGGGTTCGGGCAACAATGAAATGGCTCAAGTACCAGCTCAATAAATTAAAATCGTAATTGAGTCTCGGAGTTTTCAGCTTTCGCAACATCTACATATCCCATTTTCTTCTTTTTCTCATGTCGTGAGCTTTATTAAACAGCTCTCGCTCCTTCTCGTTATTCGCTATTTCCTATTTCTTTGTTTATGTTCCCTTCTACATGCTTTTAACCTTTACCAAAGCCGAGGCTGTGTTCTCGTTACTGCGGCGAGTGAAAATGACCCTTGAAGATTTAATCGCTGACTCCTGCTACTTGTAGGTAATTCACCTAATTTGAACTCTGCGTTTTATATCACCAATTACGTTAAATATAGCTTTGATAGTTTCGATATCGAAATAATTTAGCAGGCTCTATTCAGGAGCGAAACTAACATGATTCACCAATCGTTTTTACAAAATACTGTACGTCATCTACAATTACCACAATTTTACTGGGCATCCAACTCGTAATGTTCATTTACTTCATCTTAAAATACTGTACTAAAACTAAACTGCGCAAAAATGAATGGGGATATTGTTAATTTTGTGAAATTTACTTTGCCAAGCACATATATATGTATAATTTTTAATATAAAATGGATTGATATTTATTATAAATGTTTGTTCTAATAAATATCAGTGCAGTGAATCATAAAACAAAATATATATAAGAGCTTAACAAAGTAGATATCACAAAATTAGTGATATCCCTGTTCATTTTTGCAGAGTCTATATGAATATGTAAATGTATGTTGGTAAATAATAAAAGCTTTAAAATGTTTTTCTAATCTCTCTCTCTCTCTCTCTCTCTCTCTCTCTCTCTCTCTCTCTCTCTCTCTCTCTCTCTCTCTCTCTCTCTCTCTCTCTCTCTCTCTCTCTCTCTCTCTCTCTCTCTCTCTCTCTCTCTCTCTCTCTCTCTCTCTCTCTCTCTCTCACACTCTCATTCTCTCTCTCTCTCTCTATTTTTATATATTTTTTTTAATCTCGTTTTGTTTTTTTTTTAAATTATTTTTGCTTTCATTTCATGTGTAAGTTTATTTATGTATTTTGTTTTTGTTCATTTAGTCATAGTTTAGTTTTTGTATATATAAAAAAAAGAAAAAAGATTGCAACATTTTTAGCTATGATATATATATATATTTTTTGTCTGTTAGATAGGGCCACAGGCCCTATCAATCAATCAATCTTCCTCTCTCTCTCTCTCTCTCTCTCTCTCTCTCTCTCTCTCTCTCCGTCTCTCTCTCTCTCTCTCTATCTATCTCTCACTCTCTCTAATAAATAAATAAAAGTATTAGATTAAATAAAATATTTTAAAATGTATTTATTCACAGTACGATTAATAACTAGGAAAACTAGAAATTAGCCCACAATATTTTGAAATGCTTCTATTATTTGGACAAATCTCTTCACCATTAATTTTTCATAACATTTTTTTCTTGTTTCAGGTAAGAAACTCAACTATAATGGGAAATTGTTCAGTTTTACAGGTAAATTTTTTAATTATTTAAATATTTTTAAATTAAATTTTCTCTGACAACGATTAATACTAATTGCAATTAATGTATTTTTTATTTTTGACACACGCTGTCAGAATAACGACTCCACGCTCCTTGGCCAGGCCTTGGGCATACTCCATGGTCTCTTCGGATCCTGTTATAAAGGACCTTTGGTCTAATGGAAGTCCAACTGGGATTTTTATTGCATTGCATTGACTGGTAAGTCAACATTTGAAATCGTAAAGCTAACCAAGTACTTCAAGGTTCTCGGTTCTTGTAGCGACCAAAGACCTCTTAGCAAGAATATAAAAACACTAGGGCAGACTGAACTTTGAAATGAACCTAACCTTCCAGTTTTAAAGAGGAATTTTGTTTAGGAACAGATTGACAGTTAGAGTTATGTATACTATATGTTCAGTATTCTCAACCCTGAAGCCATAAAAAATAAATAAATAAGAAAATATATTTTAAATTGCATGGTAAACATGTAAGGCATTAATTGACATTTTTAGTTTTTGTTTTTTTATAAACCATAGATTAAATTCACAAATTTGAAATAAATAAATAAATTTTAATAAACCGGTTAAGATAGATTCTTTAGAATAAAGGTGAAACCATTTTAACAATTCTACCTTAAATCTCAACGTAAACTTACATTAAGTTTCTGAAAATTGGTCATTAATACAGTGATCAATTGGGGCCGAAATAGATCCGGATACCCAAAAATCCGGACAACCAGATTTACTATTTAATTTGGGTATTGAAATAAAAAAAATGCAGAGATAAGTAATGTTTTAACTATGTATTTTATTGAACAATTACTAACGTGGATGTCCATAAAATTATATTTATGTTACAATAGTTTGGTTAAAATGTCGGAAATCGTAAATGTATACTGAACTTATTCGCCAATTTTTTCCAGATTCGCCTGTTTTAAGACGTTCTGAAATGGACAATTTTTCGGACAATGTTCGTACCTTTTCTTTTAGGCGCCATTACTCACGTTTATAAAGAAAACATTTGCGACGGCAATAGGGCCTAGACTGAACAAAACCCGCGTGGGATGGATGTGCTATAATTGTAGAAATCCACTAAGTACGCTTACTGAGACTTAACTGTCATGAAGTATGTGTGCTCCGCCCTTAATTGTGAGATATATAAATATGTATATATATCCATTTTTTTTCTTAAATCAATCCGGATAATTGGAGTTTCACTGTATTCTGAAATATAAATGAATGGCTACCAGAGCTTCAAATATAACATGAATTGGGTTTTATTTAAAAAGCCTCAGCTAATCGTAGCGGCCGAACTGTTGAAAAGTGTCCATGTTTTGAAATATCCTTTAAAGAGTGAACTCAAGCATCACTCTAGAAGTTAAAAGATATCTATACGTACACTTAAAGTAAAACTTAATCAGTGTTCCACAACAGCTGGACGTCTTCATAGAGTAATTTGACCGTAATAAAAAAATATGAGACCCACTCCGGGAGTTCCGGGTCCACCGGAGTGGTCACTCTGGGCCATTACCTTAATTGAAGTTATCATCGCAGCGGGCACCTCGTCGCTGGAAGTGTGCTTCACACGTGCAATTCGTTACCAATTGGTATCTGGGCTTTATCATCTTCACGAGGGCGGGGATTGCTTTTAATGGACAAAACGGGATTGTGGTTTTTTCTGGTGTTGTTAGGGTCCTCAATGTTTTGGCTTTTTTAGACGACATTCGTATGGTTTCACATTTATCCCAATGAATCTATCTCTAGATTGTTTTGCCAAAAATTATATAATTTCTTCTTCGATCCTGGATATGTCCTTATCAATAATGAAAGGCCCTGGATACCGGAATGGACCATATCGCCCATCGATTCAATTAGCCAGAGCGGCTCGTGAGATAGGATCTGGAGAGACGATAAGGTGCGTGTAGCGAGGAGGTAACAAGAGGGCAGTCGTGGCCCACGGGCCGGTCCCTATGACAACCATCCCCTCCCCCCCTGCGACAATGGAGGGTGTTTATGGCAGCTTGGCAAAAATCCACTCGCTCTGCCTTTATCGGAAAACAATGCTAACGGGGCTTCGTGTTCCTAGTTCTGCCGCTGCGCGGAAACGAGCTGGTCTCTACGCCAGTTTAGTTATTGTTCTTTCATTAGTAACAGGATTTACTTAATTGTAAGGCATCATAACATAGTTTTATGTGAACAGGAAAGGTATCGAGTTCGTGAAATGCCGGTTTTTCGGAAATAAGGGCCTACACATATACATAATAAATTTTGACACGGATATGCCTTTGGGTTCTATATATTCTTGCTGTAACCTTATTTTCTCAATACTCAGGTCAAAAATTGATAATTTTTCTGATTGGAAATTTAATGAACAATATTTTTTGTTATATAACATTTATCGCTAGGACCTACCATTTAGATGCTATATCGGTGTGAATGAAATAAAGTCACATTTGAAACCGCCATTTTCTCTTAACTCTGTTTATTTCGAATAGTCATTGATTCTTAATTTATTTTGATTATTTATTGAAGTAATTTAATCCTTTTAATTCTAAGGAGTAAATTGGGAAAACAGTAGGTTACAAATACAACTATCTCTCATGATCTATTGTTTTTCCAGTCTGGGAGAGATTTAGTTTTTCTTTTGTTTCTCATATACAATTACTACATTTACAACGCTAATATTGAAATACCTGTACATAAAATTAAACTTGATTGAAAAAGTACACGGTTTACTTTTTTGCAAAATGTTCCTAATACTCGTTTGCTTATCACACTGTACCTGGTTCCTTGCATCTTCGCCTCGATGTTAGCGGAGGAAGCTTATATCCATCGGTGCAGAGCTCCTTAATGGTGAAAATACCTAAGGGCGCCTTCAACTGTTTTTAAACCTTAACTTTGGCTCATTTTCGGTTCTTACTCATAGTTATCAGGACCTCCGCTTTCGGAGTGATTCAATTTATGTTATTTTTTTTCGTCGTGACATCATCTGAAAGAAAGCGTTCTTTGTCATCCCGCCCCACCCAATCTTCTACATTTGCATAAATGAGGTCTTCAGGGCCAGGAACATTTTTTCAGTAAACCGAATAGGGCTCAATAACGTCAAGCAGATCAACCTTTTTCAGCCTATATATCAGTTCTTGTCATTCGCTGTTACAAGACGTTGTTGTTATCAACAAGACCTGTATAGAGTTACTGAATCGGAGATTCTTTCCTTTTAATGGAACTCATTATTTTCACGGGGTCACCGAGAAATCCGGTGTTTGCTGTATTACTTTCTTAATAGTACTTTAACTATTTTCATAATTAATGGTGGTATTTTAAATAGTGATTAAATATAATTAATAAATTAATATATTATGAATTTTGATTTATTTTAAATACATGGTCACTCATGTACGTTGCAAGATCCTCAAACAAAAAAGAAGTTCCCCATAGGCATCTGCCAATTCCTTTTGTAGAAGTGTAAATCGAGCAGCTGATACAAGATGGGGATGGAACAAAAAATAAATTAAAACAGCCATGTCAGATTTAGCTGTAGCTATTTCTTCTATAAGAATGAAATTCTTTCAAGATCTTTTATTTCTTTTTTTTTTTTTGTTTAGAAACCGGTTATTAAACATTAAAAAATTCGGCACCTGTGCTGCTTCTGCTTAATTAAACAGAGACATCAAAGACGCCGCCTGTCAGTGCCAATTCTCACACGGATGGCATTCGGCCGTCCATCTCTTCGGATCATCAGCCTGCCCTGTTCAGTCTATAAGGAGTATCGAATTAAACAAATAGCAAATAGCGTTTTTACTGTAAAATGATAATAAAAATTGTTAATTTCAGTTGAAAAAATTAAGACCCAATGAGGACCAGAATACCATAAAAAAAAAAATAAATAATAAAAAAAAATATTCCTCATGAATTCCCATATATTTTTTAGTATAGATATTATTAACTTGATAATTAGCGTATGAAAAATAGCTCTACCATATTTAAAAGGATTTATTAAATTGATAAAAATACACACAAAAAAAATGAAAATGAGGTTTTCCCGATAGTGACACTGTTTTCGAAAAATCCTATTTAAATATTTCATGAAATAAATTACGTTTGTAATGATTAAAATATATTTTTTTTTATACATCTACCAAGAATATAAAAAATCTTTAAAAAAATAGAAACTTTTTAATATATAAAGAAAAATAAAATTGAGATCAGTTCTATTATTTGTTTTCACTTACACGATTTATTTTTATAAATTACGTAAATTATGTGTTCGTAGGCCCGGTAGCTCAGTCAGTAAGTGAATATTTCAGCCGTGGATCGACTTCGTGAGAAAAGTGAAAATTACTTTTTCGGTATTTTACAATCGATGGACTAGTAACAGAATAACCTTTCCAAAATTCTGAATCCGAGAACGTTTATGGATTGCGTAAGTTGTCATAGATCCCAAGTATTTGAGGGCTTAAGATATTTTTTTTTTTTTAACTGAAGGCTCCATAACATGGTTTCGGACAATATATTTATTTATTACCATATTTTCTTTTCTTTCATTCTAAATTCTGTGGAGAAAGTAAAGGTTATGAAGTTAGATGTTAAATATAACAGCTGCTATCAAGAAAAAAAAATGTAACAGTATATTTAAGGTAGTGTTGCTTGTGAAAATATCTGAGTATTGTTTCATTCGATTAAATACTATACCGAATTTTTTTGTTCATAAGAAATTTTCCTGACAAGTAGTCTGGGGTATACTCTTAGAGGGCCCATTCCTTACATGGTTCATCTAGGTACCATCAGTAATACTGTAATCAGGTCTGAAGCATTTAACAATATAATTCAAATTTCCTCACGCTGTATTAAGCTGGTAATGAATGGGCAGTAGTATATGCAACCTCCACATTCCGCTCCGTATGATTAATGCATCCCGATTTGTGGTGAAGTATTAACTTATGTTTCACAAGACAAGTAGTTCAGCTTTAACATGAGTGACCTACTTGTAAGCGACATATTTCTATTTTTATGGTAGCCACGGAAAGAGCAGAAGTTAATTTTACGATCAACTGAACTTAATCATCGCCATTTTTTTTTATGTGAAGTAATGGCTCCTAGCTCTCCCTAACTGCCCCTCGCCTTGTCTTCGAAAGCTGGAAACCTCCTTGATTACACATTGTACCGCCGTCTTAATTAAGAGAAAGCCTAAATATAAATCATAAAAGTTTCCACTGCAATTTACAATATGGCGGATTATACTTATTGAGTAGAACTTATTACTCTTCTGCTCTGGTATTCGGGCCTGAAATCCAATTCTTCTAATGCCTCATTTCTGCAGCAAAAGGGAATATATGGAGATCGTTCCGTTCCCTCACATCTGCAAGTCGATCGAAAAATCGTGTCTTGGAGAACTCTCCTCATTACTGGAGGAATGAGATGCGATTTTCGTTATAGCTCGGCCTAATCAAAAACAGCCGACTCTGGCGTCCAACCGTGCCCAATTAAGTTACTTCTCGGATGTTTTGAGAAATGCCAAGTATTGGGATAATAGATTTTTTTTATCTTCTCTGCGTCGTTTCTTTAGAGGATGACGCATCAAGGCTTTCAACAGTCAATGATAATATATGTGAAATTATTGCCTTTGAAGTTTCTGATAAGATTGCCCTTAAAACACGATAAATTATGAAAGTACGATATCATCATGAAGTTTTTTTTTTTTTTTTTTTTTTTTTTTTTTTTTTTTTTTTTTTTTTTTTTTTTTTTTTTTTTTTTTTTTTTTTTTTTTTTTTTTTTTTTTTTTTTTTTTTTTTTTTTTTTTTTTTTTTTGTTTTTTTTTAGTTTTTTTTTTTTTTTTTTTTTTTTTTCTTTTAATTGATATTTACAAGTAAATTTAATAAAAATGATTATAATTATGTTATTTCAATAACATGTGAAGGATTAATCACTAGTAGCATTCTAATAAATGTTCAACATTAGAAGGTCTCTTGGCCATTTTCGTTTCAGACACTTCGAAGGGTTATCAAAAATCAAACCTGCGGCTATATTGTAAAAGTTAGGAGACTAGTAGATTTGAGAGGATATGGATTTTGCTTTAAGAGGATAGGTATCTGGTTTGGAACAAATCAGCAACATATAAAACACTCACATCCAGGACGTGGTCCTTATGTCACGAACAAACATAATTAGAAGCATGTCCAATACTTTTGTTTTTGTTTTGGATAAGCCACAAAGCTCATTTATGCGTTTCCAAACGGGTCAAATTATTGTCATGTTAATACCTTTTTTTAACTTATTGGGAGCTTTGGACGCTTGTATAGTAAATGTTATATTATAAATAAATGTAATTTTTTTCTCAGATACACTTTTATTGCAGCTTAAACTCCTCAAATCAACATTTATCATCACTCAATGAAGTAACATGTTTCGAGACAATTATCCCATCATCAGACTATTCTTCCTTGTGGTGTTATCTCACCTTGTCAATATCAAAATAAATAATTAAAAGCGTATTTGAAAATAAATTAAACAATTAAATACTCCTTTACAGAATAATTAAAATAAATGTGTAAGAAGAAACAGAAAACAGAATATCAGTTATATTTACATCCTTCACTTAATTCTCTAGTTTTAATACAGGTCTTATAAGGTGCAGTATTTCAACTATTAAATCAGTTGTATGGTTCCAAATGGTTTTTATTTATTTAATTATGATTACATACATTTTTTTTAAAATTAATAATTATTGTTGAGAATGTATTTTCTAAAGAATATTGACTGTGAGCCTAACAAAGTTGGGAGTTGGTTCATTATACGAATGGCGCTATCCTCCCATTATTGTCTTGTTCTTGATCTATCGAATTTAGGGAATTTCCACTAGTTTAATCGCATATAGATAGAAGATATTTAAACTTTTTATAATTTCTATAACGCCATGATTTTTCGACACATTAAATTCAATGCAATTTCACATTTTACAGCCAACTTAATTATGAAATTAGCTCATATTTATTCAGTTGGAATAAAATATGAAATGGTGTATTTTGTAGAGTATTTAGGTGTTGTCATCACTTTAATAAGTTTTTATTTCACTTTTGAAATAATAATAGGTCTAAAAATTTTTATTTTTAAACTTTTATTTTATGAAAAAATAAAAGATTCTTAATCTCAAAAATGTAAGACAAGTAATAACAAGGATTAGTTTTAAGTTCTTTGATTTCTTGAAAACCTTTGATATTTCTCTTGTTTGAAATTCTATCGAAATTAGAAATAAGATAAAGATGAACTAAAACCTATATAATGTATTTAATTTAACCAGATTTGATTCATTTGATTTATCACTTCGTCTCTAAGCAAACAGTTTCGAAACCGACAGACAACAAAGGGTGACCTATAGAAAAAAAACCTTTAGTTCTACCCGAGGGCCAAAGGTTCGTTTCCAAAGAAGATTGATTCGCCGAAATCAATTACTTCATGCCGCAATCAATACGAGTGAGTTGTAAAATCATTAATTACAGAGGAGCGCTCTGTGGAGTCATCTCACACACTAGTGAATAATTGCAGCTCTGTCTTCGCCTGTTGACATTGTACTCTAAGTTGTTCTTGAGGGTACATATGTATGCTTAATTAATGCTATACTATTAAGAATAATTTATTATGATTTATCATTATCACATTTTTAGAATTATTTTAAATTCTTCTTGTATCCAATCCTTAAATTCCAAAATCCTTCGTAAAATCCTCGATGCTTCTTAATATGTCACAAATAAACTTACTCATAACGATCTAACTGTCCCATATCGTTGGCTAAGTTGTGATTCTACGTAAGCGCCAATTTTCAGAAAAAAAGTTTTGTACTATTATCCTTACAAAAAATAACTGCATCGATAAAGTGAGACCGCAAATTCACCAGATCAACAAAATATTTTTTAATTTTTAATTATTATCTATTTATTGAAATTTACAACTGTATTAATAAAAAAAAAATACATGTAGTAAATGTAATAATAAAGTAAACTAATAACATGATATTGTGAAGCAACTGCTTGGTAGCACGTCTGCAGAGGTTAAACAACGTAGAGAAACATTAATTCAAAATGTCTATTATCTAATTTTATAAATATTTTTTGTTTCTCCTTTTGTAAAATCAGTAGTTTGCACGCATATGGTATCACATATAATAGATATGTTGCAGATTTGGACAAGCTCCATATTCGATACACGATTCCCTATAACCCTACAAGACGTCCGATGAAAAGATTGTCTAGGAATTTACTGGTTTAGAACATTTATAGAAGTGCTACTAATAGGTAGCTTTTTACAATTGGCATAATAAAAAAAAAAAAAAAACTCGTAAAAATGAACTGTTTTATCTACCATTTGGTGAAGCTTCCAATAGAGAAACAAGAGATTTGTTGAAAATAGTTTATACTTTTTCAAATGTTCGTTTTTCACGATCGCCTTACATTCTAGTGAACTTTTGCAGACTTGTATTGTTCTGCTCGACTTACTACAAAATCTTAGTTAATCGCCTATTGCCTTCCACATAAGAACTATCAGAGCCTTTCCCTTACCTGAAGATGTACTGTTCTTCCAGCATCTTCATTGATGAGACTAAATGCTGTATCGGATGGAAAATTGAAGAAACTCCGCCTCTATGTCGTAACCCCTTTAATCTCTTTCTGACTTGCATTATTCTATAATCGGCAAAGGGGCGGTTTTACGCCGCCTCCCCATCCCAACTTTCGATCACGTATCCCCCGGGCGAAAGTGTATCGCCTTCTTAAGCTCTCCTTTTCTTCAGCGGCCATTGTCGTCTTCCGCGGATGTCTGCACGTAGCCGCGTCCCCCTGTTTGGTCCACCCGTCGGCATATTTACGCTGAGCCGTCAAAAAATATATTTCTTAACAGGCCGGTTTGCCGACTCTATTGGGAATAATGGGAGAGACTTTAATGGACGGGTTACAGGTTCACCTCGTACCTGGCCCTTCGTAAGAAGTCTAACAAGTTCTAACAAGCTGTTGGGAAAAAAAAATCAGTTTTAATGAGACAAGTTCAAAAATAAAATTTCACTTCATTTAAGATTTTTTTTTTTTAAATTCTACTCTATTATTAAATCCCTAGCTGTCAACATTGTGGACTTTTTAGTTGACAAATGTTTGATCATTTTATCCTGTAATTAATCTGAAAACACCATTTTTGCCTAAATAGATACTTTAAGATCTTTATAAGAAGCACTACCTAACCATTGTTTACAACGCTAATATCTGCTAAAATCGAGCTTTGAAGACAAAGTAAATGGACTCATCGTTATCTACACTACGAAATATACTCCTTTATTCAAAAACTACTATTTTTTTCTGATAATTTGGTGGAATAATACATACATTTGAATACAAACAAAAACCGTATCTTTTGAATGAATAGGTGGTTATACCAGTTCGTCTAACTTTGATAAAAATGTTACTTAAAAAAAGCTAACCCATTTAGATGGATTTTTCTAAACAATATATCTAAGTAATATTTATAAATACCAACTACATTGTATCAAAATATTATAAATATCCAACTGTTATGTTTTTGTTCATAAATTATTTTACATGATTTTTGATGATAAACTTTAATATATATCATCAAAAATCATGTAAAATTGTTGTTTAAAATTCATGATTTGAAAGTACCGAATTTATTATTAAAATCTATTATATTGTAATACGTGAATCACCTTATAAATTATGTAAATAAACAATGTTTAGGGATAAAAAAAAATAAATAAATAAAAACTTTTATTAGAAATAAATTATTATTATTTAAATGTATTTATTAAAATTTACAACTGTATACAAAAAAATACGCCTAGAAAAGTTTATGATAACATTTATAACATGTCTATTGCTTGTAGAACTACCCACTGGTTTCACTTCAATGAAAGTTTTATTTAAAAAGTTCTCGAAGGTTCTTTTCGGATACCTCGGAGGTTTATCGGGTATAGTATGGGAAGAAAGTTAAGAGATTGGAGGCTATGAATTGTTATAGAGTTTACTATTGAAGGATAGGTATCACATTTGGGCTTTATCATCAAGATTTGGAACAATAATGTCTTCAATACATGATATTAAGTTAGGGGACAAAGTTATTCGGGACAAAGTTAGGAGCATTAAGAACGTTGCGTTACAAGGACTGGATACGAGATGAAATGGATGGTTTAGTGGAGTCCCTAAGCTCAGCTCCCTATGTCTAATTATAGTTACGTGAACGAGTCTTTTGTAGTTAATCGGCATCTTGGAGGGTTTGTCTTGTAAATGTAGAATACGACGGGCAATTTTTTGTCTTTTAAGTCTCGTATGTGGATATCCCAGATGGAGGCCAAGGTTAATTCAATAAATTAAATTTTACTAGAGTTTATTTTTAAGATTATTGCTAATAAATTTTATTTTGAACGTTTTGTTCTTCATCCTTTCTTTTTTTATTTAAAAAATCTTATAAAATTTTAAGCGTAGTAACATAAGTTCTAAAACATATTTCTGTTGTTGAAGGATAATGACCTCTTAAAAACACAGAAGGGCTATAAAGCTAGGAGATCTAGTAAATAGATACCTTAAGTAGCTCTAAAAACGATATGAAAATTGCATGATCCGACATTAATTTTTTTATTCAAATTAATGATTTGTACAGATAGTTCTTTTTCTGTTTTAAATCTTAAAAAAAAAAAAAAAAAAAAAAAAAAAAAAAAAAAAAAAAAAAAAAAAAAAAAAAAAAAAAAAAAAAAAAAAAAAAAAAAAAAAAAAAAAAACTATAATTAACAAAACCTTTTTATTTTTTTCTAAACGAAGTAGTATGTCCTATTTATTTCATGTCCATAACATCTTTCAATCATAATTAAATACGCAGTAGCTCAAAAATTATACCTCAGGATCAGTATAATCTTGTTGCTGGAATTCCTTTACTACATACCGTTGGAAAAAGAAAAGTTGGCCAATGAACTGTAATCATTGCATAACTGAAATGCAGTAATTATGTGAAACAGATGCAGTATTTCATGTCGATGCATTTAAGGTCCCGTAAGGCAATAGACAATTCGGAGTCCTCATAAATAGTTCCCTTTCATTGGAAGGCATCAATTCCCCTGCCATCTCGATACGATCTCTATAAGAGTTAAAACTAACGAGGATGCTTTTATCCGGCCAAATGATGCCGCTCTTCCCATATTTGACCTCAGATGTTAAAATATTTTGAAACTATTAAATATACCATTTGAGCTCATGCCGGCTTTCTTGCGCAGCGTGAACGTAACCGACCCAAAACTTAAAATTGCCGCAAGACACGCACGGTTATGTGCTGTTACCCTATCGACTGTATAACCTAACACATATGAATACATTTTTTTTGTAACTAATAATTATTTATAATTACTATAAAATAAACATTTCAAAAATATATAATTTGAATAAGTATGTAATTATATTTTTCGTGTGATAATTGTTTGGATACTTCGCAATATAATTTACATAATTTAAGCAACCACATACTATAAGACACTTGTTGGCGAAAATTATTTAGGCCTTATCCTTTACTTAAAATTTCGCGCTAAATCTATTGCCGAGGACAGATTTAAAAAAAAAAAAAATATATATATATATATATATATATATATATATATATACGCAGTACAAAATCTCATTAAACTGCCAACATGAAGTGATTTAACGGTTGTATATTCGTTCCGAAGTCTCTATTTAAGTTCGCCGATAACCTTTCAAATGGAGGCCGTGCCAAAAAAAGAACGAGATATAAATGCGGAGCATAAAGATCGTAGGTGATTGGTCAAAAAGTAAAAAAGATTCCAATTGGTCCAATTAAGCGGGAGCAGGGATCCTACGTGACTATTAGAGGATAGCCATGCGGTCTGGAACATAAAAACACTGGAAATTAATTCCCCGCTGCGGGAGGAAATATTTTTTTCTGGGGCACCGTTGAAACGGCCTAATCTTGCATCCTCAACCTCGGAGGAACCCTGACCTCTCGGGTCTCTAAGTGGTTTAGAATTGAATTCTTGCCAGGAGCTCGGCGGGAAGTATTTAGCATCAGAGGAATAAGATATTGCAGATACCGTAATTTTCATATTAATGAAAAAAATTTCAACAAGGTTGTGAAGAAAACTTGAATGGATACTTCAACAGAAAAAAAAAATAATGAAATGTCTAGAAGGGTTACAGAAAAAGATAAAATGGCTTATTCGCATCAATGTGCACTCAAGACCATATTTACACTTTTAACTCAATTTCTCCCTATAAAAAACAATCATGGAAATGTCTATTTTTAATTTACTGTTTTTCCCAATGTACATCTTAGATTTAAGAGGATTTACTAATTTCAATTTTAAATTAACTTAAAATTGAGCATTTTTCGAAATAAACGAAGTTGAGAGAAAGTAGGGGTTTTAAAATTAACTTTTTTTCATTTAAACCAACATAGCTCCTAAACGGTAGGTTTGAACGACAAATGATATATAGCAAGAAATATTTACCATTAAATTTATAACACGGAAGCTGTCTTCAAATTTTCGATCGACAGAGCTAGAGCGTGCCAAAATGTTACATTTTTGAGTGTGAAAAAACGTAACACCTAAAAAGTATAGACTTATAGTTAAAAACGCATATCCATCAACTATATAAAAAAAAAAGAAGAAAGTTGGCTAACTAAAAGAGTATTTTTCAATATTAAAACTTTTATCAATTTATATAAAATACATATAAATTCTACCCTTCGCCATAAACCTATTATTTACCGTCCTACAGTATCCTTTAATTATAATCCACTGATCCCTGTTGAACAGATCCGTTACTTAGAACTACTAGACAAAAGTGTTCCTTGGAATCCACACACAAGGGTACAACGACAAGAAACTGCTTAACGTTACAGTATGTTCCTACATGTATTAGAGAAACTTTCAAAGCTTCTAATTATCACAAAAACTGATTTACATGACAGTAATGAAACCTAGTTGCACATACGGAGTAGAGCATTCAGGCTCCACTTCACCTTACAAGTCTTCTCTCATCCAATCCATACAATCCAAAATCATTCGTAAAATACTCAATGCTCCTTAGCTTGCCACAAATAACTTTACCCATAATGATCTCAATATCCCATGCGATGTTGAAATGACCCAAACTAGATACTTAGACTTCCAGGATAAGCTCCATACTTACTCGAATCCACTAATCACCTTCTTAAGCAGAACTTGTAATGATATACAACTAAAATGGGGTTCTTTACAAGTTATTGACAAGTCATTTTAATCATATTCTACGGATTAACTTGATGTATATATTGTATAAAGTTGTAAATAATAATAGTTAATGAAAAAGAAAAAAATATCATGTGTACCTGTCATGTCATTTATAAAAAAAACAAAAAAAAAACAGATTTTACGAATACTTATGAAAAACAAAAAGTTGCACAGATTCAAACTTACTGACCACAGCATTTGTAATTGCGACGGAAACAGTGAACATACTTACGACCATCTTATTCATGACTGCAGACAGTTGGAAAGGTACAGACACAAACTGATATCTTAAGTTCTACTGAACGGAGACCAATGGCCGGCCGCTTTCAAAGAAGGATCTCATAGACAAATACTTTGATGATATTGATGCATTTGTGGATCATGCTGATTATACAGAGCTCAACAATTTCACAATTTGTTTATAATTCTACCTTTTTTTTTATTTATTTATTTTTTTTTTACATGGTTACTGCAATGTGGAAAACTAGAATACTTATTAAATATGTTTAAACCTATGTTTGTGGTACGATTTTGTTTAATATTATAAACAATATTCGAACACTATAAACGTATTTTGAAACCGATTAGAGTGAGCTCGATATTGCAAATGGATGGGGCAATATTTTTATTTCACAGATGGTTTAAGGAGAACAGTAAACGCTTAACTTTTATATTTCCTTGTTTATTTATTTACCTCAGACATTAATGAACCTTCCGACCTTGATCTCCTACTTGACGCCTCCGTGTACACCCCGGATCGCACTTCGGTACGGCGTAGCGGGATAAGATGGCGGATGCCAGTTACCGGAGATGGCGGGGCAGTATTAAGGCCAGGGCTAATCTTAATAGAATCACTGGAGCTGAAGCGATTGTTGGGAGTGGCCGCCCATCTTTAGAATGTATTAGCCATGAGGGCTCCAGCTGTGTATATATAGAGCTATGTATATGTAGAGCTGTGTATATGTAGAGCTGTCGTTATATTCAGCTCGCGAATTACTTCAGAGGCTACCACGTCCATAATACCCCCTGTCTAGCTACAGTAATAAATTTTGTTCCGATATGCAACTTATACTCCCTACCAATAATAGATACTTCGAGCTCAAGCTGTCTGAGTATTGCAACGTTATTGCGCATCTATTAAAACCTAAGTTATATCCTTGTTCAAACCTGTACTGCTTCCTCCATTTTCTTCTCCAAAATGATTTAAGACATCTGCGTTCCTTTGACCCAATATCAATATACTTTATGTTTTTTTTTATAATAGATATTACGGTAGAGTTCAGAAGGGAATACATAAACACTGAATTCAGTTTGGAATTCATATGAACCATTACTATCTAGTCTTGAATTGCTTTTAAACCATAAATTTGTGTTAAACTCGTATTTTAAGAAAAATGATTCACAAAAGAACATTCATTTCTTTAATAGCAGCATGACTCTGCTCATTAGACAAAAAAATAAATAAATAGAAATGCGCTTAATACACAGGTACCACAGAAGTAAGCTAAATTATCTTCTATCCATTTTTTGTTTAGACCGACAGAAGTAATATAAATCATCAAATTCAATGTACAATTCCGACTTAAGACTTTTTTAAACCAATGCAGATGTGAATTAGAAATTAAAAAAAAATATTGCATAATATTATGGGTATTTAGTATTAGATTATATAAACAAACAATTATTGTTAAAGAAACCTAGATTTACTTGAGGCACACATGATCGTATGGAAGGATTAGTACAATTCGGATTAGAATTTTTATTCGAAGACCAGTTACGAATGAAATATTTACAATATCAGCACTTCGATTAGTTTAAAATATCAGCAATATGCTTTACAGATTAAACATATTAAATTTTTAAAAAAATGTGTAGCAAGAAATCACTTATGTTGATACCCAAGAAGACAAAATTGAAGAGAAAAATATATGAGAACTTAGGGAGTCCTGATATTTATTGGTTAGGTAAATGGGCAGTGATTTAGGATAATGACTAAGTAAAAATCATCATGTTGTAAGATGTACATTATTTGATGTACATAGAATAATAAAAAAGTATAATGTACTTCATATTTATATCATAACCTTTCTCATATAATAATATAAGATCATAACTATAAATATACATATATGAGAACATAACTGACCTATATCATAACTTTTCCACTTATCTTAACAATTAAACATTTATTTCATTAATTTGATGTTTAAAATTTTTTCCTATAGATTTTTACAATCACAAATTTTGTAAAAATTATGCCAATATTAATTCAAAACAAAACATAAAAAATATTATTATTTTTTATGAAAATTTATTCCAATCCTGTTAATGTTGTTCATTTTTGTTATACAATATATAAATGTTAAAAATTGTTATAAAAATTAAAATATTAATTAATTCTACAAATGTTTGTAAACACAAATAATTAAATTAATTACTACAGTTCATTGGTATTATAAAACTGTTAAGAGGCATCCCCATAGGAACGCAAGTCATCCCTGGGAAGAGCGACGGGGGTTTTATGAATGAAACAGGAAAGTAAAAGTGTGTAGAAAATTGCCGTCCTTCCACCTCCTAGGCACGGCAATAAAGCCTAGGGAGTATGCTGTTTGTGTTCTTACCGCATTCTTCGCCGCTGGCAGGGCTTGCAGAAGACCGGAATGGCGGATTATGTTTATTGCGATGAACCAGGGGGTTGCGGAAGCATAAAACATCCGAATGCGGCTCGCGTGCTCAGCGGGTGTCGATCTCCCGAAGCCGGTCACTAAATCCAAACGTGATCGGAATCGTTAAGGAGTACTTTTTTCGGTTCCTCCACGGTCCCAATTTGAGAAACTCGTAAAACCCCGACACATTCCTCCAATAGGTCCAGTGATAAATGTTTAAAAGAGTATACGGACGAGATAACAAAATAAAAAAAGATATATAAATGATATCCCGAGGAATAAATGAAATAAGGATTAAATGTGTTGGAAATGGATCAGTGTCAATAAAAAAACTATAAATCCAAGTTGGCTTTTTCGGAAGATATTTATACCGGTCCACTTAGATATAGGAAACTTTTAAAGTTGTGTCGTTAAATTTTACAGTACGACTTATCTTAATGCTTATTGAACGCTGATAGATAGCTCAACTAATACGAATCATTATCTCACAGGAAACATCAATCCACACTTCGATTTAATAAGGTTCGGCTGTCTCAGAAGTAGGTGATACGGGAGGAATTTATTGGTGAAAATGCGGCATTCTAAACTTGTTTCTCCGTTACAATAATACTTCAGAGAAACACCTTGTCTATCTTTTTAGGCCGTTACCTTTGTCAATTTTTAACATATACAAAACTATCTCCAAATCCATAAAATTTGATATTTTTGTAAGGCTCTTGTTTTCTCTCGATCAAACTTGATAACTAGTAAAATATATAAAATTACCATTGTTTCTTTGTATTGAAATAGGTTCTGACCGATATACATGGACATTTAATAATGCCGGTCATGTGTGAAACCTTCGCTGTACGTGTCTTGTTACCGCTAGCCTTGTACCAGATGGTGCCGAGTGGTCTATGATTTTATCAATCACTAGGAAATTACTTTACGGCTGCTCTGGTCTACCGTGTCCTTCTCCTGAGTTTGTGCATGTCAATTCGTTCTGATTCAATCAATTCCTATAGTTTCCTACTTAATTAATTACGCAGCGTCTGAAGATCTTTCTTAAATTTTAAATTTTTAAACTAGTTGTTCATGTCTAAAAAAAAAATAGATCTGAAAATTAAAAAAAAAAATTATTTTCCAACCGACTTCGAAAAAGATGAGGTTCTCAATTCGTCAGTTTTTTTTTTTTTTTTTTTTTTTTTTTTTTTTTTTTTAAGTATTTACTAATTGTCGATACTATAATTTAAAGGTGATATAATAATAACATGTTATAATAAAAAAATATATCAAATTTCATTAGTTATGAATTTACTTATTTTATCATATTACCCTCAATAAATTATTTATCACTCTTTAAGTAATTCTACTATATTTATCTTATCTTACAATTAGTATTCCTCAAACTCTTGATTCTTGTTTATAGCCAAACTTCTAAACAATTTGAAAACTATTGAACAATTTTAATTCCAAAATACTCAGAAAAATTATTGATTCATCATAATACGTTGTAAATCATTTACTATACTCAGTTAGGAAACATACAGTTTTAGTTTATATAAGAAATCATGGCAATCTTTTTAAGCATAAAAACATTCTCATAAAGGGTTAATCACGATTACAGATTTAAGTAGCTGAAAAGAAGCTGGATGATTGATTCACCTAGAAATGAATTAGTCTAAGAAAAAAAAAAGACAATCTAACTTGTTAAATCGGTGGTTGTCGTGAAGAAGTAGATAGTTGAATTGTCTTATTGACATTTGCATTCGTTCATTAACAAATTGTACAGTCTCTTTCACGACAGAATCGCAGCAGACACTAACCCTTTTATACATAACTATGGACATTCCACACAACCCTCGATTCACAATATAAACTAAATATTAACCTTCGAAGTAGGATGTTTGATATTTGGGTCATGAAAAATCGGTTAAGTTGTGCTTCTTAATTTGGGGCCTTACAGTTCCTATTGTAGTGTTGTATTTGTATGGTATTTTTAGATACTATACAGGATTTTGGAGAATTATCAAAAAAGTTCACTATTTTGACTTATCCTTAACGACCGCCAGAGAAATAAAAAATATTTTTTTTTTAACCTTGCTTGGTATCGAAGTAGCGCATTATTTATTGCCACCCGTGTTCTAAATATAAAATATTAAGACAGAAGTGGGCAGAGCAAAAGTTGCGCTATATGTTAGTGCGTGCAAGAATTATTGCCAACTCAAATGTTGTTTTATTGACGAGAAACTGACTCACATTCATCTTCCCAACCGCGGAGGTCAAAGAGCTAACCATTTACCGACGCCCACGATTTATAATAGTCAAAGAATTACCCTAACCAGCGCTCGGGAAGACCTTGCTAAATATTAATGGCTTCAGTAAGTGTCGTTATTTCATGTGTTATTTGAAAGGTGTTTTGTTAATTCCAAGGGCGTGTTATATTTTAGAATGTAATTCACGACAAAACATTTCGCAACGCTCACTTTTCGATCAGCGTATTGTAAGTTAAGGAATAATGTTCTCTGTGATTTCATTATCCGCTGGGCCGTCTTTTTTATTTTTTTTTTCATTTTCGTCACAACGTGTTGAAAGTTTGTAACAATCGAGCTAGCGGGACACGGGGCGGCAAACAATAATCACGTAGACGACCATTGCTGAAGAAATGAAGCCATCTGCGAAGAACTAGGCCGAGGTACCTCGGAGACCACACAGCAGGTAACTCTAGACTCTGGTGTAACACAAGTGCTACACTCAAGGATCGCTTTCGGTCCGCTCTTTTGTACGAGGATGATTGTTTAAGGACCTTCGCTGAATAGAACTGTCCCTCGTGCTAATTCAACGGAGGAATGTACAAGGAAGCATATACCTATAACTATAACCAACGAAGCAATAAGGCTGGCTGTAGTTTTTATTACTAAACGTAAACAAGTAATTAAAATATATAAGTGATCAACTCATCTTGCTTTTTTATATGGTATTAGACGTACCAACCGGTCGTAAAAGTAGACTAAGTCTTGGCTCTCTGAAACCAAACGGATCGGAATGTATCGCAATATGACGTTACATGATTTCTATTACAATATCATGTAAAACGTTTAAATTGCTCTCATAAAAATAAGGATTAAACATTAACCACATATTCATTTAGATTAAAGATATTAAATGTGCCATTTTCTCGATAAAATATTCTATATTAGAAATCAGAACCCTCGCTTCTCAGTAGAAGTTCTTAATACGGGAATGTTCAGTCAATATTTTTTTTTTCATTTATTCATTAAAATTTTCTCTTGTTCATATCCATATCCATTAAGTAAATCTGTATTACGATTATTATGAAACGGTAAAAGACTTGAAGAGGAACTACAAAATGAGGTCATGGTGGATCAGTTTAATTTTGTGACATAGAAATAATTATTAAGGATTTTGGGATTGTAAGGATTTTAAAG
The DNA here is from genome assembly GCA_003667255.2 of Euschistus heros. NCBI lineage: Eukaryota > Metazoa > Arthropoda > Insecta > Hemiptera > Pentatomidae > Euschistus > Euschistus heros. The sequence continues at coordinate 2,550,092 of RCWM02000051.1, read as the reverse complement.
GCTACATTTGCCATGGAATAATCATAAAACACTTTATTATATTGACGATAAGATACTATATATAAACATGCTATATATTAAATATGTTTATTATAATATAAGTGACTTGTGAATGAGATATAATTAATGAGAAATAACTACTGGTTAAATGGTTTTCAGAAGATTTTCAAAAAATCACAAGGCTTACAGTGCTATGCTGGTTTAGTTCTGAATTTAACGTAACATCAATCGATTAGTTCTTAATATTAGCTTCGAATATTTGAGTCTCTTATTTCGTATTTTTTTAATTATAATTATTAACAATGAACTTTATGGGAGAAGAAAAATAAATATGTTTAAATTTAATTATGTTTTAGTACGTTTATTATGTTTTACTAATTATATTATGAGATTAAAATTATTACGAATTCACCACAATTTATCTTGCTTTAGGAGCGTGCTCATACCCAAATAGTCCCCGAGGATGGGTCGGATAATGTAGCCATTTGGAGAACAATACTAATGGCCCGATTGACACACCTGATAGTCGGATTTAGACGCGGATAAAGACTACGATACAGTTAAGAGACAAAGAAAGGCAGAAAGCTGAAGCCGATAATGACAGTGCTGACGAGGGGCGAGGCTGAGAACAGTCCGGCCTTAACCGCAATCTGTCCCATTGTCGGTTCCTCGCCGAATATTGTGCCTGCCCAGTCAAGGCTGAGTCGCAACGTTCGGCTTTTGTGGATTCGATGAAGAAATTTATTCCAAATTTTCTAAACCACCGAGTGTTCTACCTTTCCAGCCATACATACATTTATAATAATACCTAAGGAAATAATTATATGATTTTAATTTAGCGATACCAGCTCTCTCTGAAATTTCAAGGATACCTCCGAAAAGCACCTAAATACGGCCTTCAACCACTACACTTGGCTGACTAACCTCCCTTCTATAAATCAATGAAACTTGGTGTTAATTTCATTTCAGAATCACTTATTTAATTTATAAAGAATGATTTCATCCAAAATCGTAAAGCGGTAAAAAAAAAAAAAAAAAAAAAAAAAAATCTACATCCTAACAGTGAAAATCTGAAAATATAATGTGCCTACCCATAAATCAACGCCTACTACGTTTCAGCCTACTACTGAACTATACCTGGATTACGTAATCAATATTTAAAATAAAACAACGGGCCCTATTATTCCATCAACTTTCCCATCCTTTGGACTACAAACCTTCCCATAACATACAAAATAAGGAACAAGAGACCTAAATCAGTGTACAGGAACCTCTTTGGTTTTAGGGAACAGATTTTTAGTTTTCAATATATATCGACATTTCTATTTTCCATTATATTTGAAAAATCATTAAATAAAAAAAAAGAGCTATCCGATAAAAGTCTATATCCAAAGCTTCTAGAGAAGTGGCCATTTACATTAAAATGTATTTAATTTTTTTTTTTTTTTTTTTTTTTTTTTTTTTTTTATCGTTTAGAGTGACGTATTAAAATTGTATATCTCGCTGATTACTGACCTAGCAGATAGACACACCAAGAATTAGGCTATGTATATTTCTTAGACATTATAGTAGGGTTTCCAAATTAGGTTCCATGATTCGGAACCTGATAGTATCAGAAACCTGAAAAGCAGGATTTCATATAAAATAATTGACCCAGCGAAGAGGTACGGAAGTTTTTCTAAACAGAATGTGTGTTTGCAATTCGGAATGAAATAATCAAATGATATCGTTCGATGCGTTGTTTTGTCAAAACCATTGAACAATATGGGAGAAATTTGTGCCTTAATATGCGGATATACATTCTCTTTTTTCTCTCCAAACTGACACTCTCCAAATATATGGATGTCTCATAATGTATGTCATTCAAGTATCTCAGACTATATTAGCCTGAATTTAGAGTTTTCTTTGGATCACGATTTTATTTATTTTTTCTCCCCAATTTCGTTTGTAATATTTATTCTGATATTAATTATTTTCATTTTTTCTATTTCTATTTTTTTTTTGTTTATGCTCTGTTTTGAATTCTGTATTCATTTTTATTTGGTTAGTTTTACTTTAATAATCTATAGTTCAGATATATATATATGTATGTTTGAGTGTGAGTGTGCGTGTTTGTGTGAATTAATAAAAACAAATTATTGGTAATGAAACTCTTGCCCGTCATTGATCGTTCATACAATCCTTCCCATCGTAACAGTTATCTATTTACAATTATTACGGAGAAGCAATCACATGTAACAAATATTAATTAAAAACACATTTTTTTCAGCCACTCCCACGTTTTCGCTTCTTTGTTCTGACGTTTTTAGTCCTTATCCCCTCAGCAATCATAACGGAGAACTAATGAAGGCTAGACCATTTTCCGTGACCGTTAATCATCTCATGCCATAAAGCTAGTCGTTGAAGTTTTTCCACCGTTTTAACATTTTTCTATCCATTTCCTACATGCAGTGGAATGTAAAATGGCTAATGGGGATTATATTAAGGACACAATCTAAAAATTAAGTGCTTGTCGTTTATTCTTAAGGTTAGTTAGATGGCTTTAAACAACGTACGGTTCTTCTCTTATAATAACTGCTGTTATAACTACCTAGAATTAAAAATTAATTTTTTTTCTTCAAAATTAGGAAAATATGTCCCCTTCAAGTTGTTCTTAAATTAACTTAATAAAAAAGTTTAAAGCATGTTTAAGCTTTAGTGATCTAGTACAGTATAAACATTTTTCACGAAATTAATGATTTTAAAATTTACTGTACATGTTAAAGTTTATGAGCAAATATTCGTATCTAATTTATATTTGTTACTTTATTACTATAATAGCATATAACTACAAGAAAAAAAAATTAACCGTTTGGAACAACAAACATTAAAAAATAAATACATAATTAAAAATATATATGATATGGTTTCGATTTTTTTTTTTTTTAACAAATTAAAAAATTTAACTCTTTAGTAAATGATACAGTGATCAATATATTTATATCAATATACAGTGATCAATATATCGATATATTTTAAAAAAAATGTATTTAAGTAAATAAAAAATTTTAAATTAAAAAAAAAATAAATAAATTCTACAACTTTATACTAAAAATATTTTTTTTTAATTGCTTAAATATTTTAAAATCTTAAGATACTCATAATTTTAACGCATATAGGTACTTAAAAAACAACAACAAATCGTTGTTGGTTACATAAGCATTAGGTATGCTAATTTTATTTATTTATTTTTTTTAATCAGTGACTCATTGCTGTGTACAGTGAAATCTAAACTCAAGTTGTGCAGCTTTAAAGAACTCGCCACAATAAGAAATGTATTAAATAAGCAATAAGGTAATTAGACCGATAGTCAAGGCAATGCCAGTTTTTGAAGACAGCACACAGGATTCTCTTGTAGATTTTTCTTAATTATACTGTAGCGATAATAATGACAAAAATAAATTTTAAAAATAATTATATACTTGAATTAAATACCTTACAGTAAAAATATATCTTACAAAAATTAAAATGTTTTTAAAAGTAATAGAATTATTTTTTTATAACGTTTCCAATCGAAAAACATGATAAATATATGAGTGAAATTTGAGCAAAATCATTACAAAATAAAAATAAGAGTATTTTAAGGTAGAAATCTATGTAATCAGTATACTTCCATCACATCGGTATGCCGGCCGGCTCGTCGAAGAAAACAATAAAAAAAAAGATTCTATTTCCGAGCACCCTCCAATTAAAAGATCTAGATGTATAATTGGAGATGACCATGCGAAACTGCTTTCTTCACCTCGACTGCCCCGCCAGGAATGGAACATCTTCCCGGTTTTTCCTTTGTAGCTATCCTCGTAATGGTTCGAGGAAAGCCGTACAAATCGCAATGTTCCCGATGTTACCCAAGACGTGGGGCTCTTCGGTATAAGTGTTTTCGTCGTCACTGTGACCCGAAACTCTTTGCCTATTCATCGGGACCATTTGATAGCGTCCTCTTGGTATAATAGGCCGCTTTCACAAGCTATTTTTTTCTCATTAGCTTTGAACAGAATGTAAATTGGTCATCGTGGAACGTGCGCAATAATTTGCAATCATCAGAAGATTCTAGAGTACGATGATATATTCCTTGTTCGTCCTTTCCTTGTCGTTCCATCAGCAACGTTTTATTTTATTTTTAGCTCCAAGTGTAATGCGGAAAATAATAAAGTAATATATAAAGACTAAATGTATCCTTTTTTCTTACCCTATCGTAAACAAGAAACTAACCGAAGGTTTAACAATGAATACAAGACCAAATGAATTATCTATCCAAGCCTCAACAATGGTTAAAATTAAATTTTGGCTCGCTAAATTTTATGTTGAATGAAAATTAGTGTGATTGTCAAGAACATAACTTAAGGTTTAATATAATGTTTCTGTAAATTTTATTCAACACAAATTCGTGAACTATAAAGCAGACGGTTGTAACACGATGATGTTTACACCGCCTTACTTCTGCTTATGGTTCATATTTCAATTTACTAAAGTGAATTTTTGCGTGCGCAAATTTAATCAACATAAATTTATAGAGAAAAAAATATTCAAATTCAAATCCTCAATATAATAAAAATACGCCTTCACAAGACACTACTAACGCAGCTGAGATATCAGCTGTAGGATCTCTTTGGTTCCCGCTTTACCTCTACTATGTGTGGTGTACAGATATGATTTGGAATACGCAGGACTGAAGGTTTTCAATCTTGTATGTTTAGTATGATTGTAATGTATTATTATTATTTTTTTAAATAATTTTTCTGGATTAAGCTTTGGACAGAGTTTGGCACAATTGACTTGTATTCAAACTTGAATACTTCCTTTTTTTTTCTCTGTGTGACAAGGACTGGATACCTCTATACGACCAACAAGGGGTGGAGTTCCGTAGGGGTCGATACTATCACCTTTGCTATACATTATTTATACCCGATTTTCCTATCATAATATTAGCGAAATACGCAGATAACAATGAAATTCTGACTAGACATTTAGACATTAATCAGGCTTCACTGATTATCCAACATTACTAATAACAATAACAAGACCCGTCCAACAATGTGAAAAATTAAACTATATTTGACTATTTTCTAAATTAAACAATTATATTTCATACCATCATCACATCTACTTATTGTTACTGCATAATTAAGAGGCGTGACTTTTAAAAATTCAAAAATAAATAAATAAATTATGAAATAATTCTTGGTTGATAAATATTTTTTTTATAAAATAAAAAAAAATATATTTAAATAAATAAATTCTTTATTTGTATAAAACCTGTTTGTATAAATTATAGTGATAAAAACACTTTCATCTCCATTACTTATTGTCCTTGAGTGAAGGTTATTATAATATTTTACCAATAAAAGCTCCGAAAATATTTGATATAACATAGCTTTTAATTTTTTTAAAATTACGACAGATAGTTATCCTTGCTTAAATGAGAGCACTTCATCGAAGATACAATCATGAAACAATTTTTCTAATTTAACATTGATGATTCTTATTCCAGTTTTAATTACGTAACCAGACAATTATCTATAAAAGAAGCTTTCCAGAATTAAAGATTAGAATTAAGCATTATCCAGACAAAGACTTTGGGCCCTTCTAACTAAAGGGGCAAAGGTTCGGTCGTGTCGGAGGTTACCGGAGGATCCCGGGCAGAGCTGTGATTAGCGTCACAGTTCTTGTCACAGTTGTGGAGTCAGGCTCTTCACAGGGCGCTTTCCAAAACCACAGTAGAAAATGTCCCTTATATAAACTGCCGCTGGACTAAGGTTTTTTTTTGTATTTACGTAACATGTTACAAGGATCGTACGTTGTAATGGTGTGTTTGGAAACACCGTACGAAAATTAATTATTGTTCATAGAGATGGTTCTCCAATATTGATTAGATATTGGATTCAATGTTCACTGTAGTTGAAAACATTTTATTTCATTTCTAATAATATTTGCAGCTGATTCTTTTGGAATTTTACCGAGTAGATTTTTTTTTTATTTATAAAATTATCAATGAAAGAATGAAAAATAATTGTTAAATATATTGAAATAAAAATTCCATACACACTCAAATCCACGAATCTCCCAACTTGCTTCACATTCGACTCCCGGTTAACCGGTGAACAAGATATTAAAAAACTACATGCACAATATATAAAAGCAATCAGCTTAAAAAATTTCGAAAGCTTCAACCCCACTTCTAGGATATAAATTTTAAATCCATAAAGACCTAATCGCAATCCTCTCAGTTACGTAACCGTTTCCAAAATAAATAGGAGTCCGAGCGAAATCACTATAGTCGCTCAAGATTTAAGTGAAGAAGTTGGCCATTGTTGGAACATTTTGAAATGCTTTTAGGGCCACTGCCATTTTAATATGCTATGATTATATCGATATATGGAACGGAAAATAAATTCTTCAACAAAATAGGTGATCTCTTCATTAAAGGTGATAATTGGAAACTTCGCTTAGCTGAGCGTTGTTATATATTTAACAACGCTCAACTAAGCGTATATCCCGATAAAATGTAAAAAAGTGCTGGTCTCTTGGAAAAACCTCGTTAATTCATAAAACCATACTATTTCTGCTCTATAACGCCGAAATCCCAGAAGCTGAGAAGGCGTCATGGCCACCTTCGCCGATGACTCAGCTGTTCATTCCATCGGAAATGACAATCAGGAAACCACAAGAAAATTAAACACAACAATAGCCAATATACGAAGATGGACCTCAAAATGGAAAATTAAACTAAATGAAACAAAATCTATACATGTTGATTTTACCAACGAAAAAATCAACTATAATAAAGTGATCTCGTACTCAAATCAGCTAAATATCTCGGGATGACACTGGACCCGAAACTCCGATGGAAAGAACACGTTAAAAAAAAAAAACTAATACAACTCAATTGGAGTTATCAAAAGTTATATTGTTCCCCACAATGATATCAGATCCTTCAATAGGCAGTGACTGTCTCTATTAATTACCGATTCATAAATCAGCCCCGAGGATCACAGATATCCATTCCCTCTACAATCGCTAATGTCTTCATCGATACTAAGTTTTGCTTCAAATTTTGATTAATTGGCCAAAGGGGACTTGGGGTCGGGTCTCTGCTCCCCACTCCCTCGGGTAGTTCGGGACCTCACGATCTTGCCATGTAGGGGGATGACAGAGAGAAAATGAAAAATTGCTTCGAGAATTAAAGGAAATTGTATACAATAGGGGTTTAATTAATACTAATAGTCCGTCTGTCTCCATCAATCATTTACCTACCAAATCGTTATGGGAGGTATTTTTGATGTATTGTTTGCTAGGACCTCGGGTCTCTTGCAGATGTTCGCTGATGTCGCTGATACCTCACCAATAACCTACATACGACAAGATATTATTGGCAGATACTGTTCATTTATCATACCTGGTTTCGATTATGCGTTGCTGTTACGAATCGCATGAGCCGTTTTTAGGAATATTTATAGTTTAAATGTAAATATTAACATTTATTTTTGAAATCCTTGCTCTGCATTGCAATGCAAAAATAAAATCTGAACATTTCTGTACTGCGGTATCCTTCCCATTGATCCCCGTTAAACAGATCCACTGCCTAGGATTGTATCTAGACAAATCTTAGAATCCACACACGAATCTTAAAAGACTAGAAACTACTTCTTGTTTCCGACTACCCAAATATTAACTAAACAACCGTTCATAGCTCCGATTAAATTACAAACCACTTATTTACATGACAATAATTAGACCCATTTGGACTTGCAGAGTAGAGCTTTAGGGCTTCACTATACCTTCAAATCCTTCTCGTATCTAATCATTACAATCTAAATTCTTTTTAAAACCCTTAATGCTTCTTATTATATCACAAAAAAAAAAAAAAAAAAAAAAAAAAAAAAAAAAAAAAAAAAAAAAAAAAAAAAAAAAAATACGTGGCTGATTTGGCCAAAACCAGATACGTATCTTTTAATAGTAAACTTCATACTCATTCAAATCCACTAGTCTCCCAAATTGCAAAGAATCAGCAAGAAGATGGCCAAGAGACCTTCTAATGTAGAACTATTACTGAAGTGCTACTTGTGAATAGTTCTTTACACGTTATTGGCATGACATTGTAATAATTTTCCTTTAATTTACTTGTTGTATATAATGTATACTATTCTTTGAAAGTTTTATTGTATATATTTTTTCTTTCACTATAAAATATGATCATATCTTATATTTAAGTTGTTCAATAGTATTAATATTTTAAGTTGAGTCTGGTCTTCTTGGTATAGCATGTAATGTAATGTGTGAGTTATTTAAAAAATAAAGAACAAAAAAACAATATAAATAAAAAATAAAAAAATAATGTATACTGTTGTAGATAACAATAAACAGTTAAAAAAAATATATTAGCTAGAATTTAATTAGGAACTGATTATTCACTACTAATACTGGTATTTTGTTTATCTAAAGTCAGACAAACTACGACGTATCGTATAAAATACTGAAATATTTGGGAAATAATTCATCAGTTGCTTTTTGTGTTGATCTTTCTATACCACAACTGAAAATTAATAACCTTTCGAAGTTTAAAAAATTAAATTATTTTTCCTTGAGTGAACAGTCGTTTAAACTATGGTCATATTTATTAATTTATAAACAAGGTTGATTGTCATTATTTCGTTGGTAGTAATGCAGAACTATAAAGGTTATAAATTGTTTTAAAAGTCGATTTCTAAATTTATGATTACATAACTTGATTATTAAATTATAGTGAAAAATAAGTTGTTTAAAAAGACGCTAAAAATGGTAGAACTTAAAATTAAAAAAAGAAAAAAAATCTTCTTTTTTTTAAAATAATTTTTTGATAGTTCTATACTAAAGGTTTAAGTATTTTAAGTCGATGTTATAGCTTTTTCCGGGGTTTAACAGTAATCGGACATCCTGTAATCATATTTTCCTTTTAATTTTGGCAATTTTACTAGAGTTATCCAAAAGCTATTTAAAGATTTCTTCTCGTACTCAACAATACATAAAACAGCTTGGATATTTTATAATGGAAGTACACCTTTTTCTTTTAATCTTCTTATCCACTGCTCGAGTGGTATTTCTTTTTCCCTGACTTAAAGTTGCAAGATGACCTTTCAACAGCACACGAGAGCAGAAAGCCAACCCGCTTGGTGTGTTAGGTGATCAACTTCCTTGGTTATAACTGTCCATAAGCACCTCCATTGAAATGATCGATTATTTTTTCCCCGCTCTTTTCTAGAACAGGAAAACATATCTTGGTAATTTTAGTGAGTCAATGCACAAAGTGGCCTACATTATTCAAGTTTTTTTTTATTATTCATATCATAAATGTTCCTGCTATCCCAAGGTCGGCATTACTTAGTCAATATATTCGATCCATGGAATCATTATAATAAAACTAAACAAAATGGTATAAAAAAAAAACTATGTTAACCTAGATTAGCGACGTTCTAGATTTGCAATTTAGACCCTAACGAGAGGTGAAGGCAATGTTTGGCAACTTCCTTTACTCTTGAATCGGTTATAAAGTTTCTATTTGCCTTGTTGGGCAATAAGGAGTTTTTAAATGTCTTTTAAAGACGTAATGCGGGATGTAGGATTTTTAAAACTGGTTATTAGTAAGATGAGGCTCCAGCAAAAATAGGTAGTAACTAGTAGTTGCTTTGAAATAACTCAATGATCTAAATCTGGTTTCACCTATTTTTTATCTATTTTCATTTTAAAAACGGTTATTAGAATTCAATTTGATTTTTTTTTTTTTTTTCATATTATAACTGGTATGTTATTAAATATGAAGGAGGTATTTTATTAAGTACAGAGAAAAACCCCCCCCAGATATTTATGAACGAAAATCCATAGTTTAAATACTTTCAGTTATAAATTCGATTTTTAAATATTCTTTTACAACTGAACGCCGGTAAGGAAGTCAAACACCCTATCAGGCTCTTGTGGGCGGAACAAGACAGTTCTCTGCAACTGGTAATGAGAACAGCCCTTGTAGTATTTCGGGTCTTCAATTCTTCACTGCTGGTGGTCCAGTCAGTATCAGTTAAAGAATGCGTTGACTCACAAAAAAGATTTAAAAAAAAGTCCTCCTATATATGTATATATATATATATATATATATATATATATATATATATATATATATATATATATATATATATAATAATAATAATAATATAAATAAATCAGTTTTATATGTCTCCTTTAAATTTGGGGGAAAAATATAGCGTGTAATTGCTTAAACTAGGATATATAGTTTTCAATTTTAAATACAAAAATATTTAAGAAAAATCTGTTTTACTTTCTAGGTGTAGTAATTTATAGTCCATTCATAGTAGATTAAATTACTTTCTTCAGTACGTCGGGCAAGGCATAATGGATAACGGTACCAATCAGAATCAATGGCGATAGCCACATCTCATCTACATTCGCTGCTTCCGCTATCAAACCTTTCCCGACCCAGTTGTAAGTAATGAAACGGAAATAAAAAAGAGAATCGATAATTGTTTATTTCCTCTGATGGCAAGAAATGAGGTTGAGCTATCAGATCCCTGCGCCCGTCATTGACAATTGATAAGGGTTGTTAAAGGTTATTGCGCAATAATTAGTAATAACATAGGATGGGGGCTGGATTCGACCCGGTCCTGGCCTGCCTCTCGTTACCTGTAATCATCCTCAACTGGAACCTCCTGCTCTTGGATGTTCCACTTACACGCTCCTAGTGGGGTAAGAGTATAGTTTCCATGGAGTATAGCTAAAGAGAGCAAGATTTCTAAAAATAATTTCCATTTAAATACATAAATCTTATTTTAAAAATCTGTCAGCGTCCACATCTCTCCTATAAGGACTCCACTATAGACTTACAGGGAACGGCGAAGAAAGCTTTTAATAAACCGTCCTGAAGAAATAAAAAAAAACTATTTAAAATTAATATTTTTATAGTTATTGTTCATATTAAGAGTTCCTATCTAATTTATTCAGGTGCATACTAGAAGTAGCACAAAAATAATACTAGGCATTACTGAATAGAAATCGTATGACTCCTTGTAAACATGAATAATAAATCATATAAATGATAAATGACCTCGTGCTTTTCTCTTAAACACGGATATGTATTTTGACTGGGGGAGGGGGGCTAACCTTTTTTGATGTAACGTTTTGATACGCACTAGGTCTATTTTTCTTGACTATTTTCTGGTCATAAATTTAATGGAAAATATTTTTTGTTATGTAACATTTGTCGCTAAGACCTACCGTTTAGGAGCTGTATTGGTCTGAATGAAAAAGTATTCCTACATTTTTCAAGTGTAGCTCTGCTGGTATTGCTCGGATCGAAACTTTCCTGATCAGAAACTTGATGGGGAATATTTTTTATAGCCAGAATCTACTGTTCAAGCTATATTGATTTGAATGAAAAATCACGTTTGGAACTCATACTTTCTCTCAAATTTGTTTATTTCGAATACTGATTGATTGTCAATGTAATTTAATTAATGACTGAAGTAATGTGATCATTTTAATTTTAAAATCGAAATTGGGATAAGCAGTAGATTATATAGGCATATCAATATTTTCTTGTTTTTCCTAGTCAGGGGGAAATTGATTTTTTTTTCATTCTATAATTCTATAAAAATACTTTATTTTATAAAGCATACAGTTTTCATGAGTATAACTTAATATTAGTTTAAGCGAAAATATTAATATTATTTCGAACTTAGTCTTTGACATTTATATTAACCTAAACATTTAAATCAACGACGCGGAGGTTTGAGGCACTACAAAATTATCTTGCTCATACTCGTTCTCAAGTCGTATAATCAAAATTCTTCATAAAACCCCGACTTTGATCTTATACAGAATTGTCTTAGCTCTTCATTACGTTTCTAATTCTAACCTTTGGGAAAAAACTTCATTTTCAATTCAGCCCACTTTATTTTCTGAGACATTATTCTTTATTATATTAATTTTATCACCTTTACTTGAGCCAATACCTCAAGTTTTTTACAAGATCATAAAAATAAAAAACATTTACCTCCATTTTATTTTTTTCAATTATTTATTTATCTATAATTAAAACCTCTTCCAGTTAAAAACGAAATGATATGCAATTAACAATATAAAAGGTGTGATTTCTCCTTTATTGCAGGACAATAATAACGGTCGCTTTTCAATGTCCTTCCAGTAGATTTCACAATTGTGGAAAAGGTTAACTGAGTCATGTGAGTCCGCAAGGCTGCTGATGAAAATTGTTGTGATGAGTCAGTCAATCAGTGCTATTCACCCCGCGGCAACAACATTAATTTTCCATCTCACATTTCTCAACGCAAGAGGAAGGATCAGATCCATATTCAGAGAGGATGTGGTCTCAGGACCTTGGCGACTGTGAACGCCCCAGAAAGGACACAATGCAGCGGTTGTATTTGCAATTCCGTATCCTGGAGGAGTAGGACAAACATATTGTAGTTCATTTAAATGATTCATAGGAACAGTTGGTCGTAAGATACACAGTGCCTACATAAAAATATAAATAGTAATTGATCCACAATGTTTCTGGTTTAAAGACTGGTCAGGACATGACAACATTGGACGTGATGTCAGAAAATACTCCTGTTTGAGGATTGCCTTGAGATAACCCTTCGATAGGAAAATTCCCGATTCTCATCTTAGTATCAATTTACAAGTAATAAGAACAAATACGATAAGAAATGTAAAAGGAAAATATTTAGACTAAATAATGTGTAGTTGCTAATATTTAGGGATGTGTCGACTCTAAATGTGGATTCTTGATACCAATTCTGTTCTCAAGAATCAATAGAATCGATGATTCAAAGTCGATTCCTAGTAACGGTTAGTACCATTGAAATTATTGTTGTTATTATTATACGTTGATTCTTTTGACTAACAATAAAAAAACAAATAAAACATGCTCCCTTACTTAGGCAAGCACAACATTAGTTTCTTGAAGATATGAATTCACTATAGATACTAAGAGAAAATATTACTATTTCGAGCCAAATAAAACATTTAGCCAAACAATGGTACCACTTGATTATACATCATTGCTATTGCTAGGATACGATATTTCACAGAAAAAAAATATTTTTTTATTATATTACCTGTTCACAGTGGCCATCAAGCCCTAACATTAATACAATTATAGAGAAATATCAATACATCTAAAATGTTAATTAATTAAGGCTAATTTATTTTTAAATCTAGATATCGGTATTGGGAATCGAAATTAGATTTTTTTGTATCGGCACATCATCATATTAATTCAATATCCAACCTCGTCTTTCTTAAAGACGGCTTTTCGTGTATTCCATGACCTAACCAGAACATTCTCACGATTTTTGACTGTGTTACCGTTGGATATGAAGACACAGCTTTATATAATACCGTGTAAATTAATCCGAAAGAATTCCTCGTTATACAATGATACGTACAGACAATGGATTCAACAATAATTGTCATCATAAGAGGAGTGTTGCGTGAGTGATGAAGAGATTGTGATGGGTCTGATTTGAATTACAAATTACAATATGGTATGAGAAGGTTAATATAATTCAATATGCACATTTTACTGCACATTTAAGCAAACTTTTTTAGAAATCATATCCATTTTAGTTTTAAAACTGAGTAGCTACTGTAATTAACAATCAGTTTTGAGGTCTATAAAAGTGGAATTAACGTTAATAAAAATACACTTCCTGAATAGGGACAGGATTTCACATGTTTTGAATCTTCTTTTAGAATGTCCTTCAGATTTAATATTATGTTTTACCTTTATACTTTATTAGCATCCCCCCCTGCCCTTATAAGTTAAGAACTTAACTGATTGAAGCTTTATTTGTTTACCGATAAAAATCTTGTATTCTAGGATGCAATCAAGCATTATTTCAATAATATTTTCAAACATTGCAGTAATTTTCAACCCTGTTCAAATTGCACTGATTGGGTGGCTAAAGATTACCTAACCAAATAGTTAGACTTCCTGTTTTTAATTTTAATATATGAGTAGGTAATGCAGATGGACAGATACTATTAAGAATCTCTCGCGGATAATTATCAGTTCAGACACCAAAGACCCTAGAATTACATTTTTATATACAGTATCAAAATGCAAAAAATTGGCATTTTGATTTTTATTGTTAGTTTTATTGGCATTAAAACGTTTATTCGGCAGAAATAATTTTATTGATTTCAACTGATTGGATTTTAATTTCTAATCAGACAACTACGTAACGTAAGGTTTCTTCTGCCACTCGAGATTGTAAATTTAAATTTTTATTATTGTAAAATTTATTATTGCTAAATCTTGCTATAACTATGAAAGTTATGTAGTTAAAATTTGGTGCAGATGGGTTTAGTAGTTTTTTCATTCTAAACACTATTGCAGAATGGTGCTAACCAGACATATTTACAGCTGTACCATATAACCAGAGTTGTACAAATATGTACATTAAGTGAATGAGCTGAAATCGATTACAATGACAAAACTTGAAAAGAACTACTCATCAGTAGCACTTCAATAAAAATTCTATACTAAAATATCTCTAGGCCATCTTCTTTTTAGACGCCTCGGAGGATTATCGGGTTTTTGAATGGGATGCAAGTTGAGAAACTAATGGAGCTTACTATGAAATGATAAGTATCTGGTTGGGCTAACTCAGCAGCGTATGGAACATTAAGGTCTTTATGGATAAGTTGATTGGTGACAAAGTACGGGGCATTTAGGATTTTTGGAAGCATTTTGGATTGTAAGGATTGGATACGAGATGAATTGGATGGCTTACTAGAGCACCAAAGCTCAACACCGTACGTCCAAATAGGTCTAATCACAGTCATGTATATGAGTCTTTTGTAAGGTTTGCGAGATAATTGGGAGGTTTGATCGTTTGTCTAGTAAATGTTGAAGTAGTCTGTAACGACGAGCAATTTCTTGTCGCACCACATACTTAAATATTTTATTTGAATATAAGTTAATTTTATTTTTAATTTCAAGCTCTATATAGCACCGTACCTTTGTAACCTCTCATGTATAATGGCGCTCGCTACCAATATGTCAATTTTCAACTTCACTGTTATCTACATATTATCGCTTTTTTGATGAAAAATAATCGAACATCAGTAGGTTTTATTCTTGCTAATCCTTCCTAGAACCAAACATATGATGTGGTTAAAATTCTTCCTTTTATATAATAGTATAGATTACTTTTATGTCTATTTCTATTATTATTTATTAAAAAGAAAAAAAATGAAAATTAATACCGAGGATATAGCATAAAAATCATAATTTCCGTTTGTTGACTTCTTAAGAATGAAACCAATCCAATTTCCAATTAAACACTAATGGGAAGTGTAATTAGAAATTCAACTAAGAAACGATAGGAATAATTCCAAACTAATGCTGCCTAATTAAGAGAAAGATGCAAATTCGGTATTGGCTATGACGGTGGCTACTTTCGTTTGTCCTATTTCCATTATTAATTATTAGAATCAATTAACGATTGGTCCTAGGACTTTATAAACTTTCTCCTTTTTTTTATTTTTAAATATTTCTTATTCATGACTTTCCCACCCAGGGAAGTTGACATATGGTCAGTATTCCTATTTGTTTTTTAATATTTCCGGTCTTATACCTGTTATGGTCACAAGTTATACACAAAATAATAATACATGCATATATTTTAATAACTTTATTTATTTTTTTATTGAATCAAGGTTTCCCAAAGGTTCTTAAAAGATTTACTATATAACAAGTGTACGCACCAGTAATTCCTTAATTGTATGACACTTTGAATTCAAAGCCATTTTTTTCCCCCTAAACACCAACTTTGCACCAAAAGTTAAAAGTAGAAATCCATAAAATTCAATCCATTGTAAAATACATCAATATGTTCAGTAAAAACTAGATCTCTAAAAATCATTAAACGTTTTACCAATTTCCTAATTGAAGTTTGATATTTGATAAAAATTAACATCACAGCATATTTCACAAGAAATTTGCTATAAGGATTTTGACAGAGTAAAATATCTTTATTTAAGCTGAATTTTCATAAACTGCCTTAATAAAATGCAACTTATAACGAATGTAATTCAGAAGTTAATTCAAAGTTTAGCTGCCATATTATGACAATCGAATCACCCACCGCAAATAGAGCAATCTAAACTCTCGACAAACTTATCTTCAAATTATCAAAATAATAAATATTTTAGGTCATGGACAATTATTATTTAAAAAATCTGTAAAATGTTACAATAATTTTAGGGAATCTCAATTTTTTTGTGTTCTTCTCGTTTTTTATTATTTTCGTATCTATTCTTAACAATCCAAAATCTTTCCTAAAATCCTTAATGTTCCTTATTCTGTCACAAATCCATAATGATCTAATTGGCCTATATGGTGAAGCTTTGACTCAGCATCTGCTCCGAACTCAGTCGAATCCACTACTCACCTAACTTGCTTCTTATTCCATTCCCGATAACCCTCCGTGACTGAAAGAAAATAAAATGCCTTAGGACATTCTGATTGTATTTATTTGCAAATATTAATAATATTCTAATATATATATATATATATATATATATATATATATATATATATTTCATTCAGTATCTCATTTTTGTTTTATTTTTAATTTTATTTATTTCCCCTTCATCCTAATTCAGTTTATTTATAAGTGAACCATTGAATAGATATATTCAAAATATAAGTGTAATGGGCAATCATAGAATATGGGTATTGTACTTTTTTTATTTCTCAATAATATTTGTTCATATTATTATTTTTAATGTAATATGTATATAGTACTTTTATTTATATGTTTCTGTTGTAATTTTAGTTATTCTATTTATGTTAATAAAATCTTCGTTGCAAGCCAATTTTGGTTTTAGTTCTAGTAATTAGTTTTATATTTTTGTATAATTTTCATTTGCTATTCGTACAACTTTATTTGGCATTATTAGGTAGCCTTTCAAGATTTTTTTTTTTTTTTGGTTTTTTGTAGTAGATACGTAGTTATGTAAATGTTATCTAATTGAACGATAATAATATTATTAGTGATGTTATAATGCCATGGGGCCAAAGAAAACAATGTGGGTTAGCATCTGAAAGAATAGCCTTCATCGACAGAGCACCTCCTGCCTTATATAATATCCGGAGCTGTGATTAATTCGCCATCGAACGAAAAGAAAGGTTAGCTCTTTCGCAAATGCCTCGGGCATCGCGTGCTCCGGCATCCTCTCCATTATCCTTCATTTTTTTAAAGTTTCTTCTTCCATTTCCTCCGGCTAGGGAGAGGATTTATCCTCAGGTCCGCCCTCGTGATCCAGTGCGGACAATTGAAAACATAATTACGGCCTACAATTCATGGGCGGGACAAGGTGGGCTGCTGCATAAATAAGGAGTGCAGTTGCATTATGCACGATTCTGTTGTAACTTGTATGGAGTTTTTCTACCTTTCGGACAGTTTATGTCGGATACAGTCAATCAAAAGAAACCACCTGTCATCTTGATCATTGATTAGATAATGCGTACTGATTGTCGTATCCTTCAGATCGGTCATTGGAATATTCTTTAATGAAGCAAAAGGTTGTAGAACTGCACATTTATCAAATTTATAAAAAGCAACCCACATGTCCCATTATTTTTCGCCATGCGAGTGAACTGATAAGTCAACTTTTCGAATCCTAAATCTTACCCAGTTTCATTCTAACAAACTCCCATGAGAAAAAAAAGTCAGATTGAAAAACAAACTCGTTTAGTCATTGTCATCCGTCGGGTCTGTTTTTAGTGAAATTAACTTTGTGAAGAATGCAAATTATGGATATTTTTTAAAACAATAACCATTGCTAAATGTAATCTGTAGCCTGTGTAGCTACAACTCATTAAGGGTCTTGGGTACAGTACTTTGTAAGGTTGAACTGCTTATTGGTGAACGGTTGTACAAAGAGGCAGTATATAGCCAAAATCTTACGCAACCGTCAGGCTTTTCCTCATTTAAGGGTACCATTTTTTTTCATTTTTAAGGGCTGGTGTGTGTCAGAATGGTCTCCTGACTCCGAGGTTGAGCCACGGCTGAAATTATAGAAAATTAATTTTCTGCTTTCAGCAGGCCTCGAATTGGGGACCGAGAATTAGGAAAGCAGTGCCTTAAACACTGAGCTACTAGGCCACTCGCTAAATAACTCGTGTATATATATATATATATATATATATATATATATATATATATATATATATATATATATATATATATATAAATCCTTTGTGTAAATATCATGTAAAAAATCATTAATAAATAAACTTGTCAAAGTTAATTTTAGTCTCGAAAAAGCTTGTGACTGTATATGGCACCATATAAACAATTAGAGTAACATGATTTTTTTTTAAAACTATTAAAAGCATTTTTTTTCTTTAGTTTTAATTAACTGAAATGAACATTCTTTTTTTTTGGTAGAGGAAAAAAAAATGTAGTAAAAATGGATGAGAAATGTTTGTGTTATATGGACACTTATTGTTGAATATTTAGAACCAGACTTTTTGAAATTTATTTTCATATTTAATATAAATCATATTTTTATTTATTCAATTTTTTTTAATAGATGTTTAATTTTTGGAACATTTCCAGTAAGGGTTAGCAGAAAACCGTTCTACCGAACCATTGAAAATAAATTAAGCTTTGACAACAAGATTACCCTTGTTTACCCGTCTGATTCGGTAGCCATGTTTTGGTCGGAAGTAGGTTCATGAATGACAATAAATGTGCTATGTTTGCTATGATGACATTTACCATTCAGTCTCCCCTGGACCCGGATGCTCTGAATTTCTTATCTGACGAATTCCGGCCCCCAAACGTCATTTACGTATGCAAAACGAAAGTAAAGAAAGACGACAAGACCGGCTGTTGTTGAAGTGTAGAGAACAATAGATGAATAGGTCATAAATATCGGGCTGGGACGTCGCCTATTAGCTTGATGCCTCGGAGGTAAACGCCTTGTCAGCTGATAGATGTCGTTAGCTCAATGCACCTGACAATATTGAGGCGTGAAAATTTTGAATGTATTACAAGTCAACGGTAGCCCTTGAATTATGTATAACTATTGTTTACAAGGCAATTAGCCTGGTGGGGTTCCTAACCTGGTTAATGCTTCTGTGATCGACTAGCTTATCGGAATAATCTGAATGTAGATAATTTTTAAATCGGCTTTATTGGTACGAAACAATGTTGATTTAATATTTGTTATTTTATTTTGTAATGTTAAAAAAAAAAAAAAAAAAAAATCGTACTTTATACAAATTTCCTTTTTTTTTTTTTGTTGAAAAATTAAAAAAATAAGTTGGCAATGACATGTCAATAACAAGTTAAGAACTACTTAAAATATCACTTAAATAGTCCTACATTAAAAGGTCTCTTCCGTCTTCTTTTCTGACACCTCAGAGGATTATCTGGAATGGAGTCTGAGGCCAGTTGGGAGGGTAGTAGATTTGAGTGGGTCAGCATCATATGGTACAATAAGATCTATATGGGTAAGTTTACTTTGTGACATAATAAGCAGCATAGAGGATTTTACGTAGGATTTAGAATTTTAAGAATTGGACATGAGAAGAATTGCTAGGTTTAGTGGAGTCCGAATATTAATTGTTTAAGTATATTTTTTAATTAATTATTTATTTTTCATCTTAACTAGATACTTCACTTGTAAAACATTTTCTGAAATAATATTGAGGTTCTTCAGAACTATCGTTGCACATCCATATTCTTAAGACCTTGTGGCAAATAATCCTTCACTTAGTACTTGCAATTAATAAAATAAATAACCATTACAGAAAAAAAATATATATAGATACATTCAGCTGTCAAATTATTTGCTTAAAGCTGTTTAGTAATTATAAGAATTAAAAGTAATAATTGTAGCCTCGAAGATGTCTGAATTTAGCGAAACTCTGACTAGGTAGTAATCACCTTTGATTGACAGACTACAGACTTTTGGAAATTTACTAAAATAATATAATTATGTTTGTTTACTCTTTTTTAAATATATTTTCTAATTATAAAAACGTTATAATTAAAAGTTTAAAATAATTTTGTTCAGTAATTTATTTTTCTCTGCTTCATGAAATATTATTTAAAGCATAAAAAACTGAGTAACTTTCTTATTTATTGAAATTGAAAAAATGTAATATTAAAATGTGTTTTAAAACTATGTCCTTAACAATGAAAGAACATTCAAAAACAAAAATGAACTTATCTAGTTTTTCCAAATGATACAGAAGTAGACCTATTTGGACGAGGGAGTATAGCGTTGGGGCTCCACTAAACTATCCAATTTATCTCGTATCCAATCCTTATATTGCTTCTCCTCCTTATTATGGCATCAATAAACTTACTCATAAAGAACTTAAAGTTCCATATGTTGCTCAATTAGCCCAAACCAGATACCTATCCTTTCATAGTTAGCTCCACAACCACTCAAATCCACTAGTTTTTCAACTTACTTCCCACTCCATTCCCATTATTACTCCGAGGCTTCCGAACAGAAGATCGCCGAGAGATATTTTGGTGCAGAATTTTTATTGAAGTCATCACATTTACTTGATGTATATATTTGTAGAGTTGTAAATTTCAATAAATTGATATTTAAAAAAAAAATAGTATTAATGAACAACGTTTTAATTCTTTATCGGTCTTAAATCTACTCTTACCCACTCTGTCTACTTCCTGTATGTATGATCGCAGCCTATGATCTCCCCAGAGGAGACACGGAGGCGTCGATCAGAACAGAAGTATCCATTTATGATGGATAAATCGGAGCTGGTCCATTACTCAGTCGAGGGATATAGGGCAGCGGCTAGAGGAGTTGGAAAGTGGAGAATCGCATTCCTCCCGTCGAAAGCGAGGACTCGGCCGATGTCCTGCATAAATTATGATAAGGACAATAATAGTGGTCGATATATGGCGACTATTGCCGCGCGAGTACATGCATTAGCTGGTAGATGTCTTCTTCGGGCATAAATCCGGGCGCCCTATCTCCAGGAAGATATCATCTATCCAGGCACTGAATCAGTCCTAGGAATAGATATGGATCCTGCCTACTCCTATCTTCGTTGTAGAATGAAAAATAAAATTTAATTCATATTTATTTGAATACTATGATCAATATATTTACATTAACTTACTCTGATACTGGTTAATATTAATTGCAAAATTAATATTCATATTTTATAAAAAATGTAACACTTTTTCTTTTACTGACAATTTTATATGGACGACAAATCATAAGATTTTATTGGTATAAGCAACGATTTTTTTTTTCAATTTTTCCCATTGCCCATTTATAATGTATAGTACTTTTAGAATAATATAGGAATGAACTTAGACTAAAGAAATAATAAGTAAACAAATAATTAACGGAATGGATTTATATCTTGATTAACATATACAAGAAAAGATAGAAAAGGAAAAGAGACCGAAAAAAATGCTTCAAACTCTTCAAATTGTAATTAAATAAGATCCTTCTACTTTGTAGGCATTGGTCTTCGTTCAGAAGGAAATTTGCTGTCAGTTTGTTTCTGTGTCGTTTCATTTTTTTTTTTTTTTTTTTTGCAGTTATAAACAAGATGGTCGAAGGATTGTCATCTGTTTCCGTCGCAGTTACAAACGCTGTTGTTAGTTTAAATCTGTTTTAGACAGTTTTTTTTATTTTTTATTTTACCTTTATTGTCCACACTTATCTAACATATATTTCAACAGTGACACAACTCATGAACAAAATTCTCACAGTCTTGTATGAAATATTTAAAGTGTACCTTAATTATCTTTTCATTTCAACCACAAGTGATATGTATCAGTTGGGATTTGAAGTTAATTGGATACATTTTTGACATTGCATAGTAGAGTATTGATATCAAACATCAATGCGGTATGCTAAGAAGCAAAATAATTAAACGTTTAATTGCCTTCGACAAAATTTAAAAATACTTAAAACTAACGTTTACTGATTGGTGGCTGATTCTAGTTAGTTTTGAAATAAAAAATATCGAAACAAATACTCAAGCCTAGTAAATCATCGGTGAATCTTCATTTTAAGAACGACTTGAAGATGTTCTCAAGGACATGAAGCAGTACCTACTCCTTCCGCAACACGCTGATTTCTGCGTATAATTGAATTGTAAAGGATAATTCGAAATTAACGAGTAACGATTTTTTAATGTAAACGGCATCAGGATCCGTCATGGTTTAATAAGCACAAGTCTGTCACTTGCTAGCCCTAACGATAGGAGCCTATCCTTGGGACGATGATTGGCCATTTAGACTAAATAGAACCATTAGTAGCTACCGGACGGCCCACCGGGACAGGTGAAAGGACATCCAACCTGAAATATGATCTAATCTCGCCTCAGCATCATGCTCTCCTTACCCTCCATGTTAATGACTGAATATATTTGTTTATATAATATCGGACGTCCTGACTTGCGAAAGGTGTTTACCCATCTCCTGGGTTGGAGGCGACCATTGCCACTTTCGCCATCGGGTTTCGACACCCAACAATGCCCTAATTAAACCGTCCAATCATACCGTAACGCTCCTCTGACCCAGATATGTTCCTGTCTCACGCCTTCCAATAATTATCGGAGCGATCCAATAATTAGCAGGCGACAATGACTCAATGGCGCATTGTCCGGAGCGGTGATTGAAAATTAAAGAAGCGAACCGTTGTAATTAATATCGTAAACAGAGGATGGCCGTTGGTGGGGCTCGTGACCAGCTCGCTAATTACCAGCTCTCAATGCCGCCTCCTCGGGACCTCTTGACCCGATTCGCTCATCGGGTGGGGCTCCTGGTGGATGCATGTTCGCATTAATGCTGAACTGGAAGCCTATTGAGTAGTTTTTGTTGTTAGTGACAACAAACGAAAAATGACTCGTTCTTTTATATAATAGTACATATTTTTAAAATCAAACATATTGATACCCACCTAAAAAGGCAAAATGGAAACGCTTTTAAAATATTGAGTAGACTTGGACCTAGAGTCAGTCTACTCTGGATGTCGGTTGATTACTTGTCATATATTTAAAAAAAATTAATATATATGACCCGTGTAGCGCGAATATTTTGAATTGATGATAAATAGTTAACATTCGAACCCAGTCTTTAAATAAAATTATTCCAATAGAAGTAGCAAATAATTCATGAATCCTAATTTATTATAAAACTAACTCAAAACTGAACCTAAAAGTCTTAGATAATAGTCAAAATAGATTATATTCTTCTCATTAGAGTTAGACTCTATTGGTAAACTCACTATCGTATATTTGCCTTTTCAATTTTGGTAACTAAATTTTCAGATTTGCAAATTATTTTTAGTCAGATAATTCCCACAGAAGAAATGCCTTTATATTCTATCTCATCTTTTCTATTTTCCAATCTAAAAACAGTTTTTATAAAATTAGAAAATTGTCTTCCATGAAGAATTTGAGGATAGGATTGATTTCTATCAGTAATTTTAAGATCCTATTAATTTAGATATCTTATTACTCTATTCTATTTCAATTTACATGTTACGAAAATAACATATTTTTTATTGTTTAAATTAATTGTTTATATATAATTAATATTTGGGTCAAAGTTAAATGATATACAATACAATAATTATTAAGAAAAATAGTGCCCACATGTGTACATAATAAAAAAAAGTTGATGTGAACGAATGATTTAATATTTTTTTTAACAGAATACTATTAGATAAAAGATTAGCTGTTGCTTTCAATAGATGTGAATTCATGAATAAATATGTAACAGTAAAAAATAATATTTAAAACTTCTCACATATTACTTCCTCAATAATATAACCTATTCTGAAGTTATGTCGTAACAACTCAGAACAGTTTAATTGAAACATGGGGCCGGGAGGTTCCATTTTCTTTCTTTTTTTTTGTGTTTTGTCCAAAAATAATGGAAAGTTACTAATGAAACTTATTATTAATGTTAGGGATATAAAGAAGAATACTAAGACAAATTTACGGCCCAAAGAAGACATAAGCCTATAGATTGAAACCTAATAAGGAAATATACAAATAAATAAATGATTTGGAAAGAGAGAGAAGAATTAAAAGATTAAGGTTCTTTGGAAAAATAATGAGGATGCACCCAAAGAAATTAAATAGAGAAACCTTCTGTAAAATGTGAGGATACAAGAATGTTGTGGGGCTAATCAAACATATGAAGGAAGAAACTGAGAGACTGAAAATAACAGACCAAGTTTATTTCTATAGGGATGACTATAGGAAAAGACTAAGAGAAGCGAGTCCTTGTGGGAAAGAGAGATGCGAGAAAAGGAATAGCGTGGACCGTGAAAAGAAGGAAGGACCAATCGGAAAGAATGAGGAAAAAGTGGGAAGAGAGAAGGAAGGAGAGAAGGGGTATGAAAAGAAGTGAAAATAATGTTATTCGCGTTGTCTCTAAGGCAGAAAAACTGATTGTAACTAATTTTGATGATTTCTTTTAATTATTTGTGTACATTTTATTCGAGTTAATATATAATACAATAAATTTGAAATTTGATCATATAGATTATAAATAAAGATAGGATTAAATTACTGATAATACGAGGCATAGATAAAAATAAAAACTAATATTATTTTATATTTTTAAGTGTTTAAAATCGTGCAGGCCATGTTTGCAGATGATTTCAAATTAATGATTTTTTTTTTTTTATGGAGTAGTAATTGTTACATTACTTATCCCTAACGATTCTAACTGCGAAATTCCTATTGCCCATTTCTATTTGGCTTACAGAGCTGGATGGAGCGGCCAATCCATCGCGAAGAGACCCAAGAGGCGAGCCCTTACGCAAGCCGCATTCCTCTGCGAACTATCTCCCCCCTAACGATCGGCGGGGACACTCATTATTGTTTCCATGTAGGATCATAGGGCATTAATTGGATCAGGAACGTCCTCTGGAACACCTTGGTTACATCCTTTAAGAACAAATTGGAACTTGGTGAAATCGGCCTCAGTTGCTGGTCCAGTTTGATCCGACCGAGAAGAGCCGACTGTAGAGAACAGTTAATTATGAATTATTGATATGGGTTTCCTATGGCATCTCCGAGTGGAATCTCTTCTTAATGAGCGGTCCACATAAGCCCCTCTCGCCCTCTTTGCAATCCCGTCTCGTTTCTCTTGTACGATACTTGCCCCATCTTTTGATTCTTTTATTGCATTGTCATTGCTCTCTCTCTCTCTCTCTCTCTCTCTCTCTCTCTCTCTCTCTCTCTCTCTCTCTCTCTCTCTCTCTCTCTCTCTCTCTCTCTCTCTCTCTCTCTCTCTCTCTCTCTCTCTCTCTCTCTCTCTCATCCTCTCCCCCTCAATCTCTTCCTCCGCCCCTCCCTCTTTCTTTAGATAGTAGTCACTAAAAAATTGATGATGATTTTTAATTATTATTACTATTTTCCCTTCGTCAGGATAAAAGAAAAGCATTAGAGTATGATATTGATTACATATATATATTTATGTCTTGTTAAAATTCACGTTATATCTCTTATATATTTTTTAATATTATTTCCTAGCCCTGATAAGACTTCTGAAAATCGAAATGTTTCGGAAATAATTTATTTTCCATCTTCAGCATTAGCATCTTAATAATGCTAATTATTACAAATTTTATAGTATCTTATAGAAAATTCATCTGCATAAATTTAATATAATAAAATAATAGCAATTGATTAGTTTGCTGCAAAAAGGATGTAGCTCCAGTCCACCGGATATTATAAATTATGTAAAATCTTGTGATAAATATCAAACATAAATATATGTTTTGTTAGGTGACTTAGCTCCAATCGTTAGTTATCATGTGAATATACGATGGGACAGACTCTCATGTTTCGTTGTAGCAAGTTTGTTCAATTTTTAAACTAGTTTTATGCTAAAAAATAAATAAATAAAAATGATAAGTTTAGCAACCTCCTTTTTGCAAGAAACCTTTCAATTACTAATAATAGCTAAAATGAGAATGGGTTAGAAACTATGCTGGCTAAACTGTTTGTTTGTTGGGACTCCAACTATGCCTAGAAGGATTATCCTACAGGTTGCGAACCTATCCCTATATAGCTAGGAATTTTTCCTATATTATACCTATATAGCCAGTATGTGAAGGCCAAAATGTATTCCGTGGTTTTGCTATGAGATAATTTTCGGGGATTCGAACCCAAGACCTTACCGAGCGCGATGATACCCTCACCCCAACTGACTCGACCATCGAGTTTGCTAAAATATGTAATTACTTTATAATATTTGCTGACGAAGTTTATACATGAAACTATAATTGTTATAATAAATAGAAAAATATGATAGTCCAGATGGAAAGTAAACTATTTCTGAAATATATCGATTGTTCAATCATTATTGAACCCTCAATAAATAGAGATATATGCCTAGTGTGTTCTTCATCATTCTAAATACTCATATATTGTTTAATGAATTGTTATTATTAGACCGTACAATTTGTAGATATATTTCTTTTAATCAAACCGTAGCATCCAATTAGGTAGAACATTTCATTTAAAAAAATAATATTTTAACGCATATATAAAACTTTCGATTAAATGTTCACTTCCTTTACACTTTTCGCATATAGTAAACAAAGCTAAACGTTATCTTCCGATCGACACGAATAAACACACCTCTGCGGTCAGCAAGCACCGCACATAATAAGCGGCGTTGTAAAGCTCACTCAGAGAACACAGGAAAGTATTCGCATCAGGACACGTTATGTGTATGCACGTATTGTGTCACTCGCCCCTATAAAATAAACATGTTTATTTCCACGAGGAACAAGTATATGCAACATAAGTGCACAGTTTAAATGTTAACTCTCCCTGATACCATCTAAATAACGTCTGTTTGTTTCAGGTTCGTATTACAGAAGATAATCAAAGACCGGTTGACCAATGCATTCCATTGAGTAAACGCAACAGTAAGTAAAATGAATGATTCCATTTGTCAATTAAAATTGCCTGGTTGTAATTTAATGCTGTGTTTGTTTATATCAGTTTGTTTTATTTTTACATTATTATTTCCATTTAATGTTTGTATCCAAATCGGTAAATACATCGCACTTGCAGAATGAATGAAGCACGACTCAAAATATGTACTTAAGTCAGAACTAGAGTTGGGCAAAATGTTATCATGATTAAATATTTGACTACTAGTTTCCTTGAATCAATCATCTTAGTTAATCATGATTAAATCTCTTTAAACTAAATCATTATTTGAATAAGAAATGAACTGGAAAATTCACACATTATTAAATTAGGTAATTGATTCCAAGACATTAGTTGTCATATATTTAATCATGATTTAATTTTCCGTACTCTGGTTAGAACTAATATTAGGCACAATATGACCTGCATTTTTAGAGGCTTTCTATATTTTTTCTTTCATAGCTGTTTGACTATTTTAGTAAAAAACAATTATACAACTTTAAATGTATCTATATAGAATCAGAATATCCAATGAAAGAAAAAAAACAATAACAAAAATTAATTATTGTAAAGAAGAAAGAAAGATAGTTTTGATTACGTAAAACATATTTTAAATACTTTGTCCAGCCAAATTTCTCCAGCAGGAGCACCAAAATGGTGGCTAAAATTATTTTAAAAATTGAATTTTAAGTTTAGATTTATTTTAGTGTGTATGGAATATACGCACAAAAAAAGGCGAAACCCAGCAACGAATTATTATTTAAAATATATTATTCCGTAATCAAGATTACGATTGATAATAAATGATAAAAACTCCTTGAAATGCTAAGAATCAGAAAGCAATTGGCAAAAACTTTTAATGAGTTGCATTAAGAAGAAACAGTTGGCTAAAAAAAAAGAATAATTAAGTAAAGAAAAACATTGATCTATTTATCATAAATTTGCCCCAGTATCGAAATTTTCAATTAAAAAAAAAAGACTGATGATGATGTTTTAAGTTTGGCTTATTTTGGGTGTAATTTCACGCGTCACGTTAGTCATTAAATCTTCTTTTATTAGTAAAAAAAGACAGTTCCAGGAGTTATTTTGAGTTTCCTGGGTAAAATAAATACCTATTTAAAAATTAATTATTGTTAAAATAAATTATCTCGGGATCATGTTTTCCCTTCTTTTGGCGGCACTGATCCTCCATCAGGCTTGATAAAGTGTTTACGGTAACTCTGACAAAATATCGCCTGCTTGAACACAAGCTACTGCCGAAAGAGTTATCGACCCGTTGGCGTGAACCTAAGCCTTTACCGGTTCCCAATTAGCCCAAGCAATAATTAATGATTGAGAGAAATTGCGTTCCGATATGTCCGTTCTCACGCCACGCTTGAGGTGCTACTCTTTCGCACGCACTCCACTTTGTTGCAACATGGCGAGAATTCTTGCAGCTACATGCCTCAGGTACCATTGTGCTAGTTAGTGTTCTGCAAGTATATACCCAGCGTCATACATCATTATTATGATCTAGAGTCTCGGGACTATGTGTTGAAACAAAACATCTGTACCATACGTTTTTCTTTTTCATATGCGTCATTTAACTAAAGTTTCAAATCTTTTCATTTATCTGTTCGTTTTATCTTTGACGTATCATTTAAGTAATTAATTGGATTATTGAGAGGAATATATCGACAATTAAGCAATGTTATAAGTCACTTTTTGACCATAATTATTTGGACCTTATGCTTTACACGTAAAATTGCACCCTGGATCTATTTCTAGGGCCAGATTTTGAAGAAAAACAAGAGAGACAACACTGCTACAGCTGCTTTTGTCTACATGCAACAAATAAATATTTTATTCGCATGCTATAACTTAGCAGATTTCCATGTGATGAACGAGCAAAATAGAGGCATTCGTAAATTTCTTATTTAAGCCATAAACCCAGCTTTTTTTTTCTTTATTTTTTTTTAAATAATAATAATAATAATATAAATAAATCAGTTTTATGTGTTTCCTCTAATGTTGGAAAAAAATGGATAATATGCGGTTGCTCAATCGACGATTTTGAAATTGACTATCTTTGATCTTTCATTAGGAAATTAGCCAATTCTAAATTTTATTTCTTTTGGTTTATTAATATTTAGACGTCTTGGACCAACTTCCAGATCTCTAAAACATCACATTAATATCAAGTGATTTACTAAAAAGACCAGCAATTTTCTATGGATTTTCTGAAATCTAATATACGTGATTTATAAGTCAAAAATGATCAGTTACTGAGATAATAGCGAATAACGAGCTGTTCGGATCTAATATATTTCGATATCCAAATCAGAAATTCAATGGAAAATATTTTTTATTGCGTGAGGTTTTTCGTCGCGGCGTACCGTTTAAGAGCTGTATTAGTTTGAATGAAAAAAGTCACGTACCGTTTTTTTCACCTTAAAAAATGTAACATTTTGACACGCTATAGCTCTGCTGGAATATCTTCAATCTAAAATTTGACAACAGTTACCGTTAAGAAATTTAATAGAAATTATTTTCTGTTATATAACATTTGTAGCTAGAACCGACTGTTTAGGAGCTATATTGGTTTAAACGAAAAAAAAGTCGCGTTTGAAACTCTTACTTTCCTTAAACTTTATTTGGAATAATGATTGATAGTTAATTTAACTTAATTATTATTTGAAATAATTTGATCCTTTTAATTATAAAATGTAAATCGAGAAAAGCACTAGATTGTAAACATATCTACGATCCATTGTATTACTCGGTCAGGGAGAAAACGAGTTTCTGGACACATTTTATGGAATATAACACCAGAAATATTTTTTGGACTCTCAGACCAACTTATTGCGTAAAGTACCGTTTTTAAAAGCTTCCTTTCTATCATTCAACGGTTTTGTCTTTTGTTATATATTTTTTTTTTTCCGGCTACTGTGTCATTCATTCATGGTTCAGAGACGTGCTGATTGATTGCTTGTAGTATGCCCCGCCCAACTCAACCTCCTTGCCTTCTTATCGGCAGATACTGACTGACAAGTTTCCCCAAGACATTCGTCATTCTCTTCCATGTTATTTATCCCTGATCTCCCAGGTCGATCAGATAATTGTGAGAAGGAATTTCAAAATATCGATTCTGCCTTCCAGGATACTAGTCTAAGAGAACGCTTCAGAAAATAATATTACTTTAGTTCATATTGTTTCCTGATATTAAACCTTTGCTGAGAATAACAAGTCATATCTATGATATTTTCATTGTGGTCTTAACATAGATAATTATTATACAAATAAAATTCAACAAAGAACTAATATTACAGCACATAGAAACCCTCTGCAATTTTTTCCAAATTCGACAAAAAGTCATAGTGTGTTGATGTTATCATTTCCCATAAGTATATAAACTCACCAAGTAAATATAACTGCTATATATGCACATTAGAGAATCAGGAAATTCACTATATAACTATCTGAGAAATTTATAATGAGCATATTCCCGTTTGAATATTAAAACGGAAAAAATTGATTTTGTTACTTAACGGTTTTTATCTCCAAGTAGATGAAATAATCATAAATAAAAGTTAATGAACCATTAGGAAAAACAAAATCTTTGTTTACATGACCAGATAAATATTTCCAAAAGTCCCATTTTAAATTGGTTTCCTTTAGGGGTAGAAAAAAACAACGGGTCATAGAGAAAACAAGTATTTTAATGAAAATATACTAATTGCGGAATCACCTTGGTATATCACAAACTACGCACTACTCTCAGATTTTCATGTACCCACAGTAAAAAATCGTATAAAAGATTTGATGACAGACTCCATAACATACTGATCTAGTTCGTGTCAAAATGTTACATTTTTGTGTGTAAATAAATGTTACACCAAAAAAGTATAAACCCTCCTGCCAAAAGACATCCATGTCAATTTTTTTTTTGGATTTTCTAAAGTTCATTTAATTATTTATTTTTAATATTGAAAAAAAAATTAAAATTGCATACTTCCCTATTCTGCCTTAATCAAAAAATTGTGAAACACATTATTAAATGCCATTCGCAAAGTTGAATCCTGATGTTTATGCAAATTCTTCGCCTTCGGACATCGTTCACCGGGCTAATTGGATGGATTTTGGCGTTCCAAAAAGGCAGTATATCGGAAAAACCATTAATCCGTATCGAAGGCGATCCATTGAATATTCAATAATGTCCCTAATTACCGAAGAGGTAGAGCTCACAGGTGACTGATGACCGTAAGTGTGACCCACATGCCCGGCTCGAGGGACCTTGCCCGATATTCTTGATATAGATATTAATCGTGGGTGACTTAATTGCGCGTCTCTCGGCCTAATGGCTCATAACCTAAGTTATTTCTTATACTTTCGATTTAATGTATGAATTTATCGATTTATATATATGCAATTTATGAAAACTAATATGACGCAATGACCCACATATCAGTAGCCTCGTTAAATAAGCACTCAAGTCATACTTTATATCATTTTTAAATACGAAATATTTTCCAATTATTAGTTTAAAACATTACAATATATGTTCAATTCTATTATGCATCAATCGTCTGCAAACTTTTTTTTTTTTGGGGGGGGGGGGGGGGGGGGGGGCAGGAGTTGCAGGATTGGGGGGGGGGGAGCAGAACCCTAGCAGTACCTTCAGTATTTATTTATTTATTTTTCAGATTTTGTTTCAGTATAAGGCGTCTCTCATCCAGCTCCTTTTTAGACTTCTCTGGATGTTGTCGGGAATGTGTAGAACATTTTTTTAGTGTTATTTTTTTTATTTTAGCTACTTTATTTTACAGAATTTAATTGTCAGTTTCACTACCTTATACCTTTAACTAATATATAAGAAAATCACTTTAACCACTCATTTTACAATAAATTTCAATTAAAAAAAAAAAAAAATGATTAGATCATCTAGCTTCTCTTCAACCTTCTTGCCTATTTTTAGTTATTATATAAGTTAAAATTAATCTGTATGTTATAGTTTCTGTCGAGAAATCGTTATTTTATTAAAATATTTGTATTTTTTTTTTTTTTTAGGTGCACATTTTTTTTTGTGCCATCTCGTATATTTTGTAGCGTATAATATTGATGAAACTATAATTCCAATAAACAAGAAAAATGAAACTAAAACAACAATAAAAGGCACACTACTGACGGATCGGAGCGCAGCTCTGTGCAGCGCATTTTCCTAAAACTTTGTTGGAAAACTCTTTCCGCTGTGATGCGCTCCGTCTGTAGTGTGCGCTAGCCTTAAAAGAGATCTTATGATACATTTAAGCCGAGGCAAATAGTTGCCGCGTAAAGGAGAAATTGTCTATAGAAGTGGATTAGGTTTCTGTTGTATAGGAATGGGAAAATTGATATATTTTATGTTTATGTAATGGTGTACAAATTGTACTTAAGGCTTGAATTCAAAATCCATTTTTGAAACTTTTCGCAGGTAAAGTACTGTCTAGATTGAGAGGAGGCCTTATTTGGTATGACCGTTTTCAATCTTATTTAACTACTTTTGGAAGAAAAACATTCCACCTCAAGATAATCTAGTGGAATAACTATTATAAACAAATCTGGAGATTGGACTAGTTTGGTATTAGAATTCTATTCCTCATTTGTGTAGTCAAGTTTGGAATGTAATTTGAAATTTACCAAGGTATTTAGTACCGTTCTAAGTATTTTTGAATGTACTTTTGTATTTAATCAACGTGTAGCTTTCGCAGAACCCTAAAGTTCTGCCCCGTCGATCTAAAGCGCTCTCAGCCATGTATTTAATTAGTTGTTTGTTTTGTAAGTTTAGTATTTAAAAAGTAATTTAAAAGAAAAAAATTAAAATATTTAAAAGAACTTAATAATGCTTTATATTATTTCAATAATATTATAGGCAGTATTTCTAGTGTTGGATTTGCTATTATATAAAAATGAACCTATGACTTACAAGCTACATTTTATCTTTTTCTAATTATAATTACCACAGCACACTCCACAGAGCATTGTATTAGGTACCGACTGAACTAGCCAGGCACAGGAAATGGGTGAAAGTGACCCGAGTTGTCAACTGCGACCTTCTCGAACTGACGCGGACCGCAAGGAGGTGCGCGATGATTGATGATGCACAACGCGGTGGGGCCAATCTACTACTGTCTCTCCAAAGGTTAAAAATCTACTCACGTCTCATCTTCAACTCTTGGTCGGGCTTTTTCTCTTGAGGAGCCGGTAATTATTTCCAAACACCTGGACAACATTCTGACAGGTCATGTTCTCCCGAGTTGATTACCTTCCTGATGGGTTCGCGTTCTCTAAGGCGGTCAAGTGCGAATATTAGAAAAGATTTATAAATCCAAAATTATATAAAAATGGACTACGATAAAGAAATTTCCTTTTCTCTTCTGTATAAAAAAAAAAAAAAAAAAAAAATATTGTAGTCACAAATTATACAATTTAAATCATAATCGCACTAGAAAGCCCCAGTTACTTCACGAATTTGATGCATTTTTCGCCGTGTGGTGGAGGCCCCACCGGTGAGGTTTCCCCGACCTCAACAAAGGACCCCGCTGGCCCATTGCAGATTTTCCTCACTTTCCCTGCCTTGTTTTCCCGGAAGGCACGTCTTCTTCCATCGTCCTCTTGGCTCTTCTTTTCCGTAGTTTTCTGTGAATTTTCACTCGCTCTTCATTGCCAAAAGCCTTAGGGGACATTCTTTTTTTTTTCCCGCAAAAGCCCACGATAAAAGGGGCACTGGGAGAGTTGACAATGTATAAATACCTGCCTTTGTAAATAGGTTCACACGGTCAGGATTTCGTCATGATGCGATGGGAGAATGAACTTTTTAATTCTTCAACGCCAGTGATAAATTGATGAAATGAGTATTGGAAATATTTTTTTATAAAAAACAATTGCGTTCTATTTTTATTAATTGTATTCTTAATATCACTAAAAGTAATATTTTTATTATGTTTGATATGTGTTAGACCAGAACGGAAAATTTTCAAACAAAATCTAAACTGAGAACTTTTTCCATGTATTATCTTTTAAGGTGGTCTCATGGAGGCTAGAAAGAGCATTTTCACATTTTTATGGAATTTAAGAACACCTTTTCAATGAGAAATTTAATTTTACAATTTATTCAGAACTTTAATGTGGCTACAGGACATTATCACTTCCGGCTTAACACCCTTTATTTGTGTACTCCTCTCACCAATTTTATTTTATTTTACACTCACACATAAACATACATTAATATTTTTTCCAACTTTATCCTAGTCCTAAAGTATTATTGTTATTATTATTCGTTTCGAATAATACCCTCCCACTCCAGTTAAGAGAGTTACTTATCGTTCGAACGGATCTAAATTATTCACCCAACTCATCTTAGACGTGAACTGCAATTAGTTTATCAGATGCATATAAAAAGTGAAAAAAAATTATTCGGCCCTCAAATATATCGAAAATTATCAATCGTTATAGATTCGAGGTAGTCATGATGGTATAGAACAATCAAGATAATTAGGATTGATAAATTATTTTCCACTAAGAAAAATTGGAACGGCTTTTTGAAGCTATCATGTCTTACAGTAAATAGCAAACACACTAATTTAAACACACAGTATACACTAATAAAAAACAAATTTACTCCAGCACTTTATTGCTTCCAGCACTTCTGTTCTTTGGCTTCTCATAACTGATGATGGATGCTGAACATTCAAAACAAGTATTTAAATAAAAAAAAAAAAAAAAAAAAAAAAAATATATATATATATATATATATATATATATATATATATATATATATATATATATATATATATATATATATATATATATATATATATATATATATATATATATATATATATATATATATATATATATATATATATATATATATATATATATATATATATATATATATATATATATATATATATATATATTCTAGCATGGAAGACGTATTCATAAACTTTTTCTGAATCTTCGAGGGATCCACTTAAAACCCATCCCTGTTACTCCCTGCGTGTTGTATGTTATAAATAATATATATATATATATATATATATATATATATATATATATATATTTTAGTTTTGATAATAATTATAGATTTAGTTACCAAGTAGTTATGTAAGTTTTTTGAAAAAAAAAAAATGAATTACACTTCATAACAGATCTTGCTGTTTATTCCTCGTACAATTTAAGATCCTAGTATCAGGTACATACAGATTTATATGGAAGTTACTTTTACGGAAGTGTATTGTGAAATTTAATTTTAAACAACAAGTTAATTCATAAATATATCAACTAATGTGAATTTTAATAATTTCATTTAAAAGAGATCCAATCTAGATTAGAGAATCCAAACATGAATAGGCATCGTAGTCATTTCATAGACTTTTGCAAGGTCTCCCGGTGGAGGTCCGCGAAAAACATTTCCGATTCCTGAGCCATTCACCTGTCGATAAATGGCTAGTTTATTGCAGGAATCCTATTTCTATTTCTATTCGCATACCAGTCGGCGTTTCCAGAGGCGGGAGAGTTATTAGTTCCAGGTTCCTGGGAGCAGTTTCTATTCGCGATGCTGATCTTTTGAATTTCATGAGCCATAAGGCAAGTACTTTCTGGCACATATGTCGTCACTTATGGGGTCGTACGTAGCCGCTCTGGTATCTAATCCTCTTAAGGGGT
Source organism: Euschistus heros (assembly GCA_003667255.2). NCBI lineage: Eukaryota > Metazoa > Arthropoda > Insecta > Hemiptera > Pentatomidae > Euschistus > Euschistus heros. The sequence continues at coordinate 2,514,379 of RCWM02000051.1, read as the reverse complement.
TCATTATCTAAGTAGTACTCGTTATTTTTTTTTCGTAGGATTATGCACTTACGAAATTCATATTTATGAAGTCTAGTAATAACACTGTATATTTCGAATTTCGAAATCAAGAATCTCCTTATCATTTGATTCACTGATTGGTGAATCCAAAGTAAAAATAAAATTACCAGAAGAAAAATATATCTACTGGAATCCTACACTATAGAATTCAAGACGTTTAAAAAAATTAAACGTTTTGTTTGTTTAGAGGTTTCGATATAGAAAAAAATTCGGGCTCCATAAAACGCCATTAGGAAAGAGATCTGGGACTAATAATGAGCTACCGTATATGGTGTTTCATTATTCAAGTTCGCAGATGGTCCAGATTTCACCCGTAATATGTGGGTTTTTTTTTCTTCCAAATTGTCTGTTGAGTGATAGCCTATTATTAAAAATCTACACTTATCAAACAGGACTCAATTTCTCCTTTTTACATCCGATTGGATAAATTAGTTAAATTAAATTGCTTTAAAAAAAATTTAAGCCATCAAAACCACACACATGATTAAATTGATAGCAATAAAATTTTTATCTTATTCCTACAAATTATTAGTAATAGTAGTTTCTATTTTAATGACCTCATTTTAATTAGTGATATAAGATCAGATATTGTGGTTATTCATATAGGACCAATAAAAAAAATTGGTATAAAAAAAAAAGATTAAGAAGGATTTTTGATTTTATGGATTGAATACAAAAATAATTCGAAGTTTTAGTGATAACAAAAAGCTTTGCTCCACATTTCCAAATGGTTCTAATTATTAAATAATTCTTTTGTAATTAATTTGGATCTTTGAACGTTTGAACGTTGGAAAGGTCGAAAACGATCAGCAGTTTCTAGTCTTTATTTTCATTTTTTTTTTTTTTTTTTTTTTTAAATAAAAAAAAAATATAAAGCCAAATTTCAGTAAAGTTTTCTATATAGATATTTATAAACATTTTTATAACAATGGAATGAAAAATAAAGATATATTTATCGAGATAATCGTACACAAAAATATTGAATACCAATTAATCTTTAACATTTATTCCAAATAAAGGGTGAATATAAATTAATTATTCAATACTAAACGCGTACCTTGGATTATTTAAATGTATTCATATATTCACACCTGCCAAAATATATAGTAATAATTAGTGGATTATTTGGCATAATCTCATACATAATAGCATATAAGGAATGAGGAAGAATAGTATACGGTTTTTACTCTCTCTAGTATTTAAAATCAAAAATACTTATAATTAGTACGTAAAATATAAATTTCTGAAAGCTGCTTAAAATTGTGCTATTTATTATATGACTTATATAATCTTAAAATTCACCTTTCTACTTAATTTATTAAACTTTAACTGCATATTTCGGGAAAACATTTTTCCATCTTAACGTTTTAAAATTTAAAAAATTTAATTTATCAATCAATCAACACACAAAACATAATATTATTTTTACAAAAATAAATAGTTTAAATAAACCAAATTTTCTATATCCACTTTGGTATGTTATACTTGAAGCTAAACTGGCTTATGGGTTCAAAGGTACTATCATCGGTTTACATATTTCACTAAATTGTACTAAAAATATTAAATAATAATAACATAAAAAAAAAAAAAATAAATAAATGATGTCAAACATTGTTGTTGTCATTATTTAAAATTCTTTTAATTTTTTTATAGCTGATTTTTTATTTGTTTTTTTTTTAATTGAATAACTATTACAAGCTTCCTTTCTAAAGGCCAATGAATAACATGGGTTACAAATAATCCCTTCATACGATGTGTACAATTAAATGAAACTAACACAAAAAAAAATCCTCTAACAATAAAAATACAAAATATAGTAAATAGAGAGAGAAACACTTTATTAAGCGATGCTGCCAATTTTAAATGTGTTCCTAAATACACAGCGTACCAATCGATCACAATTGGACACATGATAATATTCATTAACAAAATAAATATTGCACAAAAAAAAAAAAAAAAAAAAAAAAAAAAAAAACTACAGTAATAGTCATTTTTAAAATATAAAAATCTACATGTTAAAACGATCGATCCTATGCGAATTATAAATATACAGTTAAACATTTAAACTATTAAAAAGAGAACATATAATCTTATTGATACCAATATAAAATATGACATTACAAAATATAACCATACAAAATAAATATAAAACTATGTACATAAGATAAAGTAGCATTAACTATATAACTATATAACTATATAACAACTAGAATAATCATGCAATATACATTTGTTTATACATATTGATATTTTGTTTATAAAATAAATCAGAAAATAAAAGTATAAATATTATATAAAATGGTAATGATAAAGAAAATAAATAAAAATTTAAGAATTAAAAAAAATACAATGACATAAAGATCCCAGGGAAATCCCTTACCAAGCTTTTCCTCCCACACATGGGAGGGCAAGCCAGGACCACACAAATCTCAAAGTTGTTTTCTTAGTCACGTCACTAGTGTCTTGCTGAATTTTAAGATTAATAATTGAACCTCCCTAAGCGTTATCGAAGTTATTTATATTTACTACGATATAGTTTATTAGCAATTACTCGTATGGGAATACAGCCCCGTTCAAGTTTAAAAAGAAATCTAGCAACTGCTAAGCGAACAGCTGGCTTGGAATCCGCACCCAATGAGTCTTCTGCGGCCCGGAATAAATTCTGATGACCAACACATGTTCCTCCGCTACACGTTCGTAAGGGAATACTCGTTGTGCTAAACGTTTCAGTCCAGTTTTCTTGAAGCACTATAAAATTACCAGCCTCGATTGCCAGACGGTCTAAAGTAGGAGGTTGTTAGTGCAGAAAGCTAATGAGAGGCTGCAGCTTCAATGGCTGTTCTGTTTAGAGACCATCAAGGTAGCGAGATACCTCGGCAGCTGGACAAGATTAATCAAAAAAACTCTCTCCGACTCCTACTATTCTGCTCCAAAACGATTCCTTTTAATTACAAGATCAAAATAACTTTTCTTTATGGCCCTCTTATTTTACAGTTAGCTATCGCTTCAAAATATTTATCAGCAAGAAATAAATGAAGTAATGTAGAAACGTCATAATATTGTGGATATAGGCGGGTTTAGGAGTGGTATTTGGTGCTTCGAAATTCTGGGTTTATACTAGTTATGATATATTTAAAATTTTTTTTTTTTTTTAAATAATAGGTATACACTTATTATGAAGTACTAATACAGTATTTATTGAGCTAGTATCCTGCTATTGAAGATACTTAAGATTCTACGTTATTTTGATAAATTCCTCTTTTCTGAGTTTTTATTCTCAGAGCAAAAATAAATAAATATTTACGGATTCAGGAAGAAGACTGCCCCCATTATGGGACGGAATAAAACAAGACTGATATTGTCTATTCGGAACATACATTAAAGAAAACACGCTACATAACGAGTGGAAAGTCAGGAGATTCTACGCAGGGCGATGTGGACTGCATCGCTTATACTCCTCAACCTGGCCTCAGAGCCGCCTCTGGAATGGACAAACAGACCATCGTCAGATATTTCATCCCGTCGATTTCTTATGTCGACTCTATTGACCTATGATCTGTATAAATCTTTTAGCAACGGGTTATTTACAATAAGCTTCTGGGAATATGTCAAGGATAAAGAGAAATCTTCATTATCTGCTTATGAATTAAAATAAAGTTGCCGATTATATAGTTTTTCGCATATAAATTTATCTATGAAAAATTGTGTTACATTATTATCTCACAATTATTATTTATAAATTATTATCAATGAATGAAATTAGTCAAAATATACCTCCTTTAAATACTGAGCTGCAGAAAAAGGAATAAACAGATATGAGGCTTCATATGCTCTGTGTAATGAAGTACTCAATGTAGCGTTGTGTAAAAGGCCAATGGATAAGTGATATTTGTCTAAATCAGATATTATATTATTTAATAATATTTTTATCTCACAACTAGGCATACTTCTTTGAAACATTGAAACTTAATTTAGGCTTCCAAGTTTCATGAAATAGGAGACAGGGTAGCTCAATGGTTAAAGCACTGACTGTTACCTCCAAGACCCAAGTTCGAGCACGGCTGAAGGCAGGAAATTAATTTTCTGTGTCTTCAGCCGTGGATTACTTCGAGGTCTGGCGACCGTTCTTGGGCACACCCATCCACAATAGAGTGGCTTAATTAAGGGAAGATATGTAGTGGTTGATAGATATTGCTGACATCATCTCCCTGTACAACCGTAGATCACGAAACAATACTTCCTGAGAGAAGGTGAGGCGATGAAAAAAAGTTGACCTGAAACGCCATTCTAAAAACATTTTTGCAAAGCTTTCTGTAACAACTCAGCAGATTTTTTTTCTTTTGATAAAGATTTAGAGCGAAATGAGTAGTACAACCTCTCGCCTTCTGAATTCGCGTCTATCCTCGGAAGTACTGAACCCAAGACCCTTCATGGGTTGTAGCGGTACAGTTTTAATTTTTCTTTTAGTATATTCTTTTTTTATAGGAGCATAGGCTAATGCGATTTCATAGGGTAAAGTACTATTTTATTTATATAGTTTCTGGTCTACTTTGTAAAATATTGTCAATAGATTTATTGTAAAAATAATTAAATTAAGAGAACCAATTTTTTTCTAAAATAAATTTTGTTTCTTTAAAAAAGTATGTTAGTATTGTCAACATCGCAGTGCAAAGAAAATTAAAAATAATTAAAATATTTTTTTTATTTTAATTATTTACAGTATTAACTACGAGTATGTCAGTCCAAATCACTCCGATTTTCAACACTATTCAAGGTTGTCCTATAAGAGGTGTGTAAGTGTTGGAGCTGGAAGAGAATTTCCTATAATCGGTAAACACCAATAATATTACTGATTATTTATTTTATTGCTATCTTTATAGGACGATAAAATGTAGACTCCAAAGGGAGTCGGCGATGCCTGATGGAATTAAATACCACACCGCTCGTACGGGAGCCATTGCAGGAGATCCTACAAAGATATAAGACCATTGGGATCGCAATGAAGGCTCGTCAATACGAGGAGTTTACACGGCAGTAAAAGTGTCCAACGGATTGCCGAGCTGTTTAATTGCAGTGGATGGTATAGCTGCGTGTGTCATCGCCGCTCTTCCTCTCTAACCTTTAGATAGTGTGCCATCAGCGGCTACTGGGCCTTCTTCGGCCTGCCAGGGTGTTATCCTTATACATCCTATCTAAGCCTGCCACTGAAGTATCACCAGTATACGGCTGTAACTTATGGTACTTATCCTACGCACCTTCGCGTCCGCAATCCATTAGTGCTTATCATAGTAGCGTGGAGTAGGACTTACACAATCCTACAAGTTGAATTGCTATATTACGCCTAAAACGGAGGAATTATTCTATTTCTGTGTTGTATTTTTTATAAAAAAAATTTACATTGACATCTAATTATTTTTTAAATATTTTCATAACAAAAATAGATGAAAAAACTTTAATTTCTTCGTCAATTAAATAATTGCTGTGACAGAAAGTTCTGTTGCGAAATAGTTGCGTGAGAAACCGAGAACCATGGAGACCCACATTCCATTTACTCTTGAGATCTCAAGAGTTGTCCATTGTTGAGACAGTACTGAAAACACACATGAAAATATAATGTATGTTTTTTAAAGTTTTTTTTTCTAATCCCCCGTAAACTACATAAACAAAAACAGAAGATCTGTAATCCTAAGATAAATAAGTAATAGTATTACAGTACCTATAAGTAATAGGTACGATGTATTTCGATTACTTTTTTCTACCAGTGGTACTGGATGGAGATTAAAGGCTATGGAATAATGTCACCATGTTCAGGCTTTTGAAAATCAGCAATAAGGTGAGAGACCTCCGCTTGTTAAATACAACGATGAGGGAGTTGTTATGTTTTGAATTCAATAAAATTCAAAATATAACGATTTTTGAAAGCGATTTTCATATACATTTGTAAAGAACTAAGGTTACATTACTTATCCAATAGAAACAACATGAAAAAAAAAAAAAAAACCACCAACCATCTCTGAGTGTGCTATGGTATAAAAATGTAACGATTACTCTGTTGTCTGAAAATCACTGATGAATTTATCAATCAAGTCTGAAAATGTTTTATTATCTTAATCTTTAGACTAAAGGAAAACTATAATTATAATATTTATAATTGTAGATTATGAAAATAGCACACAATACAAGGCATAAATCATTTGTTTATCTTAAATTTATTAATGATATAATGTTCAAGAAGATTGGGAACTCATTTTATCTCATGATCAGAAATCACTTAATGCTGCCAGTTATTATAAATTTTATGGTAACATTTAGAAACAATGTAAACATACATATAAAAAATAATGTAATTTAGTGCGCATCCTTAACCCATGCCTGCAAGATTCATGAGGAAGAAGAAGGATCATGGATTCGTTAGGATGTCCTCTAAATTGTATTGTTATTTCACTGGAGTTTACATTATTTTTAAATTAATCATCAAATAAAAAATTTAATGAATAGAAACCTTTTTTCAGATCTAGTCCAGAAAGAGGAACGTAATGGAACACATCTTCAAATAGATTTATATACTTTAATATCTAATAAATGCTAAATTAAACAAATTTCTTTTTTACATTGTTTACAAATCATTAGGCAAAGAAACTACATGATGCCTTAGGGTTGGGCCGCCTCCATTAGGAGAGCCCCTTGACAGAACTATAAATAGTGCTTCTCCTTATGGTATTGTCCGATACCGACTCCTAGTAATGATGTCTTCCTTCGATAGCTTAAAGAAGGACATCGAAACAGCTGGCCGTGTGCGGCTCGAGGACAGGATGAGATATGGGGTGTAGGCGGGTGGAGATCTGTAGATAGCCGCTTACTGGAGCTGGAGAAGGCACGACTGGAGATCGTGCCTGGTCGACGCACCTGCCGCTGCTGTTTGGCGAGCTGTACCGTCTATCATTACATCCAGGTTGTATCGATAGTATTCCTTCATTGTTTTAAGGGATGATATAGTGAGCCATCCGGTGATTCATAATTTATTGTAAAATGATAAATCCATACTCCAAAGGCAAATAGAGAATGTTAGTTTGATAGGGCTCAACGTCCTTACTTACTCCAACTAGGGCAGGAAGGACGGGTTATCCTAAAAGTTACCAACTTTTCCTATCCAGGGTAGGAATGTCAAGATTCATTTCATGGGTCCTCCACAAAGTAACAACCTCCACAGGTTGGATTTGAACCCACGACCTTCTGTACTTAGCTCGCTTAGACCCTCGCCCCAACTCTCTCGGCCAGAAAAAATAATGAAATGATCCAAACGTTTTATTTGATAAATACATCTAAGAGTAGTCCAAACAATATTTGGACTACTCTTTGGTACATATATTTAGTATCAGTTTTGTGAAGTGGACTCAGTGGTCTTTCATTCGCTGGATATAGATTGAACCAGAGCATTTGAATGATAGGAAACTTTACGGTAATTTAAAAAAAAAAAAAAAAACAGTTTAGTTCTGCAAGAAGGGTCTAAAGATCAATAAGTTGCGGAATGAAGGAGCTGATGCCATCAGCAACTCAACCACCAGTTTTTTTTTTTTCACAATTTGAGAAAGACTTTAGAAGCTCACTGGGTGTGCCACTCCAGACACAAAAGTCGATCAACGGCTAAAACAACAGAAGTATAATTTACTGCCTTCAGCAGGATTCGAACTCTAGCACCGGACCTTACCCTCTTAGGTACCTTAGCTACCCCGCTTGCTTTTACTCATATTTTGAAGGTTTACTGCGAGGGAATAAGCAAAATTCAAGTCATATTTTATATTTAATACTAACAATATTTAACATTGTGAATTAGTAAAAGACGTATAAACACAAAGACAAAAAAAAAAAATCTGATTAAATTACTAATGAGCCTGATTCTGCTTAAAAGTGCACCACTACTCCTCATTAAAGCACAATCATTACATTAAAGCACATAGAAAATAATTAAATAAATATTCTGTTATTACAATAAAAATGTCGAGTGTTATGGTTGTTACGAAATAAGCTAGAATAAACACCCCCAAAAAAGGTTACGTTGAATAAACATAATGGTGCGAGACGTATCGTGATTGTGTGACGGCACAATATATCGACCGGTTCGTATTCCACTGAATCACTTTCCATCCTTGAACCTTTTGACTTAGCGAGAGTGAATTCAGGAATGCCTCTAGCAACGCACAGAGGATGTTGGGAATTTAATAGCCTTGGCCAGTCAAGGTTTCAAATTTTAAAAGAATTTTTGTTGACAGTTTCTTTTCCTTATTAAAAAAAAAACAACAAAAACATATTATGATTCATATTACTTATTTATCAGCTTATTAAACAATTTGATATGATATATCAGTTATCCCGTAAGAATCTTTACGGTGAGTATTATCAAAAATATTAATCTATAGATTGCCATTAAACTCCTAATTTGAAAATCATTTTTGATAGATTTCGTTTTAATAAAAAAAATGTATGATCGTAACTTGGTCGAAAACTCGAATTAATATTTAACTTTCTGCTGCTTAGGGAACAGAATTATACATTGGTTAACATATAAAAGGCTTAGCTAACCCAGAGGTTCGATGCCGACACAGATCTTTAGCCCATCCCACTAAAACCCAAATCCCCGTTTAATAAATAATCTCGAGAATTATAGGTGATGCAATACTTTTGACGGGGAGTTTATTTAACTTATTTATTGTCCTAATGTTTTATAATAATTTATTTATATGTTATTATGTTTTTACACAAACGGATAATATATAAATAATAAAACTACTAACTACTTAGGACGATATACACATAATTAAAGATAATCAAGGAAATGGCCTGCTCAGTAATTGTGAATGGAAGGATGAGCGAACGAAGTGCGGCCAAGGCTATCAACATTCTTGCCAAGGGAGGATCAGCTCTGGGCCTCGCCCTAATTTGTTTATCGTTCATCCAGGCCACATGTCTTCTTCGTTTGTGCTATATATGTTATTTATTTTTATTTTATAATAAAATATAATCTATTTATTTAATAGTTGAAGGCAAATAATATAAATCAGTAAAAAAAAAAAAAGAAAATAAACATGCGATTTCAGATGATAGTAATTTCCATTTGATTCCATGTAAATCCGAGAAATATAAATTTAATTTTCTATTCGTTTATCAACCTATAATTTAACCCGAGAAAAACTGCATTCTAAGAAACAAATATATACATTACATAATCAAAACGTAAGTCTGACAATCGTAAATACTATCGACGTATTTTTCGCAACGAAATTCTTCTACACGCAAATAAAAACGAGATTGTAGTCTCATCAAAAAGACATTACTTGCTCCCTCTGACAGGTGGTATGTCTTTTGCAAGTTTAAAGCTCCAGCTTCATTTTACTGTCGAGGAAACTATAAACCCCAATAATCTCGTTGGAAGAAATACGGATTTCGAAGCCATTTATCAGCTCTAGGACAGACACAGCAGAATTTATTGTCTGCTGTTATGATGGTGCTTCGGTCTCCATTTCCTCAGGTACCTAAGTCGTCAGGCCTTGGAGTCGTTGAAGGATACCCTTCGGACTCCTTCCGAGTCATATCCTAGTTGTCCTGTTGTAGTTAAGGGACCTCCTTAATTGGGCTGTCTACGGAGAATGTGTTGTGACTCAACCGCGTTCCGAAATGTATCAAGGATAACTGAGGATAAACCTTTAATAAACCTTTAATAGTTCGCGTCAAATGTTTAGAATAAATTATTAACTTATTTTTAAATTTGTTATTCATCGGATAACGTTTCATAAACTTTTCAATGATTTTTTTATTTGTAACTTTTTTTTTTATACTACCGATAATCTGAAGCTATACACCTTTTTATCAGCAATTATTTAACATTATTCTTACTTTAATTTTAATATTTTAATTTACTTTATGATTTGAGTTTTGATATGAGTATGTGTGTAGGCTGGGTTTCTATAGTTTCCGTTGCAATGGTTTTTTACACTCAAAATGTGTAACTTTTTTTTCACACTCAAAAATGTAACATTTTGCCAGGCTTTAGCTGCTTTAGTGTTGTTCAGACCAAAGATTTGATGACAGTTTGACGCTATGAAATAAATTGGAGAATATTTTTTTATATAACATTTGTCTCTAGGACCTACTGTTTAGGACCTATATTGGTTAAAATAAAATAAAATTAACGTTTTTCTTATATTTATTAAGTGTTGGGTTTTTTTTTACTCACTCTAGTTCTGTTGGCGTTCCTCGGATTAAAAATTTGAGAAAATTTTTTTTTATCAGAAAATAAAGTAGTAGGCAAAAAAAGTTCGTGATCTGTTGTTTTCCTAGTCAAGATTTTTTTTTTTTTTTTTTTTTTTTTTTTTTTTTTTTTTTTTTTTTTTTTTTTTTTTTTTTTTTTTTTTTTTTTTTTTTTTTTTTTTTTTTTTTTTTTTTTTTTTTTTTTTTTTTTTTTTTTTTTTTTTTTTTTTTTTTTTTTTTTTTTTTTTTTTTTTTTTTTTTTTGGGGGGGGGTGAATTTAGGTTTCTATTTTTTTTAGCCTATTTTATAATATAAAAATATATCGACACAAAATATAATCATCCTTAGAATTGTCTCTGAATATTCTTAGAGTTCCAAATATAGTTCATAATTTGCTTTATATAAATACATACAGTACAAAATGCGGCAAATAAATTAATAAAAGATCGAATTAAGTAAGAACATGATCCTAACTGATCAACACATAAATCGAATTTGAATAGAGAAGTTTTATGCTTTATCAGCATTGGATCGGCTATGGTGTCGAGTGTCTATCCTGGTACACATCAGACTTAAAATGTCCATCTCTTAAATGGGTATAAAACATTAAAAACAACTTGAATTTCCTACTTCATTACCTTGTTAGGTTAGGTTTAATTGCTTATGGACACTGAACATCAAGGGTCTTCAGTGTCCGTTCTTCAATCAATATCATTTATTTATATTCTTGACCGTTTTTTAAATGTTATTAAAAATATTGTTTTTTGAGAAATTGGATGATTGTGTCTATATTATTATTATTATCGCTAGGAATAGTTTGTAAGTATCTTTGGAAACTGCAATATGGGGCAGTCCTCTAGTATCTATAGTATGTGTCTTTATAAGTAATTCCCTACAGTAGTAAACTCAAAACTACCCTTCTTTCTTTTTAAAGGTGAGGATTCAGCCAATTTTTAAAGCTGAATTATGCAATTATATGAAAGAGAGAGAAGAAAAATGTTTCACTTTTATATATATATATATATATATATATATATATATATATATATATATATATATATATATATATATATATATATATAAAAACAAAACTTATCAGATCGTTGTTTTTTTCGGCTAATCCTCAGAAGCTTTGAACCCATACTCGACCGATTCTAAACACAAACTCTTATTACCTTGCAAAACTGCTGATTAACATTACAGTTTCAAATTATATATAATTTTTATTACTTAATAATTAATCTAATCAACTATGGTAATTTTCTACTCATTAATAACCATTATTTTCTCGCTATTTTTCCAGACGAACAACTCGGAAGAGAAAGATTCTTTTATTCTTAATGATTTTCAATAACCTTTTATTTTAAACAAATTCTCCCATTTCATAGACGATTAGCCGCTTCTGCTGTAGGCCATCCATTTGTTGATAGCCTCCGTGGAATCATCAGAAAGCTATTTCTTCTAGTTCTCTTATTCGTTTTCAATTGCTACGGTTCCTTAATAAGAGCCTCTCCTTCTGCAATTACCAACAAGGCTCCTTGTCCTGTAGTTGGCTGTTATTATGTACCATATCCCTTGGATGGGATCCTTAAAAAAAATCAAAAGAGAAATCGAGCCATGGTTAAATCGCTTTACATTCACCCGATTAGTGAACTTTCCTGTCCTTATATACTTTCTAGGATTCGATATATGCTTTTGCAACCTTAAGAGGAAATTAACGACACGAGGAAATTACATCATTAACTAATCCAGGGTAATTAGGTGAATTTAGAAATGTGTTCAAAACGTCTGTTTGATCTACACTTGTTAAGGTTATCCAAGTACTGTACCCAATTCTGACCGCTATTCAGATTAAATCGAAGATGACTCTGTGGACAGTTAAGAAACGGACCAAGTCGCCGACACGAGCCTCAGACGGAGTCCTCTTGCGATCTGCATGGGCGGTGAAGGATGGTCTCGAGAAAAGGTCGAACCTATTAGACAGCCCAGGAGCTGATGCCAGTCGGATGCAACCAGTTCCACTGTCGCCTGCCTAGCATACATCGCTCTGACCTGTGCTGACATTTGAGCACATTTCAATGACCCTAATTATAATTTAGATGGCTGCAAAAACAGACGATGCAACTGTTAAACGAGACCGTTGCATAAATGAAAGTATTGATTATTCAGTTTTCGTGGATCGGGTTAAGTTGCCTTATTAATTCTATTAGAAATGGATCTGCTATTGCTAGTCTGGATAGTTTTAGGACCTTTCTTTTAAAAACTTTTATTGAGTAAGTATTACAATATGCCTTAAATGTAAGCAAAAAGTAATATGGATGGCTTAATGAATCCGTTCTCACAACATGTACAATGAGAAATAAATAAAAAAGATGCAGACTTTTAAACAGAAAAAAACACCTCTACAATATATAAATAATATATAGAACTTTACAATATACAAATACAAAACTATACAATATATAAGATTAAAATATGAATAAAAAATAAATTTGGGGTCACCTGTGGTGTAGTGGTTAGCATAGCAACCTACTAAACCCAAGATCGCGGGTTCGCAGCCCGGCAGATGACCTTAGGATTTTTTAAAGGGAGTAAAAAATCCTCAGCTATGCCGTCCTTCGGAAGGGACGTAAAATGGGGGTCCCGAGCCTGTGCGATGTCAGGTACTCGTTAAAGATCCCTATCCTAATTATACCTGGATAGGCAAAATTTAGGACTCCCACCGTAGCATCGTCCGATTACCCATAGCAGCATAAAGTGACGTTAAACGAAACAAACAAAAATAAAATTAAATTAAAGGTATAGGATCTAAAATAAAAATTTTATTTTGTTGTTCATGGTTCGGTAAATATATATATTTTTTAAATAGATAAAATAAAATGCCAAAAAAATGTACCGAAACTTAGGAAATAATTTATTAAGAAAAAAAAAATCTTAAGTAAATACAGAAATACAAAAAAAAATAAATCATAATAATAAAAAAAAAAAAAAAAAACATGTAGAAAATTTCATTAGAGCATAATTTTAGTCTAAATAAATAAAAATTGAATTTTTAAACGCTCATTTGCATTACTATTCATTCCTATTTTTCATTTATAATCACAACTATTGTATATATATATATAAACTAAATCCGTTGAAATTAGATTACCGTAACTTGTAAAGAATTTATTTATTGTTTGCACTTCAATAAAATGTACATTGGATCCCTATGTCATCTTCTTTTCAGACATCTCTGACGGTTAATGGGAATCGAGAGGGAAGAAATTCGGAAGACTAGAGGATTCCAGTGTTGGTATAGAATTTATCATTTAAGGATAGGTGTACAGCCAATCCTGCAACGTATGGGACATAAAAAGTAGCATTGAGAATTTCAGGAAGTTTTTGGATTATAAGGATTGGATTTGAGAAGGATTAAACTTTCTATGTGTAAATAGGTCTAATTATTGTCATGTAAATGAGTCTTCTGTAATTCATTGAAAGTTTTGATTTTCTAGTAAATTCTGGAGTGGTCGATAACGACGAGCAGTTTCTTTTACTTCAAATCTTGTTTGAGGATCTTTTTAAGTAATTTTGTTTCACTGATTTCAGGTCATGCTCGTTTTTAAACAAAAATATGTTGGCAAAATACCAATAATAATTTTTAAATAATTTAAGGTCTGGGCATAATAAAATAATAGAATATCTGGTCGACATTAATTTTGTGACGGAACCACGCTATAAATCCATCTTTCTACCTTGATTAGAATCGGTAGATAACTTGTAGAATAATTCGTCCTTCCTTTCCTATCAAATTCCTTATTTGTTTCCTTCTTTTATTTTTGGAATGAAAAAGATAATACGTATTATCAATAAGAAAAAAAAATAATATGAACCAGGTATTATTCTTGAACTTATTATCGAATCCATTATTAGAAAAAAAAATTATTAAAAAGGTGTTTTCTAAATGTGTAGTACGCACGACATATAACAATTATTTCAGAATCAAGTCAATAATTTTTTCTTGTTCCTTACAACAGTTGCCTTTGTAACTTCCATATTTAGTAAGGTTTAGTTATTCTAAACTTCAATATTGTAATATTTCTATTTTTTTTTTTTTTTTTATTATAACTAACTAATGGATATTCACTTCATATTTTAAAAGGGTAGTTAATGTTAATTTCAATATATAATATATATGCAGGTTATGTTTTCCTGAAATATTTTCTTCGCTAATTGCAACTGAGCGTGACAGTACTTCCTGATCTTAAAGGTTGTCAATTAATTGACATTATTCTTGAGAACACAATGATATTGAAATTAATTTCCAGGATATGAAAGATGTTACTATCACAGATCCATCCATGCTAATTAATACTTTCAAACATCCTTGATTATTAATTGATCATTTTTAATTAATTTACCAGGAAATGTCCTTAAAAGCGTTTGGGGACTTCATGGATAGGTATTTACTTTTTTAGAATTGTCTTGATTCAAATGTCAAGTAATGTTTTTTGACTATGTTCATTCATATTTTGTTTTATAAATTATATTAATTAAATAATATGTGTTAGTATTAAACATGTATATATCATACACAATATTGATATCATAAGTGTTTCATAACAGCATTTAAAAGTAGTAGTAAATATGATGATAATAAACAAAAATTTGAAATATAACGTGATTTGTAGAATATGATTTAATGATGAATTTTATTATGTTAAGTGCAGAAAATAAAATTTTACAATATTCATATCGATATTAAATACTTGTATTAAATTTCTTTCTATTTAGTAAACACGAATAATAATTCGAATACACAATAATATTAGTATAGATTTCGAATTTTCTGAGTTTACAATAGCACTTCAAACAAGGTTTTGTTGAATATTTCAACATCTACATGCTTTAATGATGCGTTTCAAACATTTTTGAATAATTTAAACTTAACACATATGTTAGCTAAGGCATCGATACAACTGAATAATGTGGTAGTTCAATATAACGTATACACAGATCACCAAATATAAAATTTCCCAATATGTATGAACCTTTTCTTACGCTCCGCAAATATGCGACTTCTTCGTTTCGGAGCTCCTAGCGGTTACTGTCTTGGCTTGGTTAAATTAAAATTGTTTACAATTTTCAACATTACACATTTTTTGAAGATTTGAAAAAATTATGTTTTAACTTACAAGAAAATGTTTAATATTTTTTTCACATGCTTTAAAGTTTGATATCAACTGTAAGTAAATAACACAGGTCTGCGACTAAAAAACTTCATAGGATTTTTTAACATTTTCTTATAGATTCTGACCACCCGAAAACAGGAAAAATATTCTAAAAATTCTATCATATTATGTTTATTGTCATATGTATGTTACTCAAGATACTTTTGGGTCAGCAGGCTGGCTATACTAAATACCCATGCTTCTTATGCTTGTGGGATAGTAGAGCTAAAGAACAGTATTGGACTAAAAGTGATTGGCACCCCCGAGAAACTTTAAAACCTGGAGAGAAAAAAAGTTATCAATACTAATTTGGTACCACCAGAAAAGGTTCTGTTTCCCCCCTTTCCATATCAGATTGGGGTTGATGAAACAAGTTGTAAAACCGTTAAAAAAGGATCGGGACTGTTTTAAATATCTATGTACAAAATTCCCGAATAAACAAGTGCTTTTAGCAATTTTTTGTGTTTGAATTAGCAAAAAAACCCTTGTGTGATAGAAAAAAAACAGACATCACTTCTGAAATCAGCGCATTTTAAAACATATAATTCAGTTAAAATATCTCATTCAGCTGACAAACAACATTTTTTTGCAGACCTATGTAATTAATAATATCACATAAATATCAATATTATATATTCATAATAATAATTTTTTTTTTCCCACTAAAGTATTTTTGTAGTAATTTTCCCTCTTTTGTAGCGTTATCTGTAGGCACTGAAAAAAAAATACAATCGAAATATTAAGATAAATAAAAAATTATATTATTATTTAAAAACCCTGTTTTATCCTACTAAAGCAATTTGATCAAGGAACTTTTTTTTTTTTAATTTATTCTGGACTATTCTGGGATATTATGTATTACTTTGGAACGTGAATTAGGATCGTATTACTTCTGGTAAAAACAAAATAATAGCATTAATTTTGTTTTGTATTATTCGATCAAGATGGGCACGCTCCATGACAGTTAATTTATTGCGAGATTAAAGTCGATTTAAAGGGTTAAACCAAAGGTTAATGCCATGCTAAACGATTCTCCATTTATTTTTTTTTTCTTTGAGGGAAAGAAAAATGTCTCGAATTCCTCAGTCAATTTAAATGCGCTACGAGCAACATGGAACGGACGTCCATCCATATAAAAGAACAACTGGTACGCTCCACTATCGGAGGAGGGGAAGATTAATACCGTGTCAGATATTCCCAAGACAGGCTACATTTAATTCCATCACATTTTGTCTGGACAGCCTTGAATAGCGGCCGAGATCAGCAAGAAGAAAAATGATAATAGGTAGCGATCTCGTAAGTGGCGTACTATAAGATGTATAAATATATTTCTGTATATCATATACTCACACTAACGGTGGCATGAACGTATCATGGACGATCATAATTCTAAACGGAGTTTCTCAGTTGTTTGAAATGTCTAGGTTAGGAGGGATTACTGGAACTGGCCATCATACATCAACTTGTGTACATGTGTTTATATGTATATACATTTAATATCACCAAACCATATTTATGTAATATAGTTATGCTTGACTAAAACGAAACCTTGCCATTTTCGACTTCAACAAATACTTGACAAACGTTAAGGGATTAGAATTGATGAATTCTTTGCCAGAACTAATGAACCTTTTTTCATTTATTTTTTTTTCGACAACTAGATTCTAATGTTAAACATTTATTAGTTCTAAAACATACAAAACATCAGGAATTTGCTGCGAAAACTGTGTATATTATTATTTTTTATGTAACACGAGGGTCTATCAATTATGTTGATACTGTCTTACATTTAAAAAAAAATTGTTAAACATAATCGATGTTTGTTTTTTTATATGTTTTAATTCTAAAGTAGTCTTCGAATAAATAAATTTTTAAAAAATCCAATAGAAGTGCAAATAAACCACCGATCCTAATTATATTGATCATCCTACACTATCTTGCGTACCTCAATTGAAGCGTTTAAAGATTTCGATCAATTAAATAAGACTCATTTAAATGACAGAAACTATTAGGAAATACGTAGTTTATAGGCTCCACTAAACCGTCCAATTCATCTTGTCTCCAATCTTTAAAATAAAAATATCTTTGAATCCTAGATTATTCTTAAGACTAAAGCGAAAAGAAACTGCTCGTCGTTACAGACTACTTCAACATCCACTAGACAAACGATCAAACCTCCCAATTCATTACAAAAGACTTATTTACATGACTGTTATTAGGCCTATTTGGACGTACGGAGTTGAGCTTTGCGGCTCTACTAAACCATCCAATCCTTATAATCCTAAATGCCCCCTACTTTGTCACCAATAAACTTATCCATAAAGACCTTAATGTTCCATATGTTGCTGAGTTAGCCCAAACCAGATACCTAAGCTCCATAACCACTCATATCCATTAGTTTTTCATCTTGCTTCCCACTCCATTCCCGATAATCCTCCGAGGTGTCTGAAAAGAAGGTGGCCTAGAAATCTTCTAGTGTAGAATTTTATTGAAGTGCTACTGACGAGTAGTTCTTTTCAAGTTGTTACACGTTATTGTAATCGTCATCAGCTCATTTACTCTATGTACATATCTGTATAGTTGTAAATTTCAATAAATTGATATATTAAAAAAAATATATATATAAGCCAGGTACTATATATTATATATATAGGTAAGCCAGGAGGTTTATTTGTTGACCTACTATCTCAGCCGAACGCCGTATCTGAAATCCTCAGATTTTTTAACTAGGTAACTTTTTTCCAATGATCCTTCCTAGTAACTGTTACCTGATTTTGAGAATTCAAAACGATACCTGGATATTATATATAGTATCATTTCTGATTATAAATTATCAAATCAAACTACTGGTTGTTTTGGAGGTTTTCAACACATAATGAATATCCCTCATATTTCCGTAATGTTTAAGAGGAAAAGATAATTTTCGGCTGAATTTAATTTTGAAATTATATCTGAATTTAGATTGAAATTATTGACAGGAATGTCAAGAAAATAGGTGTAAAGTGTAACTATTCACAAGTTAAAGAAAAAAAAAATGTTATAATAATAAAACAGCGATTATCAGCAACACTTTGCTAAATCGTTTGGGTTTGTAAAATAAAAAAACAAGAGATTTTCTCAACTGCCTTTTTGATGTTCTCAGTAAATAAACGCTTGGAAGCAATGTCTTTATTACTGGGCCATGGATCTTATTATTATTGCCTTTTTTTTCGACACGACTGGTCGACACTAAACCTGTTTGAACATTAGTGATTCCACCACTGGAGATAAATATATTTATACGGGTTTACGGATCGGATATTTGTGAGCGACCGTTTTGGGGACTGAATCCTGAGCGCATTAAAAATACGCTTATGCGATTTCAGTGTCCTTTGGAACAAACACATATCCACAAATCAGCGGTGACCAATGTCGTTCCTTTGGACCAATTTGCAAATCAACGGTTTTTTTTTTTCCGTCACCGACTGCACACATTTGTTAATTTAAGACCACACCTTGTTACGAAATCGAAAAAAAACATCTCAAAAAGGGATCGCATGCAATTAATCTCATGATTATTTAAGTTATGTATTGCATTCTTAATGTTATTAAGACCAGATACCTGTCATTTCATAACCTCATTGATTTTTCAGTTTATTTCCAACCTAAATAAGACTAGATTAAATATAAGGACTAGTTTAATATAAGGACTATATAAGGACATAGTTTACATATTTTTTTAAATACTGAAATCATTCATGATTATATAATTTCCTACCTTCTATAGTTAAGTGCGTACCACTATAGCTCTATAAAACAAACATTTATCCTTAATTTCGAAGCAAATCAATGATATAACAATTAGGTTACAACTATGTTATCATAAGTAGAAGTTTTATAAAATATTTTTTTTTTTTATAAGTATAAAAAGTCATATACTAATAAGTGGTTCCAAATGTAATTAAATTCATGTTTGAGTAAAAATCGGTATAAAAAGGAATTTTTATATTATTTAAAATTGTGCAAAATTCTTTGAATTTGCAAAAGATTTCAAACAAAACAGTAAATGATAATCGGATCATCATAAGCAAACGCAGAACAATCAACACTTGAATTGGTGCTGTACACGGGTTTTTGAGTAACTCCAATTTAAAAAGTTTTTGTAGGTATAAACTTATTTCTCACAACGAGGCATATTCTAATCAATATTTGCAGCTTTATACCTACAGACTTATACTTATTAAATAAAAAAATTAAAAAAAATTGTTAGAGTTATTCTAATAAGTAATAAATTTATCAATTACATACAATAGATTGAAACGCATTTATACATATGTATAATATTTACACTCATCCCCAAATCAGCTTCCTACCCCCTCCTTCACGGAAGGGATTAAGCAGGATTTCAGGTAATTCTAACGCAACTTTCTTGCGATTCTTATCTTTTGTTTAAGTATCTTCAAACAGTTTCATTGGAGTTATATAAAAAAATTAGTTGTTTTACAAATTATTGGAATATCATTTTCTTTTTTTATTTTATTAGCCCAGCTTTCCAATATGTAATATAATTATATAGTTGCAAAATTTCGATAAATAATTTTTTAAAAAATAAATAAAATATAATTTTCCTCATAATTATTGCTATAATTTCTGTTTTAATAATCATAAATTATTCTATATACAATACTACTTTCCCAACTACCAAAGTGCTCTATTGTTCTGAAATTACTGCTTTAATTAATAATCTACTATTGTTCTTTAAAATAGCTTAAGTTAATTTTTAGATTTTAATAGATTTTTACTATCTTCTGAAAGAAAAAAAAAAAAAAAAAAAAAAAAAAAAAACTCAAACGTTTTTTTTTTTTAAAAGTTGGATATTAATTATTATATATATATAGATATATATATTAGATATATTTATTATTATATTAGAAAGATAATATATATTTATTGATAAATATATAAAGATAGTTAATATCTTTAAGAATCCACTGACATCTCAATTTAAAAAAAAAAAAAAAAGGTAACGAACGAGTTTTGCATCTCACCTCCTCAAATAATAAAAAATGTCACTATAAAATCCATTTTTAGTCTAAAATTCGACATTGTAAAAACGTTTAGCACTGATTTGGTTAATGTAAGGAACATTCATCGTTTTCCAATTTTACAGCTGGTAGATACTAAAAGCATAAACATCTATTCAATATATCTAATATATCTATGAATCTATTCATATCTTATAAAGCAGAAAGTTATAGAACTATTAGGTAGTTGGGCGACTTATAATTTTTTTGTATTTGTAAATTCAAATTTAAGATCAGATACTAGTTTTTGTTTTCTTATTATCTGTCATTTAAAAACTTTTGCTTTTACACTCCACTATTATTATATGAATTATCCTAAAATCATAAGAATAAAAAATGTATAGGATTTTAAGTCAGATATATATGATACATTGTGTTCTGAAAAGCGAAGGTATTATAAATATTAACTGAAATCTATGATATAAAATATTGATTTTAAATAATAATTGAATCCAGTCAAAAATGGTTATATAAATATTTTTATTGAATTCAACATAAATAAATCTGTTCTGATCCCATTCCTAGATTAAAAAAAGAAAAAATGCTTAGGTCTGTCTATGGAAGTCCGCTAGACTATTTTGTGCCTACCCCGCGCCGAGTCAGAAGCAATCTGCCCTGGATATTTTTTCGTTTACCGCATCAGATGTTTTTCTTTGTCCTCTATTCTGTCATCCGGGCTCGAAGACGTGATCTTCCCCTCATTTAGAGATCTCAGTAAAACTGCAACTGTCTTAGGTTTTTTTTTAATGCCAACTTGCCGATTGTTTGCAACTGACTCGGACAGTTATTCCAACTTTTTTGTAGTTGCGCTTGGGTGTTCCACATGCTTTGTTCCTTGAATGAGTTGGATTCTAACTCTGGGTAGGAGGTCTGTGTGGTATGTAAGAAATAAAAAGTAGAATGCCGTTTCTTGAAACAAAGTAAAAAATTCGTAAATAATTTAATTGAAAATAAAATTTATATTTTTCAAATGTTACACTTCTTAAATGAAGGAGCGGATGTGTTGCTTTATCAAATTTATTTTCGGGATCCCCTGATATTCTAAGATATCTCAAAGTAATGTATCTGTTAAATACGAAAACCCAACCTACCAACTTGTCATTGGTAATTTTTTGAATTTCTAGGACATCTCGATACGAAAATGCTTCTTTTTAAATTTCTTCAGCTCTTAATTTTCAATATACCATTATTTAATTTTCTATTTTATTTATATAAATTATCGTAGAGAGCCCATTGTCCTATAAATTGTAACTTTATCTTATTCTTTGGGGAAGAAGTCTCATAATTAATTTAGTTTTCTTCTTCTTCTTCTATTATATCAATCAAATATGCCGTTGTCTTATTAAACATATTTGAAAACGTATTTAGGTAGCTTTCGGTGTATATTTAGTACGAATTTTTTTATTAGTATTTACAATATTAAAGCAAAATATGTCCTGTAAATTTCGAAGATAATAAAAATAAATTATTGAAAATTATGATAAACGTGATATTGCATCCTCACAGTAAAATAAATACTTCTCAAAATGAAGAACCACTTGTTAAAACGTATGCAGTACCCTTGTGTGAATACAAAATTAGGAATACTGACACCTCTCAGTTAGATATTTACAACTCGCAGACTCCTGTCAGAGATTACAAAAGAAGACCTATCGCCCATTGTGAAGACTTACTTTAAAAGGTGTGATCCGGTAACGCATATGCACATCCTTGCCCCTTGAATGATGACCGCTGGGATAGATGGATGACCTTACCTAAAACATCTGGAAAGGTGAACCGTCTTAGCGCCCACACAAGTTCGGCCTCTCGCATTTCATTTCCCGCCATCAGATCGCAATATATCAGGCAGTCATAAGGACATTTTTTTTCAAATATATTTTCCTGTTGGTGTTCTATTCATAAGTATATTTAAAATAGTCATATTGGTGAACCCGCTGATAAATCTTGACCTTCTCATCCTGGCTAGAGTAGGTTGGTAGCATGTAGGTTAAACCATCCTTCCTGCCCTAGTTGGAGTACATAAGGAAGATAAGCCCCAAAAACCCACATCAACAAACATTTGTTTCCTTGAAATCTAAAAATAAATCTGAAATCAATAAATTAAATCCTATTGCTTAAGTTTAATTATAAACTGTATATTTATTTAGTCGATACATTTTCCTTATTATTTTGTTTTTTTTAATTTTTATTTGAATAATTACAAGCTGCCTCACTCAACAGCAATGAGTCATTTGGATGACAAAGACTCATTCAAACAATATGTACGATGATATAAAATAAAGTATGAAAATTAAAGTAAACAATATAAGCTTAAAAGAAAATTAAATAAAAAAATTACTAATTTAATGAAATTTAAATTAAGCTTTGGATTGACAAATTTGTGTATTTTAAAGAGGATCCTATATAGCTCAGGATCGAAGAGTAGTAGGAATAATAAACAAGATTTAAATTATGTTAAAGAATTATTTTTTCAGAAAAAAAAGTCTAATAATACGTTATAGTTTCCTTATGAGTTACATAATTATTACTTAATAAATGTACAGTAAAGATACTTATAATGATATTGATTGACATAAGAAGATACTCTAAATTTAATCATGTAATTATTAATATAAGTGAACTAAAAACATAAAATAAAATATGCACACAAGTTTAGAAAAAAAAAAAAAAAATCAAACTAAATTCTCTATATTATTGTTATGAATAGCCGTTTTGAAAATAGAATGCACGTTATTCATTTGCAGTCAGCAAGGATGGTATTGAAGAGTCATAAGATCACTACATTACGATAAAGGCATAAATACATAATTTCTTTTTTTTTTATTGAAATATATGTACAATCTGCCTCAATTAAGGGCAATAGGTGACAATGCTAAAGATGTATTCATTCATACAATATATACAAGTACTCATACACATAAAATTAATGATAATAGAAGATAAAAAAAATAATAATAATTATAAAAATAAAACTAATAATTCAACCATCAAAAATAAAATGAAACAATAAAAATCAAGTAACAAAAACTGAAATTTAAAAAAGTAAATAAAAAAAGATAAGATAATTCTTACTATGTGTACAAAACAAGATACATAAATAAGCACCCAATCTTGCTAAGACAGTGACTTCCAATAATATGACTAAACCTTGACTGCAGGCGGAGTTGGACGAAATTTAATCATAGCTAAAAATAATCAAAATTTAATCATAGTTATTAGACAACTAATTTTTTGGAATTAACCACATAATTTAATTATGATTGAATATTTCAGTCATTTTTTAGTACACTAATGATTATTTGACTGGAAGATTTAAATATTATTAAATAAAGTGATTGATTCTAGGAAAAAAGTTATGACTAAATTTTGGTTACTTTTTAGCTATGATTAAATTTTGTCCAACTCTGACTGCAGGCGACTGGAATGCAGCTAAAACTACATTCTGCCAGCCGAGTATTCGATTGGATAATAGTCACTGGAGCAACTAGTTACAGAAAAAAGAATCAATTGAAACGTTTAAAGGTAACATTCCTGAAGCAGCTCCTTAAAGACCAGTCGCTGAGTAGTTGGACCCATCGTCGCTTCCATCCTCTCTCCTTCGGGATATGATAATCCTCAGCTCCTTCTGTTACTCATTCTCTTCCCAGCTCCCATTTCAGCTCATATCACTAGATCGGATGAATTATTGAAGAGGGAACCCATCTGCAATTTATTATTTTTTTTCTTTTTCTATTTAAGATATCGACGAGATAAGAGTTTCTCTAGGTTTCAACATGCGGTCTCTTGAAGTTGTTTTAAATGTGAAGAAGACATTGTTCGCTTGAACTTAGCGATCGGTTCTCACCGTATTGGAATTATATCTGTCTAATATTATTTATTTATTCTACTCTGAAGATGCATTAACAAACTTAAACTCCATTATATTACGTCATAAAATTTAATATGGGAGATATCATTATCTTCTACTAGGTTGAGAGAGCTACACTTTTTTCTGTAACTTTTAAAATTCTGCTGGGAATGGGGTTAGTTCTGAATCACCTAGGTCGAGTATTTTTTTTAAGCATAATTGCTTAATTTATTTAATATTTGATAAAATTTATTTTATAAATTTCTGCAAAGTGCTTATAAAATTCGAGCAAATAGGTATAAAGAGATGTAGACTCACGAACCGCCAGTTCCCTATGAATTTTGTTGACCCATGTTCTCATCAATTTGGAACCATGTTTGTAAACAACCATAGTCTCGTGATTAACATAAATTATTCACATATAACTTCTGAACCGAAGCTTCACGACAATTATACGTGATCCGACTACTCTAGTCCTGTAAACAAATATTCAACAAAGAGTAAAAGGGAATAACGAAGAAGTGCTCGAGTGACAGCACCGATACCGAGGAGCCAATCCAATGAATAATTCATCGAGATCCGATTTTTTCCCCATCCTCGACTGCGTAGTGTTATCTGGTCGCTTCTGCCGGTTTTTATTTGCATTTTTGCTCCTTCAAGCTCTTCCGCGCATTCCCCTCCGAACCGGCCGCGTTTCCAGCGTCACCGGGGCAGAAGAAGAATTATGGGAGACGTTGGAATAGTTTATCGCTGACAAATTCAAGGATCACCCACGATAACTAGTCGCTTTCACTGCGTAATCTTCGTAAATAGACTAAAACTTTCTCCTTCAAAGGGCAGATCTAAGAGACATATCATCGGGACATTAAAAATTAAATATCAATTTTTTTGTGATTTTTTCCTGAATTACTATTTTTTTAAAAAAAAAGTTTACTTAAAAGAACTACAGATTTGCCTCTTTTCAAATTTCATAATTTTAAATTTAATTTATGAAATGGTTAAGTCAAAATTTTACGCTTTTCAACTTTCTTATTAGCTTTTACTAAATCATCTAATTATTCTAAAATAGCATTTGCACCAAAATAGATACTTTAATGCCTAAAAAAAATGCTACTATATTTGTAATATTTGTTATTGATATTGGAATTATTGTTAATTATGACTTTTTAATTATGTTCAATTTTAAAAAGTTTTTTTTTTTTTGTATATTGATAATGTTTGTATTTTAATGCATTAAAATAACAAAAATAAAAATATATAGTTACATACATATCCAGATAATCCATATAATCTATATTATCCATATAATCCACCCACAAGGGATATGCCCTTTCTTAATAGTGTGCAATATATTGTAAAACTCTGTTGTTATAACAAAGGATATTATATTCATATTTACTTGTTTTTCGCCGAATCTCTTCCAACTAATTCCAATGCTATTTAAACACTTTAAGTACCGAGAATATGCAAAATTATAGTAAAGCCTTTAGGTTCAAATCACAGAAATCGAAGAATTAGCGGAATATGACTTTTTAATTATGTTATGTATGATGATGTATGAATATGTAGGCCATTGCTAAATGATTCCAATCGTTCTATCATTCGACCTCACTAGCCCCAACACTTATTCTTCTTACTTAGAAACATGCCTGTGACTCACTAATAACAAGCTTTGACGTACTTTCCTAGTTTTCGTGGACTCATCCCCGAAGACAGGAAGTTCCTGGCAAACTACTTTAGGGAAAGTTAAACGCGATTTTATTCAACAGATGCCCGAAGGCTAGAGCTATCCGTGATTCATGTAATGTGAGTGTTTCCCTGAACCTCTCAACCCAGATTATTCAGTCGAACAGCTGCATCCATCTTTGTCAATCGGTAGTCCGTAGAAGAAAGCCTTGCAAATGGAATTGGCTTCATTAAAGAGGTGAAGTTCCTTCCTAAATGTCACGAAGATTGTGGACAAATGAGATGTTGATGGAATAATATGCCTTTCGGATGTAAGTTGTTTTTATCCTATGTGTCCTAAAAAATTTTATCTGTGTTTAATTTATATATTTTTAATCAATCGCAGACATATTCTGATATATTTCTTATTGTGTTGCAGGTACGAAGTGCTATTGGATGTAAGTTGTTTTTATCCTATGTGTCCTAAAAAATTTTATCTGTGTTTAATTTATATATTTTTAATCAATCGCAGACATATTCTGATATATTTCTTATTGTGTTGCAGGTACGAATTGCTATTGAAAGTATACAAAGACCAGAACATTTTTTTTTCAAGCAGTGAGTGACAGTTACTTATCTTTCAAATTATAAATATTATCTAGTGATTACACAAAATATAATAGTATATTTTTTCGTATTTTTATAGTATCCTACATACTATATGAATAAAACCTAAATATAGGGGAGTATCGTATTATGAAACTTTTGATTCAAACACACAAGGAAAACAACAGTTATACATAAAGAAAAAGATAGCTTCTCTTGTTAACATTTCAACAGCTACGATGTCCGTACTTCTTTATGTCCAGCTTTTATCTCTTTATGGCCGAGTCGATTTGTCCTAAGGCAACCGCAATTGCAGCGTAGGTTGAGCTCTTAAGGTCTGTACGTCTGGTTTTGTTTGTCACATGAGCAAGGAAGCAACATTTCTATATTAATGCAAAAAAATCAATTATTTTTCTCTCATAAAAACCGTTTCGTAAAAATAAATAAAAGACTTCATATCAACGAGTGATTTATATCACTTAAACATGATTCTTTGACCCGATCCCATTTCAACGCGAGTTATAAATAAATACATTGTTTTCTTGCAATGGGGTTTGAAATATATGGAGTAAATTATCTCGAATGAGGAAAATTCTTACCGTTTATGTTTGAAATTAATAAGGAAAAAGTTGAAAATAAAGTAGAAATAAAATTTTAAAAAATAATTACTAAAATAACATAATACATAATACTTAGTTCATCGGTTGTATTTTTTTAGTTATTACATATTACTGATCGTTTTGTGATGCATAATAAAATAAATTAAATAGTACATTAATCATGTAATTTTTATGGCAACCTACTTAACTACTTTAAAATATCCTATCGATAATTTATAATAATTTATGATTTGAAAAGTAAAGTACTAAATACGTTTTTTCGAAAGGAAAACAAACAAATTTCGACTAACTGGGTACATACTATGCAATCATATTTTTCACCGAAAACTTCTTCTTTTATTTCTTTCTTGTTTTTATTTTAATTTTTTGTGTCTATTTATTTCTCTATTATATCCCTGTTTTTAGTTTTCATACAGTCTTTAGTTATAAAAGATAATAAACAAAAATTGTTCCAACCTTTACGATGTAAACACTCTTTTGTAACTAATTTTTCAATTCAAAGCCACTTGTGTGCTCGAAATTAATTACTTCTTCCTTATTTCTGAATTAGGTTAAAATTATTTGAATATAACAGAATACGCTGCTAAAAAGTGTTTACTTGTATTTGAATAGATGATGTATTTACAAAGACATCTATAATCTGGGATTATTTTTATTTATTTTTTTGGAAGGATCTTTCAGATTTTTTTTTTTTTTCTGCATGGCTTAATTTATATTTCTGTTCTTTTGAAAGCTTGTATTCAATAGCGGGGAACTATTTTAAACCATTTTTTTTTTTTTTTCACCTTCTGTAAAATAACACTGATCATTTAGCAAAATTGGATGCATGAGTATTTTTTTTCAATAACAAAGTTGCTCTTTATCCTGTACATGCTCACAAGCACGAGCCCATAACTACCTTGGTTTTCAATTAGGTCAAAGTTATTAAATGCGATATGTATATCCACAAATAGCAGATCAATTTTTTTCCAGATCATTTTATCATCCGTGCACCCTGGAAAACAAGGTTACGCTGTCAATAAAAAATCATTACAGATGAATGACTTCCTAGTTTTGGAATGACTTGTCAGTAGACGGCATTGAAGTCGTCACTCTGCCAGTTGAAAGCTACTGGGTCGTTAGTTGAAATTAATAACACAAAAAAAAATATGACCGTCCAGGTGTCTTCCTACATATTTATTTATCTAATATATTATTCAATTTATCCAGAATAAATTACTAGCTCATATGTTAAATGATAATCGATGATGAATAAACAAAGTCCATCAAACCTCTCCGTAAGATATTTCGCTGTGAACAATATGAACAATAAAAAAAAAACAACTTTATTAATAGCAAAAATGATTCGATGTTTCCCGGATGGAGTTTTTCACACATTTAGGACCAAATAAAATATCACTTACAATGTAACTAATAAATTAAAATTTATAAATAATATTCAATCTTCAATACAATTAAGATTATTGCAACTTTAAAAGATTTCTATACACCTCATGACTTCAGAAGCGGATATCATTCTTTCCGGATGCCTCCAAGTGTTGCACCGATTGATCAATGATTGCAATACGGATTAAACAAACAGTCGCTATATTTATTTTAATTCTATTGTCAATGAGCCTTGAAAACATCTGTCAAGGTTCCTGTTGAGTAACGATCGAGCATAACAAATATCTGATTGTTGTGGACAACCTGCAACCTGCAACAACCTAGTTTCCGTTTTCCGATGACTTCAAGTGTATGATTGATCATTATAAAATACTTGTACATGTATCCATGTTAGAGTTGAAAGAAAGTCATAAGTACATAAGTGAATATCATTTGCACTGTATTTAATTTTTTTTTTTTTTTTTTTTTTTTAACGATTTATTCATGTTTACAACTGTATTCATTATATGCAAGTGAATTTAAGGAAAATGATTACAATGACCAATGGCCAATAATATGTAAAGAACTACTCACTAGGCCATCTTCTTTTCTGAAACAACGGAGGATTATTGGGAATCGAGTGTGAGGCAATTTTGGAGGCTAGGGGATTCCAGTGGGTACGGAGTATACTATGAAAGAATAGGAATCTGGTTTTGGCCAAATCAGCAACATATTGAACATTAAGATCTTTATAATAAAGTTTGTTCGTGACATAATAAGAGGCATTGAGGATTTTATTCAAAGGATTTAGGACTGTATGTATTGGATACGAGAAAAATTGGAAGGTTTAGTGGAGCCCAAAAGCTCAACTCCGTTTATCCAAATAGGTCTAATTACTGTCATGTAAATATGTCTTTTATGATTTATTGGGAGCTTTAAATGCCTGTCTAGTAAATGTTGGAGAATTTGGAAACGACGAGCAGGTTCTTGTCTTTATAGTCTGTTATGTTCAATTTATTTGATTTCTTAAAAATTTCAAATAAAAAAAAGATAATTTAGTCTAATTTTTCCAGAAAAATGGTTTGTAGTCCCTTTAATATTACGTTTTTAATATCCTAAGGTGTATTATAAAAGTACCTATAATTAAATATACCCATTAAAAATATTTAATAATACATACTAGTTATATTTTTTAATATAAAGAAACTGTTTTATAGTAATATTAATATTCCAACCACCATAAATGGTGGTACTGATATTATACTGACCTTTCCACTTTCCAGTTTGTATGTCCCCGTCTTATGCCTAGCCATTTAAGTTATCCTGCCTTAAGGAAGCTATCACTGCTTTTAGATTCGGTGGGGCTCGGCGATGTACCGGTGTCCTCTTACCACACTCTCAGGATCCTATCCCGAAAAGGACGGACATCCTTCAGCGGGGCCGGTAAGTCGCCTACTGGAGTACATTATCCACCTCCTTCTTCGGCGACATCTGCATAGCCTCCTCTAGTCATACTATTTTTCAGCCTCCGCAGCAAGCTTCTATCTCGTTCTCTCTTTATCTCAGTCACTGTCCTTGTTTATTTACTATCTGCATTTATAGAAATTCCAGAGGCTCGCTCTGTGGTATATGTATTCGCATTTTCCACCATTCCAAGTATATCTTCATATAAATGTGGTTCTGTGATCTGACACAAGATTCATGGTAACACTCGAGCATGGACGGGGTTGAATAAATTTAGAGACCGGTGCACAATTTTAACCATACTACTTTCCTGGAATATCAGCCATTAAAATCACTAGCATCAGTTTCTCGTTTGACACTAATTTATTTTTTTTTTTAAATATATCTATAAAGTCAAAAAAATATTAAATTTTTTTTTTTTAAATCTCTCTTAACTCTTACTAGTACTCTTCTTGGTACCAAAGTATTAAAATAAAGTCGTTTAAAATTTCATTTATCTTCTTTATTTAGTAATTTAATCAAAAATTATACAGGTTCGGAAAAAAAGCTAGTTTTAATAATATTTTAGTAAAAAAAATAAATATAACACGAGCTAATAGTTTAATTTTTTTTTCTTTTTTATAGATAAACTGTTATTATTACTGGTTTACTCAATGGTTATAGTTAATATAGATGGTAATGAATATGTACGAATACCGTCAGAGCTAGAGCTTATTAAAAAACCCCTGAGCTCCTGTACCGTAGGTCCTAGCGAAAAATGTTATAAATTAAAAATATTTTCCAATAAATTTCTAATCATTAAACTGTCGTCGAATTTTCGATCCGACCAACACAGAGCTAGAGCGAATCGAAATTCCAGTTTTTTAGGATGAAAAAAAAACAAAAAACTATAGACCCCCAGCCAAAAGAAATATCCATGTCAATATCGATTATTAAGTTGGTGTCAATTATTACTAAGTTTGAGAGGATATGTTTCTTGTTTTTATTTCTGAAGAATTTATTTGTAGCTTGCATCGATTACATAAATACATTTCCATCTTTTATGCCTGAGGGATGAATGAAAATAGTTGCGGTCAAGATGTAGTTTCAAGCAAGGTAGCAATTCTGATCAGCCTCCAAACTACCACTCTACACCCGAACTATTTTCAGTTTTCACTTTCTCTACAACAAAAAAAGGGAGGAAAAAACAGAAGAGCGGCCATTAGGAAAGTATCGCCAAAAGGAAAGGCAGGATTCGGTCGATGGCTCGTGGTTTATGCTAATACGGTCACCATAGGGCCGGAGACCAACCAGCGTGAAATGGAGCGGCAACGGTGAGGTTCCTTGTAAGAACCCTTGATTTGCTCAACCTCGGAGGATTATAGTTATCCCGAAGGAGTGCGGTCCCTGAGGTCGAGTTACGGTACACCCTCGACTTCCTGAAGCACATAACCGCCGGATGACATTGGTCTGGGTGGCAATCACAGTTGATTTATCTTACCATCAACCATGGCCGTCCCAGTTTATCGGTTTTAGATTCGTGTAGGCGGACCTACATGTCTAGGTCTGCTCTTATAGGAAAAACCACATCACTCTACAAATTACCCCTCGTTAAATATTCAACAGAAACAAAGAAACCATTGGAATTTGTTAGGACAGTTTGCCAGCTGAACATAAAATGTGCTGTAGAATCCTTCTTGTATTATATGAGATGTTTTGATAGTTTTATGAACGCATTGTCTCCCCGCAATCCGAGGAAATGTCTTTAAGACGATAGTCTATACGTACAAGAAACTGTTCCTAAAACATGTCTTATAAATTACACCATTTCCTCACCCGCTCTAAAATATCATTAATATTAATATGTTGTAAATAATAATTACAAGCAGACTGTCTATTAAACAAAAATGTATATTTAAGGTAGAAGCCAGTTTCCTCAGAATGGAATGTTTTTTTAAGGAAAAGGAATGTTCTAAGTCATTGAATTTTTGTCTCAATAATAACGTTTCTCAGGAATAAAGAGTACATTGGAGTGACTAAATATTAATTATTGTATTTTAAATAACATTATTGAAAATTTGCATGGTAATATTACAGATCATCGATTCTCATTTGAAATCTACCATAATCAAAAGTACCAACCACTAATAAAAGTCGAGTTGACGACTTACTTAACGAGACCACAGGTTTTAAGTAATTCAACAGATAACTCTAGGATAAATAACCCAGCTGGAAGAGAAGTAATATTTAGCGTATTGAAAAAAAAAATAGATTAATGGATCGTAAAGATTATTCAGATCAAGGGGAATCTAAAAAAACAGAACAGATAGAACCACTTAATAACGAAATAAGAAAATTGCTCAGGAAAATAAGAAAAAATCATGAAGTAATGGAAAGTTTTTATCCGCTGCCCACGCCTCTAGTATCCCAAGATGGAATCTGCTAATTAAACTTCACAGAGAATGCTGACTTAAATCTTAGGGAATATAAGTTTGAAATCTATACTGTTATATAAAAGAACAAACCATTTTTTGTTTATGATCACTCAGCGTGAAAACTACTGAACGGTTACGTACCAAATTTTAACTACATCATATTTATAGTTAAAATCTACTGGTTTTATATAGAGTTCGACATTGATTATAAAATTGACTTATATTCCATTAAGTTATTAAAAATAATTTAAATATGTGCTATGACATGTGGTTCAAAGTGATATTTGAAAATCAACCAATATGCATTTAACACTAAAAGAGTTCACAATGGTAAAACAGCTGTAGTAAATTATTGTACTAAATTTAACATCATCTTCATAGTTCTAGCAATTATTAGCAATATACATTGTTGAGTGGCAGAAATATTGCCTCACTTTCATAGTGAGAAATCACACACCTCACTTTTATGGTTAGAAATTAGAATCCATCAAGATGGAATCAATAACATCTTGCCGAATAACAATTATTATTTAATCAAAGTTTGCTAATTTTACTTTTTGATATTGTGTGTAAAAATATTATTCTCGGGCCTTTATTTGTAAGCACTCATAAGGCAATTCGCAAAAATTTCTTAATAATCTGTCCATTTATGGTTACCAACTCATACAATGAAATTAAAAATTGGATGTATAATTATGCATTTACTTAACCTTTGAACACCTATTCAGTGCTTTTATACCAGATTAAAATCGTTGCTATGTGTGAAAATACCAATGAAGAAAAATGCACATCATACTTCAATACATGATTTTTATTGATATACAAATTATAAGTTAAAATTTCTTTACTAATGTGAGCTAGTAACGCTTATGTCTTATATTTACAATAAAAAAAGATTATTACGACTTACGGAATGGGAGCCCGTTAAGAATGAAATAGGCGAGAAGTGGAAGGTTCATTGACGGCTCGGAGTCCTTTGAAGAAGCGGAAGAAGGATAAAAAAGAAGTGGGTCCTGGGCAGGAGCTGAAGGACGCGTGCTTCGTGACGCGGCTGCTTTCATCGCGATATCTTCAAAGGCCAACATGGAGAAAAAAAGTACA
This sequence comes from Euschistus heros, assembly GCA_003667255.2. Lineage (NCBI taxonomy): Eukaryota > Metazoa > Arthropoda > Insecta > Hemiptera > Pentatomidae > Euschistus > Euschistus heros. The sequence goes on along the minus strand of RCWM02000051.1, from coordinate 2,480,716 downwards.
AGAACAAGGTGCATTAGGACCGGCGCTCCGTGGTCAGTACTCCATCGCCCTTTTAGGACACTTCTTCTGCAGGAGGAAGGTTCGGTATAAACTGAGATACAGCATTCCGCAACATGATGCTGTATGGGGCGTAATAACCAACTACCGTCGATAGATTCTGCAAGATATCTTCTAAGACTGAAATCCAATACATTTTTATTGATAAAATTGTAATACCGAGGATAATGTTTAAACATGGCCATTAAAATATTACTTGAAGCGAAGGAAAGAGGAAGAGCATTTAACTACAATGAAATCCTACATAAAAGCAAATGGTTTTAAAATTGGACTACTTATTAAATCGACTATGAAAAATCACTATCTTATATGTAGGTAACTATTTCTAAAAGGTTACTGAAAGAAAAGTAATAGAAATCATGTCCGACCTATTTTCTATTTAATTGTCCATAATATTTTATACGTTCTCCCATATTATAAGGTATTTTCATTACATTAATCAAATAAATGTGCATATCCCATTATTTTATTATTAAATGAAGGAGACAAAATACCATAGGTAATTAGAAAGAAATATGCTTGTGGGACTCTAGAACCTTTTCTTCAACTCTTAATTAGACATTTTTTTGTTACTATTTTATTTCAATTTTCACCATTCCAAATATTTCTCTATTTTCATATATATAATGTTTAGTATAATTATGTATAGTATAATGTTTAGTAAGGTTCTTGAAGTTCAGTCAATAAATAAAAAAATCTATTTGGTGACGTTTCGAGACGTTTCGATATTGTTCTCATAATCATGCCCTACAGTGAAAAAACAGGTTACAATAAAATTATATAAGTTATACAAATTATTTCGAAACGTAAAGTTAGCTACAATACAAGTATATAACAACATATGTTAGAAAAATGAAAAATATATATATATATATATATATATATATATATATATATATATATATATATATATATATATATTACAGAATAAAGAGGAGTATGAAACTACTTACAATGTTACTGGTGGATATGGTATAGACTAACTAAATTCTATTAATTCTAGTAAACAACTGACCTGGGGAAATTTTGAAAACAGTTACAAAAGTTATGGGGGTTTCCTAAGAAAAATTAAGTTTAAAGGACTGGATAGTATTCCCAAGATGCAGGTACAAAAATATTTCGGTGTAATATACTAATAAATGGATGAATGATTTATATGATGTATATTAATGTATATGTATATTATTGGTCTGAATGTATTAAATTGGAATAACAGGTGTTGAGATTTAGAATGTCTGATTTTTTGTTTATTGCGCGATTTTTAAATTTTTCTATAGTTATCATTTCTTTAATATATCTTTTTAAATTATTTTGTTCATGGTGAATTTTTATTACGTATTTTTAAGAACTCTGTGGCTTTTTGCGTAGAAGTGCTGCATTCCAGTTCTTAAATTTGATAATATGGTCTCTAAGGACTTCATAATTAAACTAAATAACTATGTACCCAAATCGAGTTTTTCTACTCATATTCTAAGAATTTGAAAATGGATCTAGGATATATCCTTGAAGTATACCTGTTAATTTGTGAATTTCGAAGGAAAGCACCGACCATTCAGAAAACTGCCATTTAACTCGAGATTATAAACGGTCTCATTCCGCCCGGTAGGACGTACGTGCCACGAAGAAATATTATTGATGATCACCGAATTGGGCTATATGAGTAATGACCAAAAGGGAGGCGGATGATGTATGGTCGGTTCCAGTTCTGAGAAGACTTTCTCCCCAGCGACGGATAACAATCACAATGATATGCCCTTGAGTGGTACTGATTACATTAGCCGACCCCTCCTACTCCTCACAATCGCATCGTAATTCATCGTTGCCCGGTCAATCGGTACTCAAAATGGCTGAATCGGAATAAAATTGTGAATGATTGTACTCAACGGCTTTATAAGGTTTTTCAGAATGCGGAATGATATACTCTGGCAAGCAAGGTTCCACCCCTAGTTTAATTATTTCTTTTACGGGATTTACGTCCCAAAATACTTTTCCAAAAAAGAGGAGATTGAGAAATTAGGAATATATTGAGATTAGGAAATAATAAGGTAATGTTTACAATGACATGTTAAGAACTACTGACTAGTAGTACTTCAATGAATGTTCTACATTAGAACCTCTCTTGGTCATCTTCTTTCCTGACGAGGATTCGAGTGGTTATGGAGTTTACTGTGAAAGTTTACTTTGCATAAGTATCTGGTTTGATCCAAATCTGTAATATATGGAACATTAAGATCTTTATGTTTAAGTTTGTTTGCATTGAGAATTTTCTGAAGAATTGGAATATTTGATGGAGTCCAATTAGGATAATTAAAAAAAAAAAAAAAAGTTAGTTAAAAACAATCAGTATAAAAAAATACAATGCAATTTTACATTAAAAAAATTTTAATATTTTTTTTAATATTCTTAAGATGTAATAAAAAATCTGAAGAAAAGTGCCAACGTTCACAATATTCAATGGGAAGCCGAGCTCTTTCAAGGGAGTAAACGTGAGTTTCAGATTCAGCATTCGAAAACCATAGTTTCATATTTATACTTCCGAAAAACTACTTTCTGACAAGCCTATTGGAGTTGGATAAGGATGTAGTTGGGATTGACGATTACAACTCCTTCCGCGTGACAACTTCATGACTTTATTGATGAAACTCATTGCAGCAAAAAACAATATCGAGAATAAAAGAGGGAATTGAAAACATGTGAAATTTATGAGGAGTCTTTCAAATGCAAATTTATTCATCCTTTTAAACTGTGTTACTCCGGTAATTGTTCTGAATTTGAATATATTATTTATTTCATTGGTGTTTACTACAGTAACGGTTAGATATATTATTTTTTTTATGTAAAATATTTTCTCTGAATATTTTAAGACTTGTTTTATTCCTTTTCAGTTCTATTTAGTTGGATTATTTTCATATTTGATTTAGCGGCAAAAACTGGATGAGTCTTGGATTTTATTTTCTCATCCAACCAGTTTCGCCCTAGTTCACTCGAAGCAGCCTCGAATAGTGTCAACTTTACCTCCGATATGTTACATATTATAAACTATAAAGTCCCTCAGGATATCGGCTATTAACATTAACATTCTCGACATAATTATAACTACTAGCATACATTCATCTCGACTTAATTTGTCACGGCGGAGGATTAATAGAAATTAGCAAGGGGGTCATAATTTGAGCCAATTTCACACGAATTATCGGCACGGGAGCCTATTTCTTTGTGAAATATCTGACAAGTCGAGAAGATCAGCGCTGATTTCTCGCTTATATAATTGCTGATGGTCGTGTGTGATCCCGTTTCACAATACACTTTGCATGACACGCTATATTGTTGGTCGCTATTATACCTCAGTGGCTTTTTCACTCCACCGTTAAATAAAAGACTTACATAAGGATGCCATATGGCTGTTTTTTATTGAAAACTTTAAACGCGATCGTTAGATTCTACTGCCAATGGAGTTTGGAAAGTTGAAATAGCCTGGAATATTCTATGAGTTTCAAGTTTCTGAGGATTAAATAAATGTTTCGATCTGGAATAGGACGCTTCTATTTGTTGGAGCATAACGTCCTTATGTACTTCGACTATGGTTTAGGACGGGTTATTCTACGGTTACTAACCTATTCTAAACATAATAGGGAAATAGTACCTCATATTACTGATGTTTTATTAAAATAAATAAATTTCATTCAATCTGTCCAAATCATTCCCAAGGTTGATGGCTATCTTAATATTTGACTGATTGCCTGCAATTGCCGCAAAATCCATCCCGTTAACATTGGCCTACAACAGATAGTAGAATCTTGGATCGATAACCGCAGCCTACCACTCTGTCCCAAGTCTCTTATCGAAATGGATTTAGGCAGGCATCAATCACGGATCTGGCATCATTTGTCACAGCGAGGCTGCACAAACTACTCCTGATACTATCTCCAATTCGTCCTATTTCGACATACACTCACACACCGCAGATGCTGGCAGTGGAATTGTTCTGATCGCGGTCGGGAACTTTGAAGGGCGAGGCTGTGCCCTCAAGACATTAGTGTACTGCTTGTCTGCTGTGTGGAAACATTTGAGTGGTGTGTTGACCTATAATGATTGCATTGTGTTTGTGTTAGTTTTTTATTTCGGAATTCGGGATTGGTACTATTCATGATCAGTTCCTAATCTTTCTTATATTTATTTTGCAATGCTTTATATTTTAAAATGTCACCATAAAATAAAAGGATATGAATGCACATGAACACATATTTATTTAAAATTATGCTTGAATATAGTTGAAATATAGTTTAAAAAAAAAAGAAAAGAAAATTAGTTGATTACCAAAATATTAGCTCGTGTTGTATTTAATAAAATAATATAAGAACAATTAAATGACATAGAATTTAATAAATATTGAAATAATTAATTAATTTTAAGCATACAAATTAATAAATATGATATATTGAAATATTCCTTTTTAAAAATACATATTTAGAAATGCTCATAGGCCCGTTTCGGCCTATCCACACCATGTTTAAAAAAAAATCTTTTTCTCCTAGAAGGATAATTATACAAAGCTCATAACCATGGATGCAGTCAAACAGAAACAACACGTCCAAATAAAATACTATAACTTTGCTTCAACACTAATACTATAACTTACCAGTCAGGCAGGCATGGTTCGGTGTCCCTGTAGAAGACTTTCAAGACAGGTCGAAACGTTAGCACACAATCATAACATTTTTACTTCGAAGTGTTGTTTCTGTTTGACTGCATCCGTGATTATCTTCTTTTCTATTTATCTCAACAGTCAACTATAATTTTGTTTTGATAATCATCAAAGACTATAATCGAAATTTATTTTCAATCTATTAACGATCTATTAACAACTGTGACTATTTAAAGTGGTATTCAATTTTATATTTGTAGAATTACTTCTTACCAAAGGTCTTCTGATATTCGTAAGGTTTAAACTTCGCTAATGGTTATGAGCAGATGATTTGAGCAGAATCAACCTCTACATCTTGTACATACATGATAAAATCTCTCTCTCTCTCTCTCTCTCTCTCTCTCTCTCTCTCTCGCAATACTAAATTAGAAAACCAATCAAAATAATCGAGGATTCATTTTCATTCATATATTCGCTATATAATAAATTTCCTATGTCGTTATTCGATAAGTAACTAACTCCTGGAAGGTATCACCTTTCCGCTGCCCTGAAGCACATACCATTAGATGAAGGTCCCTACTTTATTAATGTAACACGGGTCTCAGTTTTGTTTAAATCGTTCTGATTAATGTAACCCTCAGAGTTATTTGAATAAAAATGTAAATACAGTGAGGTGGGTATAGCCAATATTTCAAGAGCAAGCCGTACCAGACACCGCATTACTCAACGGGGCTAAGTATTACTCGCCTCTCCAGGATTTCTTTCCGTTTGTCAGAACACCCTCCGAGTATTACACAGCTCGGAAGACATATGCCGGGTCGCGAACCTTGACCTATTCCTCAGGATCTGAATACGCCCCTAGGGAGCACAAGGACGCAGATAAATCTTTCGGTGGCAGGGGATTCTTCGGATGTCGCTGTCACACCTCGGACCAGATGCTGGCGATTAGTATGGCCTAACCTGGTCCTACACAATCCCTGCGTGCTTGCTTAGTGATCAAAAGCATTATCATTTTTCCTTTCTGATATATTGCGAGCTCCAAAAGAAACTTCTATTTTGTGTAGTTGGCACGCTTCATAAAAATTATTTTATAATATTCGTATAAAAAAGAATATCTAAATAATGATATTAACAACTATTGTAGGAACTAACTGCAATGATTAATCTGATCTTAAACAAACCAAATACATTTTTTTCAATATTATTTAGATCCAATTCTTTCCGCATCCAATCCTTACAATCCAAAATGCTTCGTCAAACCTTTAATACTTCTTATTATGTGAAAAATAAACTTATTCATTCGAATCTTAATGTTCAATATAATGCAGATAAGGCGCGAAACAGATGCCTATCTTTTCATAGTTAACTCCACACCCACTCGATTCCACAAGTCTTCACACTCACTTTCTGAAATCATCCAAGGTGTTTGAAAAGAAAATGGCCAACAGACATGCTATTTTATTCAGGTGCTACCAGTGAGTAGTTCTTTGCATGTTATTGACGTGTCATTGTAATAATTTGTCCTAAATTCACTTGCCATATATAATGTAGGTATGCAGTTGTTAATATCAACAAATAATTAAAAAAATATATAGATGTTTACAGCTGTAATATATACAAGTACAACTATATATACAAGTAAATGTGTGGAAAAAATTACATTGAAATGTCTATAATTTGGAAATAACTACTCATTGGTAGCTCTTCAATAAAATTTATAAAACAGAAGATCTCTTGGCAATCTTTTTTTTATACACCTTGAGGGGTTATTGGGGAATCTAGTTTGAAGCTAGTTGAAAGACTAGTAGATTCGAGTGGGTATGGAGTTTACTATGAAGGAATGAGTATATGGTTTGGGTTATATCAGCAACACATAGAACATTAAGATCTTAATGGATTAATTGTGACATAATTAGGATCATGGGGCATTTACGAACTATTTTAGATTTAGAACAGTGGGTTCGATAAGATTTGGAAGTTATAGGAGAGCAGAATTTAAATATTTGATGATATTATATTTTGTGGATAATCCTACAACCTTACTTTTTTGAAACCAGCTTATTTGAAAGTTCTTAATAATCACAGAAGCATTAATGATTTGAATTTAACTAAGATACATATTAACAAATTGTCTAAGATACATATTAACAAATTGTCTAAGAAATATCTTCAATATTTCTATTGTTAGTGCATTGAGTTGTTCGTTTGTAAATTATGATTCTATTTCTTTTTGTAAAACCAGTAATACACACAAAGCGGTCTAAGGTTGCAAAAGTCGTGTTTTACATAACTTAGAACCATTGCACCGCTTTGATATGCTCTATTATAACGCCCATGCTTGAAAATAAAAGACAACACGAATGAAATAGCGTATAATGACAGTAATGGTTCTTCTAGCCAATCTGGTTTTGTTCTTCTTTAATTAGGCCAAAGCCGTGCAGTGCTGCAGGATCGGAAGGAGACAGGACGAAGGACAATCCGCGCTCTCTTGAAGCGATTTATCAAAACACATTCATTCCCAATTAATTACAGGTTTGTCTCGCTTGACCTCAACTTTTCCGATGAATATAAACGAGAGGTCTGACTAAAGGTCACTCTATTGCTCACCAGTTTTCTGTACTTTTTTTTTCTTTCCTATGATGAACAGTTTTCCTCCATCGAATTCCTCTATTTTTCCTCCAGGAGCCGGCGACCCCCTGATCCCTGGCCACGCCCGTGCGCGTATCTGAGGCCATCTATTTCTTGCACAAGGCCGGCTGCACCACAACAAATAATTATCCACCGCCGCGGGGCACCACGAAACCTGTATGTAGTTATAGTTAGTCGGTCCCGCACCTCCCATATCCCTCCTCGAGAAGAGGAACTGATGGGTCTGCGATAGTCGCTCGGGGAAACTCCTGCGTAACAATGCCCAAGGCTCGCATCGGCCGTAAATCAAAATAGCAAATCGTTTGTAATATTGGAAAGGATGTTCCGCCTCATCTGATACTCACGGGATATTTTCTCATCTTATGGAGTGACTGACACTCAATTCGTATACGTAACTCACACACCAGCACACATAAACCCTCCCAAATAAAAACTTAATCTGGATAAAATATTTTACTATAACAAAGTCGTTCTCATAACTTTATTACTTAATTTGTGGAGGTTTTGGTCTGGTCCGATTACATGACTCGTTATGGGCCTGAGAGCGGCAAAGCAAACTAATTTTATTAACATGGCTGTCCTACGGTCGGCAAGCTGGCGCAACCACACTGTTGCTTCATTAGAGGCTCACTCTGTCGATTCGTCATCCTAATTGCCAAGGTCCATGCTATATTTTAGTATGGCCATAACGCCTCAAAAAATTCCGAATTCTGACGGTCCTCTTCTTTGATTTCTTCTTGGGAGAGTGGCGATTGTGATGATATTGGGGAATAAAAAAAAAAAAAAGTTTCATGTTATTTATCTAATATCAATTAGATAAATATCAAACAACAACATTCATATCGCAAGGGTGGTATAAAATAAATAATAAACAATTCTAGTCAGAATCGAATTCATACAAATTTGAAAAGCGACTCCGCATCTAAACCATGTCGCATTATTATGGTATTTTTTTATGCCATCATTTTTGATTTTTTATTTTCATTATAATCTTCCTAGTACAGCATAGCTTATGGAACTAATTTAAACCAAAATTATTGATAAAGATATTTTTTTTTCTTTAAGCACTAGATCGGGGTAAATTCAAGATTGCCTAATATTTTATTCTATCTTTGCTCTCTATAAAGATAAAATTTTCTTTTTAAATTGCTTCTTTTGATATATATTCTCTGAAAAACTTAAATTTTACAAATGTTACAATCTGCCACTCTATATGTTAGGAACACATTCATAGGAAAAAAAAATACAAAGGTTTTTTTTTTTAAAATTGTTTTATTGAATAAATATTACAAGTTATCTCCATAAAGGGGAATGAATTATATGGATAGCACAGAAACCGTTCATACAATATGTATAATAAAATTAAATATAAAGAAAAAAAATCATTTAACATTACAAGAGACAAAATATAGTACCTAAATATTAATATAAAATAAATCAGGTAATGGAGGTATATATAACAGTAATAATAAACATTTAAAAAACCCAATCCCACTATACATACAATGTGCACAAACATCCCAGGGAAACCCAGAACCCTGTTAAACTTACGAGTATGTAAGGGCAAGGTAGGCCCAAAGTAATACCAAAGCGGCTCTCCCAGCCGCGTTACTGGTAATACAAAAAATTAAATAAATAAGTGGATACAATATAAAAAAAAAAAAAAAGCGAAAATAACAAAATAAAATAAATAATTAAATAATATAAACACATTCATATGTAGTTACACTCACGTAAAGGATCCTCTAGTCCCATCTTACTGGCTTAAAATTTTAGGGGTTAGATTAGATACAACAGGTTTCAGACCTTGTATCTAGCCACGTTTCTCGTTGATGAGGCAATATAACAAGTATATATATATTAGTTATTATCTTCATTTAAATTCAAATAATTATAGCTAAGTTGGATTATAACTCCGTTCCCTAAAGCTACTCACCGAAAAATTTTACACAAACAGAAAAAAATAAAAATATTACGTCTCTTTGATGTCGTCAAAGTCATAATTTGTCATAATGACCCACGAAATGTCATTTGAAATCGAAAATGACAACCTGGATTTCAAAGCGAAATAAGTCATGACAAGAAGAATCATTGGCCTAGAGGCGTGTCCGAGCAGATCTAAATCAGTGCATTTTTAACGGTCTGCTCCAGAAGACAACAGTATGACATCCATTGTACTCTTATATAATCATTATGGATAATAAGCATACAATTACCGTAAAATTGTAGTAAAATCGCTAAAGTAACTGATTTCTGAAGCAATATCTGGTGGCCGATCCTTCTAAACCGTTTTAACAAATGTTTGATTTTTTTTTTTGTGTTTTGCTTTTGTGTGAGTTATTTATAACAGAAGACTTTCCTTATATTTTATATTAATCTGACGACTTTCCTACTCATTTAAAAAAATATATATATTTTAATGTAAACATTTAATGATTTTTTATTTCTAAATATAAAAAGTTTAATTTCTTTATAAAATTTAACATGTACTCATAGAAAAAAAAGGATTATTTCTATTTTTTTTTTATCGCAGAAATCCAATCGTATTTAATATAATTGTTTATCATTATAAAATTATTATATTATGAATGATTAGGTCAGTTGATTTTTTATAGTTGTTCCTTAAATCTAAACCTGGACGTTCCCTATTTTCAAAACGGCAGTGAATAAAAGTATTTAATAATAATAATAATAAACATCATAATAAATATCATTGGTTCTATTTAAACAAAAGCTTCTCCCATAGGAGGAACTTTTATTTTTATATATATTGAAGTAAAAATAAGATATTTTAAAATTAGGTAATCCTTATTTTATTGGCCCAATGTTAGGTCATTGATGTCCATTCAACTACTTTTCCCAATCTTCATTTTAGAGTTAAAATAATCAAATTAATTACATTGCATCACAAATTAATGAATATTTAAAATAAATATAGTTGAGAGAAAATAGGGGTTTCGAACTCGATTTTTTTCATTCAGACCGATCTTGCTCCTACGCGGTAGGTGCCTAGTGTCAAATGTTATATAACAAAAAAATATTTTCTAATTAATTTCTGATAAGAGAAGAATTAACGAATTTTCGATCTGAGCAATACTAACAGAATGTATCAAAATTTTACATTTTTGAATGTGAAAAAAACACCAACAACATATAAAACTCCAGCTAAAAGACATAGATATCCATATCGAAAAAAATTATTCTAATTAAAAAAAAATGGCTGCGCTATGAAGAATAGTTTAATAAAAAATATGAATAATTCAAGACGATGAAGAGCTATACATATTTGTATATAGTTTTTACATTCACAAACGTTCCTGCATAGAACAGGAAAAAAAATGATGTTATTGATGGAGTGTAATTTTTCTTTAAATTTATGGAAGTTTTGATCCTTTTTTTTGAAACTTCAATCTTTGTATCCTCTGTATTAGGAAGGATTAACGAACTTTTTATTCTACTGTTACATTTCTCCCGGAGAACTTGTTACAATGTAATTTTTTTTTCGTTTTGTTTTTCCTATATATTTATCTATCTCTCCAGAACTTTATCTAATTTAATTTAATGCAGGCCTCATGCTCTCCGTGACTGGGTTTATTGGCGCTCTTCGTTATGTGGAATAAGGAAATCTTTATTGGGCTCCATAAAAACAGAATCGGGACAGTAATGGTTCCATCGGTCCGAGCAGTCCTTAAAAGCGTAGCAGTTACCAAAACGTCGGCTCCTTTTAGCCAACCAATGAAGAATTCCGGATCTGAAGAGTTTTGCACGATTTTCGAATTCGCTTGAATTTTCGAAGCCATAAATAAGTTTGACTAGCGTATTATTGACATATGTTCAGCGGATTGGAATGATAATAATTCACTGTTTTTACTGCATATGATATGTTATATATTATTATATAAAAGAAGTCTTCAATAAGGACACTTACGTCGAAACAAATACTACATCCACTTTATGATATATAATTTAATAATTATTCTAAAAAAATATATATATTTTTTGAACCCTCATTTTGGCACGCCCTAGCTGTGTTGGTGTTGCTCGGTTCGAAAATTAGACGACAATTCCCTAATTAGGAATTTAATGGAGTATAATTTTTGTTTTTATTACATTTGTCGTGAGGACCTTCTGTTTAGAAGCTATATTGGTTTGAATAAAAAAGTCCGAAACCGCTATTTTATCTCAACTTTCTTCTCAGATAATTTATTGATTGCTAATTTAATTTAACTATTAATTTATGTAATTTGATCCTTTTAATTCTAAAATGTAAATTGGGAATAGCATTAGATTATAGCTAGGCATATCCTTGGTCTATTGTTTTTCCCAGTCAGGGTAAAATTGAGTTTTTTTTTTTATTATTAGGTCTCTCATTCGCTTCCTTTCCAGTCTTCTAACATTTCTTAGCAATTATCAAGCAGTGATTTTTTTTTCTGAAGTAGGTTTTCACTCCATGTAATTGTAAGGAAATCGATTACAGTGAGTACCCAAGTAAAACTCTTATCAAACGTTGTTCCTGAGTAATCATTTTTTTTTTTTTTTTTAGTCTGATTTTTTTTCTTTCTCTAGCTTTGAGTAATTGCTTAATTTATTATCATCACAAAGTGTGAAGTAGTTGTCCTTTCACTACTTTGTAGACCGCCAATCGTTCTTTTGGTTTTCCCCTACTACACCAACAATTAGGTTTTTCCAGTAGTCACTCCCTAGTCTTACAAATAAAGTATAAATAAACCTACGTACTATATTATTTATTTTGGGTTTTGAATTCGTGAACCTAGAATTTAAAAAGACACATTCTAACAATCTTTAAATTTTCCAGGAAAACACTTTGAGGACATTCACTAAAGCATCCTTGTATTTAAGCAACATACTTACACATAATGATCTTCGAATACCATTACAAACGATTTCACGAAAAATTACATGGACATCTCTACACATGTACATGACCACTACTTAAATAACACATTAAACACAAAGAAGGACAAAAAGAAGCTGGATGAAGGACCTCCTAGTCTAAAATAAATAAAAAAGTATGATAGGTTCTGCTGGGTTTTGCTTCCCCTCATGTATTTCACACGATGTATAATTTACTAATCAGATTCTAGGTTCTAATTGACAGGTGCGAATAAATAAATTAAGAAGAAAAAAATCTGAATTCGAAATGTATATTAAAATTAATTATAATAATAAATCAACCATTTTCTATTTTTTATTATTTATTCAGCCATTATTCCAAATAAATCCTCATTTAAAGGTAGTAAGTAGAGTAAACATATTTTATAAAAATTGAAAGATTGTAACTTGGTTGAAAAAGCAAGTCCTAAAAACAGTGTCTTACTGCAAGAATTTTTAAAAATGATAATTGTATAGGAACTCATGGTTTCAACTCACATTTCAATACAAAGTGGTAGCAATTTCATCTAGACTTGTATCTAGCGTTATTATGCCTGCATACCCCTAAATCCGATGTTTTCCTACATTCCTCCAGCACTTCGTGACCCACGGAGAATGATACCACTTCAGAAGTATGTAAACTGTAACGTCGACGAGACCTTTCGGAAACTTCTAGAAGCAGTTCGATTTTCCTCTTGATCGCCGGAGGCCCTATGATGAATCAGCTGTTCTGGCCACAAGCTATAACATTATATGCAAATTACAGCTCGTGCGATATGGCCCTAGCGTGTCTTCTACCGGACCCTATCCTTTTACTGAAAAATCATGGAATGTCTTCGGCTGCAATTTCCTTTAGGCTTCATAAATAATACATGCTGGCGGCAATAAGATTATTTCTATATTCCGGCACCGAACCTGGCATTCTCTGGTAGAACGTGCTTTCCCTCCTGTCAGCGACTGGTCGAGTTTTTATCAAAATAGGCCTAATGCTCTTTCTAGTGCATTTGAATTTCTAAAAGAAAGTAGGTACATTATATTTTTTATGGCCCTCTAGTATATTACTGCGTATAGTGCATCGTTATCTATGGAATGAGTTCTAAGTCTGAGCTTTTACTTGAGTAAGTATGTTTCGCCTATTAACGTATTTGTTTTTATTACACTATAGCTTTCCTAAATGTCATCCAAAACAGCTGAAATATTGATTTATTCCGGAACTATACGTGTTTGATCTGTTGCTGCCACAGACAATTTATTCCATTAACTTTTAGATTTATTTATTTATATATATTTTATTAAATACAACAAACGACCCTGATCGGGAAGCCTCTGTAAAATGGCCAATCTAAATTAAAGACAAATCTGGTGGGAGATGGCAATTTCGGGCACAATCGTACTTTAAAAAATACTTTGACACCGGTGGTTTTAGTAATACTGGTCTTAATTTTTATTTTTTATAAATAATATTTCGTTACGTTACTTAATGTGATTTATTTTTTATAGTTAAGTTTTCTTTTTGTTACAGCAAAATGTTATTAAAAAAATTTATTTTTTAGCATTGCATGGGTAAAACCGTCATTCCGTTTCTATGAACCAAATTATATGTATATTTGTAAATATTTTTTTCTTAATTATTATTTTATTTTTTTAAATTATTTTCTAAGAATCTTTAAGTGCATAGAGATTACACTGATGGACAATTAATTAAAGCTTTCTCATCCTCCGTAGCATATGTACTTATTTTTATTTCAGCCGATTCAACAACAGATTGAAGTGCTTCTTCTAATATTTACAATGTAGAGGAATAAAATCATAAAATTTATATAATTTTTCTCCATTAATATAAGGTAGACTTGATTACTGCGTTAGGTTTTGTGAGTTAATATTTCAATATAAAAAAGTGTAATATTTCTCAGGACTTTTAAACAAGACCGACCATACATAACCTTCATATTTTAGGACCGTTCTAAGCTCAGGGGGGCAAGGGTTAAATTATGAATTCCTTCCTTTGCTTATGTATATTACTCTATGAATTATTATATTTAAAAAAGTGAAAAGATTTTAAAAAATTTGGATAAATTCGCTGATTTTTGCTTTTTAAATTTTCAAGTAATCACACCCGAAAACTTAACAAACGGCTTACCAAATTTTTCGAATTTTTATCCCTAAATCCGTTAAAACTATATATAATATAAACATACAAATATGTATGGATAAACAAAAATAAATTAAAGAAATTGAGTGTATAAATTTTTATTATTTACATTTGTAAATTTTCGACTTATTTTCGAACTTGCTTTAGGTAGCATTCGAAACTTAGAAATATAATAATGAAGTTACTCTTAATAATTTTAGATTTTTTTTTTTAATCCAGCAAGTTGCAATCAGCTTCTATTTTATTATATATTAACACAGTAGCTGGGCAATTTAATTTAAACGATTCAATTTATTCTTAACCTGGAGAAGGTGAGGAAATGCATTGAAAGAGGGATACCCATTGAGAAAGGTGCATGTGAATGGAAGATGCGCTCGGCGTAATGAATGAAAAGTCCTCGGGAACACGTGCTCCACGACATCCCTGCCGTGTTATACCTCAATCTCTTCTCCCTCCTTTCAGCGAAAAGAACATCGAATCTCTATAATTTATTTATTTAATTTTACTTATGAAAATTAAATAAAAGTAATAAAAAAATGTATAGTATAATGTAGGATGTCTATCGAAATAAAGCCACATTATTATTACTGCAATATTCTTCCAATTTATTTTTTTTAAAAAACATTAAAAGAGATATCTAATGGTTTTTGAGATTAATAGATCAGAGCATCTATTAATGCCCAGATTGTTCTCCTAGCTCATCGAAAGTCAAAGTCAAACTTATTATTTTTAGAATAATAACAAACATATTAGCCGGTAATATGTGCATTTGGATTATACCCTGAAGCTGATGGATATACGTTCATCAATAAACGTAATTTATTCTGTCATAATATCTTCGGATCGTATGAAATTATGCCTTATACAGTTGTTTGAGCCTCGGGTTAATCGGACGTCACGACTTGTAGGTCACCCGGGGCTTCTTGAATGGAATAATGATATTGGTAACAGGTGTCGAAGTTTTTAAAAAAAAACTAATAGTCAAAATTATAAATATTATAATTAATAATATTTACTTCGTGGAAATAATAGCGTTCCTGAAATTAAAAAAAATATGTATAGTAACGAGTGCAGTAGCAATAAATAGCAACAAAAAAAAATAAAATAAAATAAAATAAAAGAGAAAAAAAAAAATAGATTAATGCCAGTCGTCAACATATTTACACATTCATAAGTACAAATATAAAAGAAAAAATTAAGAAATATCAAATGCTGGGAGAGCTGGATTTAATTTCGGAATTTTGCCGAAAAGTACTACAAGAAACACTGGCTATGTTGACTCAGTATTAATGAGATCTTAATACACTGTAGATTGTAAGTTAGATCTCAACTTAATGTTTTCAGAACAAGAAAATGCTTAAATAATTGCTTAAATAATTTATTCAGTAATTTTTTAAATAGGACTACACTAAACCACGCTTGGATATCTGAAAAAAAAATGGTGCTATGATGGTTTATTGTAAAATATTGCATTTGATTGTAATAAATCATTCCTGATACCTGATATCCCTGTATAATCATATAAATTTTCAACGAATCATGAATTTTTTTATATCCGTTTTAAAAATATAGAATTATTAAATTTATTGACCGAATACGATGATGGGACCCAAATTAGAATTCACCTCAGATATTTTGGTATTTGGAGACTTTTGCTGATCCTTTATTAACATAGTTATTTGCACTATAAAAAAAAAAAAAAAATAATAATAATATTTTCGAAAACAACTTCGAGAAAAATATATGCAGTAACTGCACAGCATTTTAAATATTTTTGAAAATGATTCTTTAAATTTAAAAAGGCTTTTATACATAAGTTTTCTAGATAATCGTAAGATATTTTGAAATAGTATAAACGGACTTTAATTAGACCAAATTTCATTTTTTTTTTTTTTTTTTTTTTTTTTTTTTTTTTTTTTTTTTTTTTTTTTTTTTTTTTTTTTTTTTTTTTATATATCAAGTTTATATCTGGCTACGATAAACTATTGTTAGAGGGAAAATATATAATAAATTTAATAGAATCGGCTTTTAATTCGCTATTAAAGCCCCTGGCGTAGAGCCTGGGTAGCGGAGTGTAGGAGACAGCATGCAATAGAGCACTGGTTTTTAGAAAGGCCGTATTAATTGTGCAAGGCCGGCTCCTCCCCTCCGGAGTGGGGGGAAATGCCAAGGTCCTCACGCAGCCACCCCTCCCTCTTATCTGTCTCTGATAACGGCATCATCAGCTGCCTTATTTATTTTTAGATCTTACCGCTACCTTTAGTCCATTTTAGTTATTGGGTAACTGTTACTTACATTTTCTTTATATGTTATATAAAAAACAAATCTCGGTATAATAAATACTATGGTATTACTTATAACGTCTATAATAATATGTATATAAACCTAGAACGCAATAAAAAAAATAAAATATTCTCCTATTAATATTAATTTTTTATTTGTACATTTCGTCGTTATTATTATTTGCATTATGTGCAGGGTAATCAGTAACTTCTAGGGCCGTTTCTGGGCATCATTTACAACTAAAAATATCTTATATATATATATATACACTGCCGGTCAAAAGTTTGAGACCATCCTGAAACGATACCAGTAAATTTAAAAGTTTGATGTTAGGTGAAAAATAAATGGATTTAAATAAAATTAAACGCATTTATATAGTTTATACCAAGATCTTTAAAGTTCATCTACCTTTAAGAGAAGAAATTAAAATTAAGTTTTCAATACATAATTTAAAACAAACTGTATTTTCCATATTAATTCCAACAATTTCGTTTGCCGACAGAATAACCTTTGATTAAAAAATTTGAAATTTGAATTAAAAATTGAGAAACGAAAATCTCCCATTCATATTAAATGAAGGCTGCGGGAATTTTTGTTGAGCCATTTCAAATTTAATTAGATATTTATGAACTAAGTTCCTTTTTTTCCTGCGTGGAATAGCTCGTAATTGATTTATTACGGAGAAAATCTCAAAAGTGAAACAAAGTGTTTTTACTTATAAATAAAAACATCAACATAAAATTAGATAGAAAAAGAGAGGCGGAACGATATTAAAGATATTAAACTTTTAAATTTACATACTTTGGCTCAGGGTGGTCTCAAACTTTTGACCGGCAGTGTATATATATATATATATATATATATATATATATATATATATATATATATATATATATATATATATATATATATATATATATATTTTTTTTTTTTTTTTTTTTTTTTTTTTTTTAAGCTTAGACCAGGTATCTGTCCTTTCATAGTAAGCATCATTACCAATCAAATCCACTATTTTCTCAACTTGCTTCCCACTCCTTTCCCGATAATCCTCCGAGGCGTCTGGAAAGATTATGGCCTAGAGATCTCCTAGTGTAGGATTTTTATTAAAACGCTATTGGAGAGAGGTTCTTTTCAAGTTTTAACATGTTATTATAATCGTTATCAACACATTTAATTGATGTATATATTTGTACAGTAACTTTCGATAAATTGTTATAAAAAAAAAAATTCAAGGAATTGCTACTTGTTGACAAATAAATTCAATTTCAATATACTCATTTGAAATAAGATTAAATTAGCTATTTATCTAAAGAAACTAAAAAGTCTAAATAAGCTTAATTGTTACTACTTAATTTTAACAATTAATCTTCTTTCTAATGAGCATATTGAAATTGCATTAGCTTTAGTTGTTAAATATAGACAACTATCTGTCAAAAAGTGGTATTACTTGAAAATAGCTAAAATTAAAAATAAGTAAAATACGGATGGGAATCAAGCTATAGTTAATGTGCTACATTAAAGACAGCGTACTAATCAGCCCAAATGGTAATACATTCTAACAAGAAGTTAATTGTTTAATTTTTTTCTCAGTTATAATCCACCACTAATGAGTAAAGTGTATTGTATATTTAGAACATCATAGAAAAAAAAAAATATAATTATATATAAACCTATAGCTGTTGTCAATTTAAAACTCATGCTGGTTATAGTAAAAAAAAAAAAAAAAAAAAAAAAAAGATAGATATGCTAAAATAGGCTTAATGATAATTCAAAGTGAAAACGAAATTTATCGATCACATAGTAAATTAAATATCTCATAATAATGAATAAGAAATAATAAAATAGTGAAAAAATTGGAGGAAAGAAACTAGTAAAAAATACATTAACTTTATAGAAATTACAGCCGATCTAATGGATTGCATTGAGTAGTCAAAGAGTGATCTTATTTATTTATCGATACGGTCCTTATTCATAAATTGGAAACTTGTAACTCAGAGATCTCTTTGTCTTTAGCTTGCACCCATATTATTGGCGCTATAAGGTTTATACGGGAAGCTTGTCTATCTGTGTGCTTATATTTATTTATTTTTTTATCTCTTTGTATTTTACCAGGTATGCAAGTTTAAAATGTCGTTTTAATTCCAATAGAATGCGCTCTTAGCCTATTGAAGGATTTGCTTATCTCTAAACGCTATTTTGTTTGTTAGTCATTTGTTTACAAAAGTCAGTTGTTTTTAAGTCGTTTACGTGGACGTATCATACCTTTCTTTGGTGTTAAAAATGTCTAATTTTAAGCCAAATAAAGAGCATTTGCGGCATGTCATGATTTTCTTATTTAATCAAAAGAAAAAGGCATCTGAATGTCATCGAATTCTTGTTGAGACTTATGGCGATGTTGCTCCAACCGTCAGGACATGTGAACGTTGGTTTCAAACGTGGTGATTTTGATGTTACTGATCAAAAACGAGAAAATCGACCAAAAAAGTTTGAGGACTTCGAATTGCAATCTTTATTAGACGAAGACAATACCCAAACCCAACAAATGATGGCAGAACAGTTGAATGTCACTAGGCAAGCCATTTCCGATCGCCTGAGAGCTATGGGAAAGATTCAAAAGGTTGGAAAATGGGTTCCACATGAATTGGACGAACGACAGATGGAAAAACGAAATGCTGCTTTTACGCCACGAAAGAAAGGGTTTTTTGCATCGAGTTGTAACTGGCGATGAAAAATGGATTTATTTTCAGAATCCCAAACGAAAAAAATCATGGGTAACGCCAGGACAACCATCCACATCGAGTGCAAGACCGGATCGTTTTGGGAAGAAGACAATGCTGTGTGTGTGGTGGGATCAGAAGGGAGTAGTCTACTACGAGCTTCTCAAACCCGGCGAAACAGTCAATACCGAGCGCTACCGACAACAAATGATCAATTTGAGTCACGCATTGATCGAAAAACGCCCAGAATGGGCTCACAGGCACGCCAAAGTCATTCTTCAGCATGATAACGCTCCTGCACATTCAGCCAGATTGACTAAGGAAACGATTTCTTCGCTTGGTTGGGAACTCCTACCCCACCCCCGCCGTATTCACCTGACCTGGCGCCTTCTGATTATCACCTCTTCTCATCGATGGGACACTCATTGGCGGAGCAACACTTCAACAATTTCGAAGACGTACGAAAATGGCTCGATGAATGGATTTCAAATAAAGATGAAGCATTCTTTTGGAATGGTATCCATATATTGCCCGAGAGATGGACAAAATGTGTAGAAAGCGAGGGTCAGTACTTTGAATAAAATATATTATACTTTTTTTTAAATTACTGTGTATATATTTTAAGAAATAAACGACATTTTAAACTTGCATACCTGGTATTTATTTTTATAAAAATTATTTATAATTAAAGGTATTTAATGTAATTGCACTGTATGTATAAAGAGAAAAAAAAATATTGTTCCAAAAAAAAAAAATGTTTATTCAGCATTGTTTTCATTAACTTTTAAATATTATGACAAATATTTTAGATTAAAGATTAATTTTTAGTTATATTTATTTTCGTCGGAGGAGAGTCTGAGGAAAAGGCGAGCGTGCAATTGGAAAGCTGTGACAGAGGAAGATATCAAGGACGACCAACGCCCAGCCATCCTCGTTAGTATTCAACAATTATGAATCTAGTCTGAGATAATTTACAAACGGCGACGAAGACTTTTTGCCCACCGAACTCCCCACCACGACTGTCTGTCTCCTCCCCCCACCCTTTAGTGGGATCCAGGGCGACCTTTGATTATAATAATTATAATAATAAGCTACCGTTTAATTGCGGGGCCTACCGTAGCTATAATAGCGTTCCATCTGCAGCTCAAGGAGACGCCTCCACTTCACAGTCACCTAACTGTGCGATTTAAATAAACGCCTACTTTTATTTTATTTTTTTATTTTTTTAAACGAGTATACGCCGCTCTAATAATTTATTAATAATGGGTAATTATTTGCTCAATATATTAGCTAAATGCGTTTTTTTTTTCTAGCAATTAGATTGTAATTAAAAACTAGAGACCAGAAAAAAACATGACTTATGTTCCATTTTTTTTTGTGGAGACTTTAATGCGCGTGACCTAGCGTTAAAGTCTCCAACCTAGTTTCCATTCCTCATTCTAAATATATTGTTGGTAGCATTTTTAAACATTATTTAGGCTCATTTTTTTCGCGTTATTTCATATTTATCACCTACATAAAAACCGTTTAATTATGCCTTATTTTCAGATTTTAGATATAGTTTTTGTATATTTTTTTTAAATATTGTATACCTTCAGTTTCAAAGGAAATCTAATTTTAACCTTAGAATGATCTATTTATTCTAGCACTTTATTTTATTTATATTCTTGCAGTTTATTTTATTTCTTATTCTTGCAATTTATTTTATTTTATTGTATATTTAGAAGCTGTTTATTTTAATTTTCTTGTTTTATTTATTTTACTTTACTATATATCATTGCATATATGTCTAAATTTGTTTGTTATCCATATTGCTTACTTTGAGTGAGGCAGGCTTCAATCGTTCAAAATAAATTTAAAATAAAAATAATAATAATAATAATAAATGTTCTATTATAACACATTATTTTAAAAGCTTTTATTTGTGATAGAATTAAGGACACATTCATGCCTTGCTTTACAATAAAATCAAAGTAACAACTAATCAAAGTAAGAAAGAAAAAAATAATGATATAAAAGATAAATTAATAGGTGGATGAAAGAAAAATAAGAATAATTATAATGAAAATAATGTAAAAATACAGATATTCAGGAAAAAAGTCGCGGAGGTGAAGGGCCTGACCGAGGAAAGAACTAGGAGGAACAGAGTATTCTCGGCAGAAGAATAAGCGCAAATAAGCCAACGAATAAAGGAGTACTGGCAAAAGAGGAAGAAGAAATAGAACTCAAGTAAATGATGGAAGTTGTGTTATCGTAGCCCATAGATTACTGAAACAAAAATAATAATAAATAATGTAATAAAAAAAATAATAATAATTAAAAAGAATAAAACAAATCATATTTATTTATTTACATTTACACTACGGCTAAGGAGACCCCAACCAGTTTCCAGCCCCACTATCTGAGGTATTAAACAGGCTATATCGGGCTAATAATTTTATTTTATTTATTTTTTATTATTTCACATTAGTCTATTCTGTTCTTGTTAGATAAACATAATTTAAAAAAAAAAAAAAAAAAAAAAAAAAAAAAAAAAAAAAAAAAAAAAAAAAAAAAAAAAAAAAAAAAAAAAAAAAAAAAAAAAAAAAAAAAAAAAAAAAAAAAACAGACAAGAGCACTGATCTAAGTGCTGATTTTTAAAATGAAACCATAGGCCAAAAACTAAAAAGATCATAACAATTTTAAAACATAAAAAAAATTTAAAATATTTATCGAGCTTAAATATTCCTATTGGCTTAAGAAAAATAATAGTTCAATTTTCAGTAAAACGTTTAAAAATACAAATAATTTCTATTATTATATATCATTTGTATTCCTATTTGAAAATAATAATATATTTGCCGAAAACTGACAACAAAATAAATGAATCTGGTCATATTAGAGTAGCTGACACCTTAAAATGTAACAAATAAAGCAAATAGAATCATTTGACTAATTTATGTCTATATGTATAAATAAATTTATTTCGTAAGAATATTTTGTTTAACAATTGATTCTTTAATATATAAGTGGTCAGTGCTTATTGAATTTCCGTTATAGGATTCGACCATAGGTTTTTGGAAATTGAATGTAAATAAGTATGAAATGTAAAGTGTTGCTTTATTCAGTTTAAAGTATACCCTTGCGTGTTCTGAACCAATATTTCACAACAGAACACATTTTTTTTTTTTTCAGGTTCCTGTTAGAAAATATTAGTTTTTTTCTCTATACATTATAAAAATTAATAGGATATATCAAGAGTTTTATGATATGTTAGAATTACATGGCTTATGACATTTAGATTCAGTGGGTTTTAGATTTTGAAATAACGAAGAATAATTCTCGAAACGAAGCAGCGTTGCAGAAGTGGCCGGGTAGTTTCGCCTCGCAGTCTTCAAGGGGTCACCCACTCCATTAGGACTGAGCGATAGCCTCCAAATGATCTAGAATTATTTATGTGTTCAGATGCTTCAGGATCTTTGATGGCCGCCATCATCTTCTTGTTAGCATAAGTAGCGGGTAAAAGTTCAGGGGGAAAAAAAAAAATTCCTTCTCAAGTTCCCTGGTCCGAATGAGTTCCAACCCGCTGGCGACTTATACGTGTTCACCTGCTCTAATGTTCCGATCTCTCCGAGATAGTGCAGAAGTGGGTTACCACTTAGCAGGTACTATCGAACGTGAGGAATTTCAGAAATTATATCTGTCTTACCTTGAACACCTCCGTAGAAATTGCTAGGTTCAACAACTGCACGTGCGTCCGTCATATCTAATGGGAATTATGTGTCCAATGGCACAGTCGAAGAGCAATCGATTTGTTACTGGTTTTGAAATCATGTTAACTATATTTCGAAATTACTGCCTGCAACTATTGCTTACTGACACTTGTGCATGAATTGCGAATATATTGATTCTGGAATGAGTACACTCCTTTGACACTCTCTCATTACAAAGTAGTTAGTTATCTATCCTTGCTTGGGTTCAGCAAATACTTGACGATTTAACTCCTTCAGATCCTTTAATATTCGTTGATCAAGTAATCATAATTCTGTTTTATTGTGCTAAATCAAAATTTCTAGGTTAATGCTTAGTGGAATCCACTAGTTTCCCAATCAGCTTTTAACACTATTTCTAAAAACGAAGTTCTAAAGGTCAAGGAACCTTCTAATATATATTTTATTGAAGTGCTAAAATGCATTGTTTCTTTTAAAATTATTGTCATGTCATTGGCAATTAACTTACGAACTTACTTAAACCTATGCAAATATAGGGGACTTCAAAAAATACAAATATATCAATCAAAAATACTTACAATTAGACTAATAATGAAATAACCTTGGTATATTTCAAACCACAAACTTATCTAGGATTTACAAGTACCCTTATTAAACAAACATTCGACGAAATATTTGCTCAAGTAAATATTTCTCTTTTTTTAATCCATGCCAGGTGGAGGTACTGATGAGTGCTACTCTCTCTTACGTTAATAAAGCCTATATTATTACACTTTGAGCTGATTCACTTATTGTTACTTTTACAACAGGTGTGATTAAAAAATGGAAAAAGAAAACAAATGTGTATATTGTTTATAGTTGTTAATAATAAATAAATTTATAAACAAACTATAGAAAACAAAATTAAAATAATAAAAATATTGCATTTCTAATTATTGGAAAAATAAGGTTTAAATTTTTAAAAATATGCTTCTGGCTGTTCTTAATAATCTGATTTTATTTCATTGACCACTGGTTATAAAAGTTCTGACTTATGTTTAAACAAATATACTGTTAAAATATTTAATAATTAACTAACTTTGTTTATACAAATTTAATGAACGCGAACGTAAGGTCCTTTGAACGGAGTTAGAACTCTCCGAATGAAATGTTTTCCCAACGTTTTGACAGAAGCCTCACGTTCAAATATCCCAAAGAAAATATATTACCCGTTGTTATTTATGAGTTAATAAGCTAAAATATTCCATTTCCTATGAGACCCCGCTTCGAAATATGTTTTCATTCCCAGGTATAATTTTTCTCACCTGACAGATGCAGATATTCTTATTTGCATGATTCAATAGTAAAAATAAATCTGATCCAACTTGTTGGAAAGCTTGTAAACATGTTGAAAAATTGAAAAATAAAAAAAGTATGAAGAAGAGAGGAGTCACTTAAAGTTATGCCCCAGCTGGGAGGTATTCTTTATTAATGAATATATGACTGCTACGGGTGATACGTATGCTGGGATGTGAGTTAGTGTCGCTACGACTCAAGATGAAGGCTATGATAAAGTGGAAGCCATGTCCCTCATCCTCTTCGGGAAGGCGTCCTCTCGAAGGGTTTCTCCGGAGTCATTTGCATTCAGGAGTCGGATCGCACTACTTCGACTCAGAGCAGACTCGGTCCGCATTATCTGGCGATCTATGTTCTACTTAGTTCGTGAGCGCTGAAGGTTATTTCGTCTCTAAGCTTCCAGAAAAAAAGTATTCTCATTACTTATACAAGAGCATAAGTTAGCTATGAAAAAGTAATAGCATCTTTTGAAAAAATCTGATTGTAGCTCGGTATTTCGTTTCAAGTAATCGTGAGCAGCTCATGATATTGTTTTGAGAAACTTTAACCTAATTTAATCTCTACAATTTTTGTTAAATTTATAGCATTTAATTTTTTAACATTATTACTCCAACAAAAATTTATAATTTTTCAGAATATTATAAACATTAAAGCAAGTTCTATAAAGTCTTCACATGAGTATTTTAGTTTCAATAATATGATACAATAGTGCCATAAACAAATGGCGGAATATTAAGCATAAAATTTTCCTACTCTATTGCGATGTTTTACTACTACCTATATATGCATTATTTGCTAGCTTAAAAATACATAAAATTTTGTATATAGAGTATGATGATTGAATGCAGTTATGATTCTTCCTTAATTTTTTTATTTTTATTTATTTTTTTAAGTTTCAAACATCATTACCTAATTTATATTATCATTAATTATATTCTATTTTTATTTCTTGTATCTTTAGAGGCTGTTTATTTGAGTTTTCTAACTTTTTTTCTTTTACTTTATTTTATATTATTGTACATATTGTATAAATGAGGATTTGTCATCCATATTAAGAAAAAAAAAAAAAAACATAAAACAAGCATACAAGTTAAATAGTGAATAATAACGATATACAGAAATTCTTTGATATACTTGGTTTTGTTATTGGTGGGTTTATAACTTTCCACAAAAAAAAAAAAATGTTTGTTTATCTAGAATATTAATAAAAAAAAAAAAAAATGTGTTTATTAAAAATAAAAAATATTTACTGGTTAAACTTGCAACAATGACTAAAATGAATAATGATTTATAAATATAAAAATTACAATGTAGAAAACACATCAAAAAAAGGAAATAATCTTACACTAATTGGTATCAAAAACAAAATTAATCTAAAAACATTTAATACTAATAAACTATCAAAATAATGTTAAATAAACTAGTAATAAACTGTTTAATAATAAAAAAAAAAAATGATTATAAGCATAGTAATCTCCGCGTTTACCTACATTTTAGGATATAATTACAGAATTTGGAGCTGTTGAATTAATAGTTAAAAAAATAATTATTTTCATTATTTATATTTTAATTACAGATTAAATGACAATGTGAGTCATTTGTATAAGCAAATTCATATTTTATCAACTAATTCTGTTTTTCTGCATTTTTGAAAAACTTAACTATCTGACTAACTTCCACAATTTAAAATATATATATAAGCTTTACCATTATAAAACAATGGATCTCAAAGGTCTTTAACAATTAATTCGGATATTTGTTTTTATTTTTTATTTATTTTTTTTATTCTATAAGAATGATTCTATCTCCTCATGATAGAGCAAATGATAGAGTATATTTTTAATTTTTTTATTAACAAATGTCAAGTTGAGAAATCTATAATTTATTTGCACATATATTATTGTCGAAACAGTTACACCGCTATACACCTATAGAGGTAAAACCTAGTATCATTAAATCAAAACGAATGCCACATGTAATTCTGTCGCTGAGTGTAAACATTCTTTTTAAACGAAAGCCCAATGATAAATCTTTCAAATACGGAAACTTTGCCTCCTATTTAAATTTATCATCCTTTTTGTGTGATCTATATTGAGGAGAGTGTGATAATTCACAGGTCGTAAATTTTATTTTTAAATTTCGACCGGCCACATGATAAATTTCTCCATTAACTAATTCCCCTACTGCCTTACTATTTTTCTGTTGGAGGTGTGAAGACGGAACTACCGATTCAGGGAATAGTGTCGCGTAGGTCGTAACAGAACTGACATAATTGAAATTGATGTGACCAACGGCATTTTATCGAGGACATCATTCTTATGCAAAGCCGTGTGAAGACGTAAATAATACCAGGAGCGTGTATATATCATATCCCATATCAGGTGGTATATAAATAAATTTTTAGAATTAATTTTGAAAACAGTAATTATTGAGTTATTATATCCATTGTATGGAACTGTGCAATTATTATTCCTGAAGAATAAATAATTTCATATTTTTAAAATTTTTTTAATATATACATATTCTCAGCTTTTTTAAGTTTCAATGAATATGATACTTATTTGAATATTGAAGAAATTCATAATTTGATTAAATTTATTAAATTTTGAATATACATAAATAATTCTTAAGTTATTTATATTTATTTTTTTTATAATTAATTAAAAATACACAATTAGGCTAGCAATAATAATGATTTTTAATGAAAGATAACTGACATGTCAGACATGAGGGAGGTCACTCCCAGCGATATATACTCCTTACCTGATATTTGATTTATTTTAACCAAGTATATTCATCAACCAGCTTCTTTTTAGCCTTTTTTTGGGTATTCTATGGCATGTTTTTTGAGACAATGGTTTGTATTAGATTGTTGGTATGTTCCTAGAGTTTCTCATAAAATATTTTGTATGAAGTCTGGATGAGGTATTGTACCACGGGTATACGTCTGTGTGTTAGGTTGTTGAGGTACCAGGGTGATTGTATTATTTAGCTATTCCACAAATGTGTAAGGCTTACTTCGATGGTGGTTTTTATAAATAAGTATGAATATTTAACGTTTGTATGATTTTCAATTTTGATCGTTTATGTAGTGGATAAAAAGTCTCAAGGCAAAGTTGTTTCTGTTACCCATGTGGAAATCTTGTCATCCTCTCAGTGATAAGTCCTAATCTGTATCCGAATAATGGGGTATATACGTTTACAGTTACTTAAGTATGTAAAATATTTATTGGGTTGTATTTCGAATAACATTTTAATGTACCTGTCTGAAGTTTATTTTTTTCATTGATACTTTTCCATCTAAACTTTTTTTCCCTTTTCTGTTTCCGTTGTGATATTTTGAAATAATAAATGATATAAAATTGAATGAAACGACATCTTTTGATAGCATCTGTTTCCGTTTAGTTGGCGATTTCTCAATGAAGAGACACCACCACTAAATCGGCTGTAAAGGCCGGAACGGAGAGTCTTTAACGTTGGAGCCAAGAAACTCCTGCGTGATGGCCACTAAAAGCTGTCCAGGCACGCAACCGATCCGTCATAATAACCTCAGGCACACCTTTTTACAGCTACGTCGGCTTATTATAAATCTTCCAGCTTGATTTTTTTTTATTTATTTTATTTTGTTCCACATTATCTTTTAATATCATCCATTTCTCTCCCGCGTTTCCTCTTCATCTACCACCAGGTTACCTTTCTTCCTTCAATTAACATAAATTATGTCGCTGCGGGTCTTGTTATACCCGACTGTATATATTCATCGTTGACAGAAGCCGGTCTAGTGTGTTCGAAATAAATCGGTCGGGTTTGGTCCCACGTTCGAATTTAAAATTATTTCGTAAGCGAAATTTTTTTTTGTATTGATAAATTGGCTTGGCTTCGATATCTAGTGAATTTGACCGAGAAAATAAATTTCTGGATCATTGACCCAATTCTTCCGAGTTCATAATTCTTCGCAACTTAAATATTAATAATCTCAACTTTCATTATGGAGAGGCAAAATTTACCCTTCTTAATTTATTAAAGCTGTTAAATTGGGTGTAAATCAATTTTAAGTGCTGATTTTTAAAATTAAGGCTCCTAAAATTTACATTAGTTTTAACTTCCACTAGATGTCTCAGTTTGGGAGATAAATGCCACGGATCATATAGTTGGATGATATATTTTTAATAACAGAATTGGTGAAACGTGAATATGCTATAAGAACATTAACTGCTTGAGATGACAAATAGTTTGCACTTTTAATTGTCAATAATAATTCATTTCACTTTGGCATAATGGTATAAACAAGCAATACAATTAGGATAGAATTATTTGCTTTTTATATTTTAATTCATTTTATTTAAAACAAGTTTCGAATATTAAACATCATTAGTTCTAAGAGCATATACATTTCAAAATATTATAATTTGTTACATAGATTATGTATGTATATACATTAATGTAAAACGAGAAATCAAACATGTTGGTACTTCTCAAAGAAAGCAAAATGAAAAGGACTTCTGAAAGATATCAGAGCCTAGAAGAGATATGTAAAGGTTAAGAAGTGTAAAGGTCAGATATATCGGTTAAAACCTTTCGGTTTTCCCTATGACTGTTTTGAAATTTTCTTATGCTTTTAAAATTGAAGATGAATATTTAACATTTGAAACAAGTTTTCAAATAAAAATAATTTTAATAGAATTGGCAAATAATTATTTTATCCTAATAATTCATTTGAGCAATAAAATAGTGTGTGATTTTTAAAATAGGCCATTTTTAAGTATCGGTCGTTCAAATTTAGGATATTAATTTTTCTAATTACTTGCAATGGTTCTAATTTAAAAATTACATTAGTCCTATTTTAACAACATCCATAGGTTTCGATATTGACAATTTTACTTACAATTAGATTTATTCCGTAATATTCAATAACTGAGGTTAATTTTAAACTTGATATATTCTTTGATTCCATTGCTTTCGATTGAATTTTATTTACTGCCCGATAGCCTCTTTTTAAAGTATCTTCATCAAGATTTTTCTTAAAGTAAATTGAGTGTATTTAAGGTCGATCACTCATGAGCCTATCCGAGTATACAAGTTCCTGAATATACTGAAGATAGTGTAAATTTAAGTGTTGTAAATGTATCTTTAAGGACCTATACTATAATATAACTCTCTTAGTCCGTTATTAAGTTTCACTAGATATGGATTACAAATAGTTGGACAGGATGTATATATCGAGAATTTCCCTTTTTAGGTTTAGAATCCTAGTACTCAAAGTTTTAAGAGAACCATAAACCCATATATATGATCAAAAATATGACTAAAGCATACAATGAAAACACATGGTCTGATTGAGACGCGCAGGGTACGGCGTGGTTCAAAATCATAAAATACTCATCATGTAATAATCAAGGCAAGTCAAGACAATTCAATCTTCAGAACCAGTTGTTAGTACATTATCTCTCCAGCTTGTATATAAATTTTCGAATCCGCAATCTTGATATCTGGAGGATTTATGATAGGTCAGTTGTTCTGTACCGAAGTAATGGGATGTCAGCATTATGTACTATTGTTCGCCTACGTCGTATCCTTGCATTATTTTCCGCTGTACCTTTCCTTTTTGGAGTGTACTAGTACTATGACAACCCATTGCGGCTTAGTGACGCAATGTCCTCTCGTGCACAATGATGGCTTTATTATTTCTAATGATTGCGGTTCCGATCCCAAAACAATCATATTTGAACGCTTATTAAAAGACTGATTTAATAAATATTTTAAATAGACCTAATACGTTTTAAAAAAAAATATATTCTGCTATTTAAATCGAGACATGTTAAAATGTACTTTTAATAACCATGTCATGTAATTTAATGTTGAAATCATTCACTGAGAAGTCTATATAATAGCACTTAAAGTATTTATGGCTCTAGAGGAAATTTTAACGCATCTATATTATACCGTTCCTATATCAAGTCTTAAAAACTAGGTCAGATACATAAACAATGCTAGGTAGTATTAACAATTTATTTAAAAATATATATATATATATATATATACATGAGGCCACCTAATACATAGATATAGGAGACTCGCTTTCTAATTTTATTTAGCTCTGACCCCTGACACTAGATAACCGAATGGGCCCATCCATAATTCCAGGCTGTGGCTCAGAATAGTGTAGGAATTAAGAAGTTAAGATCAAGGTAAACCTTTGGCATTTCGAGGTCACAACTGAGAATATTAGTGTTTATCCGTTGTGTACTAATTCAATTTTATAATGTAGTGAACAGCAATTAGTATTCCGTTGAGATCCCCACTCGTTAAAGGATGAATGTAGACGTTACTGAATTTTGTGAGAAATTTTCTGTACTAAGTTTAATTTTAATTATTAGTACGTGAATTAATACTAGATATTTACCACTTCACATAGCATTAATAATTTTTTTCCCAATGAAATTTTTCTTAATGGCTAGAATTAACGATTCTTATTTCACAATCCGCGGTTAAGTGGAATGAGGACTATTTGGATCAGATTCAGGACTAAGGAAAAGATTCCGTATTATCTCTAATCATAAAGCTAATGATAGAAGTAAAACAACTGATAACAATTCATCGGATATATTAATTATGAATCGGTAAATGCAAAAAAAGCCTTTAGTCCATTCTTTTCATAAAATGAGTTAGCACTGAAAAAGAAAAAAGTTTAAAAGATATACCTACCTTTACATGAAAAAAAGACTTGTTTCTTTGACTAAAGTCTTTTCTGCATGTAAATGAGGGTTTCCCTTCATAAATTTTTATTTCAGTGCTTAAATTCTTCTCTGAAAAAAAAAACCTTTTTCCAGAGACCAATTCTTATTGTATATTTAGTCCTTTGAAAGATGAATATACAGGAACAAATTTAATACATGAGACAATAAAGAAGAAACGGGATATCGGTACTTATATCTTAAAAAAAAAAAAAAAAAAAAAAAAAAAAAAAAAAAAAAAAAAAAAATTGAAAATGGCCATATAATGAGCTGGAATTGAAAATGGGCAAATTATCATAAAAATGTTAAGTCTCAGAAAATAATGAACCGCCAAATAGCCCTCTGTCCAATCATTTGACCTGTTCCACACTTTAATATACCAATTCTGGCCCATTTTCCCTTCCCTTTGCTATAATTCAAAATTGCTAGTAAAACTTATACTTTTTTTTTTTTTTTTTTTTTTTTTTTTTTTTTTTTTTTTTTTTTTTTTTTTTTTTTTTTTTTTTTTTTAGAAATCCACATTAAATTTTAATGAACTGTAGTGTATAAAATTTAGCCACCTCATTCGTATGGGGCAAATCTTTAATTAAATATAAGTTAAGAAATTATTACTATTTTATTTAATATGATTTATAGATTGTCTTCTCTTCTAAATCATCTTATTTTTAAACTACTTAACAGTCAAAAACAATATGCTTATTATGTTAATAAATAAATGCATATTATTAAAACAAATTACATAAGTAATATGACATTTTTTTTTTTTTTTTATATTACCTGATTACTTTAAGTGATAAAAAGAGAAAGTTTATCAACTTGTGTTATACTCCTGAATATTTAAAAAAAAATATAATTGTTATATCCAAATCTCTCTCCTTCACACCTCTACTTTAATACCCTTGAGCGCTCCTTAAATCTTGGAAGGTGGCTGGAATCTAATGGACACATCTCCAAAACTTGAAATATACGTCAGATGAGAAAGTATATAATAAACAATTTAAATATATTTAACTAGCCATAACTTTTCCATGATGCCTGATATACGGATGGTCAAAACATGGGGGCCGTTTGCTGGCCATATACATGACTAAATTAAATAATTCAAGCGGAAACGGCTCCAGATGATAGTCGAGATAATTTCCTCTTGTAAGAGGACGAGTGGTAATCTTTCCTAATGGCCGCTTCCCTCGTCATTTACATGGACTCAGATTAGCAGAACTTTCACATCCTCTTCTTCGATACTCTTCTTCTCAGGCACCTCGAAGGATAGGGTGGCCAGAGGATAAATGTCTTGTTCTTTGATTTCAGACGTTTGATGCAACCCGTCTAAATGGCTTCGAACCCATTAAGGTATTTGCCAATGGAGGACTTAAGATATCGGGTGGCTTCGTATTTATCCGCATTATCGGTTCATTTTAGGGAGCTTATAAATTGAGACTGAATGGAAGGCTTTTATTATTATTTTTTTTGTTTCTAATTTTACTAAAACCTATACGATTATAATTAACTCCAATCCACTTGCATCCCATTCGCTTCCTACGCAGTTTACATATAAATTTTTTTTTTCAAATATGTACATGGCTTTACTAAACCATCCAATTCATCTTTTACACAATCCTTACATTAAAAAATCCTTCAAAAGATCATTAATGCTGCTTCATTAGTCACAAATAAACTTATCCATAAAGATCCTATAGTCCAATTTCTAATACAGTCTAGACACCAAGACTAGTTGATGTCTCTATTATCAGTCTAAAGCAAAGTATAGCCGAATAAAGAAATAAAAAAAATGTAAAATGATAGAATTAATAAACAATTTGAAATGATCTCAAAAAGGTATATAAATTAAACAATGATAAAGAATATTAAAATAAAATGAAATATAATAGTATTTTTAAACAATATTAATTATTGTATGTAAAGAATTGACATCGTGTTGTATTTACATATAGTAATTTAAATTTTTTTTAACCCTGTTATATTTCACTTTTATTATTTATTTATCTATTTTTTTTTTATTTCTGTATTCGTCTACTCTTTGCAATAGGCCCCCTAATGAAGGCTATCAAGGATATGGCCAACACGTTTGCAAAAAAAAATACCAAATATTTCCTATTTTTTTATGACCCATCCCTATCGTCATCCAAATCATTCAAAATAGTTCTTCAATTTGTTTTTTAGGTAGTATTTTTCAAATATTTTTTATAAATTTAAAATTATTTGGACTTTGGATTAAGTTTTATTTTTAACTGCATCTTCCTTTTTATTCCACTGGAGAAGTTCCACGTTGCAATAAGCCAATGAATAAGATGCGTGGGAGGTCGGAATTAATGAACAACAACGCTAGTTATTAACGTGAATGACTAGGCACGCGAAGAAGGGGATGTGTTCTCAATGAATGTCGTATTCAAATGCGGAATGACCTAAAGGCAGCCGATATCGAAATACATAGTCCCACGAACATTGACGACAATCTCTGAATATTAATTGTAGTTTGACATTTCGCTACATACCGTCAAACACGATATGGTGAAGTCTATAATTAGATTCCTCACGCAATCACCAAGTCTTCAACAGGCGTTTGAGAGAAAAGAATCGAAAATAATTCCGATTGTTTATCGCCGATAACCACGCAATTCACTCCTCGCATATTTCAACGACTCGATATTCTCCCTTTTGTCGGACTGATATAGGGGTCGATGTTTTGAACGGCCGATCGTTTCTCTAACTTTCGAAATCTGGAGCTGAAAAATTAATAATTCGCTTATAAATATGGTTGAGGAGGCAGATATATTGAGGGTAGTAGCTTCTCCGGTTTATAGCAGATGTTAAAGTCACCTCAGGATAGAAAAAGATGGTGAATTACGAGTGCGGATTTGCATTTCGATGGCCGTTATGAAGAACGATAAAACCAGAGGTGTCCATGTCCTGGATGCGCTCGCTACTGTACGATTCTGCTGATAAAGGCTATTTTATGCTAGGCCCCAGTTGTTGTTCATAGCTGCTTTATTTTCTGTAACTTACTACGGTCTGGATTCTGATAAACTTTATTTGTATGTAATGATGTCGTGGATTAATTTAAAAGGTTACACATATATATATATATATATATATATATATATATATATATATATATATATATATATATATATATATATATATATATATATATATATATATATATATATATATATATATATATATATATATATATATATATGTAAGATTGTTTTAACGTGATTTTATTCTTTTATTACAAATGAATTAAATTACACGTTCTTTCTAACTAGTAATTATAACATAAAACACTTTAAACAATATAACAATAAACTAACCAAAGTTATTAACACTTTGTCTCTCACATATGTTTTAATTAAAAGTCCCACACACATTTAAGGTTGCAGCAGTGTTGTTATCACATGGTAGCAAACTTACACCTCCACCCCTGAAGAAGATTCACAGGGAGAAAAGGGAAGCAGCTTGCTAGAATGGAAGAAATTTGAAGTCTTCTTCTTTTTTCCGCTTGCTACTTCATAAAATGTTGGTGAAATCTGTCGGATGATTGAAAAAGGTCCAACTCGTACGGGGTCCAGTTTGTTGCGATTTAATTTGTTTCCGTTTTCGATGTACACTAAATCGCCAATCTTGAAATCGTGCTGTATTCTATTCTTGTCTATTCTATTTTTGTTTATTTGAAAGCTCCTTAAAGAATTTTGAAAAGCTATTTTTCGGTCTTCTTCAAGGGAAGATGGATTGTCTTCGATAAGAGGAGATATAGCTTGTTTCTTCCCTAGGAGTAAGTAAGATGGTGCAAATTGTGTTGAGCTATGAATTGTATCATTATACTCATTGACACATTCCTTTGCGAGAATCGGCCAGGCTTTATTTGTCTCGCTGTTTATTTTGCACCTTAAACGATTCACCAGCGTCTGATTTAACCTTTCGTTAAGTCCATTTGATTCAGGATGATCAATGCAGGTAAAAACAATCTGAATTCCTTTTTTATCCAAATAATTTTGAAAATGAGTAGAATTTATAGAAGTATATTGGTCTGCTAATAGGATCGAAATATTTGTATTTTTTGCTATTGGATGGATTAGATTTATAAAGTCGTGAGCGCTTTGACCCTTACTAGTCGAGATCCATGCGAATCTGGTAAAATGATCCACCAAAATGTGCATATATCTCTTTGGTGATCGGTTCCCTGAAAACCCTCCAACTGTATCTAATGACATTATTTGGAACGGCTCAGTGGCAGGACCTAATTGTGAGAGAAGGCCGATTGATCTACTGCGACGGACTTTATTTCTAACACAAATGTGGCAACTTTTACAGAAAGTATGAATTTCTTTGTAGAAACCCTTGAAGTAATAATGCGGCTGAATTGTGGCGATCATCTGTGCTGGACCAATGTGACCATAATGCTCATGAACCAGTTTAATGATTTTCATTCCTAATTTTGGAGATACAAATATTCTAAGTTTGCCCTTTAATCTTTTAAGGATCATTCCTTGCTTATAGTCAGTCTGTTTTTCTATTTTTAACTCCGAAAGGTGTTCAGCTTGGTCTTTTAATATCTGAGGTAGATCGATTAAGTTCACGATCCTGATTGCATCTTCATTATTGAAATATTCTAAAACCGGATTTCTTGATAATAAGTCGGCTAGAATATTTTCTTTGCCTTTTTTATAAATTATGTTAAAATTAAATTGTGATAAATAAAGAATTAGATCGCCCAGTATTTCATCTGATCTGGCCTTAGTCTTTAAGTTTTCTAATGGCTTATGATCGCTACATACAGTAAAGTGGCGTCCTATTAGATAATATTGCCAAAATTTGATTGCGTCTTTGATCGCTTTGCATTCCAAATGAATGATATCTAAACGTTTTTCCCTTTCCGATAGTTTTCTTGAATAATATGATACAGGATGCAGTATTCCATCTTCTTGTGGCTGTTTTAGGGTAGCGCCTATACCTTTAAAACTGGCGTCTGTTTCAATGAAGACGGGCTTCTTATAATCGTAAATTGACAATATTGGAGCCGTACATAAATAATCTTTTATCATATTAAAAGCTTTTTCGCAATCATCGGACCATTCAAACTTCACATCTTTTCTTAATAATCGATGCAATGGTTCCAGCTTTTGAGAACTATTTTCTATATATCTCAGGTAAAAGTTGATTGAACCTAAAACACTTCGTACTCCAGTCTTATCTGATGGTCTTTGTAGGTTTTGAATTGAAACTAAATTACCTTGGGCTGGTGAGACTCTGTTCTTTGAAATTGTGTGGCCTAAATATTTGACAGATTTAGCTGCAAAGAAACACTTGACTAATTTTAGTTTGAATCCTTCAGCATCAGTCATCTGCAAAAATTGTTCGATATGTTGAAGATGATCTTTCCAGGTTTGAGAGAATATCAAAATATCATCAATATAATTGATGCAAAATTCATCCAAACCATTTCTTCTTATAATATTTGATAAGATTCTCTGGAACGTGGCCGGAGCATTTTTCAGACCAAATGGAAGGACTTTAAACATGAACTTTCCATAAGTCGTGATAAAAGAAGTTTTTTCTCTGTCTTCTTTTTTTTTAGTGTAATACACCAAAATGCCGAATTGATGTCTAAAACTGTAAAGTATTCACAATTAACAACTTTGTCGATTACGTCTTGTATTGTAGGAAATGGAAAAACTTCTGGAACTACGAGTTTATTTAATTTACGAAAATCGATACACAAGCGTGATCTCTTGTTCTCCTCTTTTTTGAACGCGAGGGTTACAGGGGAAGCGAATGGAGAATCTGATTCTTCAATAATCTTTGCTTGCAATAATGCCTTAATCTGATTTCTTATTTCTTCATCGTCAGGAATTGAGCATTTATACGGTCGACAAGTAACATACTCGTTAGATAATAATTTTATCTCTGCTTCTTTTGATTTTACTCTCCCTATATCAAATTTATCCTTTGCAAACATATTTTTATGTTTTTCAATTAGATTTGCAATCTGCTGTTTTCGCTCTTCGTTTTCAATATGATTTAAATTGGCACCGAATTCTTCTATTTTTAAGTTTTCATTAAAATTTAATTCAATATAATCATTAGAATCATCTTTATCAATTAAAACTTGACTATCATTGAATTTATTTTTAATCATCTGTTCTATTTTAGATCGATGTAAATTATCTTCTCGATCACTATTGGATCGGTTTTCATCTATATCTATCACATTGTTGTTGTCTGTTCGTTGTAGTATTTTTAAGTTTTCGTCTTGAATCAATTGAAATTTTTTTATGGCATCAATCCCCAATATGATGTCATAAGAAAAATGATCGTTCTTGACAACGTAAGTTGTAATGTGATCAGTAATACGTCCAATACGAAGTGAAATTGTAGCCCGGGCTGAAGTGAAATTTAATCCGCTGATAGTTTTCAATACATTCTTTTGTTCTATTAACTTCAACTTTAGCAAATCAGCAATTCGTTGAGAAATTAATGTAACGTTGGAGCCACTATCATAGATAGCTTTTGTTTTAATTTTGTCACATATGATTACGTTTAGCTTTATCAACGGATCTAATTTCGCCCGGTTCTTCAGTTTAAATGTTTGTCACCTAAGTCTGTTTGTAATATCTGTATGTCGTCAATCCCAGAAAACCCTTCAGTCATGTTTGATTTTAGTTTTTCTGAGACTTTATTTCGATTACGGCACTCCGCTACGAGATGGTATCGATACGGAAAACCAATAGCTGCACAAATTGAACATGCCTTCTTTTGACCTTCGTTCTTTGAGTGAAATTTATCTCTCTTAAAAGTTTCCGGGTCAGGACTATATTTCAATCTAGGATTTGAGGAATTTTCCTCTTTCTTTCTCGAAAACGAGTCCTCTAATTTTCGGAGTTCCGCATATAAGTCTTCCATCTTGTTAATTTTTTCTCTATCCAGTTCTTCTTGGGCTTTTTTTTTTCGGCAACCCAAAAACTATGAGGTTGATACGTGATAATTCAGTACCCTTAGGTTCTACTTCTAGGCATAACTTTTCCTTTATAAGCGCGAAATCGATTAGAGATCCACCCAAATATTTGTAGTTAAAAGCTTTCCTAACAATGTACCAGCCTTTATCAACAAAAACGTTCAAGAATGACTCCTTCCAAGTATTCCAATGACCATTTACACCTATTTTCTTCAGATTTATTTCAAACCAATCTTTTGCTGGGCCCATGACAAAAAAGCGCAAAGCCTGAATTTTACTACTATCGGAATTCACCTGGAAGCGGCTACACTCGTCTTCAAATTTAGCTAACCATTCTTTAGGATCTGATTGATTTTTTTCAAATTTCTCTAGAATAAATTTTTTTTCAATTTGATTTAATTTGATTTCCTCTTGTTTTAAATTTGAATATAATTGGTTTTCTAATTGTCTAATCCGATTTTCTAACTCAATTTGTTCAGCTTGAACAACTCTGGATATTGATATTGGGTCACATTCTTCTAATGGCAATTCTCGAAAGCAAACATTATCAACTTCATCGAAATATTCTTTTTTTATATCTTCATCGATTTTTACCGCAACTGTTCTATAACCTTTTTGGTTCTTAATTGCCCTCATTGCATTTTTTATTGTTGTTTTATTTGATAGAGAAATGTGGTTACTTACCTCTTTAAATTCTTCTGGCACTAAATACCAAGTATTTTTATCAATGGATATGCATTGGATCACAAATTCTTCCTCAGCTTTCTTAACAACTTGAACATAAATTATATCCATTTCTTACTAGTTGGAATCTTGTAATTTAATTTGTAAGATTGTTTTAACGTGATTTTATTCTTTTATTACAAATGAATTAAATTACACGTTCTTTCTAACTAGTAATTATAACATAAAACACTTTAAACAATATAACAATAAACTAACCAAAGTTATTAACACTTTGTCTCTCACATATGTTTTAATTAAAAGTCCCACACACATTAAGGTTGCAGCAGTGTTGTTATCACATGGTAGCAAACTTACATATATATATATATATATTTGCTTATATTAATAAAAAGAATATTTATAAGTTTATAAGCTGAGTTTCGTCAATTTCAAGGCTATAAACCTCTTGCTACAAATACTAAATCTTTATTTACAAAACTACATTAATTCTCTCTTAAATCATATAGTGTATAGAATGAATACATAAATCCATACATACCTACAAAATAGATTTTTATAGTATTTTTCTAATTTAAACAAATGCACAAAAATATAACCTTTTCAATTAACACACAATGGCTAAATAATAACAACAAATATGTTTCGTTACTATATATGTGTTTGTGTGTGTGAGCACATAAACATTTTTTTTAATTATTATTTTCCTTTATTTTTCTCATTAATTTTATTTCTTATCAATGTTTCTATAATATTATTTTATTCTATTTGTTCTCATATGTTATATTATATTTCTTTTCTTCTCTTATTTATAGGGAGGTACGATGTTATTTTTATTTTTTTTTTTTGTGCGTTTGTATATATACTTGCAAAAATGTTTTTTTTTTTTTTTTTTTTTCCATTCTTTGATATTTACAACTGTACAAAATAATATACAACAAGTAAATGCGTTGACAGTGAATACAATGGCATGTAAATAACCTGTGAAGGACTACTCACTAGTAGCACTTCAATAAAATCTACACTAAAAGGTCTCTAGGTTATCTTCTTTTCAGACGCCTCGGAGGATTATAAGGGATGGAGGAGGAAGCAAGTTGTGAGACTAGTGGATTGGAGTGGTTATGGAGCTTACTATAGAAGGATAGGTATCTGGTTTGGGCTAAATCAGAAACTTATGGAACATTAAGATCTTTATGGATAAGTTTATTGGTCACATAGTAAGGAGCATTGAGGATTTTTTGAAGGATTTTGGGTTGTAAGGATTGGATACGAGATGAATTGGATGGTTTAGTAGAGCCCCAAAGCTCCGTACGTCCAAATAGGTCTAATCACTGTCATGTAAATGAGTCTTTTGTAATTAATTGGGAGCTTTGAACGTTTGTCTAGTTAATGTTGAAGTAGTCTGTAACGACTGGCAGTTTCTTGTCGTTTTAGTCTTGTATGTGGATTAAATATGTTTTAATTTGTATTTTGAGCCTCTTGTATTTTATTAATATATCTGCTCAAAATTATTGCAGACAATAGTACCATATCATTATGCTTTTGCGTTATTCTTAGGAAACAAACAGTATCATAATTTTTTTTTTTTTCTTATCAACCTTTTTTTTTTTCCCACGTAGTTGGGATTTATAAAGTGACAAAACATAAAATGATAACCATTTTTTAATACAAATACTCCAATTTTGAAATCATGGGCAATAAGCAATAACAAGAACGTATTTATTCCTACCAAAAAATATGTTCTTCATTCTTATTTATTCAAATCTGCAAGTTCGAAAGCTATAAAATAATACAAGAAATATCTGTAAATGATAATTTATATCATGAAATATCAATAACTCTTAAAGCAACTAACGGTTGATATATAATAAAATTCTTATTAAAATATTTCCAAAAAAAAATTAAGAAAATAGTTGAGTAATTAAGGGATTTTTTATGGAAAGATATATATCTAATTAGGTACATTTAGTAACTTAATTATCCTAGAAATTACTATGAACAAGTTGATCAGTGATATGTAAGGAGGATCAATGATTTTCCAAAGAATTTTGGATCATACAGATTAAACACAAGATGAATTGGATGGTTCAATCAATAAAAAATTTTCTGATTGATGATAAATAATTACATATTTCATTAAAAATTAAATTACTCAAATAAATGTGAAACA
This sequence comes from Euschistus heros, assembly GCA_003667255.2. Lineage (NCBI taxonomy): Eukaryota > Metazoa > Arthropoda > Insecta > Hemiptera > Pentatomidae > Euschistus > Euschistus heros. The sequence goes on along the minus strand of RCWM02000051.1, from coordinate 2,439,711 downwards.
GGATTTGAATGAGAGCTCTTATTTTTAGGTTTCCTGCATTTAAAATTTTCCACTGATTTAATCAATGAAGTGATTGATATATATTTTCAAATATGAAAGCTTCATAAAAATCTCATAAATCTAAATTAATATTATAAAAATTTCTAATGCGATACGTTTAGCTAAAGGAATTTCGTTTCCTTTGTCAGAAAAAGGGACCGAAAAAACCATCCAACTGACCAAAGAAATTTCATCTGACCTAATATAGAAAATCTCAAAGACGACATTCATAAGAGACCTCTAAAACAGGAGAGATATAAACCAAGGATAATGCAAATGACATGCTTAATTCCGAGTGAGCTGTGAAACATGTTTCTATGTTCGTTCACACTTGTCCATCGTCGGGCTTAAGAGGTGCTTCCATTAAAATTTGGGCTTATTTGTAAATGCTGATGAGTAAATAATTTTAAATAGTTCAATAATTTGAAGTTTGATATGGACTCAACCCAAAATATTTCAGATTTCAATATCATAGAAATAATTATCAATCAGTGAAATTATAAAACATGAAACTAAAACAATAGCATACGAAGCTTTTTAGCTTTAGGAATAAAATATCAGGAATCTTCGAATAATACTGAAAAAAAAAACAGGCGAATATTTCTGGCTCTTATGATAGATAAAAACCGTGCATTTCGAAATCTGGCTTGAAGGATTTTGAGTACAAGAAACGACTGATAACAATTTAAAAAATAGTTTTTAACTATTGCTAACAGAAATGACATATCTGGTAAATAGTCTGTACTATTGTTGTAGTATTTATTATATGTGGTTTAATTAGTCCATTGCGTTGTTTAAAATATTTAGCATCAAATATAATCTCTTATATTTACAAGTGGTCTTGTTCAGTAAATATATTTTAACGTAATATGTTTCTAATGCACCATAAAGATCGTGCAGAATAACTGAAGAGCCATGAAGATCGTGCAATAAGATGTAGTGTTTGTTATTGGAACGTTAGTAGTTCACGCTGAATTTTTATTATTTTTTATTAATTTCTTTTTTTTATGTTGCCCTTTAGTATTCTTCAAACGCATTCGTACATTGTTTTCTATATGTATATTTAGCCACTGTCATAAATCCAGTGAAAACTGTCTTTGAAATTCAACTAACAGAATTAAAAATTACTTTTGTATGTATTTTGTATTTTTTTTTCCGAATGTAGTATATTAAATGTTTAAGGAAAAAACGTGTATCTATAATTAGATCTTAGTCATAGATATTCTTGAGGAAAGTAATTAGAGAAAAACATCACTAAAGAAAATCAATGTAACTTTTGCTGTTTTATTTAATTTTGTATACAGTAAATATCTTTATTTTTAAATAAATACAATTAATTATTTAAATAACAATTTAAATTGAAATGAACCGTGTCATTGATTATATGGATGGCTAAATTTAATGAATGGTGTGTCGAATGGCGTTGAAAACAAAAAATTAGCATCGGTTATTTTTTTTTTTTATTTGCACTGCATCATTCTTAAACTGGGTTATCCTCAAGGAACCACCATTTTATTAACGAATTATTTTCTTTACGTAACGACGTTAATGAGACAGCTCATTGCACGTGTGTTCGAAGAACCTTATTACTAATCAAGACGTAGAATCGCGTAACAGATGCTGTCATTTATTAAATCGAACATACTAATGATACCTCCTTCGGCAATTCAGTAGCTTTCGACATCAATAATTCTGTAATTACTTTGAGAATCAACTTGACCAAAATCGGTTGAGCGGAAATCAGGGAGCTGTTTTAATGGATGTCTTCCTCGTTGGGGTAATTTTCTAGTGAAAATAACGATGATTAGCTGAATCGATGCAATCTATGTTAAGGATACACGCTAAGACATCTTCCAAAATATGTTTGTGTAGATGTTTATATGCCTTATAAAAACTATTTTAATTTTTTTTTTATGTAAAAAAAATTGTTCTTAAGCTTATTCCAATAAAATTAGACCGTTTATTTTCTAATATTTAGACAGTGCCTATTGTTGGCACTGTTATATAAATTGAACAAAAATATCAAATATAAATTTTACGTATTGAGAATGAAAGGTGACTTCAGAGATTCAGATTTTTTAATATTTTATATATAGATTTTTATAAAGTTATTTTTAAGAATTAATGTTTAAGGAGGTATTTTATAATACCTACTGTAAAAAAAAAAATATATTTTTACCATGAATTTCTACTAAAATATGTCACCAGTTTCTTATAATATCAATTAGTAAAATTATGAGATATTCCAAATAAATACCTGTACCATTTGGGAAAAACTAGATAAGTGCATTTTTGTTCACAACAAGAAATATATTTGAGCAAACCATATTGGAGTCCTACTCATTACGTAAAAGTAGACAAGTTGTGATGTCAATTGTAAAAAAGGATACCTACCATTGCCATTACAAATTGCCTACTTATACATAATGTTTTTATAACTATTTCTGTTCTTTTCCATTCGTTTTGCGGATTATTTGCAAAGAAGGATTATCTGTTCAATCAATCGATTCAGCCAATAATCGATTGTCGACAGGTATTAAATTTTTAAAAAATAGAACCTCTATATTACATATATTTCTTTTAATTAAGTCGTATTTTAAATTATGACTATTAGGTCCCTTTCACAAGTCTTATAAGCCATTTACGTTTATTGCAATTCTGTCTATAACTTTTTTTTTTTTACGACTTAACTTCTTATATATATATATATATATATATATATATATATATATATATATATATATATATATATATATATTCATTGATGGAGAAGAGAATAAATTAATTTGTTAGTTGTTACACTCCATATAATTATTCATCTTTATATATATATAAACCTTCAGCTATACCTTTCCTACTTTATATAAGAGCGTTTATCTTCACTTCTGCCCTATCTCCTGATCAAATCACTTTTTCCCCTCCTTCGTCTTTCTTTCCTTGATCTATGGCTTCATTACTGAGACACTGCATCTGATATTTCTTTTTTGGTCTCATCTCTAGAAATTCCTTTTCCAACTTCTGCAACTTCTTCACTTCTCGCAGCATGTTTCTCTTCTTTATCCGTTTAATTATATGTAATTTTATCTCTGTTTAATGACTCAGATACTGATCCGTTAAGCTACTAGAACTGCAGAATGCAGTAAATCAGTTCTTCTTTGATGGAATGATCTTCCAGATAGACATTGCTTCCAGTCTCCTTTTTTTATTTTATACGAATGTTGATAACTTCTAGATAAGAAGTACTTTAATCACGAATTGTCTTATGATTTAAACTTACATTCAATAAAAAATCAGGATCAAATTTCACAATTTTAAATAGTCTACAAGATGATTATTTTATAACGCTGTTTCTTTAGTCTCAGTTTTGTGAGGCTACGAACTAGACATTCCCCGTCGTGTCATCTTCTTCCAAACCAGTTTCTCTAGAGCACATTAAAAAGATTATACTGCCATTCTATGATGTGACAGCTACTGTTATGGCCTCGTAGTTTAACATTTTATCCTAATCGTTTAGATGCTATTTAATTCTGTGACTTGCTACCGCCTAGAAAAGAATCAAATAAAATATTTTAAATACGGGATATAGTTTGTTTATTGTTTTTATCACTAAGCATATGTGTTAAGGTATAACTATAATATTATATTTTACAACTTTAATATACTATTTTATTTTCCGTAACGTCATCTCAATGTATTAAAAAAGTTAATATCAATTTTCATTATATAAATTTTGTATTGATAGCTCTGAACTATGCTTTAATAGAAATCATAAATTTTACGCTTATGTGATTATAGACAATGTTAAAAAAATACGTTAAAATAGTTGAAAGATTAGTTGTAATATTATTATTAACAACATATATATTTATATATGAGGCGTCGACTTTCAAAATAAAGTGTAATCGTAAAACTTTTCACATCTGCTCTCCTTTTTTTTCCTTTTCACTAACTACGAAATTTTAAGTTTGTAATCTGTTTATGCCTCAATCTAAATCATTTATTTATAAATTATATTATTCATCTGCCTTTTGTTATACTTCTGTTATATTTATTTATCAAATATTTCTACTTGTTTTTTGTCATAATATATTTAAAAACAAAATATTTTATTTATTTATTTCAATTTATATTTCTTGTTTTTTAAGCTTAATTTTGTTTTTATATACTGTTTTCTTTTTAAAAATTCATTCCCCATTTTTGTCAAATATTATCGTTCCTTTTTTGCTTCCAGCCCTGATGAATGCTTAGGTTGTTGGCCGAAACGTCGGGACAAAATACAATTTATATTTTAATTGTATTTCTATAACTGCACTCTTCAACTGCCTACATCTTCATTAGGTTCACAGTCCATAAATACTTCAATAAAATCATACAAATAATTTCCTTACCATTGAGTTTGAATGAATTTAGAAAAAAAAAAAAAAAAATTACCTTGTGAAAACCTCTTCGAAGGGGCATCTGGGACGTTCGGATTCATTGATTTATGGCAAGTCCAAAATATTTGAATTTTTATTTGCCACAGTTATGAAGCTACTTGTGTCTATGCCATAGTTTTTTTTTATAAAAACTATACTTTAACTAAGTATTTTTAACTACATTTATTTTTAAATAAATATTTTAATTTTTATAAATTTAATTGGCCACTTGCTAAGGGGTTTCAGTACCTTAGATAATAATATTTCGTTTTCAATGAAACCATTTCACCAACAGACTGAGGAAAAAATGTTTACAACATTAAGAGAAAAAACTTCTTTTTTTTTTTTTTTTTTTTTATAAATATAGGATTTATCCCACTTTGAAAGTCTACGCCTTATTTAGTTACAAATGTATTGCACATAAAAAAAAATAAATAAATAAAAAGCCCTATCACCTAATTACTAATTAAACTATATCAATAGATAAACAGCATTATGATAAATAAAATATGACTATGTTAAATGCTAAGAAGCAGTAAGAGCATAAGTTTATTTAATATTTTTAATAAAAAATTATACTAATATATTTAAATTATATAAAGCTAAACTTTATAATAGATTAACATAAATAAAAGAAGAATACAAGGTATGAAAAAAAAAATGTATGCCTATAGTTATAATTTTAAGTAGAATACAAGTAATTAAAATATAAAATATTTTGATAATAAAAAACATATCAATTTTTAAAACATATGCTTATCATGAAAGTACTGTTTATTTCGTTTAACGTCACTTTATGCTGCTATGGCTAATCGGACGATGCTACGGTGGGAGTCCTAAATTTTGCCTATCCAGGTATAATTAGGATAGGGATCTTTAACGAGTACCTGAAATCGCACAGGCTCGGGACCCCCATTTTACGTCCCTTCCGAAGGACGGCATAGCTAAGGATTTTTTACTCCCTTTAAAAAATCCTAAGGTCATCTGCCGGGCTGCGAACCCGCGATCTTGGGTTTAGTAGGTTGCTATGCTAACCACTACACCACAGGTGACCCCCATGAAAGTACTGCAATTGTTCTAGAACTCAATGTTTTTATTATTTGTGTGACTGTAAATGTTCACAAAAATTGTTTTACAACATTATTTTTTATTGTAGAATCGAGATTGTTGCGGAAAATGTGATAAAAGATTCTTCAGTTATAAGAAGTGTTCACACGAGAAAAAAAATGTTTTCGATTATTTCATTTAATGGTAGAATCGAAATTGTACCGGGAAGTTTGATGAAAAATTCCTTAGTTATAAGCAGTTATAAGAAGATACAGATGCCTTGAATTTTTTGATTATCTCATTTTTCTTCAATTCGCTTGAGTAGGAACATTTATAAAAATAAAAATCTTTCATTTCCAAATACACAAATTTCTTATTCAAGTCGAAATTTTTTTTTTTTTTTTTTTTTTTTTTTTTAATGATAATTTATATCAATTCCTTTAACTCTGATCAACTGTTTTATTAATTTATTGAAACGCGTTAAAAAAATTTATTTTGCATTTTATTCAGAACTGGATAAAAAAACCACCCTCCTTCAAACTTTGTAACTTTGAAATTACAATTGAAAATAAATAAAAGAATCCGATAGTAACCGTTTGATTAGATTCCACAAATTCACGATTTAAAACAAATGTCACAAACTAACTTATACACAAAGATCTTAATGTTCCATATGTTGCTGATTTGGCCCAAACCAGACACCTATCCTTTCATAGTAAATATCCATGTCTTCCGAATCCACTCGCCTTCCAACTTGCCTTACACCCAGTTCCAGAAATTCCTCCGAGGCCTCTGAAAAGAAGATGGTCAAGAGAGTTTATAATTTAGAGCTTTTATTGAAGTGCTACTAGTGAGTCGTTCTTCACAAGTTAGATATTTTTATATCCTCCGTGGTTTTTAAATAAAAAATTCTAACGTTGAAAGCTAGTAGATAGTAGTTCTTTATAAGTTATTGACATGTCATTGAAATAATTTACTTATTGTAAGTATATATTATATACAGTTGTAAATATCTATAAATAGTAATAACGAAATAAATAATTAAATTTAAAAAATAATAAAAATAGAGAAAAATTTATTGCTTTAATAAATTACTACTTTTTGTCACCGAACATACAATTTTAGTTTTTATTCCACCCATTAAATGGACAATAATTAGATACGATTAAAAATCCATTCAAGGAATCACCTCCATTCACAGTGAGAGGTTTAAAAGCTCATGAAAAAATATTTAAAAAATGTCTAACTTTCAAGTGGAAAACCTTAAAAATTCCGAAATAGTTTACAGAATTCCGATCTTTTAAAACTTCTGAATTCAATCAAAATGACAAATCAATCTTCCGCAAATATGGCAATAATCAAATGAATACTTGGAATTAGTTTTGTTTTTTTTCTTTCTTTCTTTTATATGTTCATATATATATACGATTGTATTTTATGTTATAATTATTATTTCATTTATTTATTTATTTTTATTTTTTTTAAATTTCTTTAATTTTTTTTCCTGTACAAAATGTATGCTGTAATTACTGAAGCATCTAATTTGTAAATAATATTCTATATTTATTCTTAGAGGACAGTAAGTCTCGGAACAAAGTTTATTTTTTCATTTCATTTCATTTCAAAAAAACATTTGACTTGCCAAACCTATACATTACATACTGTATACATGCTGTTCTTTTAAATATTAATACTATTTTATTTTCGTTTTCATAATGAGTTTCATAATATATAATAAAAACTTAATAATATTCAGAGAAAAATAAATTATTTTATGAATGTACATTAATAAATTAAAATAATACCAAACTTGGAATAACGGTATCAGATTTTTCTTCTATGAGTAACTGAGAATACTATTTTTACCCCAGCGGATTCCTGTTCGAAAGAAGATTTAAAGGCCATTTCTAATTATCCTGCTTGCGCCTAACATTTAAATACCACTGCTCTCGCCTAAGAACCAGAAAGTAGGTGTACTTAAATATTTTTCTGACTTTCTTAAATAAGTTTGGAATGACCATCAGTTCTTAGGAGCATCTGCTTGTACCAGTAGTATTTTGCCCTTGTTGGGTAAGTCGGAATGTTTTATTCGGTCGGTTAGTTTCAGGAGCAAGTTCTTTAAAGCCGTTTGCATTATTTTATACGTGACCTCTGAAGGTCTAATTTAAAATTTAAAATCAAGGGTACCAGTTTTAGAACATTGAGGAATAAACTGTTACAACACAAAATGTGCATGATTTTTTTTTTTTCTCATTACTTTGCATATATAAAAATATGTCAGTTTAAAAAGATACATATGCTGCCTTATGTTAGGAGGTTATTTGTTGAGAAATAATAATTAAACTTTTATGTAATAATATATATAAACTTAAATAATCGCTGGATAAAATTGGAAAAATTCCTAAGCCTGCATAGACTCATTCTAAATATAACAACACAAATTTTAACTTACATAAATCTACACATTACAATCTGAGACAGACCTCAAACAGGCTGTTCACAATGGACGGGCCATATCGTATCTGAAAAGATTTAATTAATAAATAGAAAAACGTACGTTTGACGGGAATATACTTTTAAGTATATAATTTACGACTGCCTATTATACGGCTAACAAATGTCGAAACTAATGATGACTCTGCTTATTAAAGATAAAAATTGGCCAGTAACAGAATATGACTTGTACAACAAATACAGACATGTTTTTGCAAAATTTATGTATAGTTTGGAGTTTGACAAATTGGCCAAAGGCTGAGAAGATGGAAGGAAATCTTCGTAACAGCCTTTTAAACATTTAAAGATTTAGAGATAGAAAAAAAAAAAACCATATTATATTTTAGCTTTTCTGTTCTGTTCTATTTATAAAGCTTTATCTGCTAAATAATTATACTAAAAAATATTTTAATAACAAAATTCTGATAGTAATATTATTGAAAAATTTTCAATTAATATGTAAATATAAATATCAAGGTACTTAATATACATTTGTATGGAACGTACCAATTCAAATAAACGGTTTTCAAAAAGAGTTGCTTCGAAAGGGAAAAATGGAAAAATTAAAAAAACAAAATAAAAAAAATATATATATATATATATATAGAATAGAAATAGAATAGAAAAACAAAATAGTGAAATTTTGTTTCATAAAAACGGGCTGTAATTAATCACGATATTTATATCCTTCGGACAAGGAATATGTATGAATAAAGAATCGTTACTCCTTGAGTTTACCATGAATGGATAGAATGTTTTTAAGAGCGAGTGATATTTTATATGTTGAAAAAAATAAATAAATTTACACTTCTGTATACCACAATATAATCATAAAAAAATAAGTAATTAATACGAGTTAGTTGAGCTAAATACCCTTGAGACTGGCATAGTTAATTGAGACATTAAGAGATGTCAAGGAGAAGCAGTGCGCCGAAATCCCTGGACACACCCTTCACATCTCAGACCATCCACCTTCTTTACATCCTACCTTCTCCCCAAATATACCAACCACCCTGTTGTTGATTTTATGGAATTGAAGACTTCGTGAGAAGCTTGAACGATTGCGAGGATTTATTCCTCATGGACCAGTTTTTATTGCGCTAATATAAACTGTCGCAACAGGATGGGCATGCGCATGCTACCGTGACTCTGGCGCAACCTGATATATGTATAGTCGCCGGGTCGAGACGAATCAGCTCGCCCTCTGCATTTTTAGCAAGTACGTGGTGTGCGTGTGGAGAAAGTGCCCGTGTGCGTAAGGGATCAGGGCGAATATTTGCATAATTCTTCGCTCAACAGATTTCTATTTGGTATTATTTTAATATGGATTATTCAAAATTCACGCTCTCTTAAATTGCCTATAGCAAAATTTAATTTCATGTTTTTTAGGGATAAAAATCTTAAACCATATATCTGCTACAGCCATCTTTATATATTTCAGCAACTTTCTATAAAAATATGTGATTTCTCGATTATTATAAATATTCAAATGTAATTCGTATATGGGCGATTCTCAAATTAAGATCAGCTTTCATGTAAAGAATTTCCAAATAACCCTCAGAATCCAAAAATTTTTGATTGCCACGTTTATGACTGGGATTTTAAAGGTGTTTAGCAGAAATCAAAACTGATTTTAAAGCTCAAGATCAGTAATTAGTAAGGAAAAAACAAAATTACCGTGAACTTTTTAAAGCTCGTGGTAATGTCTATGGTAGTTATCTGCCATGCTAATAGCATTCCATTATTCGAAGTAAGTTATCTCGATCATCGCTAATCTCCTACTAAAATAACAAATCGATAGAAAATTCAAACCTTGTGTGATGAGATAATATGAATAAGACTGATAATTACGTAATATAAAAGCGTCCAAGATAATTACATTTAAAACTTTGTTAAGTCAATTGTTGCATATGGCTGCTACTTGTCAAATCCTGTTAGGATGAGCTTCTCTTCTTACTAAACTTTTAGGAGGTATCGGTTTTAACTTTTATACACGGTAATTACAATATAATTCAGGACAGCGGACTATTAGGCTCAATCAGAATTTAGGCATGATAACGTCCCTACAGCTGCAAAGTATCGAATGTGAGAATAAAACGTCTTAGCGAATTCTCAAATCTGAATCCAACCTTTAAAGGGATGGTTAACTAAGCGTTCGGATTTATTATGGCCTCTGCTAGAAAAAGGAGTTTTAACAGTAACTTTGAACTGGTAAGAATAACAAACTTTACGGTCGATTTAATTTTCCTCTTTGATTATTCTGACTAAATCTCAGAGTTATTCCTTGTCTTTAAATTTGTGGGCTTTTCAACTTTACTCAATAATTAGTTTATAAATATGCAAAACCTTTTCGTAATAAAAAAAAATAGAAGAATTCGTTGCTTCGTCCGAAATTTTTAAAAAAACATTTTTTATTATTGATTTATTTACATTTACAATGGCACAAATCCAGTAAAGGCGTGGAACAATGATTAAAATGACTTGTAATGAATCTATCTATTGGGTCACAATTTGAGAGACTTGTGGATGAAAGTAGTTTTGGGTGTTTACTATGAAAGGAAATGTATCTGGTTTGGGCTAAATCAATAGCGTATGGAAAAGGGGCATTGAGAATTTATTGAAATTAAGGTTTATTCCATAAAGATGTTTATTCTATGATGTTTAAGCTGTCCATCACGGCACATAACATCTCATTGTCACCTTAACTAGCTCTTGTAAAATATACATATTTCTGAATAGGGATCTTACCCAATATGAACAGATGTGATAAGAGTCTCCAGTAATTCAGATCGAATATGACGATCTACTCACGCGTTGCCATGGCCACGACACTACCCTCAGGACTACGCGTTACGCAGGATATGCAGAAGACCTGAAAGAGCTAGGAGTCGATAACGAATGTGATCGAGATAGGCGGACGAATGCGTTGCTCTATGTAAATGCGGAAGGCAGTGGGCCCCGGATGCAAATGACCCCTCGGAGAAACTGGAGTAGAAGTACAGTCCCTGCCCCTGCACCTGAACAGACTGTACTCCCTACGCTTCCGTCTCTCTCGTTCATGACTCTGTTGTCTGTCGTATGGAGATGACAAGGCATGATACAATACATACATGTAATCCAAACAATGATGAAATCATATCATATCATGGCAATATTTACTTGATATTAAATAAATTACATTTATTTCTGTTTTTATTTTTGAAATTTTCAATAGTTTTACATTCAAGTTTTAATTGTAGTTAGAAGCAGACACAAATTGTATTGGGAAGAACCATAGACAATCGAAAGCCATTTCTGCCACAACTTAGTAATAACTAAAGTCAAAATAAAAAGTTTTGTATACCCGGTTTGGATTATCTAAAATGTATATATAGATACGAATATCACGAATTTCAGGTTACAACAAACTTCGCTTCTTGCATTGATTTTTATCTTGTATGAATAAAAAGTTTTATAAATAACTAAAATTTCGTATAACTCATAACGGATTAGCCACATCAAAAATTTGTTATAATATGGCAAGCGACCACTTTCGTTATGAGAAAAACAACGCCTTCAAAATACTGCTTAAAATATTTGCCTGAAATAATAATGAACATAAACGGAACTGCTGGAGCTTTATCCGGAAAATATATTTCAGATAATAGCAACACAGCAATTAAAATGGCCATGTAAATTCTTTGGATTTAATAAAGACCAAATTTCAAAACATTGATTAGTTTGAGGGCCTCGGATAAACGTCTGAGGGAAAGACTGAGGCGTAGATCTTTGGGATTTTGGTTTTGGTGGGGTAGGTTGGAGGGAGGTGTGTGGTCACAGGTTGGCGTATCGGTATCTAGTCTTTAGGTTCGCTAAGCTATTTATTTATTTATAATATGAGAAGTTAACCAATTAGGTTCATTGATTTTTATTTTGCCTATTTAATTTTTTTTTTTCAAAATAAATAAAGCCCTTCTATTAAAATTTTAAATCAAAAGTTGAATTCTTAAGCCAACTTGACTAATATTTTAACATTAAATAATAAAAATTCTAAAACATTTTTGTTTTTAATTTATTTATGAATATATTTACAATATCATCAATACATATGAGATATAATGAAAATAATTTTTCAATCGCTTGTAAGCGAAATAACTTGGTATCTCACATACAAATTATAAAATAAAAGTTCTTTACTAAAATTTGAGTTATCTAAAAACAAATGGAAAGAAAGTCGAAAATCTTGTGGGTTTTTGTAGTTATAAAGTTTATTATTGGAAAATAAAACTTTTGGACATCATAAACATTATTTATTTAATACATGAAAATATATGATAAAAAAATATAAAAAGAAAAAATAATATATTTGCATCTGAATCCCAAAAATGCAACTCAAACATTATTATAATTTTCTAAGAATATGTGGCCGATTTTTAAAATAAATATAGTTAAATGATAAATAAATATATTTAAAGTTTATGTTTTTTTAAATGTTTTTTTTCTTTTATTTGATTACAATTTTAATGGCATTTAACCATACCTACATTCGCAATTACTTAATTAATTGACTTTGCAATATTGGAGGATTTTTACTTTACTTGAAATTAAGCAATTTTTAATTGGTGAACGGTATGATCTTTCACACAGCTTTTTACAGCAAGTTAAATTTTTTATACAATTTCTTTCGCCTCTCATTTGATTTTTTTATCAAACAACTTAGAGACTGCAGAATTACATAAATTTTGCATTGGGAAATACATGGGAATAAGAACGATGTTCTTGTTAATTAATTGAACCTGTTTGAAAAAAAGCAAATATTCAGAACACATTAATATTTAAACGTTCAAACCTGAAATTCTCACCTAGAAGACGCCAGTGAATTAAAAAAAAAATGCTATAATTAGCATCATACGAAGTTATATAAGAAAGAACGCATATGGAAAATTAATTTTTAAGCATTGAAGTTATTAGAATATTAACTTTAAATATCTAATGAAATAAAAAGTTAAATAAAATATTTAGTTATTAAATACGTAACAAATATTTTTGTGGTTAACTTATATAAAGGGCAAAAATAGGATAATTTAAATTTAAAAAACCTATCTTGAAACAGCCAATAGTCATGAATAATACACAAAATAAATGTAATCTTTTTTGTGAACCATCCAATTCAGTTTGTACCAAAGAAACCAAAACGTTTTAAATGTCAATTCTCCATACTTTATCACAAATAATTATTCCTTGGGTTATTTATTCCTAATAGCACTACCAATATACTAGCAATTTACATGTTATCATGAACATTATCTTCACTTTTACAAGATGTATATTTTATAGGTGGTCATAAATTTTAATAAACATATACAGAAACATATTATAATATGAGATACAGAGCAACAGAGCTATTTTCTATCATTGTGTATTTGATATGTTATTATAAATAATTTAAAAATTTATTTTCCAATGTTAAATGATTTTTTATTGTTTTCAGGTAATTACACCCTGTTAATAGCAGCTATGATTAAAAGTACGGATCAGACAGTGGCGTAACACGTGAGTTATGAATATACATTTAAATGGCCATGAACTATAAAAAAAAAATTATATTAATAATTTTCAGTTCTGTTGAAAATATTTCCACCTTCATTATGACAATTTTTACATTAATAACTTAACACCATTAAAAACAATTTGTTGCGTAACCCATCCTTCCTTTGATATATAACTCGGTAACCTCAAGCCCCCTTTTCAGCAAAAGGATTACATTCCAGCTCCAAACATCCCTGGAAATATATTATGCATTGTCAGTTCCAGGATGAAGTATGGCCAAATATATAAATAACCCTTGTCCACGTTGGCAATAATTTTTGCAACGAAATTTGTAGAAGCCCTAGAGATGTTCCCATGTTGTTTTATTCATAGGTTGTGTTCTGGCTCCCAATGGAATATGTTTGGTTTTCGCCATCTCTGAGTTATATTTATCTCGCTTTCTTTAAATTGGTATTCGTTTCTGAAATCTGTATTTCTGTCTGAATTTTAATGGCGGGGTAGAATTTGATTCTCCTGACGAAATATTTTCAAACAGCCCTATCATTTTTATACAGTCCCGGAAGAAGTCTCTTCAACGGCAAACAAAAATATTACACTGGGGAATTCCCTTTCCCCCATCGAAGTAATAATCCAAGTGTCTAGGAAAATTAAAATCATAAACATTTTAGATTTCCCTCCAACATTTATCTGTAAACGTATATAGAAATGAAAAACGGAATATTCTATTATTTCACTAATAGAACATTTTCTTTATTTATTTTTATTCTAAAAAACTAATAAAGAAAAAACTCAGTAGATCTGTAATAGGAAGAGAGAAAATATTTGAAGGAGTCGGAATTTTATATCTTCTATAACGAAAACGCGTTATATGTTTGTTTCTTCTTCTTTTTATTAGCTGTCCTATGATAAATAATACAGTAGAAATGGATTTCATATAAAGGGGACCTTATTATTAGAAAATAGTCATTGAAATGTATCTTAAATAAATAAGTCATTGAAGTATACCCAAGCATGAACTCAGGGTTTGGAGAATGGAACAGTTTATTATTATTATTTTTTTTTTTTTTCAAATCGAGAGACAACTGACAAAAGAAAATGTCAGATAATAAACCATTCTTTCCTATATTTATCTTAAAATTTTCTATATTTTATAATATTAGCCGATATTATAAGGAAATTAGTATAAGGTAAGGTGGGGTAAGTGCATTAGTCCCCTATAATTTCTATTGTCATTTTGTTACATCAACTGTCATCTGTTGTATGTTGACAGAATTTCATACCCTCCAAATCTAACATACTTGAGTGCTCTACTGTAGAAGATAATCTCCTTAGGAATTTTCATAGTTTACCTAGGTGTTTGGTAAATTGAATGAGTTAAAATTATAAAATTGTATTGTATGCATTTTTATCTATTTAATTTCAAGGAGTAAATATTTATGGGATTTGCTTATTTTTTCACTTACCCCATCAAAGAATCAATTCACTGCTAAGGAGTTTACAAGAGATTTCTGCACTTACCCCGTTTAGGTGGGGCAAGTGCGTACATGAGATATAAAATTGATTTTCCTTCGCACTGATAATAATTTTTAGGATATCTGGGAAATCAACTATATTCTTGAAAAGAGTAAAGTTCAACGTTTGCAATATAACAAAAGATATTATCCTAGCATTAATAGCTGATTTTTTATGTTAAGTTAAAGTTGAACTTTGCACACCATATGACGCACTAGCCCCACTTCACCTTATATATTAATATTTAAATTCTATTTTTTAGTTAAAATATGCAAATTCTTAAAAAAATAAATATACAATTAGATTACTATAATGTCAATGAAGACAGAAGATTTCTTTTATAAATATTGATCCTAATATATATATATTTATATATATATATATATATATATATATATATATATATATATATATATATATATATATATATATATTTATATCAATTTATTAAAATTTAGAACTGTGCAAATATATACATCAAGTAAATGTGTTGATATCGATTACAATAACATGTCAAAGCATAAAAAGAACTGTTCACTAGTAGCACTTCAATAAAAATTCTACACTAGAAGATCTCTAGACCATCTTTTTTTTGGACGCCTCAGAGGATTATCGGGAATGGAGTGGGAAGCAAGTTGAGAAACTAGTGGAGCTACTAGTTGAGTGGTTATGGAGCTTACTAAGAAAGGATAGGTATCTGGTCTGGGCTAACTCAGCAACGTATGGAACATTAAGATCTTTATGGATTAGTTTATTGGTAACAAAGTAAGGAGGATTTTTCAAAGGATTTTTGATTGTAAGGATTTGGATACGAGATGAATTGGATGGTTTAGTGAAGAACAAAAGATTAACTCCGTACGCCCAAATTGGTCTAATCACATTCATGTAAATAATTCTTTTGTAATTAATTGGGAGCTTTGCCTAGTAAATGGTGAAATAGTCTGCGACGACGAGCAGTTTCTTGTCGTTTTAGTCTAGTGTATTCAAATAAAATAAGAAAAAAATAATGACCTATATATACATGATCTAAAAACACCACACTCTGTCTCTCTCACTTACTCACTCTTTATCTCTATCTCTCAACCAGGGAATGTTTTTTTAGAATTGTCATATTAATCATTGTTAATCAAAGGCTGTTTATCGTGGTTCGCAAACATATTCATACACCCATTGAAGGCTTAAAATTTATTTTTATGGCTAC
This sequence comes from Euschistus heros, assembly GCA_003667255.2. Lineage (NCBI taxonomy): Eukaryota > Metazoa > Arthropoda > Insecta > Hemiptera > Pentatomidae > Euschistus > Euschistus heros. The sequence continues at coordinate 2,423,475 of RCWM02000051.1, read as the reverse complement.
AGTTTAATACGTTCATAGCAAAACAAAAAAAACATTATGCTATACTCTTATAGTATAGATGATCTCGAATAGAACCATTGGCGGACGGTGGACTCGAGCTGGTCTGGATTAGGCGAGATATAAAATATTTATGAGATTAGTGGACGGGTGAAACGAGAGCAAGCCGGCAAGATGAATGCCCTCTCCCGGCCCCTGTAATCCTAGCTCTTCGGTGTCTCCTTACCTCCTCCGTCCGCAGCTTCGCAACTTGGAGTCCTGTGTCGAACCCTGTCAACATCGGTTCCAGGATTGAGGATGACCATTGTCCGGAGATGTTGAGGATAGTAATTCCGATGTTAAAGTGAAGATACGAAATTATTGTTAGGATACAATAACAACAGGACTTTCAGCAGTAGCTTTGTGTGCTCCTATTGCTGAATTCGAGTACCTCATTTTTAGATTTAATCTTAATCATTTTTATAATATTTTTCGTTAAACTGACATCAGATCCTTCTAGATTAATAGATGGTGGACCCACGATTAGTTTTGACATTTTTTTCCCACTAGGAGGCTAGGAACAATTGTTAATCTGTAGGATAACCCATCCTTATTGTTGGAATACAAGGGCGTCCAGCCCTAAACAAAAAAATAAAAAAAAGACTATTTAAATATTTAATTTTTATACAAGGAAATCAAGATTATAAGAATAATGAGCAATCTCTTAAAATAAGTTTTATTAATAAAAAATATTTATAATCTTATGAGCGACGTTTCATGGCTTTGCCTTATTTTCAAGCCCTAAAAACATATATAATAATATAATAAATTAAAAGCTGTATTAGATGCCATTACCTTTACCAGCAATTTTTCTCACTTATATATAATATACACAAATAAATATTATATTCTGCATTTCCTTAAATATATTTCACAGTCAATAAAATGTAACGTCAATACCATAGAACAATTTCTGCATAATCAATATATAAGTTGACTGATTATACATAGGTACGGTAATTATCATAGTTGAAAATTTATAATTATTTTTTTCATAGTTTGTCTTTTATTTAGATTAAGGAGAATAGGATGAAAATAGATTTAGAAATTCCATTATGCATATCTCAAGTGATTATGAATCATTGTTATGATCATCTTATTTTTAAGTAATAACGTACTAGAAGGGACTGACGTTTTCTAAAAATCGTTCCCAATTTTAAGTATTTCCTGAATAATTTTGTACTTTACAAGTTCTTGCACTTTACCAAAAGTCTATAGGGTGGAGTGAAAAATACAAATTACGACATAAATATTTTACTTCTTTGTTCTGCCTATTTCATTGTCTTTATTCAAAATACATATAACTTGTTAGAGAAAAATTTCCTCCACCATAAATAATTTAATACTTATTTATACTCCTGTAACCAAGTGTGTAAGGTAAACATGATGAAGTAACCAGGAAAGGAGACCAGAACGCTAAATGTTGAGAAGAGGCCGAGCGGTGTAGCCGCTGACACCTGACACTCCAAGGATCCCCGTCGTCTCAGTCTTCGACTTATCGCGTTTCCTTGTCCACCGCCCTTTCCATTTTCCGCTTCTCTTAACTTATTATTCTTAACAATAGGCTATATAAGGTGAATTTTCTAATAAGGTTAATCCTAATAGATTGAAAACTTTTACATAATTGATTTCTTTGTCCATATTAAAGATTTATAGTTACATAATCTTTCCAAAACTAGATGAAAATCCTTATTTGAATCATAAATTTGATCAATACATTATAGTCTTATATTTCTAAATGAATTACTGCTATTTTTCTTTATCATTTAGTTGTGCTGATTTATATCCTGGCTATATTTAAATTAAAAAAAAAAAATGAATCATATAACTTGGAAACAACGTAAAAGACTTATACGACAAGAAACTGCACAAACTTATAACTAATCAATTTATTACAAAAAACTTATACACTGCCGGTCAAAAGTTTGAGACCACCCTGAGCCAAAGTATGTAAATTTAAAAGTTTAATATCTTTAATATCGTTCCGCCTCTCTTTTTCTATCTAATTTTATGTTGATGTTTTTATTTATAAGTAAAAAACACTTTGTTTCACTTTTGAGATTTTCTCCGTAATAAATCAATTACGAGCTATTCCACTCAGGAAAAAAAAGGAACTTAGTTCATAAATATCTAATTAAATTTGAAATGGCTCAACAAAAATTCCCACTGCCTTCATTTAATATGAATGGGAGATTTTCGTTTCTCAATTTTTAATTCAAATTTCAAATTTTTTAATCCAAGGTTATTCTGTCGGCAAACAAAATTGTTGGAATTAATATGGAAAATACAGTTTGTTTTAAATTATGTATTGAAAACTTAATTTTAATTTCTTCTCTTAAAGGTAGATGAACTTTAAAGATCTTGGTATAAACTATATAAATGCGTTTAATTTTATTTAAATCCATTTATTTTTCACCTAACATCAAACTTTTAAATTTACTGGTATCGTTTCAGGGTGGTCTCAAACTTTTGACCGGCAGTGTATATATTCAGTTATAGTCAGAGAGGAGGGGAAGAAACATTGATAAACCTTCTTGACCCATATATTTGCTAACATCTTTCTCTTAATTATTTTATGTTTGTTTGGTTTAATTTTTTAAAATATGTTTTTAAAATTTTAACTACAACTTAGCCATTTTAAGGATCGCAGTTAGGATTATTTTATATTTTTTTCATCTAACAAAGATTTAATATTTTTGTTTTATCTCAAACCAATGTATTTTTTTTAATTTATTATTATTATTTTTTTTTTTTTTTAGTAGTTTTCATTTAATGCATTTTTAATTTTTTTTATTAGCAATATAATATGTATACAAAAGATCTCATAAAAAGAGACGATTTTTGTTTTTTACCTAGTCCCACGGTAAAGTTGTTTTTTTTTCTATTCTATCACAAGTAAAATATAAAATGAAAAAAAAATGTGACAATGTTTTTGTTTTTTTTAAAAAGCCATTTTGCGGGCTTGCGATTTGAACACCTTACGATTTTATGTGATGCTTTCTCCGGACACTTTATAACAATAACTTAAAATTTAAACATAAAAAACATGAACTCAATGTGACTTGTATGAGAAGCAGAACTGTAATGAACCTTTCAAGGTAGGTGAGGAGAGAACCGTCAACCCTGCACCACTCTCATTGGCCCTGACCAGCCACACCTCCATCCCTCCACTTTTCCCCAGGTGCCATCAGCCAGCGCTCAGACTAGTTGAACTTTGGGGCTCCACTAAACCTTCCAATTATTATTCGCTTATGTTGTAATTGATTATAAAGCTTAAAAATTCAAAATCCTTCGTAAAATCCTCAAATAAACTTATATATAATGTTCTATATGTTGCAGAATTTGCCCAGTAAAAGATTATTTTCCTCCCATGATAAGCTTCATACTCACTGAAATCATACTCACTATTCTCAAAAATAACTTCCCACTGGATTCCCCATTATCTTCCAAGGTATCTGAATAGAAGATGGCCTAGGAGACCTTCTAATGCAAATCATATTGATGTGCTAGGAATAAGTAGCTTCCCTACATGCTGCTGACTTGTTCCTCACATTTTCTTGATTTATATATTGTGAACAGTTATTAATATTAATTACTATAAAATAACAATAATAATAAATGAATCTTTACTGAAACTATGAAAGCTTCTTCATGTTTAAACGAATAAATGTTAAATGTTATTGCATATAATAATCCAAATTATATTTATACCAATTGTTGCTATCAAGTAGAAATTCAAACGCTGAATGAAACTCCATTCCATTTTTATACACAGATAATTCAACCGGATTCCTCCAGTCGTCTTGATCATCCGCTGCTATCTATCTCATTGACTACACTCTAATAACTCCCGCTGTGTCGACATCGACCATCTATCGATCTATTGAAGGAGGACAATCGGAGGACAGTTGAAAAATCGATGATAGTTACGTCAGAGCAAGTGAAGCATAACTCTCTTACGCAACGGTTCGGACGCTGCGGTGGACGCCACGAATCGAAGGACTGATTGTTTTAATGGGGCGACATCCAGGGCGGTGGTTGCGGTGGTCGGGAAAAAATCCGCCCCTACTGACATAACGTAATTATTTCATATTTTTTTCACGTTTAAATTTAACCTTTCTTTGCCAATCAACTCTGGACATGCTTTGACAACTGGAACGTTCCATGTCCAGCTGGAGGAAAGTTGACACGGTTACAGGAAGTCTGAAATTAGAATTATCGACGTCTAACTGTAATTTAATGATTTATCTCAATAATCGACATTTCTTTCGATTTTCGAATTTTCGGTTATAATCCTCACAATCAGACTTCGCTATTGTTCCGTCTCAAGTAAGTGGAATGACTTTTTCTGAAGGAAACACACTCGGCTTTATAACATAAATGAGTAGCCAGCTAGTCAGACTACTTTTGCTAGAGAGATAGAATTATTTTATTGATCGTTAAGAGAAAAATAAAAATTATTTCCACAGCCATATTTATAACATGTACGAAAGATCAAATCAAGATTAAAAAAAAAAAAAAATAAATGTAATATACCAACGGCTACACTACAAGAAGATGTAGTTTAGCACCCATGTTCAACAAACTGGTTTGTCTCTTCAGTCATTCAAGTACTTACATTCTCCTGAGTTTCCAGACTTCAATGTTGATCCGTAATTCCTATAATAACATATAAATTAAATTTTCTCTCCTAAAATATATAAAAGTAAAATAAATAATAAAACTAAAAATCACATATTAGATAAAATATGGATAAAAAAGGAATAAAAACATCTGACACTGTTGTACTAAGGTTATTATTTATTTTGTTATTTCATAAAAATTACTGTATTTTTGTTCATTAATCATAATTCTAATTAATGTAATGTTTATACTAGTTGTACTTTATTTTACATTAATATGTATATATGAACTACCCAGGGGATAAATAGATAGTTTATTGTTAAATCTATATAGTCATTTAAGATAAGATAAGCTGGTTTACTAAATTTTTAGGCGATTGCTAAAATTTCAGACTCTTATGGAGTTATCGGGTTCCTGCTGAATCATTTGCACTAGAAGTATTAATTTTGACGTTTTATTTATATTAAGTAAAAGTCAAAAATCGTAACTTTTCAAAACAATTTTAACAAACTTTAAAAAACTCATAATTTTATTTTTTTATGATTTTTTTTTTTTTTTACACAAGTGCTTAATTCTATTTGAAAATAAGTACTTGATAGGTCTTCATAGTACAATAATAACGTGACTTTCATTGTTATGAACGTATACCATTGATTAACATGAAAATCGTGAGTTGATTTATACTCTTAGTAACTACATATTAGATTTTGTTACTGTTATGACTGTATTTCTGTATAAGTAATAAACTATTATATGTAGTGGAGGAATAATATAAGGAATAAATGATGAATAAAAAAAGGAATTTTTCCATATTCAATATGTATAGAATTAATCGTCATGATATCTAAAAAAATTTATTTTTTAAACTACAAATTAATCATTAGATATTGGTCAGAATAGAATAGAATAGAAAAATAATTTTACTCTTGGACAAAGTGCCTTAAGAATAACAAGTACATGTAGAAATAAATACAATTGAAGGATTTGGTGGATGATGGAATTGTGTCACATTTAAAAAATAAAATAAAATCTAGTTTATTAGATGAAGAATTTATTTGCTAAAGTATTAAAATATAAATATTTCAAAACAGCTATAAAAAGAGATATGAAGAAGATGAATGGGCTATGTACCATTTTCCTGCTAAAGGAAGATGTAAAAAAAAAACAAAAAAAACATTAAACATAGATTATTCAAAATTGTGTTTTGTTGTATAACCCCTTCATCTACCAAACCCTTCAATTGCATCTGATCAGAAATATATTAAAATGACTGAATAATAACAAAGGAACTAAGAAATAAATTCCTTTGCATAACGCTTAGTGAGTGCAAAACGTATAGTAAAAGTATTTAAATGTTACAAGCAGAGTAAGAAAAGATTATATTGAGTGAAATAAAATTAATATATTATGTTATTTTTGGGACTCGAGATATGAAAGAACGTGATATAATTTAAATAAGTGGGTAAATAGTTTGGAAGTGTCTTCTTGAGCAAGAATTATGTTAAAAAAATAAAGGTATTTAAATTATTTAAAATAGAATTTGGTGTAGTAGAATAGTTTTTTTTTTTTATTATTATTCATTCTCCCCTCCTCTCCCCGAATTTACGATGGATCTTTTCTAGTGCGGAACGGGTGGCGAACTGCCGCTATTCGACAAGAACGGACGACCACAGGGCTAGGGAAAGTGTGGGCTGTGGGGAGAAAGCGATCTCTAATTGCTGACCACAGCGGCTACGTGAAGAACTGTCCTCCGCCGATCGGTGTCTCATTACGCAAATGGTCCGCGATTATTAGACGCGCGGTGAAATCCACTCTCGGCCCGATGTTCTAGGGCGGTTGTACAACCTGTTCGAGGGGGGGGGTACTAGGGGTATGGGATATCCCACTGGTTTGCTCATCCTATTTAAACTAGATATTCTGAAATAGTTTCGAAGTAAGGCCCTAGAAGAAGTGGTTAAGTTAAATTTCTCTTTAAACGAGTCAACTATCAACTTTATGAACAGGATTTTTAATTTAAACTGGTAAAAAACTGGTGGTTGTGCTTAATAAGGACTTAAAGTATCTATTTCAGTTCAACTAGTATTTTTAGAGTTTTTACAAGATCAAAAGTGACTAAGGATTTACGGCAAAATAGCCGGATCAGAGTGTTTGTACATTTTGTTCATATTCACATGTCTTAGTGTCATATTCGCAAAGTTGATGTTAATGTAAGATATATCCTCGAGTAATTCCCTAAAAATGTACAGAAGAGATATGGAAAAATGGTTCTTTTTTCCCTCTCTAGTATCTGATACAGTTACATGTCATCTTAACAATATTCCTGCTGTTATATGAACCTAATATAAAATTAAAATCTAACAAAAAGGCAACATAACCATTAGTACATTTTTGCTCTTTAACTCAAACAAGTTTTCTTTAAAAAAAAATTTTTTTTAGTAGAATTAATATAGTTAACGAATTAATAACATTTTTTTTTTTTTTTAGACCATCTCAGAGTCAACAAAAATTATAATGGTTTATATTTTCTACGACGTTTTTGCAAAACTACATTAATACTTTTTTTTTTTTTCCTTGAAAAAGGATGTAATTAATTTATGATAGTAAAACATATTGATTAAAAGAAATATAAAAAAAACAAAAAAAAAACACCAAGTAATATCTTTTTCATTAAATTTACATTATTTTTTGGTGAAATAGATGTATAGAAAAATTCTAGAGGACTAGTAGTTAAGGTATGTATTTCAAACAACAAATATGTATTTATTGAAATACATATTCACTAAAATACTTTTCAGCTTACATTAGAAAACGTAATTACGATTGAGCTACGCTATATCCCCCCCATTATGTTGGACTTGAGAGACAAATTTCATGTTGTCTTAAATAAGTCAATAAAAAAAAAATTAATTTTCGTTTCTGAAATCTTTTAATTACTCTGAAAATACCAACTGCATCGAAATAGTCACTTTAAGATCTTATTATGAAGCATAACTTAAAGAATTTTTTTCAAAAAGCGTAAATTCTGCCCTGAAGATTATTTGTTAACTCGTAAAGGATATATCATTTATCCACTTCTTCACGACAATCCCCGAAATATAAACTAGTTAATTTAAGCTAGTATTGCTAAAAGGTATTATTTATCTAAAACACTGATCTAACTAAAATAAGTTTTATTATTTATGAATTGATTGACCCATGTTGCAACCCTTACCTTTCGGGGTTGTAGCATTTGATTCTTAGACTTATTCGGAAGACCTTGTTCTTTAGGTTAACGAGCTCACTAGTCATCCAGGAGGATATGTGAAGGACTAAAGGATCCTTAAATTTATAGTTCAAGGTCCTAGTATAGTAATAATTTTTAATTACATCGCTCAACGGCTACGTTATCAAGAGTGCAGCGGTGTCATAACGCAGGGCATCCATCAAGACTAGTAAATCTAAAACGCATTACGGAAAAAAATATTGTTAACTACTCAAATCAATCTATAATTATTTTATGAGTTAATATTTTTTTATGTATAGACATGTACTTGTATGTAGCGATCAATTTAATGGGCACTATTTCGCCAAGATACATAACTCCATAATGTTGGCCTATACTCCTTAACGATCTTTATTCCTTCAAGGGATTCAACTACCAACTCCATATGTCAGACATATGGACAATAGTATGTTAGGATGCCCATTAGAATTCCGAGAAAGAGGTTTTCGAATAAAGGAAAAATATGTTTTTGATCGACACGATCGAAGCACGACAGGCGGTAGGCGGATAACGACCAGCAGTGATAGGCCTCTGGGAACATCGTGCCGCGTCTCCAACAATACGCCTCATTTTTCACAACTTACGTGTTGCGTTTGTGAGAACTCGTCGGCGGATGCTGTTCTCTGGGGAACGTTCGGTAGCTGATTCATAAGGATTGCAGAAACGTCTTCCCAATACCAACATGGCAACAATGATTTTTTTAATTAAAAAAGTTCGCTGATTTTTTTGTTAGTTAAAAAAATCTTCATTTTCTGATATTTTTAAGATATTTTTAAGTGCACATCTACATAATTCTCCTGAAAAGGAGGTTAAAGCAAATACGCTAATATAAAAGTAGTGATGTGGTTGAATATTTGACCATCGGAGTTTTTCCGCAATTAATTAAGTTCACGCTTAATAAAATCTGGCCATAAAGTCTTTTCAATCCATTGCTGATACTATAGAATTTTTTTTTTTACAACTTCAGTTGAATCTGGTCTCAGAAGTGTCAATTCCAACAGTTAGCCAGTTGCAATATGAAAAAAAAACAAAGACTATTACTTTAAATCATTTATTTCGCGATACTAATCTCTTTCAAAACAATATTACATTTTTTTTTTTTTTTCATCCCTTCATTATATTGTTTTGATAGATAATTTAATATTTCACTTGTTTCTTCTTTTACTGGATAAACTTTAAGAATTTTGTAATATTTAGATTTGATTTTTTTTTTATTTATTATTCCACTAATCCCTGTTAAACAGATCCGCCACCTAGGACTCCACTTGGACAAACGTCTAACATGGAATCCATATACAAGACTAAAACGACAAGAAACTGCCCGTCGTTACAGTCCACTTCAATATTAACTAGACAAACGTTCAAAGCTCCCAATTAATTACAAAAGACTTATTTACATAACTGTGATTAGACCTATATGAACGCACAGAGTTGAGCTTTAGGGCTTTACTAAACCATCCAATTCATTTTGTATCCGATCCTTACAATCCAAAATCCTTCGAAAAATCCTCAATGTTCCTTACTTTGTGACCACTAAACTTATTCATAAAGATCTTAATGTTACATATGTTGCTGATTTAGCCCAAACCAGGTACCTATCCTTCCATAGTAAGCTCCATAAACACCCCAATCCACTAGTCTCCCAGCTTGCTTCCCTCTCCATCCCTGATAATCCTCCGAGGCGTCTGAAAATAAGATGGCTTAGAGACCATTTAGTGTAGATTTTGCTGAGTGCTACTGGTGAGTAGTTCTTCACAAGTTATTTACACACCTTTGCATTAACTATCAGCACATTTACTTGATGTATATTATTTTCTACAGTTGTAAGTATCAATAAACGAAAAAAAAAATGTATACATTGTCAGATGGTTTTCATGTTTTATTCGAGTAGGCCTAACCTAAGTACTAAAAAGTAAAAATAAAAATTTGTTTCAATACTTCTTTCAACGTTGGGGTTTCTGGTCGAGTGTTGATTAATTTTGTTGTAACCCATCCAAGGTTCTTCTATTATTAGTCTTAAAATTTCTGATATAAAACATATATTTGTGAGATATGTTTCGTTTATCGTATGGGTTTATAGGCATATAGGTTAAGTTTCGGTTCAACTAATAATAACAAGACTTATCTGCAATTATATTTAAATGAGTTTCTCACTGCGGAAGTAGCCTAAGAATCTAATGCAGCAAACCAATTCCAAAGACCATACCGTCATCCAATTTCCTCTTAAGACCTTTCACTCCCAGGGCAGTGCTAACAGATAATTTACAACGTCCGAAGCAGTAGGCCCACGGGAGATAGCTACAATATCATTACAGCTCTGACCTACTCGGCATATATTTTTCTCTTAACGAGTTATCCCCTGGACCGTAAATAAGCAGAGATCAAGGCTGCAGTGGAACCATTCATATCCATGCGGCTGTGGCCACATCCTCAGGTAGCACGACCGCCGGCATATTTCGGATAATTCGTTAGCGAAAACATTCCTCTGGCCTTGGAGATATATTTAATAATCTCCTGACTGGTCATCAATTCTCAGCAAGTGACTTTTTTCAAGCTGAGTTTTGTTGGTTTTTTGTTAATTGATCAGTATCTCTAAATGTAGGAATTTAATTTTAATGATTTATTGTTTTTATATTATTTGGAATACTCAATTATTTTGGTGTAGATTTTCAATATTTCTCTTTTAATTGACTTAATCCTGCTCTTTAATCTTTTCCAGTTTATTTTTCTTTAATTTATTTAATTGATTGATTGATACATTCTTCAGTATTCCAATATGTAAAAAAGGAATTGTGAAAAAAAAAAAATTAATTTAATCGGTCGAAAATGAAGCGTGGTCCAAAAAGAATGAGCACATCGAAAAACTTAAAAGATTCCACAGCGTGGAATCACGGAACATTTATCCTGTGGGTAAAGTTCAGGTAAGACTTCGATACAGTTAAAATGAGCATAATATGTCAGTGGATTGAATAATAAAAAAAATCCAAAGAAGATATTTAGTTTATAAGTTTCATTAGTTAATCAGTCGGTTAAACGTCAGAGGGTTAGATAGAACCGCAGTTGGGAGGATTTTGTCAGGGGTAATCCAAAGGTTTTGAGATTTGACAGAGTCGGATAGTATCGGAATCGAGCTTTCGGGTTCGCTAAGCCTTTTTATTTATTCATGCTGGGAGACTTGGTAGCCAAGTAGTTATAGAATGCCAAGCTCCCGGGCCCGAGTTTGAGTTCAAGTGTAAAGGTAGAAAATTAAATCTTCTAATAATTATAATAATAATAATTCTGTTATTTAATCCGTGGATCGACTTCAAGGTTGAGAGTACCCTTTTGGGGCCCAATCTGCCCTTATAAAGTAACAGTACATATTGAACAAATTACTGAACACAATACGCCTTATTGTTAGTAAAGATACAGGTTTTTTTTTTTTAATTTATTTAATTAGTGTAAAATTGTAAATAAAAAAAAAAACTCCTACTATAAGAAGAAGAAGATAATTTAATATATAATCTTTAGAAAACATGACATATGTAAATTGGTTCTAGAAACGTTTTCAGCTATTTCTCGAGATCCAATTAAATGTTAGATAAGATTATCAAGAAAAAATAAATAATAATTTTCTAAAACGGTAAATAAATTAATCAAATATAAATTGATAGGTAGAAGCGATAATATTTTTTCAGCGTTTTATATGTTTTTCTAATCAATTTTACGTTTCTATCTTTATTTCCTTCTTACTTTCTCTTCTTCATTCATCTGCTTTCATAGTTTATTCGAACCATAGTTTTATACGCTTCTTCTTTTACCTGTTTTTATTTACGTTTATATTGAATATTTATTAGAGATGAGCCGATTATGACTATGGTCGATCATTGCTTAGGTTAGAATTCGGGCAACATCGGTAATGTTAGAGGCACTTCGTTTACAGCTTTATAGCCGTCAGTACATGTAGCTAGAGGTTTTTGTTTTTCTTATATTTTTTCTTTTTTTTACAAATATACCAATAAGTAAAGGTGTGTTTTTTTGAATCAAGCCGAAAATGATATTGTTCTGCTATTTTGAACGAATATGACTTATTGCGAAATCGCAGCGATATAAGATCAACTACAATCAACCAAATTATTACATAATATAATATTTAAAGTTTTACTTTATATCATTATCTCATTTTCTCGATCTATAGTTATTAAAGTATCGATTTATTTTGATCCGCTGTTTGCTTTATGTAATGGATAGGATGGATTCTAGCGCCCGGTTTAATGTAAACAGGTTACGAAGAGACAGGCTCATTGTTCGGATCTCATCTATATTAATGACTGCCGCTGAAGAGGTTCCTCCCGTTGATGTCCCATTTAATTTCTCTGTTTACATCTGTCTGTCCCATTATCTTGTCCGCTTTAGTTCTGATCCTGCCTTGGTTAGTTCGGCCATGTCTGTGGAGGGTCACATCTGTCGATCCTCTTGGAGTATTAGTGAGTTTATTGGTTACTAATGTTGTTTATTCTTGTATAATTTTTATTTTTAATATTAATATACAACTATATGATCAAAAAATATTTAATTATTTAGGCTATAAATCGATCGATTATTTGATCTTTGTGTACCGACATCTAGCCTTGCTCTCACTTTTTCTCAATACTCATTATTAATAAAAAAATAAAAAAAATATGATTCCAGATTCTTATAGTTTCTACTGTCATCACAATTTACTACACTTTATCTCGTTAAGTATTCTGCTATATTTCACTTTAGTAATAGTATTTTAATATTATCAAGTATTATATTTTGGTCGGTACATCAATTACAACCGGAATACTTCGATTTTGAATGGTAAGATTATGAGAAATACATATCGACGAATGTGAAACTCGATGTGAAGCAGCGATATCCGTATATCTGTACTGTGTGGGTATGACTAATTCGGTTAAGTCGGTCAAGTCAGGTTTCGATGTCTTTATCAATCTCCGAAGTAAATTAATGCTTAATCATAAATAAAGTATAATATTATGTTAAAATGTTTGTTTGTTGCCTTAACTAAATTGAGTAAAATATGTTTTATTTTGTTTGTTTGTTTATTTTGGCTTAACGTCCTTATGTACTCCAATGAAGACAGGAAGGAGCAATCTAGCCAGGGTGTGGGTTTACGATTTCTTTTTGGGTTCGCCACGATATAAATTTTAGCCTACCCACATGGGATTCGAACCCCCTACCTTCAGTACCGAGCGCGCTGAGATCCGCGCTTCAACTCACTCGGCCTTCGAGTCCCCCCTTTTTATGTATTTATTTATTTTCTGTTTTATAGAATAAATTAAAACAAGAAATCAAGTTTAAATAAATATGAACACACTTGTTTTTACAAATTTTTTATTAGTTTGATTATTGATTTTTGCAATTGTATAAGAAGTATTTATTCTGAGGAAAAATTATTACAATAGGATCAAAATAACTTTTAAAGCAACTCATTAGGAGCACTTCGATAAAAGCTCTTCTTCAAAAGCCTCACTGGGTTTTCGGGAATCGTATGGGAAACAAGTTGCGGGACTAGTGGATAAATAGTTTATCATAGAAGGATAGTTACTAGGTCTAATAATAGGGTACATTGATATAATAGTGTATAATAGTATCTATAATAGTAATTCAATAGTATATTTGAAATTCAAAATTATATACAATAAGCAATAGTACAATGTTCACGGTTACACAAGATTACTTTACTTACTAAACTAATTAAATATAATACAGTATTATATAAAAAATAAATTTATTTAAATATTATAGGCCCAACTTTATAAATTCTTGTTTAATTTTTATTTAAACAGTTCGTAATCATCAGACATAAATTTTATAATGTAAATATTAATTTAAGAGGAATATTTTTTTTTGGAGTAATGTAACCAGATTTTGATGAATAATGTATGTCAGCATGAGATAACTGTTTTTTTTTTTTTTTTTTTTTTATTCAGAATTTTCATTGAAACGAGGGACATGATGGCCGAGCTAGCAGTGTTGATTGTCCAAGAGCTTCCGGTTTACAAGGTTGTGGATTCGATTCCCACCTGGGTCGATAAAAACTAAACAGTCTTGCTTAATAAATCTTTATCATACCATGGTTAAGACCGGATACTTCTTCGTAGTCCCCAGGGTTAGCAAAACGGACCAGGAGTTCTACTCATTGAATTAGTTTCCTCCACTAATACCAGTAGCTGTAGGTAAAAAGGTATTCTACGTCATAATAAAAGTAACAAATACACAAATACAAGTCTTATATTTAAAGCACTCACTACTTCGTGACTATTAAGCTTCTTTATCGATTAGTTTCATTTTTAAGTTTTTAATAAGGAAAGAACTATGAAAATGATTGCTAAGATTTTACTCATTTCATGTGTCTCTTAGGACCTTTCAGATATTCAAATTTTCTCTTCAGTTTCTAAATTAATTTACCACGAGGCCATGTCCAGCAAATTATGAGCCTCGACAATCTTCCCGTCCGTCGCCAACGGCCCCAATTAAAAGTCCTTGCTCTCCCACTTCGGGAACATTTCAGTCACGAACTCTGCGTCATACGAGCTCAAGAACGAATTAGCGCTGCGAAGAAAAAAATCCGATGATTTCGTTTGTGACATTAAGTGTCTCAGGCTAATGTGGTTTATGTGGAGGAATCCGTCTGGTCGAGGTGTTTATAGTCTGGCATTGAAAGCTCGAAATTATTTTCCAAATATTTACTGCAATGTAATTAAATGGTATGATTTAAACTTTAAATAAAATTTAGAGGTCATTGTCAGATGTGTCCTCTCCAGAAGATCATTATTATCAATTATAAAAACCTCTGTAACAATGAGAATCGGAATGGATAAACATATTTTCAATACTTTAAAAAAAAACGTCGACTTTAAAAACAGTTTATCTAAAAAGGCACTGGTCCATTTTACAATTTAAAACGGAAATGAGGGACTCTATGGACGAGCGACTTGAGAAGAGAGTCTCAGCGCGCTCAATACTGATGGATGTGGATTCGAACCCCACCAGGGTGGGCTCAAATTTCTTTCGTGGTGAATCCATGGAATAAATCTTGACCTTCCCACCACGACTGGAATAGATTTGTGACCTGTAGGATCACTCACTCTTCCTACACTAGTTCGAGTACATAAGGACGTTAAGCCCCAAATTATCAGAAAAAAAATATATATATATAGATATATACAAGTTTGTCTAATATTCATGCAAATTAGACTTAGATTAATTTTTTTAATATATTAACTTTCTATCTCAAGGATAGAACATCCAAAGTAAGTCCTAATTCAGCCCATTCATCCTTCTATTATCATTCTGCCGGAGTTCCTCAAGGAAGTATCCCAGGTTCTATCTTCTTCACGATGTATACAGCTGACATCCCTACTCTTCCTAGCACCGCCCTCACCACCTACGCTGATGAAGCATGAGTGTTAGCAGTAAATATTCGTCTCTTCGTATCCCATGCATTTCAATCTCATTTCATAAAGCTTCAAGAATGATATCAAAATCGGAGAAGTAAAATAAATCCAAACAAAACTCATCAAACTAAAAATACCTTTTGTCTTAATCCAACGTCTTCCTGTTTTACAATATACTTTCATAATATTCTACTTATTCCTGTTAAACAGATCTAATGCCTGGGACTTCAACAGGACTATTAACGTTGAATAAATATGCGAGACTAAAATGACGACTGCTCGTCGTTTTTTACTTCTTCAACATTTACTTGACGAACAATCTATGATGGCGACCAATTAAAAAATACATTTATAAGACAGTTATTATTTTATTTCATTTTTTAAAATATTTTTTAATTTAAATTAAATAGATAAATGAAATTGAAAGGAAATATATCTATTTTATTCCTTTTCTGAATGTAGAAACCGTTTTCTGACTCTAATCTATCACCCGCCTACTACTTTTCAAAGCTTCATAAAAAAGACGTAACCTAGGACTCAGTCATAAACTACCCTCTTCTGAGCATAAATAACCATAAACCTTCGAAAGCATTTCCGATTCTATACCACTGAATAGTTATGTACAATATATCAAGTTGATATAAACCGGGCATTAAGCCCTCTCCCAATAAATGATAAATCTGAATACCAGAATAAATTTTCAAATTTTATGTTTTCAGTGTCACAGTGATAGTTTAACTATCAGACAAACTGTAACATTTTTAAATATCTTTTTATGACAAATTGATTTTTCCTTATAGTATTTTTATAATAGTGTTAAGATAGATAAGATTTTATCCTATTTTACTATTATAAACTTTAATAGTTAGTTTATTTTAGTAGATTGTGTGGTTGATTAGAAAATTATTAAAACGATTGTTGCAAAAACATTGCAACTTAAAAGCTTCTTTTTTTTTTTCTTTCTACAAAATGTGGGCAAAACGTGACTTTTTTCATTTAATCTACCATAGCTTCTAAATGGTAGGTCGTAGCTACAAATGTTTCTTGGGAAAAAATTTTCACCATTAAATTACTGTTAGGAAACTCTCGGCAAATTTTTGATCTGAGCAATACCAACAGAATGAGTTGCGTGTTACATTTTTGGCAGTGGAAAAAAAATTAAACCCCCCAGCCAAGAGATATATCCATGTCAACAATTATAAAAAAAATTACTGCAACTAAAAACCTGAAGAAACAGAAATATTTCTATTTAAACAGATTTCGCATTTTTTGTGAAACAAGACATGAACTTTTGAATATTTTTTTTTCTAAATGTAAACATATTTCTAGCTTTTATGTTATATTGAACCTTAGTTTGACAAGAATATAGCCACTGTGATTTTTGTTATTATTTGTATTTTTTTAGTCAGCTGGGTGCTAAAATAACCAGAATTATATTTTAAATAAAAATTTTTTTTTATTAGATGCTAAGATAAAATCTTTTGCTCAGTAAAATCAATGTTACCAGCTCACTTCTGTAAAAATTCCCTAAATGGTAAAAAAAGAAAGGTACGAAAATGCTGTAGTGGAGAAAAATTCACTAAGGGTTAAATAAAAGTAAATTTTGCCCATTAATTCAGATTTATTTAATTCAAAAGTAATCAACTAATATAGTAATATTATTTAACAATAATTAATTGTTTGAGTTATAAAAATAACTGGTTATACAATTATGGACTATTATTGTGATATAGCTTATATTACGAAAAGCACGGTCCAGAAGAACGGAATGCGCATTGCCGATATCGTACGAGAAAGTGATTTACTAATGCCCGCACGGGTCACGAGTCGCATTAGTAGTGCATTAATTTTGTCTACTACCGAGCCTCGGGGATTTTGTCTCTTGTTCTTGTTGTGGATATTATCTTCAAGGCTGGGCTTTTCGTTTTGTAATTAACTCACTGACACGTGTGAATGTTTTGATAAGGAATGCGGGATCGACTTGACAATGAAAGATATAAGAATGGATGGGAAAAAAAAAAAAAAAATGTATATATATCCAGAAATATATTATTCGTAAAATCCTGAATCCAGCCAAGACCATTTCTGAAAATGTTTCATAGCTGGTCGATAAAGGTCTGTTTGTATTAGGAAGCATTAGCACCATATTTTTGGTATGGTCGGTGTATGGAAATTCTAGTAGAAAAACTATTAAACATTTTTTTTTTTAATCTGAAAATTAGTTCTGGCTAGTTTTGGAATTCCACGCATAATATAATTTAAAAAAATACATATAGAAGCGTATATTGCCTCCTGAAATATTAAGAATAAGTCCAACGTTACGAACAAATCTCAAGTCCTTTAGATTTTTAGCATAAAAATCATTTTATAGGGAAAACCTGAAGGACTGCCTATTTAGCTCACTAATAAATTTAGTGTTAAAAATTTATTTCTCTAACTACTCCATTATTCATTTAGGTCCTCTACACTCAAACTGCTCAAGGCCGTTATATCTTTTAAAAGCCCTTGAAGTTTTCCTTCTTAGGTGAGAATCAACATGTTTGATTTTTGTCTTAAATTGTTAATTTTATAAAATTTATAATCTGTGATATTTTGAATTATGTATTTTTTTTTAGAACTGATAATGAAAGTTTAACATTCGAAACTATTCTTCGAATAAGAATTCTAATATTAGTAGCAAATAACTAATCCTTAATCCTAATTCATTTACAATCATGCCTTCCTCAAGTGAATATTGGAGTTCAATTTTTTTTAAAATTTAAAATATTTTTGATATTTTTTATTTATATAAATTTTATAAAAATTTTTATTTATTTAAAACATTAAATGGACGAATATTATACTTGGAATTCGCATAAGGGACATAAAAGAAATGTGCTCGACGTTTTAGTATACTCCTGCATTTACAAAATAAGCGTTCAAAGCTCCCAATTAATTACAAAAGATTTATTTACATGACTTATTAGATCTATTTGGACATACCGAGTTGCGATTTGAGGCTCCACTTAACCTTCCTTTTCTTTTTGTATCCAATTCTCACAATCGAAAATCCTTTGTAAATTTCTTAATGCTCTTTATTATGTCACAAATAAACTTAACCATAACTATCTCTGTGACAAATTGCAGATTTAGCCTTAACAATGACAATCTACATACTTGAATCCACTAGTCTTTCAATTTTCTTTTCACTCGAATCCCGATAATACTTCGAAGCATCTGAAAAGGAAATGGCTTAGGGACTTTCTGATGTAGGACATTTATTAAAGTGCTACAAATGGGTAGTTCTTCACAAGTTACCGGCATATTGTAAAAATTTCACTACAAATTTACTTATTCTATATTTATTGTATACAGTTGTAAATAGTAAATTATATATAAAAATATTGGATGAACTGCCTGCGTAGTTGCAGCATTTCACTTGAATCGCAGTGCCTGGAGTAATCATGAGGTTTCCAGTCAAGGTATGACTGTTTCGCCAGAACCTTGACTAAACTTGCCATTTCTAATCGGACCTTTCTCACTAGGTAACCAGGCAATGTAACACTCCAACTGCAGATACAATGGATCTGTCATAGAAACATAATATTTGAAAAGAATGTCATTCGAAATGAGAATGTTGAAATTAGTATTTTGATATATCATTCAAAAAATGAATTCGTTGAATGTAGATCCATCTCCTTATACTGTTAAAGAGTTTTATTTAAGTTACTTTCAAAATACATCAGCTATTTTTAAGACTTACTTGAATAATTAATTCTTTTCAATGCCCATCTTATGTTATTCAAGATTAATTTTTCAGCGCTCAGACAAACCAGGTAATCCTTGAACGTTGGATTCGAGATCAGTGTTCCATGGAATACCTCTGAACTTTCTCCAATGAATATAATCATGGAATTCGTAACATCGTCATGGGCATACCGACTGGCTAACGAACCCACGCACTATTTGCATAAGAGCTTCTTCTTCTTTTATAATTAATAAAATTTCTTATTGCCTTTGATGGAATACTACTAATTATTAATGGCGGAACAGTTTTAAATATTAAAACTTAGTAAATTTTTTAAAGTATATAGTATATTATTTAAAAAAAATATATATTTATATAAAAATATAATAATGACATCATTACTCGTAACTTTTTTGTTCCACAACTCACCGGTTTCGTTTTGTCTGGCCGAGTTACTCAACGAGAAGACATTCAGCCTCCACGACATTTTATGCAATGAAAATTGTTACATTATGGGTTCACGATTTGAACTGTCGGAATCATATTTCTACAATTAAACGGAAACGTCACAGAACATATCTCGCAAATCTCAAACGCTAAATGACTTAAACATGAGATCCGACTAGTTTATCTTCCCTAGAGATTATCTCTACATGCTATGGAGCATGTGTTTTGCGCTAGACTATCTCTCACGTAATTCTTGGGTAAAAGTTAACTCTGTCTAATTCGCAGTTGGCTTCTTATTCTGCAACAGTAATAATAGCTTAAGAAAGTGTCATCGATTCAGGGAAAACGGTAAACATATCTATTTGTATGTATATTTTAGCTCGTTTTAGCAAAACCCTATAAGAAAAGATGGAAAATAATTAGTTTGAATCAATTCATCGTTATTAAAATATTAACCCAATGTTATTTTTCAATTAGGAATTTTTTATCAAATATTTTTTATTATTACAAAACTGTCAGCCCATTTATTATTAATGTTGATAAAAATAAAGTTTCCAGTTAAAATTAAATTATTTTACTATTAATAAGTAGATATATTTATATTGGAAAATTAAGTGGTGTTATGAGAAACGTAGATTGATATGTTATGGACATTTAATGAGAACGGATGAGAGAAGACTGACAAAGAAAATTTTCCAACAATGCCTCCAAAAACAGAAAAAGAATACATGAATACGGATGGTAAAAGAAGATAAGATGGTGACAAATATACAGTGGAATTCAATGTGGAACAGTGGACAAATTTCGGACAGCTGTCATCAAGATCAAATTTTCGGAAATGGTTAAAACACAAATTAATAGACATTTGTCAGACGAAAAGAGAAAATATCAAGCAGAGCTAATGAAAAAATATTGGAAATAACGGAAGAGCAAGGAATGAATTGTTAAACGTGGTCTACAGATGGCTTAAAAAAAAAACTTTTTATTTAATAAAGTTACTTACACATAATGTTATTTGAGTATATTTAAAAAATTCAATAGTACCTGAAAATTCAGTGTATAGCAATGAATGAGATATTAAGATATTATTAAGGTAAAACAAAATTTTAACATTTTACAATTTATCCATCATAATTTTATTATTATTTAATATCTTGGATAATATAAGTTAATGGATAATGTTGTTGGAAACCCAGATGAATAATAAATTGTAACTTGATTTAATCCTGTAAAATTGATTTAACCACGTAACGAAATGTACAACGCGACTCCTCAGTTCCTATTACTTATTTACAACATATAGTTAACTAATCTCCTTTAATGGGGATCCCTTGCGCATAATTAACCCGCAAGGAAACGCAAGATGAGTGACACGCCACTGAAATAGAGCAAGAGTGTCTTGCGCAACGAATGAAACGAAAAGTGTTTACGGTCGCTAGTGTTTATCTCCTGCCCTACTTCCTGACGTACGTCCCTCTCCACGTGACTGATGGCTGTCTGGGTGTCTTCCACTTCTCGATGGAGATGGAAGATCAATACTGTGGGGAGGTATAAGCAAATAGGAATATGAGGGTTACATCTTGCTCAGGACACGGGCTTGTTCAAATATATTGTTCACTAATGCACAATGTATTGGTTATGTTATCATTTATTCGTTAATTAATTTTATATATCGGGACTAAAATAAATATTTTAATTTAGTGCCAGTTTGAACATACAAGACTTAAAATACAAGTAACCTCAAGTCGTTTTTGAGTACTCCAACATTTGACAAGCGTTCAAAGCTCCCAAAAAATTACAAAATAAATTTACATGACAGAAATTAAACCCATTCTGGCTTCAGAGCTGAGCTTTGAGTCTTCACTGAACCTTCCAACTCTTCCCATATCCAATCCTTTCTATTAAAAATCTTTCCTAAAATCCTCTATGCTCCGTATCATATCACAAACAAACATACCCATAAAGATCTTAATGATCTAAATGTTGCTAATTTGGCCCAAAGCAGATACTTATACTTTCATAGCAAACGTCTTTCATTCCCCCTCGAATCCACTAGTCTCTCAACTTCACACTCATACACCGATAAACTTCCGAAGTGTCGAGAAAGAAGATGGCGAAGAGACCGTCTAATGTAAAACTATTATTGATGTTCTACTAGTGAGTGATTATTTACATGCTATTGGTAAATCATTGTAATAAATTCCTAAAATTATTTATTGTGTATATGCATACAGTTGTAAATAATTATAAATAGTTTTACAAATAATATTATCAATTCTTCTTTAAATGGTCACATTAGCTTATTCCTAATTGTGATTATCTAATAAAATCTTTATTATGTATGTATCTTTTAAATACATAAATTTTTTTTTTCAAAAAAATAAAATGAAAACGTCAACTAAGGATCTTACAAGTCTTTTAAATATTTTTATTACATTTTTTAATGTATCCTTGTTCTCTTGAAGCCTCCTGCACTTGTACCCACTTACTGCAGTCTTCTTGCTTTATAAGAGTAATTCTCTGTGGTATTATATTTGTAGGGTTTTGTATTGCTTACCACGATTGCAAAACTCCATCCTCATTGACAATATATGCAATGTTGAAAATAAATGACAGAATAACTAGAGAAATTGGAGGGACATGTTTTCCTATATATTTCTTTAATTTTTTGATGATAGTCTTCCGATGTATCTTAATAACTGATTTATTATAGTTAATAAATTTTAACATGAAGTTTTAACATTTTTGACACGTTTCCATCAAAAGATTGTTTCTTTTTGTTTTTTTTTAGAAAATGGTAAAAGTATAAAGACAGATGCTCTTTCACAAACAAAAAAACGAGATTAAATACTCTATGACAAAAAAAAATCCGCTTCGTCACAAGTAGCTGTAAACATCCGAAGACTAAAAAGTTAATGAAAAAAAAGCCCGTTGACAGCTAAAAACAGTTCACGTTTTTATTATACTTTTAAACTCTACTTTTTTCCATTGACGGAGGGGTGCACCCATGAAAATACCCGCAACAGGTATAAGGCGCCCATGAATAGGATTATAGTTTTTGCACCGGCATTGTTGGGACATGTGGGGCTAAGGCCCGTAGCGATCCTGTCGCAAGGATAACTGGATCGTCACTGCTTAGGTAATCTCCTATTATCGATAGTACGCTTTGACGACCGGACCGTTTTCCCTGGCAAGGCTCTTGCACCCTTCAAAAAGATACTGTATGGAATTCGGGGAATGTCCTGATTTTGAAAAACGTTTATCATTGTATAGGCAGTTTATCAGTTTCATGAAATATCACGGTTTTAGGCCTTATTTACGGTTTCAGCCTTATAAAGAAAACGATTAAATGTTATTAATTAATTGAATGATTAATGGTTCCCTCTCTCAGTAAAATAATAATAGATAAATATTTTTTATAATTATACTTGCACCATAAACATAGATGTGAAACCGCAATCAAAAAGTTTTATACCGTGGCTGGAAAGCTTAGGAGATGATTACTCCTCTAAGACATTTTTCGACACATTTATTCCTTGTGACCTCCGATTGATAGTGACCTAAGTTAAAGTTTGAATCTCATTTAATGCTTTTAGGAGATGACATTTAACCACCAATGTAATTCATTTTTAGGAAATATAATAATGTTTCTTGAGGGTTCGTTATAAATAATAAAAAAATAAATAAACACAACCTGTACTACTACAATCTATGGAAGGATCTTGGTTTCGATTATTGTTAAAGTAGTTTCTTAGCCAACGGTTCCGCAAAGAAGATATCTGGCCGGAATCATACTTAGGTTACCTTAACACTAAACCTACTGACATTACATATATAAATATTTCTACCATAATTCCTCGTTAAAAAAAAACAACAACAATATGAGTGGATATTGAAATAAACCTTTTGATAATTTTTTTTTTAATAAAAGTTGTAAAGTAGCAAAGTACTGAATGTTGTTTCTAACTTATACCGAAAACTGCGAAAAGGGTCATTTAGACCGATATCGTAGGTTTAATATTAACGTAAAGGTTACCCTCTTTACGCTGCGTGGGATGCAGGAGGGACTTCCGATACCAGGGTTGATTCTTAATTGATAATACAGAATACATAATTATCTGCTTCAGTCGATATATTACATGTGACTTGGTTCGAGTCCGACTAATTTTATAAATAATGGACGAATATAATCCAATTTTTTTACGCCTTTCCTTATCAATAAAATTCATAAAATCCTTATTTATTTCAGAAACTTCTTCCACCTATTATAACCTAATTACTTATTACAATCAAACCTAATTAAATAATTAGTAAGCATCTGTAATTTGTTTGTCGCTCTCGTCATACATATTACTTATTACCCTCCATTGAGTTGAATTGTACTATTTTTTCTATAAAAGTTTTAATAAATAAAATAAAATTGGTCTCTCCTATTACTATGTGATATCTAAAATTTGTTTGCTTAAATTTGTTTAGCACTGTCGGTTATAATTATTGTTTAAAATGTATGTTTATTTTTCCGTCATACTTTTCTTCATAATTTGACGTAACAAGGTATTAATCTGTATCGAATTAAACCGTATAACTAGAATTAGTTTCCTTTTTATAAACATTTTTGAAAAGAGTGCCTTTGTTATATATTCTTGCAAAACTTAAATCTATGAACATTATTCCGTCTTGCAGGATGATTTGTTGAAACAATACCATATGTCTGTCCTATTTGCTGAAAGCGACTCCGGATCTTCTTGTAGACTCCAGGAGGGCGGACCACCATGACAGGATAATCACTTGTAAATAGAGTCGAGTGCTCGGCTTTTAGCGAGCTGTGGGAACAGTCCGATAATGTCAGGCTCCCGAATTCTCCGGGTGTCACTTTCACAGCGCCTCCTCCGACAAAAGTTCACGATTGGGAAAATGGTTTAGAGTATTTCAAACAGCGTGCCTCTAATGAAACTGGAAGTTCTAATTTGAAATGGGCGCGTTATTTATCGTCAGTCCTTAGACCGAATTAGCTGAAACCTGGGAATTGAATTGGACGGTAGTATATGGTCAGGCGGAGCATTTGTAACCGGATGATTGGGGCCGTACCAGTTCGGGGCAGGCACGGGTCATTAGAAGGACCTACAGCCACGACTCAATATTTCTGCAGAGTCGTTCTCGACTGGAAGCCATCGCTATAATTATAGGCTGTTTGCAATTTTCTTTTAGAGAGAACCCCACATCTCGTAGCACACGATTTAACAATTTATTTTTAAGTTAACAGCTACTGACTTTTGACAGATAACTCTGGTATTTTTGGGGTATTTTATATGATTTAAAAATTTTTCACATCACATACAAGACTAAATAGACAAACTAAACTAGACAAACCTTCAAAGCTCCCAATTGATTACAAAAGACTTATTTACATGACTGTGTTTAGACCTATTTGGACGTACGGAGTTGAGCTTTGGGGTTCCACTAAACCATCCAATTCATTTTGTATTCAATCCTCACAATCCAAAATCCTTCGAAAAATCCTTAATACGCCTCACTTTGTTACCAATAAACTTATCCATAAAGATCTTAATATTCCATATGTTGCTGAGTTAGCCCAAACCAGATACTTATCATTCCATAGTAAGTTCTCTAACCACTTAAACCTATTAGTTTCTCAACTTGCTTCCATTCCCAAAAATCCTCTTAGGCGTCTGAAAAGAAGATGACCCAGAGATCTTCTAGTGTAGAATTTTTATTGAAGTTTTAACATGTTATTGTAATCTTTATAAACACATTTACTTGATTTATTTGTACAGTAGTAAATTTCAATAACTTGATTTAAACAAAAAAAAAATAGATAAAACAATAAAGGTGATACACACATTAGTTCATTGGCTACAATGGTATAATTTTGAAGGAATTCAACTCTTAGGGTTGAGTTTTGGATTACCAAAAGTAATGGAGACATATTCTTGTAACGGTAATGTGAAGTCTTAGTACTTACTCCGGACGGTAGCATCACTTTCAAACCGATGTTATTTATTTTTGTAAATATTAAAAATGAATAAATTGCACCTAAATAGTTTTTAATTTTAATTCATTATCCTTCGTTATAAACATTAATTTTTCAATATTTCTCTCCTAAATAGTTAAATATTATAACAGTAGTTTTTTCACTGTTATCATAATTCTTGTAACATTTACAACTGTGATTTAGTTTTCTTTCGATTTCCTCTTGTGGTAGCCCCATTTTTAATTTTTAAAAATTTAATTTCAAGGTTTATATCCACCCCATGCTATCATTATGTCTTATATGGGGTTGAAGCTTAATGTGATTTTGAATAAATTAATGCGTGATATACCGCACATGATGCAAAACTGTAATAAATTAAATAATTTAATTTTTTTTTAATTGTGATTTTATTGTTAAATACTGCTTACTCTTATTTAATTAATGGTTTTAATAATGCTTATATGCATTATATTTAATGGTTAAGGAATATGGAGACGTAAATACATGAAGAAAAGTGATACATTTCGTCGAAAAAATATTTAAAAAAAAAATGGGAGGGATTTTTTCACCATTTAGTAGTTATACAAAGATAAATAAAAATAATATTTTATATAAAATAAAAATATATTAAAATCCATGTTATAAAATATTAAATAAATTAATTTGAATTAACCAATGACATTAAACATAAATGATGCTATATTGTCCCTCCAGCAAACGTCAAGAATCTAGGACTGTGTTTCTGTTATTCATGACCTTTTTTTTTTTTATTCGTTTATTTTTCTTTCTCCCGAAACGATTTGGAGGAGCCATTAGAGATGACCAAGTGACCGGTGTTTTTGCAGTTCCAGGGAGTACCCCGTGGAGGAAGGACGATTCCTTTTTGCTGGAGCGATGTAAGACCGCTCCTAACTGGTAATAACTGTCACTGGAGTTCTTTTTTATCCTGCTCCTGGTGAAAAGTAGCATGTTCCAGTTGGGACCGCCTGTCTCCTCACATCTCTCGCCGCCTTAACTTACCCAAGCGGGATTTTGGGCAAGGTCATTTTCTTTTAGGTTTTCATTCCAATTTATTTATTATTATTTTTTTTTTTCACTCCTGAAATAAATTCCATATTCAACAGAATTTAACTCTATTAATAAAAAGTTCATTTTTAGGAAAAAAAAAAACCGACTTCAAGAATAAACCTATGTGTACAACCTTAAACTCAAAAGTAAAAAATAATATTTTAATTACTTCAAAACAAAGCACAATTAACAAAATTATCAATGCCTATATACCTTTTCACAATTTTTGATCAGTTCTTTTCGAAGTCGTTGCCAGTCAAGAAGTGCAGTTTAATTCTGCCTTTGTAACAAACTTTTGAATGGAAAGCAACAGCGGTGTGGCGGTGATTGGATAGTGGAGAGATCTTTAAAATTACCATTTTTTTTTTTCAAATTCTATTTGTTTTGTTTGGCACCGACTCCAAAAATAAGTGACCATTGTTACATACCAGTGATTTATTATATATATATATATATATATTTTTTTTTTTTTTTTTTTTTTTTTCTCTTAAAAAGCGCTGAGTTCATTTCAATGAAATTTTTATGGGACTACCTCTAAAGTTTGCAAACAAACTACCTCTAAAGTAAACCGAAAAAAAACAAAAAAAAAAAAAAAAAACAAAAAAAAAAAAAAAATCGTTTCATATTTGACGGAATATTATAAGACAAAAAAATATGAAATACTGTTGAATTGAGAACTTACTCCTTTTTAAAGTCGGTTAAACATGATGTAAAGCCATTTTCTGTATATATGCTTCAGGTCTTAATTAGATTTTCACTTTTCAGGAAATCGAATAAATATCGGTCAGTAAAAGACCATAAGAGGAATAAATCTAAATAAAACACCGCGAAAAGTATTTGACCTGTGCAAGATTGTATTAAAGCCATTAAAAGTCTATAAATCGGAGCACAAGCCAAAGTGAAAGTTGGAAATAAATAAACAATATATTTTCTATTAACGATGCAAAGATGATGCCATTCACCAGCCCTACCTACTACGGATGACCCATAAAAGAAGCAATTACTTGCCAGGAGGTAAAACGCAAGTGGATGCGGCCAAGGAAGAGGTTGATGGATCTAAGGAGGAAATGGTTCGAGAAAACATAAAGAGTAAATTAAACATCACGAGAGCCTCAAAATTATTATTATTATTTTTATTTTAACACAAAGCATTAGTCCAAATTATTATTTTTCTTACTTAACTAAACAGTGCTACAGCCCTGGGTTTGGCTTCCCTAAAGATGAAGCACCGAACACCTCTGTTATTAATTAACCAATAAACAACTTAATAATAAATTAAGATAGTCCCAATTTAATTAAATTTGAAATTACTAAATAAATAATTAATTTGTTTAATTACTTTATTCATGTAAAATTTAAAAACAATTATTGCTGATTTAATAATTTACTATCTTAAAAAAATGATTAGGTAAATTTGATGTATGCTTAGATGTGTTTATATTTTCCTTTAATAATATATAATGGAATTATTCAACTGATTTTTTATTCTTTTTTTTTTAAACATTTCATTGATAGATAAGATTTTCTTGATTTTTTAATCTTTCGACTTTCTTAATATAAGAAAAATAAAGAAATAATGAAGGATCTTGTTATGCTTTCTCCGAATAAGAGGATCAGTGTCATTGCCCGTTCTGATCCCTCCAATAAAAATGTTCTTTCTGCATGTAGAGTAATGAGGATTCATAAATAAGATTATTTGGACATTAAATAATCTGAGTTTTATTTATAACAAATAGAGTGAATGGACAAATGTAAATATTATCAATATAAAATATATAATATTAATTTATAAAATCAGAAATTGAGATGGGATTAAAATTTGCACTTATAGGCAAAATAAAACAGCTGGAAATAGATACTTTGCTTATCATCTTATTTTTACTTCATGTCTTACGAATTCTTTTTCTAAATTTAACTTAAAATAAACCTTAATTATTAAAAAAAAAAAAAAAATAATATTTCTGTAATATGCACAGGTAAAAATAACAAAAAAAATGTTTACTTTTTGTCTTGGAAAGTAGAGATATGGATATGTAACATCAAATATTGAAATTATTGTTTTTATGAAGTATCAGGATCCTAGCAAATGGTACTACAATTATAGATTAAATTTTACTGGATGATATTCCATTAATCCCTGTTGAACAGATCCGATACCTAGGACTCCACTTGGACAAACGTCTTACTTGGAATCCACATACAAGACTAAAACGACAAGAAACTGCTCGTCGTTATAGACTACTTCAACATTTACTAGACAAACGATCAAAGCTCCCAATTAATTACAAAAGACTCATTTACATGACAGTGATTAGACCTATTTGGACGTACGAAGTTGAGCTTTGGGGCTCAACTAAACCATTCAATTCATCTCGAATCCAATCCTTACAATCCAAAATCCTTCGAAAAATCCTCAATGCTCCTTACTTTGTGACCAATAAACTTATCCATAAAGATCTTAATGTTCCTTATGTTGCTGATATAGCCCGCAGGAGATACCTATCCTTCCATAGTAAGCTCCATAACCACTCCAATCCACTAGTCTCCCAACTTGCTTCCCACTCCATTCCCGATAATCCTCCGAGGCGTCTGAAAAGAAGATGGCCTAGAGACTACTGAGTTGTTCTTCACAAGTTATATACATGCCATTGTATTCTCTATCAACACATTTACTTGATGTATATGTTTTTGTACAGTTGTAAATATCAATAAACGAGAAAAAAAAAAAAAAATATACTGAATATTTGGCATTCTATTTATTTTCTGAAAAACTGGTATTCAAGTATAGGGGTTGACTTTAAACCCTATATTTTTCGTATAAAATGATTATAGATAGTTTCCTGTTATATATCATAATTTAGCGAAATAATTCTTTCGATTTCGCCTTTCTAGATTATCGCTATTTCCGCTTATTGTATATCATCAAGATGCCGCCTTTATGTTAATTTCGGCACCCGATAATGGCAACATCATCCCATAAAGCCTGTGACGAAGCAGCAATAAAGTGTGCCATATGACACTTCTCCACTCCCCTTCTCCTCCGTTTCTAGAATTAATACGACCAAGTTACGGTTGCATCCGCCTCCTTTGTTTCTATGTCTTTCCCTCAGCCCTTGTTTCTGTCATTATCAATATCCAATCTTTATCGCCTCCTACTATATATCGAATCGGAGCGCCAGTAAATTCGTTTATTCAGAACATCTTCTGTTAGCTGAGTTGCGAGGACTTCTCTGAGAATCTTGTTCGCGTCGAGGATGGTGATTATGTGATATATTTTACGCCTTAGAAACTGTTTTCTCTGCCATTTTGCGATTGTAATTTGAGGATAATTTAATAGAGCCATCAGCAATCATTTACATTAATTTAATGTATCATATTTTTATTTAGTTGTGTAATTTTTTTTTTTTTTTGGTTTAATTTCTAAATGATTAATGAGGGATTTATTGCATTCATATTAACGTATCATATATAACCAACAAAACTAAAAAGTAGCGAAAAAGCCATGTAATTATTTCTAAAATGGTATGGTATTTTTGATACTTTACTAAATAAAAAGGAAATCATATGCCTTCTAAAGCTAAAACTATAATTATAAACTATAGAAATACAATTTTTAGCAGCACTACAACGGTTTCATTCTAATGTATCGCCTTAAGATTTCAGTGAAATCAGTTAATTTTACAATTTTAATACACGAATATTTTTTTCTAATTAAAAAAAAAAATTGTTTGTTTTGCTAGGACACGGTTTTATTGGGAAAAAACCTGGTGTTAAGTGTAATCTTGGCCAAATTATATGACTTCAACGCTAAACATCTTACTAATACTGTTTTTGAAATTCGTATAAGTTTCGTGACCAATAAAAATATTATCTAACTTACAATAATAAGTGATTCTTTAATCCAGTGTTATTTTTAAGTGTATTTGTCAGGAATGGGTAAGATTTTTTTTTTCTTTAATGCAATACGAAATACAGGCTTAAAATTGCTCATCGTTTCCGAATACTCCATCATTTACTAGACAGACGTTCAAAGCCCCCAATAAACTACAAAAGAAATTTAAATGACAGTAATGTGACGTGTTTGGACATATGGATTTGAGCTTTGGGACTCCACAAAACCTTCCAATTCTTTCCGTATCCAATCCTTAAGTTCCAAAATACTTCTTAAAGTCCTCAATACTGATTATGTCACACACTTATCCATAAATATCTTAATGTCCCATATGTTGCTAATTTGGCCCAAACCAGATACCTATCCTTTCATAGTAAATTCCGTACCGACTCGAATCCACTAGTCTCCCTACATGCCTTAAAGTCAATTCTCGATGAATCTCAGAGGCGTTTCGAAAGGAGATGGCCAAGAGACCTTTAAGTGTAGAACTTTTATTGAAATGCTACTAATAAATAGTTCGTTTTCATTATTGATGATTTTCCTCAAATGTACTTGTATATTATGTAGGTATAAAGTTGCAAATATCAGTAAATAGAAAAAAAAATCATATACATATAGCATATTTATACAGTATTAAAATCTTTCGGAAAATTACTAGGTTAGTGATTATCTTTACTTTGAATATTTAAGAAAAAAAAAATTGGAATAATAGTTGTTTTTATCATCAGAATTGTTTGCCGCAGTTTGGTCGCAAGGACGACCTGTATATTCAAACACGTGCTAATACGTTCCAGTCTAAGGGATTAAGCACTTTTTAAAAGAAGGCATCAAGTTGAATAACATAACCTTATAAAGTAGCGCGAGCCACCTTTTTATAACCAGATGAGAATTAAATTAATGACGGCCATTTTTCGCTACAAGATATCAGCTGAGAAATTTATTTTTGAATAAGCCCCTTCAGTTGCCGTGTACAGAGGAGCTTATTCTGAGGCGATCTAGTTGGGTTGCGTAAGATCTCAGATAGATGTTCTCAGTGGCCCCATATACGGCGTTTCTAAATCAAGGCAGTCACAGCTCTCAATATAAATCATATTAGACCCTGTTGAAACGTCTAGTAGGCTAGTCCTTGGTAGGGGAGACCTTTTTATTTTCGCATTACCGTGTCGCAAGGAACCCCCTGTGAAAATGGTCCAAAAAAGGAGTCGAAGAGCGGGTGTAGTAAGAGCGTAGCACGAGGTTCCAGTTCCATTGTGTTCTTGACGGATGTCTCCGAAATTTCCTTCGGACGCTCTTGACAAGTGTCCAGAAAAACCTTGGAAAAACATACACCGTTTCTGGACAAGATGATTTTCTATGTTTTCTTTTGATTAGAGCTATTGTTGCTTGCTTTCGACGAATGGTCAGTACAGAAACCCATTTTCGATCTTTTTTCTTTTCAAAATTATTGTTATCATTAAATCAATTAGAAATTAAAAAAAAGCCACCTTTCACCAAAAAAATAAAAGCAAACACAAAAACACTTATAATCTTATTTTATACTTTACTCGCAATTTTTAATTTTAATGTATGATTTTATAATCCAGATGGACAATGACTATTAAGAAACGTTTGTGTATAATGGACTGCACTATCAGTGCTTACAACTGAAGGCCTATTCATTTTTTACACACTACATCAAAAAGCAAAGGTTTGATATTTTGATTGGGCAGCAATTTTTATTCGCCAATAATTTAAAGTTGATTCCATCTGATTGTACTTTTATCTCTGAACATAAAAGTATATTACTGGCAAACCTCGTCTCTGCTATTCAACATTATACATTTTAATTTATACTATTGTGAATTTTATCATTGCTAAAGATTCCGTGAACTACAAAGATGATGTATTTCAAATTTTATTCTGATGGGCTCAGTAGATAATAACACTGTAAACTCTATTGCTGAACGGTGCCAACCACATATGGTATAGGTGATTTTCAAACTTCTCATGGATCCACAAGTCGCACAACATATTTAAACTTTTTTTTATAATTTAATTGATTATAAGTAAATTTTATTATGAATTTCAAGCTCTATATAATCTCCTATCGGTAAATTTTTAAACTTCACTATTGTCCACATATTATAGCTTTTTTTTAATAACAAATTAGTTTAAAAAAATTAATTGTTTTATTACCAAACCTCCTTGGAACTATTAAGATAATGTGGCTGAAATTTGGTACAGATTGGATCAGTAGGATTTCGTTGTTAGTGATCATAAACGAAAAATGAGTCATTTTATATAATAGCATAGATTTTATCACCTTATATATTTATCAATTTTCCTACTTTTATAAATAAAAATACAATTGAATTCTGAATAGGAGATTATTGAATCCTAAAGTTTAATTACTTGTAGTTTAATTAAATGTGTAATGGGATTAATTATTTGAATACATTGAGAATTACCATACATAGAAATGCCTTCGGATTGTATACAGG
The DNA here is from genome assembly GCA_003667255.2 of Euschistus heros. Lineage (NCBI taxonomy): Eukaryota > Metazoa > Arthropoda > Insecta > Hemiptera > Pentatomidae > Euschistus > Euschistus heros. Next base: position 2,390,524 of record RCWM02000051.1, on the reverse strand, counting down.
TTGTGTTTATATTGAAATTAAAATCGTAAATTTACATAAATGGAAGCAGTTAATGTTCCAGTATAGGATATAAAATACACAATAGTTATTATTTAGCTTGAATTATATTTATTTTATGTTATAAACCAACATAATTAAAATTAAACATCACGGAGGTTTAAAGAATTAACGATAACTCAAATACTAAATTTACATATCAAAGACTGCGGTTACAGGAAAAAGGAAAAATCCCAAAGGCTTCTAAATATGTAGATAATATCGTGTTCCTAAAATCAAAATTAAACCCATATTCCAGCCAACCATTTCTTTGATTTCCTTGTAAATTAGGCATGAAAGTGAAATTATGGCGTAGTACTAGACTTATAATACATACCTGTAACAGATTGTAATATTTGTCAAAATATCAAGAATATTTTATTGTGATATTTCTAATAAAAATATAGAATACAATTATTATATAAAAGATAAATAAACGGAATCAATAAAAAAAAAAATAATAATATGGATAGTGATTGAGCAAAAGAATTTGGTTGATAGGAATGATTTTAGTGACATTTTGAAAACTTTTACAATTTTCTTGGTTCTCCTCTTTCAATCTCAACGTTTCTTACTAATAACCTTACTGAATTGTCCCTGTAACAATAGATGTTGTGTGTATGCAATGTGTTGTAAAAATAAAATATATAAAAAAAGTACCGATATAATTTATAATCTGTGCCTCTTTCAGTCTGAATGTGCTGTATTTTACGTTATAATTATATTTTAAAGCTTTAGTTATTTTAATTTACTTACATTATAACAATATTTTGATAGTTAAAGCTCAACATAATTTTCATATAAAGATAAGGAAAAAAAAATTTTAATATTGCAAAGACCTTCTGTACTACTGTATCCTTTAATGATGTTCCACTAATCCCCGTTGAACAGATCCGCTACATAGGACTCCATCTGGACAAATGTCTTACTTGGAATCCACATACAAGACTAAAACGACAAGAAACTGCCCGTCGTTTTCGACTACATTAACATTTACTTGACAACGTTCCAACCTTTCAATTAATTACAAAAGACTCATTTACATAACAATAATTAGACCAATTTGGACATACGGAGTTGAGCTTTGGGGCTCCACTAAACCATCCAATTCATCCCGTATCCAATGCTTACAATCCGAAATCCTTAGAAAAATCCTAAATGCTCCTTACTTCATCACAAACAAACTTATCCATAAAGATCTTTATATACCTTACGTTTCTCACTTAGCTCAAACCAGATATCAATCCTTTCATAGCAAACTCCACAACCATTCAAATCCATTAGTATCACAACTTGCTTCTCATTCCATTCCAGATAATCCTCCGAGGCGCCTGAAAGGAAGATGGCCTCGGGACCTTCTAATATAAAACTTCATAATAAAGAACCTATTATGCTACCAATGCGTAGGTGCTTTAAATTTAAGTGACGTGTCATTTTTAAATATGTCATCACATTTACTTGATGTATCGTATTTTATATTGTATACAGTTGTAAATTTCAATAAATACATAAAAAAAAAAATAAAAAAAATATTGCAAATACCTCCTTTTTGTTTTATTTATGTTAAATCCCTGTCGTGAAGTCGATAAGTCGAAATTGTACATTTTTCTGAAGGGTGTTTTAGATCCTGCAATCATTTTAAAAATTGCATGCCATTTGAAGTAAATACTTTAAAGCCATATTAAGAAACACAACATAACCAATTTTTCACTACTCAATTTAGCGTACAAAAAAAATAAATTAGTTTGAAAATTGCGCAACCTTGCTAGAAACAGTAGCAGATAAGTCATCTATAGGTTTTTTTTTTGTTTTTTTTTAGATAAAAAACCTATTAATTAATTACCTTTAAAGGTACTTTGAATTATCAACTTTCAACCAACCACTGATATATATATATATATATATATATATATATATATATATATATATATATATAAGTTAAATAGACTGAAACTCAAGAACTTAAAAAAAAGAAATAAAAGGGAGAAGAACAACACAATATGACTGTTAGAATATAACTGGTTTATTGCTCTGATGCAGCTCTATTTATACAAGTACATTGTTTGTTGTGACTAGAGATAGGATTAAGGCTAATACTAGCCTGCTTCGGACCTTGACTTCCCCCCGCCAGTTTATGACCATCCTTCATAAACTTTAACTTTGGGCACTTAATACCAATACGGTATTAAGGAGTCCAGAGACTAATCCCCTCATGGTCAAAGGCCGAAGCAGATAGCGATACATAAACAACCTAATCCTATCCTGTCCATAGTTCTACCAACTAATTCTCTACACATATTAAAACTACTATCTTAATTCTCTATGATACAAAGTACAATAAAAGAAAACTTTACACCATAATCCTTAACCTAACATAGTACAAAAGTAAAACTTTATTTACATTATAAAAACAATACTTAAACTTAACTTACAACTAAACATTCATCCAAAACTAAAATGAACTCCTTTTAAAATAAAACACACGCACACTCACACACATACACAAAACAAAAATTTCCTCTGTACAAAAATAATAAATCTCTTTCCTCTTATTTACAACTCCACATTACCCCTACTATATACAATAAAATTAATTTCACATGAACAAAATTTTCTCAAAATTTTAAAAAAAAACATTTTCCTACAAACAAAAAAAAAATTTACAAAAATAAAATTCTTCTTCCGTTGCTGGCAACGGACCACTCACAGATCAGGGTATAACCTGTTCCTCAATAGGAATTCTCAATTGTTCCACATGCACATTTCTCCGCTTCCGCGGCTCTTTGACGCTCTCCAGCGTCACCACGTTGTGCTCTCTAATGCAAACTACCCGGAATGGCCCTTCATACCTACAAATCTCTTTCCCTCGATTTGTACTCTTTCTCCTATAGACGACCATCCCGATCTTGATTTTCCCCGCTACATCCCTTACCTTTACGTTTTCCCTCTCAACCCTTTGTCTCTTTTCTTTGAGTATGCGCTCACGCGCCTTCCCCCATAGCTTACCGAATGCCCAACGACGGTTGGTAATAAAATTTACCATTTCCTCCCCTACTACGGTGTCGCGGAAGTCCCGGCGTCGCTCCCGGAGCCCAAAGACGATCTCCACCGGCGAATATCCCGTCGAGCTGTGGATGGAACCGTTATACGCCGCAACCGCCTTTTCCATCGCGATGTCCGGCTCTAGCCCCTTCTCAACCTGATATATTCGCAGGTGGTCACTAAGGGTCCCATGAAGCCTCTCAATCCCCCCTCTGCCCTTGGGATGCCCTGGGGTATTGATATGCCACTTAATATCTAACTCTTTGGCCTCCGCCCTGACCAATGCGTTGTCGAATTCTAGACCCCCGTCCGACGTGATACGATCCGGGATCCCGTATGATCTAAACCAGCCTCTCAACGCCCCCAATACCGCCTCCGCCGATTTGGCCTGCACGAGATGAGCTAGGGCATATTTACTGAATACGTCGAAGATAGTAACCCACTGGTACCCCCGCCACTTAAACGTATCCACTTGGAGGTCCGATAAGGGGAACGCTACCGTAGGTGTCTCTTCCTGTACCCACCCTGGGGGATGCCGGTCGTATTTCGTGGTGAGGCATACCTCGCACGACCCAATGACCTCTTGGATCGTCCGCTTCATGCCCCACCAGAAATACCTCCGTTTCAATGCTTGGAGAGTCTCCTGTGTCCCACGGTGGTTCGTCTTCCCCTGGTGGTATGACAGGGTGACCTCCTTCTGCCTCTCGACGTCCTGTACCACCTCTACCGACCTCAGGCACCTAATAAAAGTTCGGTCGATCCCTATCTTCTCCTCCCTCCACAGCCTCTTAACCCTGTCCCATATAGTGGCATTCCCGATATAGAGGTGATATGTCCTTCCCGCCTTAGTCACCCCGCGCAGTAGTCTCACCATTGACTCCTCCCTAATCCCAGGCTCCGTCCAAATGGTGACGACCGTGCTCTTCCCATATTTCGAAAAGTCCGCCTTTGGGAGACCCTCAGTCCTGGTTTTCCAGATGATCTGGTCTCTCTTATCATTCACTATCTCATCTACTTCTTCCATGTCTGAGGGCCTCTCATCAGCGGAGCTTCCGTCTTCTTGGGGATCCTCTATACCACTGCGCGTCTCATCCTCACCTTCTCCCTCCGGTGTCCACTCCCTAAGAAACTGTCGTATATCCCCCGACGGTCCCGGTTCGTCCCCCTCAACGGCATTTATCATTAGTGCGCGCGATAACCAATCCGCAACCACGTTCTCTTTCCCAGGCTTGTACACTATCTCGAGATTGTATTGGCTGAGGAACTCCTTCCATCGCGTAACTCTTGCGGAAGATTCCTTTAACTTACCAATCCACTGTAACGGTCTATGGTCCGTGTGGACCCTAAATCTCCTTCCAAAGATATACGGACGGAAGTGATCCACAGCCCACACAATCCCGAGTAGTTCCCTCTCTAACGCGCTATACCGCGTCTCCGCGTCCGTCAACCTTCGGCTCGCATACGCTACCGGCCTCTCCCCTTTCTCATTCTCCTGTGATAATACCGCCCCCAACGCGTATTCGCTCGCATCCGTAGTTACGGTAAACACCTTATTGAAGTCCGGGAAGGCCAATACCGGCTCTCTCTGCAACTCCTCCATGCAGCGCCTGATGTTATTTTCCATTTCCGGTGTGATAAAAATTTTCCTGCCCTTCTTCAATAAGTTGTTTAACGGAACTAAGAACCGCGCCATCTCGGGGATGAATCGACGATAGTAGTTCAGGGAACCCAACAGCCGCCGTATGCCCTTAACGTCCCGCGGGATTTCCATTCTCGCAATGGCCTCTACTTTCCCTTTATCCGGCTTCACCCCATCCTCCGATATTGTGTGCCCCAGGAAACTTATCTCGCTTTCCCCCAGACGCGACTTTTCCGCCGATAGTTTCAAGCCAAACTCCCGAATTCTCCCGAATACCGCCCTAAGATGTGCCAGATGCTCGCCCTCCGACTTACTGAAAACCAAGAGGTCATCCATATAAATCTGGCACATACTTTCATCCAAACCCCTAAGGAGCTCGTCCATTATTCTTTGGAACGTAATGGGCGCGTTCTTAAGCCCGAACGGCATTCGGGTGAACTCGTAGTGACCTCGCTCGAAGGTGAAGGCCGTCTTACACTGGTCCCTGGGGTTCATTCGGATCTGGTGGTACCCGGCTTTCAAGTCTAACGTACTAAATATCCTAGCCCCACTTAGCCTATCCAGAATGTCCTCGAATCTGGGGATAGGATATTTCTCGTCCCGGGTGTTCTCATTAAGTTTGCGATAGTCGATGACTACCCTGTACTTCTCCTCCCCGGGGGCACTCTTTTTCCTCACGGCCCAGAGCGGACTATTGTAGGGGGAAGTGCTATCGACCACGATCCCTTGACGTTTTAAGTCCTCTATCTCTTCCCGGATATGCCTACGGAGCGCTTGTGGGTATCTCCTCTCCTTGACGTACGTGACCCGCTCCTCCTTCAACGGTATCTCGTGCTCCGCCCTACCGGTGACGCCCAACTTATCACCCTCCTTGAAAAAGATGTCATTGAACTCTTTTAAAATTTTCCCCCTCCAGTCTTCCGCCCTGTTCACTACTCCAATTTGCCCTTTGTCCCCTTTTAACACCGAGCAACACCTATACCGCTTTTTCCCGATCCTAATACTCCACCCACTCCCCTTTTATTGCTCACCCTGGCTCCCACCTTTTCCAATAGATCACAACCTATAATACCATTATACGACTTGGCCATTTCCCCTATTACGTGGCATACTAGTTTCCCCCCTCTGTCTGACCATTTTTCTAAACTCATCTCTACCTCCCCCTCAATGGTACAAGGGCCACCCAAGGTAATCAACTTACAGGAACATGCCCTTACCTGGAGTGCTCCGTTGCAGCCACTGAACTGCTCCGCCGCTCGCCGACTCAGGATGGTGCTGGAGCTCCCTGTGTCCACCAGGCACCTCACTCCTCGCTCCACTCGGATAATAGGCAGACCGCCGCTTCTCGCCCTCACGTTGTGTACCTCAATGATGCGGTCGCCTCTCCTCAGACACCCTCCTCAGGCCGCCACACGTCCAGGTTGTGCCGCTCTCCTCCGGCCGCTCCGCTCCCGTCTGCCGCTTCCCTCGTCTCCACTGCTCCCTGGTCCGAGGTCCTCCCTCTCGGTATCCGACACCTCGGATGTCTCAGAAGATCTCGGGGATTCTGGTCGTGACCTTTGCCTCCTGCAGATCCTATTGACTTCCATGGGCTCACCCCGTGGATGCTCTTTTCGTCTAAACATGTAGGGGCATTGCCTCGCAATGTGCCCCTCGTTCCCGCATTCAAAGCACTTTGTGCGGGGACATTGTGCGACCAAGTGCCCAGGCTTGCCGCACCCGTGGCACCGCCGGTCCTCTCTCTTACTGCTGGTAGCCGGTCTTCTTGGCCCCGGCTTCCGCTGATCGGCTCTCCTTGGCTGATCGGCTCTCCTTTCGGTCTCCCTGCTTCTCCACGGCGGGCCTCGAGGTCTTCGGTGCACCACCTCGGTCCAGCTCCTTTCCTCCTCCCGTTCCAGCCGGCATTCTTCTTCGCGGGCGCCCATATCCATAAGTTCTTGGGCGCACTCTACGAATCCCTTGTCCCGGGGGAAGTTCTCCTTCTTCCCCGTTTCTCGGGCTAACTGCACCTTAAGGATGGTTGCAACAAAAGCCATCCTTGCTTCTACCTCCGGTGCGCTTGCTGTCTCCCTCATTTTATCTGTCACTTTATTAAATTTTATTAGGAGCTCACCTGCATAGCGCCCGCTGCTTTGCCGAGGATGCCTGCTTTCCCTGAAGAGTTGAAAGAGGTCTTCCTCCGGCGTCCATCTTCCTCCGCCGTACGCCTTCTTCAATCTCTCTTTGATGACTTCCCAGGGCGTTTCCTCATCCGCCTGGATGTGGTTCAGGACGCTCCGCTTAATTCGACAAATTAAGTCTGCCCTGAGCGACTCCGCATCGTGAGCATCGAGGAGGTCTTCGGCCCTCTTCGTTCCAATCCGTGCTAGGACCCTGTCAACACTTTTAAGGAAGTGATTCAGTTCTCCTACCTCGCCCGTGAATCTTTCTATGTCCGAGACTGCCTTTCTCAGGTCCTGGGCTGTAGCCGTCCTCACTTTCAACCATGCAAGGGTATTTGCGTGGGCCTCCGCCATAGTCTGCCTTGGTAGTTCAGGTAAACTATTAGGTACTTGCAGCGTCGGTGGTCTCAATATGCTGCTATCCTCCATAGAAACCCTGAGCGGCAAGAAAGAAAAAATTTCTTACCTTTCCCGCTCCTCGTAACTCCCGGGTTTCGGCACCAGTTAAATAGACTGAAACTCAAGAACTTAAAAAAAAGAAATAAAAGGGAGAAGAACAACACAATATGACTGTTAGAATATAACTGGTTTATTGCTCTGATGCAGCTCTATTTATACAAGTACATTGTTTGTTGTGACTAGAGATAGGATTAAGGCTAATACTAGCCTGCTTCGGACCTTGACTATATATATATATTTACAGAATTACTATATGTTTGATTTCTGTCTAATATTGGTTTGAGCTTAATTTTATCTTTGAACGTATTATTCCAAAATAGTTTATGTTAAGTTTTTGAAGGAGTTTCTGATTTAGGCTAAATCCTTACTCACAACCGTTGACACTTCATGGGTTGTTAGTGGTACAGGAGATTCTTGTTGTGCATCAATCAGTAATAATTACAACGTACAGGATGCCTAAACACTGATTGAATTAATTTATAATATTTTCGATGAAGTTATAAAAATGATTTATGCTTATTGTAGGTAATTAAGTAGCAGTAGTTACCTTATATTTAGCAGTCTGTTAAATTAATACATCAATCGGTCAAAATAATTTTCCGAATCCGGAGAAGAGTGTTTCGAAATGGAACAGGTGTTTTGGTGTTACAAACAAAAAATACATATAAAAAAAAAAAAAAAAAAACCAATCGTCGAAAGTTTTCGAAACAGAAAAAAAAGATCGTTAAAAAATGAAACAGATTAGCCTCATAGGAAGATAGATATGGTAAGAATCCATAACAGTTTGGCCGGCTACAAATTGAATATAGAGCGCTGGCTAGGACCGGTCGAGGAGAAACCGAAGAGAGCCGAGTTAGGGAAGATTGTCCCATCATCCCTTTGCCGAGAGCTTCATTAGAGTCTCTTACATAAATCTGTTTTCAGCCTTTTTCCTTCGCCTCGATTAGATCCTCCGGCTTCCTCGTCCATTCTGCGACATTATCCAACGCTTGATGGAAAGGATATCAGGGCTTGATTATAAAGGATAATTAGCGGGTCCGTCTTACTGCGTCGTGTTAATTGCAAATCAGCTCCTGGGCAGTGATATGTCTTCTGGAGGGGCAATCGAGGCGTCGTGTTCCAGATAGCTGCTGATGATCGGGAAGCCACTGCCTACTCGGACCTCACATAAAACATTCGTCGATTTCCCCCTTTGACAACAGAAGCTAAGACCTTGTTAACATTGAGGTTATATCGGAAGTTGACGTGAAGAGGTGAAAAGTCAGTTTACCCATAACACGAGTTAACTATATAAAATTTAACGATGGTTTATAAATGAATTGTTAACCCTTTTCAGATCAGGAATACTAATTCAAAATTATTTAAATTCACTGTTTTTTTTTCTTTTTTATTGGTATTTATAACGATGTGGCCCCTCCAAACAATCTATCGAATAGTGTTCTGTTGTAAACCCTGCCCTTAAAAGTGTTAAATATTAGTTACGCTGTACATTTTAAAAAGGTCTTAAAGTATCTATTTTGAGGTAAATAATATTTTTAGAGTAATTACAAGATTATGAAAAAACTATTAAAAATGCCTTACTGAGCAGTGTTTATTTATCGATTTCTTTAAACTTACTAAATATGTTTTATTTTTACTAAATATTTTTTAATAAAAATTAATTATTTATTAATCTTTACACGCAAATTTTTGTCGATATATTATTAATGATTTTAATTAGAAAAAAATATACAAAGTTGGGTTAAGGATTAGGGATTTTTTATTTTTTAAATTTTAAATTTTGTTTTTTCTGTAATAACGTTATCGGGTAAAGAAATAACGTTAGATGTGAATCTGAAGAATTTACAGCTGAAAACCCAGAGGCAGAGTGCCAAGGTAACTGGATTTTACCCTTGGAATAAAGATTTGGACGGATGAGAGTGTGGTATCCCTAAAAGGTGCCGACAGAGTTCTGGGCCTTAGGAAGAGATCGGCACTCCAGGCATCCGTTGCTTCACTCCTCGGGAGACTGTTCCACAATTAGCAGGAGACGATACGGTTCCAGTAATCGGAATGATGGTCTTCGAATTTCAGGGACGGAGTTCGAAACATACGCTCACTCCTTTAGTGTGCATTAGTAAAGAGAGGAGTTAATTTTGAAGATTTGTTTTCAGATAGAAGCTAAACGGAAACATAAATATCAAGTAAATAAATAAATAAGATACAAAAGTTCACTACCGTTAGATAATATAATGTTGGCGAAATGAATAGATGGATACTAAAAAAAATAATTGTGAATTTTTTATAAATGAAGATATATGGAAAGAGGTAAATGAAGAATACCAGAACCAGACAACGAGTATTACAATATTTAAACAAATAATAAAAATAAAATAATTGAGTGAGGATATACAAATCTATAACTTGAAAGCCGGTATTCAAAAGTTGGATGAAGGATAGCAGAGCAGAAATATAGGGAATAATTAAAATTGAAATATATACATTAATTAATTAATTTATTTTAATTATGATAATTGAATGGGTCCGCCGAAAAACGTTCTAAGCTACAAAATTTCCGAAGTGGCGATTTTAAAGGTTTTAAAATGTATAATAGTACACCATAGCATGATATAGTACTCCATTATGTTATTATACTTGTAAATTTTACAAATTAATATTTAAACATAAAATCTAACCAACAAAACTAACAGAAACTTTATGTTATGATTTTCTTTCACTGATTACTCACAATTTTATGTTTGTCGCTTAGAAGGTTTTTCAGCGGACCCATTCAATTGTAATGGAAATGTACCGAAGAAGTATTATTATCTTATACTACAAATATATATAACGATCCATTCTTTATTATCATTGATTAATAAAGACACGATATTATCTTAAAAAAAAAAAAAAAAAAAAAAAACAGCTTGTCTTTAATATATTATTGCCTTTATATTTTTAATGCAAATTCAATAAGCTAAGAAAACCGTAGATAAGACATAGACAAAATTTAATAATACCTATAAATTTGACAACTGATTTCTTATACACATTTGACGTTCATTTACACTAATTACTTCCAAGATTACCTTATTTTTTTTTGCAATGGTTGGGATTTGTTTAAGAAATTTTGTTTTACAGTTAAAGTCTATAGATGCTACAGAGTAATTCTCATAAAAGTAACAAAGTAAAAAATAACAAAAAATTTTTTTTCGTTAGTTTACTAATCACTTGGAACCATCCATTGTCCCAATATAAAAATTATTATACTCTCTCTCTCCCTCTCTCCCCCTCTCACTCTCTCTCTCTCTCTCTCTCTCTCTCTCTCTCTCTCTCTCTCTCTCTCTCTCTCTCTCTCTCTCTCTCTCTCTCTCTCTCTCTCTCTCTCTCTCTCTCTCTCTCTCTCTCTCTCTCTCTCTCTCATTTGGGATTCATATACATGTGTGATATACAAAAATTGAAACACATATAAAAAACAAGTGTACTAAAACACTCGGCAATTCACCAGAGGTTAGAAATGAATTCACTCCTTACCCATCAACTGTTCAAAATGGTATACCATATAATTCCTATGACAAAGTTCCTCCATTACTAGATATTAAGTCATGCCAGCCTACATGACAAACGCATTACACACTCTACGAAGAGTCACGGATGTCTCTAGAGGCCGAGATATGGGGCGGCACCATAGCTAGGCTCCCGATAGCCTAACCTTAGAACCTCCATTAATCGTGGTGTCTTCTCAAAGCCATCCCGCAAGAAAAAAAATTCAGGGGAAATTCCGAAATTTAATTTATTACGTCCCGTGATGAAGTAATGGGTAGCCTTCTTAAGCCCTGAGAGTTGAGCCACCTAAAATATTTTGACAGATTATCGTAATTATTAATATATATTTTCTTTAAAAACCAATCACTGGCAGAAGAGGATTGAAGGTTTCATAGGATATACCAATATTAATACTTGTAATAATAGCAATACAAATATTAATTCTCATATTTTAATATCTTATTATATATTTTTTTTCTTATTTTATTTTATTTTTTATCTATTTTAATTCAGTTAATATTGATATAAGTTAGTTGGAACAAAGAAATTAAAATTTCCTATTGTCACAGTTTAAACAGATAATATGGTCACGTTAGCAATGCAGGTATTGTTACAATGCAGACGGTATAATTAAATTCAAATATGAGGGTAGTCATAAAAAATAACTATTTTTGCCCTAAAAATCAAACACCAATAACATTGAACAATCACATACAATCAACTATATTAAAATAAACGAAAGATTAAAACAAATTTTTATCCAACCCCAGTAGAACCGAGAAACGGTCTGACTTGGTTGGCTAGTTCGGTTGAGGATTTAACCACTGGAAACTGTCCAAGTTGACTCATTTCCGTTCGGTCAGATTTACGGTACGCCTATGTTTTCTCAGTTGTGGAAAACTGCGGTCTCACACCTTTCAAAAGATAAATGCTTCTGAATGTGATTAAAACGAATTATTTCTTATTGGTCTCAGTTTAACAGGACTGAATCAACCGACACCTAATATGTCCTAATGGAATTCTATAAACCATTCGTCAAAAAAATAATGAATTATGGTGATGCTAAAATTTGGAAGTATAAGAAAAAAACAACCGAACATTATCTCCCATTATGATAAGTAATTTTAAAAAATACCGCTTTTTAAACCTAATTACTGGAACAAGAAAACCTTTTACACGAGATCCAAGTCGAATTTATTGGCCCTTATTAAAATTATTGGATTAATGGGCGCGAGATCTCGGAATTTTTCCGATTCTTCACCATCCGGCATCGGGATCCTCCGTGATCTCGAAGGTATCTTGGCAATTCGGTCTGATTTCGAGAGCTGGAATCTGTAGCCTTTTAGTTAGCTCTACTTTCCAAATTTCCGAAGTGTATCAATTCCGCATCTTTTAGGCTTAAAAAAATATATTTTTCCACCTTTATAAAAAAAAAAGAAGAAGAATTAAAATAAAAAACGTAAAATCCGTTCACTTGAAAGGTAAGCAATTATTGAAATTAATCTTAGTTCTTCCTCGATGGAATTCCCCCTTATGCGAAGGCAATATGTACGAGTTTAATAAAAACTTCGGCAATAAAATTTACTTTTATCCTATATATTTGTAAACATCAATAAATAATTAAAATAGTTAATTTTATTGTTGTATTTCACAGACCTAGATATATACATTAGGTCTATTAGAAACCCACTTTACAGAAGCCGGTTATGTCCAAGGAGGTTCTCATAGGCACGGTCAACGGGACTGTAATACATCTTTGCTACGGATCCGTGTATCATAGTACTTAATTACTTTTTTTAAAATTAAAACAATTTGTACCAGACTAATTTGATATAACGGTAATGCCGGACGAACTACGATAAACAACAGTTTAGAAAGCGACTATCTTAGTATAGAACTATTTTTAAAATAAAACTATGGGGCTAGAACAAGCAATCTTTCTTGACAGCTCAATTCACAGTCTTATTCCTTCAAGTATTGTAGTGTATTCACAACATAGTATTGCCCTGAGTTCGTACCTTGGGGCTGTAATTTCATTGTGAGGACCTTTCTCCTCTCCTGTCCTTCCACCTGAAATTAAGTTGTGGCGTGGGTTTGATGAAGAAATTTAGCCCTAGGGGGCACCCAGAGCGAAGGGTTTGATAAGGGATGATGACTTTCTTCTGCTTATTCATAATATAATTGAGTATGATCAAACTATAACCTGGCTTGAAAGCATGTTAACAATCAGAACGGGGACATAAAACGTTAAAAAAAAAAAAAAAAAAAAAAAAAAAATATATATATATATATATATATATATATATATATATATATATATGTTTACTAAGGTTCTTGAGGTTCAGTCATAAAATGAAAAATCAACTATTTTGGCGACGTTTCGAGACTATATTGTTCTCATAATCATGCCCTACAGTGGAAAAAAACAGGTTACAATAAATATATAAGTTATACAAGTTATTTCAAAACATAAAGTTAGCTACAGTACAGGTAGGTATATAACACCATGTGTAGGGTAATACAAATATATATAATTACAGAATATATACATTATATTCTGTATTGTATAATATATAATTTATTGTAACCTGTTTTTTTCACTGTAGGGCATGATTATAAGAACAATATAGTCTCGAAACGTCGCCAAAATAGTTGATTTTTCATTTTATGACTGAACCTCAAGAACCTCAGTAAACATTTAATAGTAACAGTCAAGAAATTTATCCATATATTTATATATATATATATATATATATAACCTTTTATTTCTTTTTTGTTTTTTTTTGTGAACAAGTTATTTATATTTACTACTGCATACAATATATATAGAAGTAACTCTGATAAAAATTACTATAACGACATGTCAGTAACTTGTAAAGAACTATTTATTAATATCACAATAAAAGTTTTACTGATGGTCTCTAGGTATTCTTCTTTTCAGACGAATCCTAGGGTTATCGGGAATCGTATGTATAAGTTGAGATACTAGTGGATTCAAGTGAGTATGGAGTTTACGCTGAATATGATTTAAAAATAAAAATCATAAACACAAAGACACTTAAATGTAGGAAAAAATGTAAAATGGTATCAATTGCCTTAAATTTGAGTGTTTTCTTTGTGAAAAATAGAAAATTATCGCATTAAAATAATCTACCTCGAAAAGCCTTATAATATTTAAAGCCTTTTTATTTCCTGAAATAAAACTAAATTAAGTAAAAAATTGAATTAATACAAAATTTTAAATATACAACTCGCTTTGATATATGCATAGATTCATCTATAAAAACCGTATCACTGGTGATATAGAAACTTGCAAAGATGAGTAAAAGCGAGTATAAAATAATTTTGTATAAAATCCTATCCTTTTGTTATAAAATCCTTAACCATTCAAATTAAATAAGTCTCTCAACTGGCTTCCAATTCTATTCCCGATAACTTGTCTGAGGCTTCTGAAAAGAAGATGGCCTCGGGATCTCAACACTTAACTTTAAATGAGGTGCTTTCAACGAGTAGTTCCTTTACAAGCTTCACGTTTACTAGATGTATTTTTGTATAAAGTTATAAATTTAAAAAAAAAAAGTTACAAATAAGTTTAACATTCACATTTAAAAATACCCATCAAGACACCGATTGATTCAGGAAATCCTAAATTAAATTGGACTATTGTGTACAATATTTATAGGTTAGATAACATTATTTTCGCAATTGAAGTTAGATAATAAATAAGGTGTGTACAAGACCGTCTTGAAGCCAATCTTGACCGACGGGCGTGGTCTGAAAGATCAGCATCAGAACCTGGACATCCATCATTTTTAGACAGTACACTTACTCATAATATCTTATCAACCAAGGAGCTGCTTACTGATCTCAAAATAAATTAAAATTTTCATATCAAAAATAGATTTAGTACTAAGAATATTAGTAGTTTTATTAATCTGGTCCAAATGAGTGTCGTTTGCAAGATCATAGACAGATCTCTTGAGCGTACTAATAAATAACTTGCAAAGACATTAAGTGCTACAAACGCCTACCGATTTTTCATGGATCCCAAAGGCGCTGTTGAAGGCCTGGTGCGCAGTCATTAGCTGCAGAGGATAATTGATAGGTAGCCTCTTCATAAAAAATAAATCACGAGATACAGAGTATCTCAGGAGCCGGCCATAAATCAAGTCTCTGTCATAATGTCTCATAAAACCTTATGGTTCCGGTCTTCTTTTTTCCTCCCTTCTTCATAGGCTGACCACGAAGTCATTTGTGGAAGATTGGTGTAGGTTCTTCATTCAATATTTTATCGGTAAATCCGAAAGACTTTTTCAATCGTTGAAGTCTGGTGTTACAGGAATTGGTTTTTTAATTAAAAAAAAACAAACAAAATAAGCAATGTAATCTAGATTTATGTACTATATACTCGTCAAAAAGATCTTTCGTACTTGACTCTCCTGGCTTATATAAAACAATTAAAAACAGAACTGCTTGGAATATCATATTTTATAAGTAAGAAATCACAATAGTATGAGGAATAATACATATGAAATTTAGATCATATTTAAAACTACGTAATTGATGGATAAGGAGACATTTCAGTTATTAGGCTCTAATTAGTCAACCTGATCCCCAAATGCATCAAAATGATCAAAGTGTTTGCCAATAAGATCCTTCTTCGGTCGCGGGTTCGAATCACACCTAGGTGGGTTAAAATTTATTTCCTCTAATATAACATGTACTTCTTTCCCCAGGAGTACGAAAGGACGTAAAGCCCCATTTAAAGAAATAATAAAAATATCCTTTTTTGAAGGAGGCCACTGTTATTCGTTCAGTAGGATTTAAGTAATCAGTTTTTGTCTATATATTTCAAATTTTGCGCTGTTATAAATAAGATGGTCGTAGATTTATTCATTGTTCCCGTCGCAAATAATAAGGCTGTTTTAATAAAATTATACGTTAAATTCGATTATTTTCTATTGTACACAAAGAAAACTCGAATTAAAGACAATTGATAACTTTCCATTTTTCACTTAAGATTTTTATTTTTAAATAATATTCATCGTAAACTCCATACCCACTCGAATCCACTAGTCTCTTAACTTGCTTCACACACGATTTCCGATAACCCTCCGAGACAGATGAGTGACAAGAGACCTTATTCCTGGTTTCTATATTAACAGTAATGCGGTTGTTTTAGACTTAATGTATGTATATATTTAAAATGTTTATTTTTTATATTCAAGTTGGTACTTAATTTAGTTTTAATTTAATTAAATTACTTATATTTATTTTTTTACTAATATTTATCCTTGTGTAAATAAATTTACTATCTTCTCTATTGCCTTTGAGTGGGAAATGTAGTAATGATTTGTTGGCACTAGTCTTTTTTATTATATAAATATTAATATTTCTACAATTCCAATTACATTGCATTGTTATGGCCTACTACGATTACCAAAATAAAGAAACTAGGTCAGCAATGAATGAGGGCAGGGTATCAAGAAGCTTCAGTAGAGATCCCATGGACGTTTAATTCCTTTTTACGAAACCCTATTTCCCAGGATTTACGTCAGTCTGTTTCCCAAGTGACGCCCAAGCGTCTGGATCTCTCCTCGGGTTCCCAAGATCTTCGGCGTGCAGTCTTGCCTAACTTCCCAACGGCTTTGGGTATCGGAGCCGAGGAAAATCCTAAATGGGAGGTCCATCGACCGGAAAACCGGGTCCTTTGTCTTCGTCGAAGATTTTCCCTAAGGCGGACGACTTTCCAGAACGGGTCGTTAGCGGCTGAAGAGAGCGGTCTGATGATAATTATTCGGAAGCTATTGGTCCAGCGACAGCAAAACTTAGCGGAACATTTGTCGAGATTATTAGTGAGAGCATTGTTATTTTTTTTTTTTTTTTTTAAATTTAAGTTTTCCAGCATTTTTTTTTGTCAATCCAAAAATATTACTGAAGTTTCTATTACGAGCTTTATATTCTATTACGAGATATATATTTTGGAAATTCATTCATTTTTAAGTTGAAAAAAGAGAGCTGCCATTGTCTGTTTTGTTTTATACAAAAAAAAAAAAAAAAAAAAAAAAAAAAAAAAAAAAAAAAAAAAAAAAAAAAAAAAAAAAAAAATTGAAATCCCATCATTGCGTTCCTAACACTCCAATATCATATCACTTAGGGAGAGAGTCAAAATTGAATAGTAATAATAAATCCAAATAAATCTCATTGAATAACATTTCCAACTCGTCGTAAACCACGAATCCCTCTTCAACAGGACTTACAGAAATAGATAAATAAACAATTTCAAATAAAACTAAAAAAGTACGTTGTGGAAAAAGAAAGTGGAATTGTATTTGTAAAGAGCTATACAATAGTTGGAGAATTTTTTTATAATCAATTCTAAAAAGAGGAATATTTTTATCTTCTCATCTTTTTTAAATTCACTTTTATTGTCATGTCTTTTTATTTTTTTCTTCTGATGAAGGCTTACACAATAGAACGTCGGCATAATAAATTAAAAAAGTATTTAAATTTGTTTCATTGACAATGAATCTGCTCACAAATTAGAGTGGACCACTCATCAAAAGTTTGATTATACTCATTTTTTAAACTATAATTCTAGTTTTATTTTTATTACTTTGAGTGTATAATACCTTACTTATGCAATGGTAATGGTATTTGTTTAACTATAAAAAACCCATCAATATTTGAAAAAAAGGTAATATTTAAAGAAAAAAATAAAACATTTCTTTAATTAGTTTTTGTTTTCTTCACTTTAACCCTCTCTAGTTTGAACTAATGCTTCATATCGGCGGTTCATACTCCTTAATAAGCTTAGTATAAAATGTAGAGGCAAAGATTGCTATTCCTTAAATAAAGCGTCAGTGAGCTCATCCAAGTCGTCTGGAATAGGTTTGTGTAATTGGCGTTAGAGTTTGTCCCAAACCTGTTCAATTGGATTCATATCATAAATCATATGAACCAAATAATAAAATATCTTAAATTCCTAAAGCGGTCTACTTCAATTTGTTGGCGGTTTATTTACTTCATAAATTTGGTACAGTATTTTTCTTGGAATAGATTGCTATTTACATGAGCTAAGTGATAATTTATAAAACATTTAATTCCGCCGTTTGAGGTTCGTTGAGAATTATGTATCAAATATATTAGAACTTATAGTGAGTGCATTCATTTATGAAATGCTATATTTACAATCGTTAAAATGTAATCTTTAGACACATCAGATGTAAGTTCCAAAAATTTTCAAAAACTATGTTACAGCTTTAAAAATTGATTTTTTTTTTTTGTTCGGTTTTTCGAGCTGTTGATTAAAAACTGATGGACGACAACTGCTATTTTTTGGAATTTAACTTAGTCATGAGCAGGACCACATTTGATTAATATGCGCTTAAAACTGGATGGCGTTTACGACCTCGGCCTCTCCATAGGCGGAATGTCTTGCAATATATCAGAAAGGGTTTTACCCGGTAAATTGCGAACATCTTTGTTTATGTTCTTATTTCATAATCAATCGTAATTCAATACCTTTGATTATATAAATAGCTATAGATAGAAATGATTGATCTATTTTTCAATTAAAAATGAAGGTTCCTTATCGGCGAATTCCTTAACAACTACTAACCGCTCCCCAGCAGTACCCAGCATAGCCCCGTTGACGTCCAGGCGATGATATCCCCGAAGAGAATGGTCGAAACCGTCTGGCTAAGCTATTTACTGCGTGGTCGGTAACGAGCCATCGGGTAGAGAATGGGATGGCTGATGGATGCCACTCAAGTGTCCGGGGGCTAACAAGCAGGCCCAGTTCTTGGAGTCCGTCTTTTAGGATTTATCTCGGCTCTGGTGTTGGACCGGCCGCTGTATATCTGAATCAGTCATCGCTTCCCTCTTAGCTAAGGAGGACCAATTAGATGTGGGGATTTATGGTACGACCTATCAGTGAGTGGAGGATGCGAAAAGTATAGGAGGCCATTATGTCGAGTGCATTTGTATTGCTTCGCATCACTAGAAGAAGTGATTGGAATGATGGTCTTAAGAAAATATCTGAAGTCTTAAACGAATATGGTGAGAAGTATAATCACATTGGACTTACAGCCCGTTGAAAATAACAATTATGAACGCAGAGGGCGGGTATTACCATCTTTATACCTCATTAATTTAAAATAATAAAATAAAATATAAAAAATAAATATAATAATTTAAATAAACAATTATTGGGTTGAATATGGATAATTAGACACAAAAGAACACACTGCTGTATCCATGTATATATGAATAAGTATATAAAGAATCATGAAAGGGGACTCGACAACCAAATGAGTTGGGGCGAGGGACTCAGTGCTCTCGATCCCATCTGGGCGAGTTAAATTGTCTTTCTTGGCGGACCCAGGATATGAATCTTGACCTTCCCACCTTGTCTAGAATAGGTTGGTATCCAGTAGGATAACCCGTCCTTCCTGCCCTAATTGGAGTACATAAGGACTTTAAGCCCAAAGAAACATACAAAGAAGAATCAAGAAAAGAACCAATTACTCCCTAACTAGAAAAAACAATAGATCATGTATATGTCTATTATCTAGTGTGTTTTCCCAATTTATATATTAGAATTAAAAGGATGAAAATTACTTAATTAATAATTAAATTTAATTAACAATCAATGATTTTTCGCAATAAACAAAGTTTAGAAAAAGTAGGGGTTTCATTCAAACCAATATAGTTTGTTTGGTTATATAACGGTAGGTCCTAGCGAAATATGTTACAAAATAAATAATTTTTTCCAATAAATTTCTGATGATAAAAGATTCGTCAACATCAACATAGCTAAAGTGTGCCAAAATGAGGGTGAAAAAAAAAGTTACACCAAAAAAGCATATACCCCTAGCCAAAAGACATATCCATGGAAACAAAGTTTCTAAAATATGTATAATATCGTGAAAACTGAGAAAAAAAAAAAAAAAAAAATTATTTAAAACTACTAAGCAATCACGACTGTTGTGCTATTAGAGTGTTATTTCAAGGTGGATAACTGTTTATGTATTCAGAATAAAAGCTAAAATACTATAATACTATAGAATACTCTGCCCGTTGAAAAAAATCCTTAAAACTATATTTTGCTTTTACTTCTTTCAACTATTCACTTCATAACCTTATGGAGGTTATGTGAGACATAAATTAAGGAAAAATAAAGTAAAAATAAAGAAATCGTAAAACCTTTTTTGACTTATCCACCAAGACGAGGAAATAGTAGGAAATAATTATTCGCTTGACCATGAAATTTTGTGACTATTTCAACTATCTGCAGACCTTCGCAATAATTAATTTTTATAATTAATTCAATGATCAAATGAGGCCAAGGTTTCAAAAAGGTTTGCTGTTTAGCATATTTAAATATGCATTTTTTAATCAAATAAAAACTTGTTGATAATAATTAATTCAAATAAATGCATCTACAATTAGAATATCTCCAAATTGATCTAAAATTTTATACGGATTTAGTAGTCTGCATGATTCTGACCAGTGGAGAGTTTATCGATAAATTATCTGTGTGGAGGCACTACAGAGTTGCGTTTATACATTTCATATCAGTATCTTGATCGTTACCGACCCACGATTCCTCGGCTTCTTCGCATTCTTCGACCATATCTCTTGGAGATGTCTCAATTATGACAAGAATTTTCCAAATTCGGATTCGGGAAAGAATTGCTACCGGGCAATCCGAAAGAGGCAATAGGAATCCGATTTTCATTGGAATTCGTGTTTTTTTTTGGAATGGAATACCTCTATAATTGTAAAAAATATGTTCCTAGCGGCTTAAATATGTAGATGTCGGATTATAGATTATTTTTCGGAAAGCCGACTTTTTATAGATTATGTTCTAATGATTTTGAAAGCTGAGGTTAAAAGAACCTAATAGGAGATAGTTGATCTCGAGAGGTATATCTGCAGCGAGCGTAGGGCCATCAATAAGACTGTTATCTCGCCAAAACCATAAAGGAGAAATCCAACTAAGGACTAGATAGGAACGCGCCTGGAGGTATGCCCCGGGCAACACTAAACGGACCAATACGCATTGTCTACCCGCAGATGATCCTTGATAGACAGTACATTATTCAAACTCTAGTGGATCGTACTTATAGATTATGTTTTTTAATGACTTCTTCATCGTACACCAGCCATTGTGCGTTTGAATTATTCCTTGATATTTTACCTCCTCGACTAACTTGTTGGTAGTCGATGGTACAGTACAATCTATAAATTCGAAACATATTGGACCAGAGTGCTGGCGATTTACTAGAGGTGAAGGAAAAAAAATATCAAAAACACAACAATTAAATTTTTACTAAGCATTTGCAACACAATAAACATTTATAAAAATAAAAACAATATTAAAAACTTATTCAGAAAGAAAAATATATAATATAATTTCTGAAAAATAATAGGAACTTCATAACACTTATATTTATAAACTGATAAAATTGTTCATAAACCAAACTCACCATTAAAACACCAAAACAAAATATACACGTGTACACTACCGGTAAAAAGTTTAAGACCACCCTGAGCTAAAATTGATAAATTAAAAAGTTTGATATTGTGTGAAAAATAAATAGATTTAAATAAAATTCAACACAGATATATAATTCAGGCCAAGACCTTCAAACTTCATCTCCCTTTAAGGAAAAAAATTACTATCAAGTTTTCAATACATAATTTAAAACAAATTTTTTTTTTTTCATATTCTTACCAACAATATAGTTTGTTAACTGAAAAACGTTAAATATGAAATTCAAGTAAAGTGAAAAAGAGAGAGAGAGAGAGAGAGAGAGAGAGAGAGAGAGAGAGAGAGAGAGAGAGAGAGAGAGAGAGAGAGAGAGAGGGGGGGGGGGGAGAGAGAGAGAGAGAGAGAGAGAGAGAGAGAGAGAGAGAGAGAGAGAGAGAGAGAGAGAGAGAGAGAGAGAGAGAGAGAGAGAGAGAGAGAGAGAGAGAGAGAGAGAGAGAGAGAGAGAGAGAGAGAGAGAGAGAGAGAGAGAGAGAGAGAGAGAGAGAGAGAGAGAGAGAGAGAGAGAGAGAGGGGGGGGGGGGGAGAGAGAGAGAGAGAGAGAGCGTGAGAGAGAGAGGGGGGGGGGGGAGAAAGAGAGAAGATAGTGGGGGAGATTTAAAATATATTTAACTTCTATATTTACCTATTTAGGGTCAAGATGATCTCACTTTTGACCGGAAGTGTTCATGAATACAAAAAAAGTAAATACTTTTTGTTTACAATTTAATGTGTTTTTTTTATAGGTATTTATTGAAATTTATAACTGTATATACAATATAAAAATATAATACATCAAGTAAACATGATAATGATAAAAATGATACGTCACTTGTTTTTGTGAGATGTTTTAATGTTCAATGATAGTTTTCATTTAATTTCCCTAATATTATTTTATTACTAAGATCACGCTTCCTCTGTGCGATCTTAGATCGCACTTCCTTGAATTTCACTATCGAGGTAGTAGAGATTTCCTGAATATCGTTCGATTCTTCGTCTAAGGGGAAGGACTTCGATATTTATCTATTATTATATATTATTCCAACGAAACACATTCAATATTTAAGGAATCCAAGTTCTCAAATGAATTACTGAACGTCAGTCACACAATTTCAAATTTTCAAATTCATAAAATGTATTTTTATAAAACTGACTTATACCATTAAATTTAAGGATACAAAAAGAAAAATAGCTGATGGATTAGGATTCGCGCCGTTTATAAAATACCCAGTCCTGTCAGACCCCGTGACTTGAAGAAACCAGAGCCTATCGAAGGCAGGACTTTCTACGCTATCCTTATCAACGGATCTGCGCAAACTGTTACAAAGCTAAGCGGTTTTAGGTTGGCTTGTCCGGTGCTCATGTATAATTAAGTGCCCGTTATAAAATGTTTTAACAAAAAAGCCGAAGGAGAGCGGAGCGTGTAATATGTTAATAGCGATTAGCGCTAAGTAGATGTTGCGCTTGACAAGAGATTTAATTGGCTGTTGGGGCCCGGCTGGCGGCCCATAACTGTCAGCCTCAGCGACGTCCATCGCAGATATTTCGTTCCCACTTGCTCCGTGAAAACTTTGTACTTATTGGGCATCATAGTCTGCTGATGGGATTCCAAATCTTTCTGATGCATGTGTTTATTTTGTGTTCAAAGACTATCCTCAAGTAGATCTAGCATCTAAATATTTCCTGAGTTCAAGTCCGGCTGATGTCAACAACTATATATTTTGTTATTTTAACCATAGATTCACTTAGGATCCTAAACTAATCTCCTGAGGCACTCCCAGCCTCTTTAAATTCGGAAACCTTAAATGAGGAAAAATATAACAGTTGAGCGTAGACATTCTCTATGTCATCTCCTTGTTAAACCGCTTGCTCCGAAACAATTGAGCTCTGAACCGAAGGCCCTTCATTGGTCGTATGTGGAATAAACCTGACGGTCGAGCGTAATTTCGGCCAGATCTTCTCCATTCACAAGCATTAGCCTTGTGACAGTATATAACAAAGTATTGAACCAAAGACCCTTTATATATCGTAGTGGTGCAGGTTTTTGTTTACTGGATGACACAGAGTTAAATTTTTTAATTTTATTTATTTGCAAAAGGCATTTCTTATATAAATGACATAACAAATAAAACAATTCTTTTTTGTCTAGCTGCGCTAGGACTTTGTATAAATAAGATTAAATTATATAATTAATACGAACATATTTTAAATATAGAAATAGTTCCGACACTTTTACATTGAAAAGAAAATAATTAGCAACGTAATAACAAGGTATACAAATTTACAGCTTCCCACCAAGTCATATTTAACGTTTATTACTTTTTACGCTAACTAGATATACCTAATATGAGATGATTAAGAGAAGAACAAAATTAGAACCCTATCTCAAAACAATAAACACGTTTAGTTTTTCAATCAGTGGCAGAACATATTAAAAAAAATATATAGTGTCTTTAATTATTTATATGATTTCATCTGAATTCAATGATTTAGAAATATATGTAACTATGAAATTGTTTTTCTGCACTGAGTAACACAATGGCTTAAGGGATCCGTCACCAAACTACCACAGGCCATGCAGGCTTCGCAGTATTTAATAATTAGTGCTGTGTCCTTTATAAACTAACTAACTCTTTGGCGCTATGGCCCATGAAGGACCCTGGCCTCCTCAACAATCCTTCTCCATTCAGAACGGTCTTCTGCAGCTCTTCTCCATCTTCTTACACCTAATTGCCTTAAGTCAGCTTCTACATCTTCCAACCACCGCAGCCTAGGCCTACCTCTTCCTCGGTCCTTTATAAACACCTTTTGGAAATCCCTGCTTGAGACTCTAAGATGACTCAGAACTCTGATTTTCTTATAATTCGTCTGTAACTGCATGTAACCTTCCGGGCTTGCTGTATTTGAATTCCACATTTCCCTCTATCTAGGGTTGTTACAACATAAAAATATAACTTTTTTAAATCAAAATTGTATCAGTCAGTATAATATTTTGTCTTTCTGTTCTTCAATAAAGTTATTGTATCAATTCAATACCATTAAAGAAACGGGATAAAATTTTAATCAATCATTAGATATATATCTGACCGCACAATACAGTTCCTCCTAAACTGAAGAATACTCGTTCATATATCTCGTCAAGTACAAGTTAATGAGAGGCTTCTTATAAGAGCTCAATTTTGTTTATGTGAATATAAAACTCCAAATAACTACTGAATAGTGGGCAGACCTTACTGCCGAATTCCGACGTGTAGAACACAACAGTGTATGTGTTCTTTAGAGTAGTGAGGCAAGAGGCCCAATCTCCGGCAGGTCACCACCCTTCACCCACGGCACTGTTGCTCTCTTTTCAAATTATATTTTCTGTTATCCTTGAAACGTTACACCGTTCATAGGATCCGCTTGGGTAACAGGTCAATTTACCAGAGCGAATGGTCAGTAGGATGATAAAAAAAAAAAAAAAAATAGAAAAAGAAAAACATTAAGAAGTTATTATCGTCCTAGAGCGGTTTCTCAATATATCGTCAGACTCTCGAAAATATCTCGCGGACATCTTAAATCACCTTCCAAAGTTAATACTTAAATCATAGCTAAACATTTTGATGAAAGGTTTGTTATAAAATAGGTCTGTGCTAGAAAATCAACGATGTGAGTACCCTTTGAGTTTATAAGTAATTAACAATATACTGTAAGATAACCAGCTGGTGATACCATAGACGGTTCTTTGATAATCTTTGTTTATTATATCAAGAATCTTATGTCTGGCATTTGAATTTGCTGCAATATCTAAGGATTGTAAGGTTGGGAAAAGAATCAATTGTCACGTTTAGCCTTCATTTAAGGACAATAATTTTATAAATAATGGCCTATTATATCTCAGGATAGACTCTCGACCCCAAAGTCGAATCTCGGTCGAAAAAATTGAAAATAAATTTTTCAACCTTCAGCCGGACTCTATTACGGTACCTAGAGCTAGAAGTCAAGTGCCTCATCCATTGAGGTGTCTCACTTCTATAACTAAAAAATAGAGGATTTGTCCTCCATAGAAGATGGAAGACATTACGTGACGAGTAAGACACTGACCCAATTATTATTTAAAAACTATTTTGATCACGATTTCTAATAATAAATAGAAGTTATAAGTATAGACGTTTGATCTTGTGAAAATTACGAAACTTTTGTATTGTTGTCTAAAAGCTTATGTTATACAATATAATTTTACTTATGGTTACCATTCCTAACAATATTCTAATAATGTATGTCGGGTTAATTAATTTATTACGTCCAAGAGCTTTGTGATAATTATATTTAATTATTACACAATTTGACTTTCCCTCCGTTCTTCCACAGAGCAGTCACTTCAATCTGGAAGGTAAATGGACGACTCCTCAAGATCGTGGAGCGAGATACCCTGCTGCATAAGGAAGAACCCGATGACCAGGACCACCAGCTTGTTAGGGCTCCTACAGTTACTTACCTGGCCGGGCACACTCACCTGTACAGATGTGTCACCTTTTAATTAACCAGGACGTTCGTAACACCTCCTTTTTGTGGACAATGGCGTTACGTCACTCCGTTTTCCTGGGACAGTTTTTCACTCCTGAATCAGCAGACCTTCTACTTACGCAATATTAACTCCGTCGATTGACTTAATATTAAATTATCGAAATATCAATTAATATGGATCCTAGAACCACTATCTATTATCTCTTTTCTTAACTAGGTTTTACTCCAATAAAATTAGCAACAGGCATAAATATTTCTTTCTTGAATGTCAAAGAAGCTTCTATAACCCCATTTTATGTTATTAATAATATGTTTTAGTTATTATTAATTTTTCATGATGAATGTTCATCTATTTAATATTTTGTTATTTATATCGAGTACACATCAAAATTCATGAATGATGTATTTCCGTGTAGCAAATAAAATAAAGTTAATATATATATATATATATATATATATATATATATATATATATATATATATATATATATATATATATATATATATGTATATGTGTATATGTATATTCTTTCTACTACTTTAAAAGTGCTTCATCAAACTTTTCTACAGAATATTAAAAATAAATAAATTAAATCAATCTCTGTGAATCTTAAGAAATTAATCCCATATCATAAAACTTCAAGAATGGTGTCAAAAATGGAGAATCAAAAGAAATCCAAATAAATCCCATCAAATAACCTTCACCCTCCGTCGTAAACCCACGACTTCCTGTCCTACAATATCCTTTAACGAAGTTCCGCTAATCCCCGTTAAACAGATCAGCTACCTAGGACTCCATCTGGACAAACGTCTTACTTGGAATCCACATACAAGACTAAAACGACAAGAAACTGCCCGTCGCTATCGACTACTTCAACATTTACTTGACAAACGCTCCAATCTTCCAATTAATTACAAAAGACTCATTTACATGACAATAATTAGACCAATTTGGACATACGGAGTTGAGCTTTGGGGCTCCACTAAACCATCCAATTCATCTCGTATCCAATCCTTACAATCCAAAATCCTTAGAAAAATCCTAAATGCTCCTTACTTCGTCACAAATAAACTTATCCACAAAGATCTTAATATACCTTACGTTTCTGACTTAGCTCAAACCAGATACCAATCCTTTCACAGCAAACTCCACAACCATTCAAATCCATTAGTATCACAACTTGCATCTCATTCCATTCCAGATAACCCTCCGAGGTGCCTGAAAAGAAGATGGCCTCGGGATCTTCTAATATAGTGCTTTATCATGTAGAACCTTAATAAGTGCTACCAATGGGTAGTTGCTTTAAAAACAAGTGACGTGTCATTTTTACCTATTTCATCACATTTACTTGATGTATTTTATTTTTTGTATATACAGTTGTAAATTTCAATAAATAATTTAAAAAAAAAAAAAAAAAAAAATTAAAAAGTAGAGAGAGCTATTTCTATCTTTAAAAACTCACCTTCAGTTAATTGCAACTGCGAATATGAAAGTAAAAAAAAAAAAAAATGTTCAAAAAAAACGGAAGTCAGCCCGGCCACATTGAAATGCAATGAAAATCCTCAAGGAAAGGCGATATGAAAGCGAACCGTCATGCATCATTAGAACTTTCTATCTACGATAAGTTGACAGACCATAAGTGCACTGGAGGGATTCCAGCCGTGGCAAAGGTCTGCCAGGCCAATGAATAATTCAGAATTGAAGGAATGTTCTCTTTCCGTCTAATTGGCGCGCGTGCGCAGATAAGGGGGCAGGTCACGTGACACTTCCCTTGTCCTTCATTGGTTCAGTTAATGAACCCGGCCATGCTAATTCAAGTTGTCTTGAAGTTGATCTTACACGGACAGGAGGAGGTGTGTACTGCTGCTGGTATCTTGAGTTAACTCCAGATATCATCGCTAAAGACTGTTGAGTGGAATAAGTACAGTCGCTGTGAAAATTTATGATGGCTTCGGGATGAGACGCTAAAGACGAATAAACATGAGTTCATATAAAACTTCTAAATCAAAATTTGATAAAAAATAAATTTAAAAATATTCATTCTTTTAGTAAATAAGTATAATATATTTAAAAACTTTTTATTTCTCATTAATTAACTTTCACTTACAATATTTTTTTTTTCTGTTCACAGGGAGGGATGAGCGTGGTGGATACTTGGACACTCGGATCTATTCCGCGGGTCGCTTCATTGCCTGGGCCTAACATGCGTGAGAAAGACGCCTCTCCTCGAAAGATCGCCCCCAGCGGCCACAGCAGCCCCAAGCAGGCCTCTGTCTACCCTCTGAGCCTGCGGATGCCTGAACAGCAAGGCGAGGGCCCTTTCGACCTCTCCAGGAACACTAGGGGTCCACACATGTCTCCGGCGGGACGCCCTCCTCCTCAAGGTGGAGAAGAAGATCAACCTCTCGATCTTCGGCTGGATCACAAGAAGACAGTAAGGAGGGAGGACGAGAATAGGAACTTGATCCAAGGATCGCCTAGTCCCGAAGTCCCTGGAGGGTATCCAGTGCTCTTCCCGCACGGACCAATCCACCCAATGATGTTAGAGGCGATCTATCGAGACAAAAGGATACCTTACCCTCCAAGCCCACCGGCTTACCCGGCGAGGAACTATCCTTTCCTTCTCAACGGACCATCCACTTACGATGTCCGCCCTCAAGCTCTACCCCCTCAGCCGTGCGCCAAAGGTAAAGACAGGTACGCTTGTAAATTCTGTGGAAAAGTTTTTCCGCGGTCGGCAAATCTGACTAGACACCTCAGAACCCACACTGGAGAACAACCCTACAAGTGCAAATATTGCGAAAGGTCCTTTAGTATATCATCTAATCTTCAAAGGCACGTTAGAAACATCCATAACAAAGAGAAGCCGTTCAAGTGCCCTCTTTGCGATAGGTGTTTCGGTCAACAAACAAATCTAGATAGACACCTGAAGAAACACGAAGCGGACGGGCCTAGTATCTTAGATGAGAGGCAGGAGTCCCGAGGACTAATACAGCGCAGACACCTCGGGGAAGACTCCTACTTCGAGGAGATACGGACCTTCATGGGGAAGGTGAGCGCGGAGAGCCGCCTCCTCCAGCGGGCCCTCCCCTACCTCAAGGACGAGAAGAAGTCGCCCTCACCGTCCAACTCCTCTTCGGCGTCCCCTGGCGCTGAAGAATGCAACAACAACACATGAGCCCGGCACTGGGAGCACAGTACAGTGCTAGTCATACAGACAAATGCAAGTTACCAACCCACCCTGTACTGTGAATTTTGGACTAAAGCCTACCAGAAAGCTTTATAATTCAAATGTTCTATATTTTTTTAGATATTAAGTTTGAAATTATTCTGCCTATATGTACAAAATTTAGTGCTAAAATAGCTTAATTTATAAATATCGGATGTTCGTTAACGAATGTGAGATGTTATATAAAGCAGTGATGTAAGGGAGAGTGGAAGATCTGCCCCCAATGCCCTGGATTGTTCCTGGGTTCAGTTCTCGTCCTTTCTGTGACTATAAAGAATATGATCTCAGACATTTTAAAATAGCCATAAGTTGGAGATGGCTGCCTCAACACTGCCTTAGTAATCCGCAAACCTAACTCCTTTATCTCCACTCTATTGCTATCCGTTGCAAGCGAGGACTGCTTGGCTGTCCCTCTGCAGGACATATCGAGTGCCATTGGTTCTTCCACTCTCCTTTAGTACTCTCTATGACGACTCGTTGGCTAAGTATGGCTTACTCTCCGAGAGAGCTGGCTAGAATGTGTGATAAATTCAGAGAAAAAAATATATATATTTGTATTGTAAAGGTTATATTTATGTGTGTGATAAAGAATTAGAAGCCGACCGCTTCGAAAATGGGTGTTAAAGAAATTCTATATAAATGTTATATGTGTTCCTATGTTGAAAACTGCCAATATTATGTTAATTTTTACTAATATTATTTTATTGTCTCTCTAATAAATAATTTATAAGGACCTATTTTTCAAGAATTTAGTGATGTAAGGCATCCTGGTAAATGGTTTTTTATTGGTTATGTTGTGCCGGGGCAACTCGGCATGTTTGTTAAGTATAATTTGTTACCACAAAGCAATGAGAATTGAAGTGCTAAAATGTTGCACTAGTCAAAACAAATAGAGAATCCAAACTCTAAACCTACCACTAAATAATTGTTGTGTTTGTCTTTTGTACATAGCTAATTGATTTTATTTCATATATTGCATTTAATATTTCTCTTTGTACAAAGCTTGTTACTATTGTATTTGATCCAAGCTATTTAACTAGAATAGAGCATAGTTAATATATTCCTTATGCGGATTAAATCCGTAATAATTTTTGTATATTTTGAAGTTTTCGTATTTCATAGTTTATATTGTGTTGTCTTTTTATTCGTATAACTCTCGAAGTTATATTTGCAATTATATGTTTTGTATACAGTAAAAAATTATTATTTTAGAGTTAAAATACATTATTTAATATCAATTTAGTTTTTTCTAACCCAAAATATCCATCTCCCTTTGATAACAATTGACACAATACTTGAGAATATATATCTGAGTTGGATTATCAAATTTCTGCTTCCTAGATTTTTAATGAATTTTAAGAGAAAAAAATATCTTTAATAATTTGTATATTTAATAATCTTTCCAAGGAAGAACAATAGTAAAACATTTTATTTGAGAAATTAAAGTTGTTTTTTTTCCAAAACAATTAACGTACATTACCAAGTTTTTTGTTTCACTTAAAAAGTTTATGGATTTTATTACTGCCCCCCCCCCAAAAAAAAAAAAAAAAAAATTAAAATCTGCTAAGAATGTCTAGACCCTTTCAATAATCCTTCATCATTAAAAAATTATTATTAATTAATATTATATATATATACATTTAATTTCTGGTAATTCATGAAGAGATTTTGGGAAAATAGGAGAAAGAAAAATGGGAACGAACCATCACGAACAAGTTTCAACGCTCTCGAGTAAATAATAATAATTGCTGGTAACTTATGTCAAAAATATGTTCACACTTAATGGTGACTAAGAGAAACATTTAGAATTTATTTAAGAAAATGTCTTTAAAAAAACAATATTTGTTTATTATATTTTAAGTGTGAGCCCCTGTAACAGTCAAATTAATTGATTAATGATTTTAAATGAAAATGGTTTTTAGTCTGAGCGACAGCAACAACACAAGAAAATGCTTATTTTGCCGACGTTTCGAGACTATATTTGTTCTCATAATCATGTCCTACAGTGAAAAAACAGGTTAAAATAAAATTATGTGAGTTAAACAGGTTATTTCAAAACATAAAATTAGCTACAATATAAACATATATAAAAACATGCGTTAGAATATTTAACTACATATGATTACAAAGCATACTTACTGGTGGATATGTTATTAGTATCTACTACTAAATTATTACAATTCTAGTACACAACTGGGATGAAATATCCTGAAATATGTCAAGACTGATTATGTGAAGACTAATTGTTTTAAGAGGAGTTTTTGCTAAAATAAAGTGGGATAGTAATAATAATAATAATAAAGCTTTATTGGCATCATATTTATGACGAAAGCCTCTCCCTTAGAAGGTAAAATGGAGTTCAGCTCCGAAATAATTTGACAGAATATGAACTGAGTAGTAACAATATAAAATAAAATATACATTAAAAACAAAAGATTTTTTTTTTCCTTCTATAGTTTATTTACAATTTTGAACCAACAGTCTCTGTCCCTGGCAACTCTCATCCAGTTGGTTCCCACTCTTCGGGTAATTTCATCCCTTCACCTCTTGTACTGCCTTCCCCTGCTTCTCACTTGGCCGATCGGTGTCCACTCGGTGCTGTTTTTCGACCATCTTTCGTCCTTGAATCTGGCTAGGTGTCCAGCCCACCTCCATTTCAGTTTTTTGGCCTCCTTGCTGAATCTTTAACCTTTTACACGATTAGTATATCTCGGTTTTTAATTTTCTCACTTCTTCGGATTTCCACCATACTCCTTAAAAGTTTCATTTGGATGGTGTCTAGTTTCGCCAGTTCCTTTTTTGTTAATGCCCAAGTCTGAGCGCCATACAGAAATGAGGGGTAAATACAAGACTGTAGGACTTTTGCTGTTCTATAGTGATTTTAAAATATAGTGTTTTATCATTCAAACCAATATAGATCCTAAACGGGAGGTGCTAGCAACAAGCCTGATACAACAAAAAATATTCTCCATTGAATTTCTGAGAACGAAACTGTCGTCAAATTTTTGATCCCTGTAATGCTGAAAGAAATATTGCGTGTCAAAAAAAGTCCCAAATCTTAGCAAATGAAGACACGATATTTATTTATTTACATTTTGGTGCCATGTACTACCACATTTGATTAGAGGCACCATACTCAGGTTCAGAACTGTAATTCCTTGTACAGGTTTGTTTCTTTTAAAAATTGAATAATGTGCTTGTGGAGTTTCGAGTTGTTTTCTAGTAATGTTGCAATGTCTTGATTCGTCAGACCGTTATCTTTTCTTTGCTTTTTGTATTTTTGGCATTTAATAAGAATGTGTTCTATAGTCAGGTTTACCTGACATTTGTTGCATTTTGGGGGTTGCTTGTCTTCCAATAAGTAACTGTGGGTTAATTTTGAGTGTCCAATTCTTAGTCTTGTAAAGATGACTTGTTCTTTTCTTGGTCCTGGTTCTTCTTTCCATGGTCCTGGAAACGGTCTAATTTTTTTTAAGTTTGTTATTGCTGTCGGTTCCAAGCCATCTTTCATGCCAAACTATATTGATCTGACGTTTTAAGAATAATTTGAGATCTGTTATAGGGATAGGGATTGAGGGTAATGGAAAGAGGGAACAAGCTTCTTTGGCTGCTAAATCCGCTTGTTCATTACCTTCTATTCCTGAATGTCCCGGAATCCACATAAAGCTAATAATTTTGAATTTCGAAATGGATTCAATTAAGTTGGCTATTGCAGATATTATGTAGTTTTTAAGATTATGGTTTTTGTTGCTAATGCTTGTGAGAGCCGAATGTGAGTCAGAACAAATTAATTATTCTTTTTGGTCCTTGTCAAGTGTTTTTATATGTTCTAGGGCTTGTTTAATAGCATACAATTCTGCCGAAAAAATAGAAAAGACAGATGGTAATGAGTAGCGTATTACTACTGACCCTATAATCACTGAGCAACCCACACCTTCATCAGTTTTTGATCCGTCAGTAAATATAAGCTGAGTATTTATATAACTGGAAATTGCCTCTTTAAAGAAATACATTGACGAAGTCTGACATAAATTGTTTTTTTATAATTTAACAAGATTAAAATTAAATTTGGAAGGAATTAATTGCCAGGGTGGAAGTGAGTAAGGAAAAGAGATTTCTATTTTATAGGACATTATTTGAGTTATAATTCTAAAAATATCAGGGTGGGTGACTTTTAGGAAGTATATGAGCAATTATTTAGTTGAAAAACTATCTCCAGCTTCCCGTAGAATGCGTTAACAAAATTGGAATATCCTTCTGTTATCTTATAACAGTTAAATCGTCAAATATTTTTAAAAAAGTGTCCTTTTAAGGTCCGCCATCTTAAAACCGTTAAATATTTTAAAACAGTATCCTGGAGGACAACAATGGCGGAAGTTATCCTTCAGATAACTTAAAAACCGTTAAAACAGTATCCTTAAGGACGAAAAACTAATAAAATCCAGCTATCTTAAAACAGCATCCTTAAGGACGATAAAGCGAATTCTAATTGTGGGAGGATTCTTATTCTGGAGATTACAAGGATTTCATTGCCTCAAAAATATCTAGAAATAAGTCCTTGCATTCATTCCTACGCCTCCATGCGTACTCACACAAGCAGGAATCAAAAGTATTACCATGCTCCTGTGAGTTCCATTTTCTATCCGTTGTGTCGTTTAACTGATGATCACATTGACTTAACTTGTTGAGTATGTGCACCAGTTATGGGGTCTATACAATTTTTGGAATGATTTACCGCATAATTCATTTTGAAAAGAAAGAACACAGACTACCTAACTATGCATACTAACTCACATTTCGATAATAACCTATACAGAAATTCAAATATGGAATCATATGGTTATATGATAAATAGATAAATCAAGGCTTAAATTGATTAAATCACCGTTTTCATAAATTTAATAACTGGTTCCCTAAAACGAAAAAGACCCTAAAATCCATTCTCTTGAGTAGACTTATCTTTTAATGAACAATTTAAGCGAATTCAACCTTCTACTGTTAGTTTTGTGTTATGAAACTTTAGAGCAAAATTCAATAAGTAAATACTTTGCATTAAGAGATGGTAGTGCATGAAATATTTCATTTGAATTTAATCTCTAAACATTATGTTTTAATATTTTAGATATTTTTTTTTTTTTATGTTCAAAGCGTCATGCTTAACAATAGTGCTAAAAATATAATAAAATAAACAATGTGAAAACAGATCAATACGGTGTAATGGACAACAAGAGAACACGTTTTGATTTCTGCATACCATCTTATCTATAAGAAGGTTTGTGTTAACACCCAATGCAGATTCGAAACACTTCTTTGACAGCTTTTTAGCACCTGATTCTGGAACTAGATGTTAGGAACGAAAAAGAAGTCTTACTATTAGATCTGCAAATTACTGATCCTGTTCTGATAAAAGATCTATGTGTGACACCTGATGAGCTCCTAGTTCTTCTGACTGATCTCACTCTAGTTGTTCGCCTTTTCTTTCTTGTACTTCTTGGAAGAGGCCTCTGACATCCTCCCATTCTTTGTAGCGTCTCTGAAGCAAAATAGGTAGATATTAATGTGAGTGCAAGTACCTCTATTCTATGGATAAACGGGATTACTTCCTGGAAAAGCATCATGACGGTTAAGTGCCATAGTCCAATAATTCTAGCTACGACAATCACGACGGGATAAAGCACATCCGTAAAGAGTTTCAATGGATGGTGACATCTAACCGCCCAGTCTCTCATTTGGAAAAAGAATGTTGCTATTTCGACCATGAACATATATGTGGTGATGACATTTGCTCCTATATCCTCCGATAGTGTACCAGTCATTGTCATCAGTCCAATGATACTATAAGCTGTTTCATAGCATGAAGTAGAAGAGAAAATAGATGAAGCGTACTGACCAGATGCTAGCATCAGGGCCACTTCAAAAAACGGAGTATTCTTCCGTGGTATTGCACTGTGGGGGTTGTCAAGCGACCAGGAGTAAATGTAGGCACCTATAAACAAATATTTTTAAGAGCACACTCTTGGGCATTAAAAATAAATCTATTGACTATGAATATATAATTTAACTCGAGCGTCGGGGCTTCGCCCACTCTTATAAGTAATGACTTCAGATAATTTTAACCAACGATTGAAGTTTTATTTATTAACCGATAAAATAACTTTTATTGGATCATCCAATAATTATTTTCTCATTGGGCACTGTTTTTTCAATGATATTTTCATGCATAGCGGTAATGTTTAACCTAGTTAAAATTTAACATATTAGATGATTGAAAATTACATAAGAGCTTAATTTCACATCTAATTTTTAATTCTCGTGTATGTGTTGGTAATCCTGATGGACAAATACTATTAAGAAACTCTTGCGGATAATGGTCTCCATTATTAGTGCTTACAACTAAAGGCCCATGAATCATATTTTTACAAGCAATATAAAAAGCAAAGGATTGACATATTGATTTGGTAATAATTTTAATTCTGCAAAAGTATTGTTATTGATTTCATCTGGTTTGATTTTAATTTCTAACCATAAAAGTATATGAAAGTTTGGCAAACCTCGTTTATGCCACTCAACATAGTACATTAAAAATTTGATTATTGTAAATTGTATTATATTGCTAAACCTTCCTATAAATATGAAAATTATGTAGGTAAAATTTGGAACTGGGGCTCAGTAGTTCTACGGAATGGTGCTAACCATTTATGTATCAATTGTTAAACTTCACTGGTATCCGCATGCCTCACCACGTATTCATAGCTTTTTTTACGTGTAATAACAATTTAATGAAAATATGCAAACGTTATCATATATTTCTAGCCATATATTACACCGTACCTTTGTAACCTCTCTCTAATGGTACTCGCCATCTATCGATCAATTATCAAACTTCACTGTGCACATCTTTGTCACGTTTTTTATGACTATTTAATTGAAAATCTATAAATTTTATTATTTTTAAACCTACCTTAAACTATCAAGATGATATAGTAAAAATTTGGTATTGATTGGTTTAGTTGTTTTCCCGGTTAGTAATTACAAACGAAAAATGGCTTGTCCTTTTATATTATAGTATAGATATATCTTATCTCATTTTAATTATAGTTAGAAAATAAAAAAGATAATCTTAGGATTTCATCAAGAAAGAGAAGCAAGAAAGTAGACTTTACTAATTAATATTTCATACTTTAACTGCTTCAACCTGGAAAGCTAAAACTGCCAAACCCAGACTATATTTCACCCATCTAATGGGGTGTATAAAAAAAAAAAAAAATAAAAAATAAAAAAAAAAAAAAAAAAAAAAAAAAAAAAAAAAAAAAAAAAAAAAAAAAAATAAAAAATAAAAAGAGACCGTTTTTGAAACAAATATTTGTATTATTATTTCTTTGATATAAAATACAATTCATAATCAAAGTATAGTCCATTGTTATCTACCGTCATTACCCATCTGCTGGCCAATTACTCGATGCCACGCTGATACGATTCCTTGGGATGGCTGTCAAAGAACTCTTGGACAGCATTTTCAACTTCTGTAAAATTATCAATTTTTTTCCTTTGAAGAAAATGGGCCATGGATCGAACCAAGTAGTAATCCGAAGGTGCGAGGTCTGGGCTATATGGTAGATGAGGCAGGAGTTCAAACCCATGAGGTTCTAAAAACTTTTCTTTGGTTCAACTGCTGATTGTTGAGGAGTAAGTTCGTAAGGGACCAGTCTACAGGTCTTTTTCACCTTCCCCATGGAGAGAAGATGGCGACTAACGGTATCTTTCGACACACCACACTCCCTGGCAAGTTCGCGAGAATTATGGACGGATTTGATTTAACAACATATTTCAGAACCTCATCAATATCGTTTAATGGCCGCCCGGAGCCCTTCTTCCATTCCAACGTCGTATCTCCACTTCTAAATTTTTCAAACCAACGCCGCGCATTACACTCTTCAAGGACACCTTCACCTTCATATTTAATAATTTTAACGAGTTGCTTCAGCGGCTGTGAATTTTTTTTTCCTGTAATGTCTTAAAATTACGTGAATTTCGTAGGACACTGTCATGTTTCTTCTTTGAAATAAATAACTGAACTGAGGCTTTTTTTTTTTTTTTTTAAGAAGTCCAGTGTTAGAAACAAGCTTAGAGAATGCTCTAAAGGGATTATTAAGTATTGGTAAATAATAAATAGCATTAAGATATTTACAAACTTTTGAACTCTGGAATTTGATCAAACGGTAATTTTTTTTTTTGATACTCCATATTAGATTCAGTACACAAATGAATGCATGTGCCCTTCGATCAATGTTTTCCCAAAAAATTTTTCCTTTACTACACTATCTTAGTTTTATATTTGTTATTAGTGCCCCTATAATTTGAAAGTTTTAGACAAATTGCTCGCAACTAATAAAAACGTCGGTAATGTATCCTTTACGTGTGTATCTTACAGAGGGTGGAAAAAAAGAAAAACAATGGCGGCAACAATAGTGGACTGTCCAAAAATTGTTAGATTCTGTCTTTTCTCAAAAGGGAATCCTTAAGTGTCCTTTTAAAAGGATTAAACGGAAAGAGAGGGCGTCATTACAAAAATTAAAGCAATATAATTAATTTTTAAATGGATGGAAAATAATTTGTTGGGAATGAGGGTCTAAGGATGTCCTTCGGCCGTAAAAAATCGTCAGATCCTGGCATATCTGAAACCAACATTCTCCAAAGACTTTTGGGCGTAATGCAGTCAGATACGTATATATTTCAAACGTGTTAATTACTATTATTTATTAATTTTTAGTGAATAATTATTTACCAATAGATTTTCCATATATCTCCAAAACACACTGTTTATATATATAATATATAGCAAAGTGGTTTCTTACACAAGTGTGATAACCTTTCATTAATTAGTATTTACTACTTCAAGTCCACCCCGATTTTTCAAGCAGCTGAATTACTAATACGGTATATGAAACTCACTGATTGATAAATAGGAAGAAATAAGAAAGTTTTTAAAATCCGTGATTATTTTAAGAACCGCAAGACAGAAACAATTAAAATTAAGATGACATTTTACGAGAAAATGTAAGTTTTCCCCCGGTGAAATGACCTACAAAGTTATTATATTATTTATATCAAAACTATTCGAAATAGACTGAGGAAAGGATGAAGCAATAAAAATAATAATAAATAAAAACATTTTAGTGTAAAATAAAAAAATACTTTTTCCAATAGGTACCTATATCTTTTAGTTTTATGATGTTGTAAACTGACATTAACTGTCGTTTTACCCAAAACTAACGTGTTGGTAAAAACGCCGGCGAAAAATGTTACGTAATAAAAAATATTCTTCTTAAATTTTTAATCGGGAACCTATGGGGTAATTTTCGATCTGAGCAACACCAACAGAGCCAGAGCGCGTCAAAAATTTTTAGGGTGAAAAAATCATTAAAAAAAAAAAAAAAAATGAAAAAAAAAATAAAAACAAGATAAAATATCCATATTGACATGTTTATATATATTACCATATACAGATTTCATATTTAGTGTTAATTTTAAGATAAACCCCAGCAAATAACCTTTACCCTCCGTCGAAAACCTACCTCCTGTTGTCCTGCTACAACACTTCCTTGACAAACGCTTGAATCTCCCGATTCACTACAAGAAACTCATATATATAACGATTAAAATACCTATGTATAGAGTTATTATACCTATGGTATAGTGTTATAGGGATCCACCGAACCATCGAATTCCTCTCGCATATAATCACTCCAATCCAAAATCCTTCGGAAAATCCTTAATGGTCCTTACTTTGCCACAAATGGACTGATCCACAATGACCTTAATATCCCACATGTCGCCGATTTGGCACGAACCAGATACCTTTCCTTTCATAATAAACTTACCCCTCATCAAAATTCACTTGTTGCACAACTTGCTTCCCATTCCACTCCTGGTAAACCTACGAGGCGTCTGAAAAGAAGATGGCCTCGTGATCTTCTTTTGTAATTATTTCATTAGAGTACTACCAATGAGTAGTTCCTCTACATGTCATTATTGGTGTGAATTGTATACCGCATATTTACTAAATGTGTTTTTATTAATACAGTTGTAAATTTCTGTTAATAAAAGAATTTTTAAAAAAGTGTTAATTTCGAGAACATATCTGTTTTTCGGTTTTATCTTGGGCTGTATCCGTTAGTTAGGAAATCATTGTTATTTAGAACATTTATTAAACAATTTTGTCAATCTTTATTTTGTATAAAAATTACTTATTCGGATAGTGTACATTAATTTATCATATAAACAAAATACGATCGAAGAACCGAAAAAAGTGAAAATTTGGAGGTTTTTTTTTCTTAAGGGTTAAAACTTCGGATGTAGAAAAGTGATGATTATTTGTTTTATTTTTTATCTCTTATTATTTTTTTTGTTGTGTGTGTATATGAATTATGTACGGTACGAATGTATACATCATTAGCACTGTTTCCTATTGCCCTTCACTGAGGCAGATTGTGCATATACTTCAATAACAGTTATGGAACTTAGTAAACGCAGATATACTGATCAAATCTCTACTTCACTACCCAAAAAAATGGTAGCGTATTGTAAATTTACGTTTAAACTCCCCAATAGGAACAGAAAAACATATATACCAGAAAAATATTCAAACTATCTTTTAAATGATTATTGAATTTTAGTTCAACCATGAAAGTGAAAAATTAACAAAATAGTTTAAACATACCTGCTAAAAAAGCCGTTACAACACCTTGCGTATAGAAATCTCCATCAAGATTCCTCAAGCAACTGGCGATATTTTGTATTGTGATCACAATTAAGTGACCGACCAGAGCTGCTACAGGACCCAGGAACTGGTGAAATTTAAAAAACTCCTGAAAAACAAATAAATTTCAAATTAACAAAATGTATAAAAACCGAAGTTTTAGTGAAAAATTCAGAATACCTATTTCTGTCCCGCGACTCACCAAACACAAGTAGAGATCGATACGGACTGATCAATTTAGGGAAATTAAAGTGTCTTTTAAAACTTTTTAAAATAAAGAATTTAAAATATTACAAAAAAAATATACTCACAAAAAAAATAAATAAATAAGTAATAATATTACGTATGCACAAGATAATAAAAAAAAGAAGAATCATAAAGGAGAAAAAATTATATATATTTTAAGTGGAAACTAAACCAAGCAACTGGGAGGAGTGAAGGAACTGTTGGATAAACTAATGCCATTTACATGAAGAAATCTAGAAATCTTAATATAATTTTATAAATAGATTTATCTCAGTTGGAACGACGATCTTCACTGAAACTCAAATAACACATGGATAAATGTATTTTTAAAACAGGAAATAATTTGGGCACAGAGATATCACAGTGTTGTATCGGCAGTGACTTAAGAACTAACTCATATAAACTATACAACTAATAAAAAGTTGTATTGTACAATACATACTTATTGCTAGTATTAGAACCCGTCTGGTTTACTCTAGATAGTGGACAAAAACTGATGAGAATAAGAAATTCCAAGGTCAACTATAACTTGAGATATCTCAATATGGAGAAATCCTGATAACTCCGGATTTGGACTAAACTATGCAGTTTTAGCTGATCTTAAAATTTGGTTTCAGTCGGTGGCGTAATATGAGAGATAGCGCAATATTTACGTTATTTTTTTTTTTCAGAAATTGACTGCATCTTACCTTCTAAAAATCTTACA
Organism: Euschistus heros; assembly: GCA_003667255.2. NCBI lineage: Eukaryota > Metazoa > Arthropoda > Insecta > Hemiptera > Pentatomidae > Euschistus > Euschistus heros. The sequence goes on along the minus strand of RCWM02000051.1, from coordinate 2,349,680 downwards.
ACATTTTAGAGATAAGAAAATTTTTGATTTTGACGAAATTTAGTTACTAAGTGTGTTTTGAGGTGCGGAATCTTTTTTTTTTTTTTTTTTTTTTTTTTTTTTTTTTAATCAGATTTACAGCGGATTTCATTGGAATTTGGTCATTTTATTTGATTTTTTTAAGCATTTTTGTGCACTGAATCCAAGAGTGACTATTTTTTTTTTCCTTTAAGTCCGAATCGGTGATTCTTGGACAGCAATGTGGGTAAATGAAGTTTCCATGTTTTTCATGTATGGAGGGTAGGGAAGAAAAGGGAATATATTGGAAATAGAAAAAAATAGCCACAACGACTTTCATTGGCACCAGGAGTAAAATAGTTTAAATAAGTGCTCTCAAAAACATGGTGTCAGCAAAAGTTGTTTTTTCGCCTCAACACATCAAATTAGGCCTGAAAAAGCACTTTGTAAGATTCTTACCAAAATGTGGTTAATGTTTCCAGTGCATTTATATCTAATTTCCTGCGATCCCAACTGCGAAAATAAAAGAGGCTATCTTTACGTATACCGACATTAGAAAACCTAATGTAATGTAAATTACTATGGAGATTTCGAATGAAATTTATATTTTTGAAAAAGAATGTTGTCTTGTAAAATGTAATAACCAAGTTTCTTGGCAAGTAAGATCCTACTTCTTTGTCTATCGTTGAGAAAGTGCTGCCGAAGTACCAACATTTAGGTTGTTCTATGCGTTTGAAGGTTCATTTCCTTGATACAGATCTAGGTTTCTCTCAAATTTCGGGTTACGGTTAGTGAAGAGATGGGGAAGAGAATTCATAATGCCATCAAAGATATGGAGAAGCTTTACCAAAGCAGAGAAAATACTTCAATGATGGTAAATAATGTTCGAGATAATTCCAATATGCACGGAAAAACATAAAAAAAATTGGATGGTGCGCAGAGACATCACTATGATAAGTGTCCTATGTGAATGAAATGTTGTGTTCTATTTGCTATTATTCATTCCGTATTCTATTTCTATATAATGTTATATAGCCTGCAATGGCTTCATGTTATATGGCATTTAGACTTCAGTCACTCTCATAACTGAAGAACTTAGGTAATGAAGTTGTATTTTATAATTTTTTTATCGTCTAAAAGCTTGTATTAAAGTATGGAATTGAGAGTTATTTACTCAATGATATTTTCAAGCCTAGCTGTAATATTTAACCTGTTTCTTTTGCACTGGTTAGGTGGTGGAAGGTTTCGTTAAAGCATGTATGAGTTGGTATTCCAGATGTACTGAGGCTGTTAAGAAATTCTGGATTGTATTATTAGTGCTTGCTACGTAAGACCCATTAATCATATGTTTACTCACAAAAAGCAAGGGATCGATATTTTGTTTAGGAAATAATTTTACCGATTTCATCTGGCTGGATATTAATTTCTAACCATATAAGTTTATGACAGTATGGAAAACCTAGTTTCTGCCACCCAACACTGTAAAATTATATTGTTATTGTAAACTTTACTACTGTTAAGCTTTCTAGAACTATGAAGATGATTTAGTAAAAATTTGGTACAGATGGATTCAATAGTTTCACCACTGCAGACTCTTTTGCAGAATAGCGCTAGTCACATATCGGTCGATTTTGAGTCACTGGGATCCACATGTCGTACAGCATATTTACAGCTTTTTTAATAACAATTCAACTAAAAATAAATAAATTTTATGATAAATTTTTAACTATGTATAACTCTGTACCTTTATGACCTCTTTTCAATGGCGCCCGCCACCTATTGGTCGATTATCGAATTTTACTGCATATTACATATTCAACCTTTTTTTATTGGGATTTAATTTAAAATATATAAATATCACTCTTGCTAAACATTAGTTATACTTTGAAGATGATATGGTTAAAATTTGGTACAGATTAGTGGCGTAGTGTCGTGATCACGAAAAATGGCTAGCTCTTTTATATAATAACTAGCTGAAAGTGCCCGAGCTCCGCTACGGTTTAATATCATTAGGATTAAGGACAATTTAAAACAGTAAAAGATAAGCTTAACGTTGATAATTATTATTACTTAAATAAACCTAAAGAATTCCATTCTTAAATAATTTCAATAAGTAAATTTGACAATTTGCAAAAGATAATTTTATATTATTTTGATAGTCCTCCAGTGAAGCTTCGAGGCAGCACTACCATCTTACCCAGCTCTGATACCAGACCATCAGCTTTTCTTATGGCATACTTTAAGTGAATATAGTCTCAACTTCTCAACTTTTTTGATTTTTTTGAATAAAGTTTAGTCTTTCTATTTCTATTTTTGCGTAAATATCAAGCATAAATTGGTTGAGGAGATAACGAAATTAAAGTAAGTAATGTTCTTCACTTTCTCGCTCCATCAACATTCAGGCGTAAAAATCAGCTGCAGGCACAGTTTTCTTTAGTGGTGTATTGGTGTTTGGGTCACGCTGAGGGATGTTAATACTGTAGCCATCTTCTCCATGGCAGAACATGAGACGATACTGAGGAGAATCAAACGCTTGATAGAACTCATTGATTCTTATCAGTTTTTTGTCCCTACATCGAACTGGCCTTACATGTCATCACCAGAGAACATAAGTCTTTTAACCTCCTCTTTAACATAAGTCTTCAGTCTTTTAATAGCTTCTCGTCACGAAACAACTCAAACTTGTAAAGGTCTTCCTCTGCAGCCACCACGAGTTTACAGAAAGTATCGTATTATAAGGTTTCGACATCGGTCGTGTTTTTGTTTGTCTACAACTAAAAGAAACTTAATTTGTGATCAAAGTGTACGGCTTAAACATCTAACCTATTTTTTAACTTAGTTTATCTCCAAATACCATATGACAATTAATCTTTTATTATTCACTCAATAAAAATTGTAATCGAATTTTTCACGAATTAGCCGCGATCCAGGCCCATTTTTTTAAAGTCCTTTCTTAGCGAGCACCTACGGCCCTAGATGAAGCTACATGTCGAATTTCATTCCAACCCGTTCGGTGGTTTCTGAGATTTCGTGATGAGTGAGTGGTATTTGACAAATATATAGTAGATATGGATTATAAAAAATAAAACATTTTATGTGAAACCAACCTATTTAAATATGTTAATAATTCTCATATTTGTGACATTTTTCTTCTTATGCCTAGTTTGACATATTGAAAACTGCGAAATATTCTAATATGATGGAACTGAACTAAGGTTATTTTTGGGTTCAGCGCACCTAGACACAAAGGGAAAAATATTCAGATAATTAACTTAATGGTGATTATTTTTATAATGGCTATAAGATGTTTCGATCGCTCAACACACATTTATTTCAGAATACTAAATTAAAAGCTATTAAATTTTCTGAAAGGTCTTGTCCACCACTGAAATGGATCACTTGTTTTTTAAATTAGCTCATGAACTACCTAAAACATAAATAAGTCAATTGCATCCAGTACATATGTATTTAATATAGCAGAAGTGCAGTGGTAGAGTAATCTGTAACTTATAATAAACGTATTAGAGTATCGAAAAAAATCGATTGCATGTCACAATCGATTAAAAGTTATTTTGGGCGGGAACGTGGGCGGAGTCAAGTGACACTAGTAACACATTTTTGCTTTATATAAAGCTTTCACGAATGAACAGCAAACGAATTTCGTTACCCTCGTTGGTTAAATTAGTTAATCGCTGTAGTGTCCACAGAAAGTAAGGTAAAACACTCCCTTGATTTTACAAGGATGAACGAATTGAAATTTTTACCTGTTGATCAAACCACTTTGTTCACATTCATTAAAACTTTGACATGCAAGATTTTTGTTCAGTCTTTAAGTTCAAATCATGTAAGCCAAGAAAAAAATTAGGTTAGACTCGGTTATATCTCAGCACACACTTTTTATCACTAAAATATCAGCCTCGTATCCGAATCGTAAATTTTGGTGTGTTATGATCCAGAATAATGTATATGAAGATTTTTTTTTTTTTTTTTTTCAATAATAAAATTTTATATAACCTGTACAAATTCTAAAATTAGCCTACCCACAAAACTAATTCCCTTGCCTTTTTCAAAGCGATTATAGCACCGTTATAAATATTCGAATTAGGACTATGTTTCATTTTATCATCGGGGTTTCTTTTGGACTTCATTCCCATGTTCGTGAAATTCATTTGATAAATTGTATGTTAAGCTGAAAACCATTATGATATATTTTTGAGGATAGAAAAAACAACCAACTATTCTAAACATATAATGTTACTTACGTATATGTTTCCCATTATCCATACTTTTTACTTAAATTTAGAATGTATGTTGATGTCCCATACCTGGCGAAGTATCGCCTCTAAACAGTTCAAAACAGATGGTTGCTTTAGAACAACTTTTAACACATTTTCTAATTGACTAAGTTTTCAACGTTAAAAATCGATCTTATGAACTGTGAAGTCATTATTATCAATGCACAGCTTCATGTAAATTACATTTTCTTTTTTTTTTTTTTTTTTTTTTTTTTTCAAACCTATCTATATTGCACTTATAGCTTCTAACACATTATGATCGATTCTCTGTGTTCTTCATTGTTAAACCGACATAAGGTAGTAATCCATTCCAGTTTCTTAGTTTAGCAAACCTGAAAAAGTTATTGTTTTAAGTGAAGCGAAATCATTTTTGCAATGCAGAACAAGAATCCTTGAACAGTTCATAAACAAATCATGTGATATCATATTTCAATTCAAGCATATGAGGTTACTAAGGGCAACTAGCGCTTTTGTAGACAGATGTTTTAAACAAATCAAAAGGTTATTAAAACAAAAAAAATGAAATTAATAAGATTTAGTATATGGGTGATTCGCAGATTACGGGCAATTCCTATTAAGTCCTAATTAATTTTTGCCTAATGATATTAGGGTGGTGAAACATTTTTTTATAATAAAATATTAAACATGAAATAAAAACGAGTGATTTGATTTGAAAATTGCTTATAAACAACGAAAATGTCATTACCACGGAGTGTCCCACTCATAGTATTTTACTAAACATTCGCCACTTTGGTTTTGTTAACCATGGCAATTAGTAGTGAAATTTATTTCCTCACATTAAGGATAACCTAAAGATCCTAAATGTTTAATTATTGTGTTTTTGGTAATCATATAGTATGTTTATTTTTCTCCAAACTTGGTCCCATCACTATGATGTCATTAACAAGCAGGAAATAAATTTGTAGGGAAATCAACTTTAAGAAATGGAACAGTTGGGAAAATTTTTTCAAAATGTAGTGGTCTTTTGCTGAAGACCAGCCATAGCGGCGAAGCGATTCTCAGTTTGGTAGTCCCCTCGCATCTGTTTACAACTTGAGAGGTAAGTCACGTACCTTTATTGTTGTCAATACCACGACTAGTATTATCACTCTTGCTTTTCAAATTATTTCATTGGCTTTACTTTAATTTTGACTGTCATTTGTTCCTAAACAGTTGGCACAAGCAATATTTTTTTTGTTTTAATCGTTGCGGTTCGTACCGAACAAAATGCATGCCTATGTCATTAACAAGTTAAAAACCCATGTCATTCTCACTCCCGAATTATTTACAATTTTATTAATTTTTAGTTCTTTTTCTTTAACCTAGGCGCCCAACCACAAAGTGACTCGTCCCAAGTCGAAATTGACTGCTACCGAAAAAAAAAAAAAAAAAAAAAAAAAAAAAAAAAAAAAAAAAAAAAAAAAAAAAAAAAAAAAAAAAAAAAAAAAAAAAAAAAAAAAAAAAAAAAAAAAAAAAAAAAAGAAAAAAAAAAAAACAAAAAAAAAAAAAAAATGCTGCAGATTGTCATTACCAAGATCCAGTTTTTCATTACCGCACTTTAATAATTTTAAAATTCTAGATTTCTCGTGAAAAAAATCTGTTTTGATTTTGACCAATTGTATTTTCCAAAAGCTGAGAGGCAATAGAAGCCGTCGGTAGTTATAATTTTTTAATTTAAGGAAGTTTAAATTTGTAAAAATTTGATACTCGAAATTGCCCGTAATCTGAGAATCACCCATATAGAACGTTGCAAATAAAATTTTACGATATGCTTCTTAACCTGTCCAAATCTCTTCTCCCTTCCTGGAACAATCTTTCAAACCCAGCAACTGGAATAGAAGGACGAAACCTTGTATCTTTAAGTCTTTGAGAGTCTGTTTAAATTTATGTTTATTTATTAATTTAAATCTATTTTATTTCATCGTTTATTTCCCCATCTTGAATTTTTTCCTTTAATACTCTCTTAATCGTTTGTTGTTCGTCTGATGGTACAGAAGGATCAATATAAGTAGGGTTGATAAATTATTTGCTACTTTTGTTGATTTTTTTTTTTATTTGAAAACTAGTTTGGAATATTAAACATCCATCTATTCAAATATAAATTATAAAAAATAAAACCATTAGCACTCAGGCGTTCAAAGATTATATATATTATATTTAGCCTAAGGTGGCAAAACAGAAAAGCTTTTAAAAGATATGAGGAACTGCAGTAGACTGGATATAATAGAACGAACGAGTGATTTGAGAAGTCAAGTAAACACGTTTTCACTACTTTTGTTTGTCAGGTAAATAAACAGTCCCTTAGGTTTCCTTTATTCCCTATGACTATTTTTAGATATAACATATTTTTATATATATATATAAAAAAAAGAATGGCCCTCTTGAGCCTGTTGGCTGAAGAAAGAATAACATGTAACATGTTTCAGGGGTTGCCCTATTGACCATCGATGATATCCATATCGCTGGTAAAATTGCCAAATACACAAATTCAGCTTGTATCAGTTTTGACAAAGCACTTTTGTGATTTTAGCTAAAAATGTAAAAGCACATTTTGTATTTAATGTTATAGAAGTTGCTAGAATGCACGGTGCGTAATTGGCAATCTCACTGACGATATGTTTTCTATTTTATTTTTCTCTTATCAGTTTTTTGTAGGAGATAAATTTTGGTAATTAAATAGGTCAATCCAGCTGACCGTTTATGCCTTTACGTTCTTTGTTTGGTTGGTTTTTTGGCTTACCTGTTACTATTATTGTATTGTTTATTTTAAAAGGAGAGTAATTTTTCATACACAACAGCCGAGGAGGATCAAGAAAGAACGGTCAAATCCAGGCTAAATTTTTTTATTTAGTATTAGGGGAAACATAGTCAAAAGGAGTTTACTGATTAGTGAGCTAATGTTATTTAACGGAAAAAATAAACTTTATTTTGGGACATACTGTCCCCTAAGAATAAAAATAATGCACAGTTAAAAGTACAATTGTCTGGCCTATTATTTACGAATTAGATGCTTCAGTAATTACAGCATACATTTTTTACAGTATTCATTTGATTATTGACATATTTGCGGAACATTGATTGTCTAAAAGGTACAGAAATAAATTATTTTATGGAAGGTGCTTAACGAATAAAAGTGAGTAGGGAATTCAAGAAAGAGGTAGCACGAATGATGAAGGATTTGTCAAAGGGAGCGGTTTTATGTGAGGGGATATACAGGTTCAAAGGTAGGTCATCTAGTGTTTAGGAGGTGGAAAGAAGAACGCATAGTTAATAGATCAAGAATATTCGAAGGTTTTTTGGTTTTTAGACATTGGAACAGGAAAGTACACAGAAAGTATTGCCGTCAGAATTAAGGAAAGTGCCACCCAAGCTCAGAATATCGGCAAGTAACGTGTCACTGCCTGGGGAACCCGAAGATAACTATAATTAAACAGTTCATCAGTTATTTAGAAAGTTGAACCCTTAATTGTTCCTATTCTCCTAACAACAAACAATCAAACTATGCGTAACGCCCTCACTTTTCAAAAAAAGTATCGCTTTTGACCAATTAGGTCACCGATAAAACATGTTAAAAAAAAGATTTAATGAATTAAAAATGATTTTATATATATATATATATATATATATATATATATATATATATATATATATATATATATATATATATATAGTTATGTGTACCTCAATGGATTTAGCAATATACATAAAATGTATGATATCCCCTCTCCCAAAACCCCTATAAAAGGTCACCCCCACCTGACGTCGGTGATACTCTGCCATCGTACGTTGAGACGTACAGATGTTATACTCGAAGTTTTTGTATTAAGTTATAAATTGTGTTTGTATCTTGATCAATGTATGTACTTTACAATTAAGCCTCTTTTTAAAAACTCCAAACCGCGATCATTTTATTTAGCTGTCGCCCGAACGGAGGGACTTTTGGAAGCGTAAACGTAACTTCGCGGCAGTTCTATCTTATTTCAGGTACATAACAGCGAGACCTGTTTCCACTGGCATGAGAAGATTGGGAGCGCTTTGGCATTCCAATACCTTGACCAAAAGGACCTACAACCTCTTGCTAAAGAATCGACGGGAAGGAGCTGAAGTAAGCGGCACCAAGAAGACGTTGAAGACATCGTTGTATCAAGAAACAAGTATAATTAATTAATTTTATTTTTATTTTTAAGTAATTTTGTAATTTAAATATAATTAGTAATAAGTATAATAAAAATATTATACTTATATTAAGTATAATTAAAATATTAATTTAGCACTTATCTTTATGAATGGGTTGGAAGAAATATTGAGAATTCGAATTCGACGTTAAGCATATCCAAGGTAAAACTAATTACGTAGCCAACGCACTTTCTAGAGGAATTGACGAAATAAATCATACCAGTGATGAGGAAGAAATGGATGTTGAAGAATTGCTGAACCGAGATATTGCTGACGAAAACAATTTGGAATATGAAGCAATAATGGAAGATCTACAGGTACCATCAGAGGAAGATTTAGAGACAATTTACTCGCGAGAATCAAGCAATGAACGAATTTGCAAACCAGAAAAATGCATTAACATAGAGAAGAATCAAACAATCATAAAAAGTGGTAATACTAAAATAAATTTTACTAAACCATTCGGGAAACGCCGATATGAATTAAACATTTACGGAAAGTCGGATATCGCCTCATTATTATAACAAATACTTGAACCTAATCAAACTTACGGGATAATTTGTAAATCACCTAATGAAATATCCGAAAATTTATACGAAGATTATTTTAAAACAATTTAACAAATAGTAGAAACACAGTACCCATCGGTTAAATTAAAAAAATACAAACAAATAGTAAATGACGTTGAAAACCTTAATGAACTAATAGAAATAATAGATAACTATCATTTAGGCAAGACTAAACATAGGGGCATAAAGAAAACGGTCGAAAAACTTAAAAAAATATATTATTTTCCGGGTATGCAAAATAAAATAGCAGAATATATTAATAAATGCGAAACTTGTAAAGTTACAAAATATGACCGTAAACCTATAAAAACTAAATTTCAGATTACACCTACACCAGAAAGACCGTTTCAGGAATTAATGATTGACATTTTTAATTTCAGCAACGCAATAATTTTCACAGCGGTGGACAAGTTTTCAAAACATTTATTTGCCCAAACGTTACAATCGAAAAACGCAATTAATATCTTTAATGCACTAACCAACTACATGACATATTTTCCGACGCCGTTACAAATATCCTTGGACCAGGGGACGTAAATGTAAAATACTTTGGTAAAACCGTTTTGTGAAGAAAATAATATTATCTTACATTACACGTCGGCTAGTCATTCAAACTCTTTAGGGTTATTGAAGAGTCCATTCTACCTTAAACGAATTATTAAGAATAATTGGGAAAGAGAGAGATAAATGTTCGATGCAGCAAAAATTAAGATTAGCAGTAATAGCCTACAATAATACTTTAAACAATAAACTAAAACTAACACCCAATGAAATTACTTTCGGAACCTCCAAATTAGAATCAGACAAAAATATTGACCTGACTGAACAGTTCGTATTAAAATATCATAAAGATCAACTACTACATAAATTAATTAGAACTAAAATAAATAATGGAAAACAAAAGAAGAACTGAAAAATTAAATAGAAATAGAGAAGACCCCTTAGATATTCAAAAAAAAATTAGGAGACATGGAATATTTAAAAAATGCTCAAGCAAAAATAAAAAGTAGGGACAAGTTTAAAAAAGTAAATGTACTAGTAAAAGATAAAAGACCAATTAAAACACATTTTGACAATATTAAAAGGCGCACTAGGAAAAGAAGAAAAAGGGAAAAATCTATTTCAGACGACGATAATGAATCCATTCGCGTGAATATTTCGGATGCCTCGGATAATTATGACTCAGACAATGGTTCTGATTAAAAATATTTAATTTTATTTAAACAATATTAAAATGTCTTAAAAATCATTTATTTTAATAAAACGTAATAAATGTAATGGTATTAGGGAAAGATGTTTATGTTATATTGATAGAATTATCTGTATTTATATTAAACTGACAATGCTGTAGTTATTTTAATAAAATCGGACTTTTGTATTTTGTATTCGCTATAATAAATATTGGAATAACTGCTATTTGTCTTGAAATATTATTTTGATTGTTCATTGAGATAAGTATGTATTTTATTTTGAAATTATTATTAATTGTAATTGAAAGAGTATTTGAAATATTATTTTGATTTAAAATGCTATTGTTTTAATTGAGTAATTTTGAATTTAAAAGTATTATTTGTAATAGAAGAAACTAATTCAAAGACTCTTATTTTTATTTAAATAATGTATTGGTTAGTATTAAGGAATATTCTGTTATCTTTTAGTTGTTAGGAAAATTCTACTTGTAGCATGTAAGTAACCTATTACGTTGAGACGTACAGATGTTATACTCGAAGTTTTTGTATTAAGTTATAAATTATGCTTGTATTTTGATCAATGTATGTACTTCACAATAAAGCCTCTTTTTAAAAACTCCAAACCGCGATCATTTTATTTAGCTGTCTATATATATATATATAAACTTTTATTGAGTAATTATTACGATTTCTCACAAATGTGGGCTAAGTTCACTATAAAGGTGGCTTTACAATTACATTCACACATAATGTACAATAAAAAAAACATTAATGAGAAAGAACAAAGAAAATCCTGATTTTAGTACAATTTGTTTTATTATAGCTTTCATTTGAATTTTTCACTTACCTTCTTCACATATGTTGGACAGGGTACATGTCTTACAAAACTTTTTACTGCGCTTTTATTTTCTTATTTTGTTTCTGTTTGCATTTCATAGTTAAAATTTACTTATTCTTACAATAATACAATATCATATAATTGGTCGAAATAAAACTAGGAGTATATTTTTAAGTATTACTTTTAAAAATGTTTATATACTACCAAAACCTTCTTTTTTTTTTAATACAAACTTAATGTACCAGTCAGATTAATTGTCAGTTTTTAGAGGAAAAAATACTTGTATATTTAGTCAAACGTTTCTTTTATTATATATTTATTGAAATTTACAACTGTACATAACAAAACTAACTTAATGATAATGTAGACGGTGTTATGCTTAAACCAACCAACCCACAAAATAACAACAATTCGACAATCTAAATACAACATTCGAACACAAATTAGCCAATCTATGATTTTAGATTTCAAGCAAGTTTGACATAAAATGCAGTTAAAAACTGACCATCAACTTAACCGCATGTCATTTTTAATCTATTTAGTTTATAGAAGAAAGCATCTAACCCAATTGGTAGTTTTCTGCTTGCTCCATCATGAGTCATTGGCCAATACTCAAAGTGATTAATACAATAGTAGATAACATGAACTCTAGCAGGCTACATAAATATAATGAAGAATTACAGAAAAAATAAACCATCAATTGTCAGCGAAATGAGTAAAGATGAATATTTTAATGTAGAAAGTATAGAAAAAGAAGTAGTGAATCGAAAAGTCTCAGTAAATGTGAAAAAAATAAATTGGCTGTACATAAGAGCTATAAAAATTGAGAAATATTATCCATTTTGTAATAAATTTTCAAAATGGTTCCACTGAAACATTTAAGACAATAGGTATTAGGGGAAAAATGTACGAGGACGACCCGAAAATATTCTGAGGACATACTTTTTAGTGACTTTTTTGGTTTGTGTCAAACGAAAAACTAATTCTGATGCCAAATGCAACGATCTGAAACATACGTTGCATCTTATATCCGAGGATTGCCATTCTATTTATAAGAGCTTAAAATTATCACAATTTGATTTTTTTGTTTGTTGGTTAGTTGGTTTCTGCACAACGCCACCCATGTAATAGCAAAACTAAAAAAAGAAATAAGTAAATAAAATCTACCTCGGAAAGAAATCAAAAGGAATTAAATTTAAATGTCTGGCGTTTGCTGATGACTTTGCAATGCTATTAGAAAGCCTAAAAGAAGCAACTATACAAATCTATCTCTTGGAAAAGATTGCAAGCCAAACGGAACTCCGGTTTTCAATAGAAAAGATCGAATTTATGACAAATGACGAACATGGACCAACATTTCTTAAAATAGAGATAGGAAGACTTTAACGGGTCCAAAAGTTCAAGTACCTTGGTGAGACAATACAGGATTATGGATTGGAAAAAGTAGCTGTTGGAGATTGCATTCTACAAATGGAAAGAGGTTATGGATTGACAAAAAATATATACAACAAGAAGTGCATCTCTTAGAATGCCAAAAGATACTGCAACACCGTCGTCAAAACAGAATGGCTCTGAGCCGGTGAATACCTATCGATGAACTATAGCCTCGAGAAGCTTGAATTATTGGAAAAGAGTATTTCAAAAGAAGATCGTGGGTGCAATACAAACTGAAGATGGATGGAATGTGAGAAGTAACAAAGACGTCTATCGGAATGTGGAAAAAATATCAGAGACTATAAGGAAGGAGATTGACGTTTATCGGACATTTGTGCAGAATGAAAAAAGACAGATGAACAAAACTACCACTGGAAGAAGAAGACTTACTATAGCGTGGATTAAGGAAGTTGGGAAAGACCTGGAACAGTTAAACATCACAGAGCCCCAAACGTTAGAAAGTGGTACATTTAGGAGTAGAGTGGAAGGGTTTCAAGCTGAAGGAAGACCTAAGAAAAGTGGACGAACGTGGACAGAAGATCAAAAGATGTAAGCCAGTGATCGCATGAAGGAGTACTGGAGACAGAGGAAACTGAAGGCAATGAAAAAGAATAAGAGGAAATAAAGTTGTAGCATGATCCTAAGTGATCAATTCGCGTGTAAAAAGATAAACAAATAAAATAAAAAAACTATGGAAATTAGACTTAAAATAGCATTTAAAGTTTTAAGTGATTCGTTGGTACCAACATTTTTTTCAATTCTGGATACTTTTACCGACACCAAAAGATCGATTCTCCATACTTATACCTTGGTTTACATAACAACGTGCTATTAAAAAAAAGTTGTTAGTATGGGACCTAAAAAATTAAAGAAGATCTTTAAAAAATAAAAAAGAATTATGTAAAAAAAAATTAAGTAAACAGCATATAGAATTTATTATATACATTATAAGTACAAGGTTGACGATACAAAAAATAATTAATTACACAAATGCTTATTCACGAACATCCCAATGATTTTGGGTTCCGTTTATTACTTAAGGAATCGCAAGAATGACAACTAATCAATAAAATCTGTTGATTGGGGGTCGTACCTTTTCTCTGAATGTTATTTCAATAAAGTATCAGGGCTCGAAAACCAGTATGAATATGCAATTATATAAAAATGATTTTTAATCTGGAATAAGGGAATTCCCATAAGAGAGACAAACTGCCTGGCTTTATTTATTTATCTATCGCTTCAGCCTTGCTAATTTAAATTGTGATCATAATTCTTCATTTTTCAATAACGAATACGTTTGGTTAAGTTCATACATTTTTAAAAAAAATTTAAAAATATAAATAAATAAAATGTAAGCAAACAATAAAAAGAAAATAATATGGTCATGAAGAGAAATGATTTATCAAAAGTTTTAAGCCATAAAAATTATTTTATTACTTGTAGATTTTAGTAAGAATTGCACTTTTTTTTTTTTTTTTTTTTAATCCGATCTTTGCACTTAACATACTTTTCATAAGTGGAACATATACAGGGTGTCCCAGACATAGTGTAAAAAAACGAGTTTCCAAACTGTCGAGGAGATAGATTGTTTTTTGTTTTTATTTTTAAAATGGCAGTTTTCTCTATTTTGGTTAAGTGTTGAAACAAATATGATATGTTTATAATCAGCATTAAATATCGTAAAAGATGGAATAGGTCTAAATCTACTTTCAGGGTGCCTTTTAACGCGCAAAACACAAAACATTTATTAAAACTTAAATTTTTAATTGTTTTTGAAAATTTCTCACTCCTCACTGGAGCAACCTAGAATCCGTCAAATTTTCCCAAAACTGCGGAATTTAGTTAGCTTTTTAGTGGTGTAAATCATGATACAATTGCACTTCACCTTTTGAGTCTAAAAGAAGTTTTTCTAATGAAAAACACGCTAGAGAATGAATACTTGAATGCTTCATTATCATTAGTCTTTATCTCTTGTCCATATGCATGAGGAGTAAAGAGTTGTGAAGGGGGCAAGCTCCCCCCTCCCCCCAAAAAATTAATTTATAGGGTGCATACATTAGCCCAGTCTGTGATATCACGTTCTGATTGGAATTAGTGTTATCAAACCCCGGATTTATTTAGTTAAGCTTTCTAACAATTATAATCCCACTGCGTGCAATGCAAAAACTATTAAAAATTTAAGTTTTAATAAATGCTTTGTGTTTTGCGCGTTAAAAGGCCCCCTAAAAGTAAACTAGACCTATTTCATCTTTTAGGAAATTTAATGCTAATTAAGAAAATATCATCGTTTTTGTTTCTACACCAAACCAAAGTAGAAAAAACTGCCTTAAAAAGTAAGATTTAAAAAAAAAAAAAAAAAATTCTATCTCCTCAAGAGATTGAGATAGGAAACTCGTTTCTGCACCATTCTACCCAGCATGCAGTATTATCTTTTTTTTTTACACTTTTTCGTTGAACATATTTTTTTGACATTTTTATTTTATTTCCTACTTAATCCAATGATAGAATATTGGTTACATTTTTTTACAGTTCCATCACTTTGAACCATGGTGCGACGCTAATTATTGAATAAATATTGAATATAATAATCAATATTTAGCAATCGACTTTGGATCATTCTTATTATTTGGATTTGTTATTTTTATTTCGTTCTCTGAACAGCTATGAGTATATCATAGCTATATAAACTATATACATATATGTACGATATCACTAACCTAAATAGGGATAACTAACTAATTGAAGGGCCAGGAGAAAAAAAAACCCAGTAGTCCGAGTCAATTTTAAGAAAAATGAAATTTAAAGCTTAACTCGCCTTTTCAAAATGTGAAAAATTATTTTCTTAAGAAATATTCTCTTTACCAAAATAATCGTCCCCTTTACAGAAAATTTCAAGACCAAAAAATAATTCTAAGCACTCCAGAAAAAACGTGGCTTCACCAAATTGTATATTGTTTGCGAGGAAAAAATGATTGTTCTTATTTGTTTGAGACCAGTAAATAATTAATAACTGTGCTGAGCTCAACTTCCGCAAGCAACTGCAATAAACTAAAATTTATGAATGATCATATGGTGATAAGGTGATACACAGTATGCAAACAAGTTAGGTTATATTTTATGTAAATTTGTTGTGCATTGCATTTCTTTGTGAATAAGACTGAAAAATCAAGATTTCTGAGTATTGGTATGTCGTTAGACTGCTGCAGTCCAAGAGAACACCTCACAGATAAGACATATCTTTTACTTTTCTTTCACTTAACCTCTAAATTGATTATTCCAGAACGTTGTATTGTTATATCTAGGCACTAACTAAAATATGGGGGAGCCTTCTCTTTCCTCAGAACTTTTTGGCCCCGTAAATATAAAAGAAAATGGGCTCGTAGTCGAATCAAATTTCCCCCAGATAAACTCTTTTACCAAAATGTTGAAAATATAATACCCACCTATTTAATTATAAAAAGTTCAGAAAAGTCTTCCCTTTCTTTATGCATGAAGTCATAACAAATTTAGTGGGAAACGTTAAAAAATATATATATTTTTTTAATAGAACTTTTATTGAGTAATTATTACAATCTGCCACAAATGTGGGCAATAAGTAATATAGATGACATATGATTACATTCACACATTATGTACAAGGGGAAAAAAGAAATTATAAAAAAAAAAAATCATATACGAGTATATATATATATATATATATATATATATATATATATATATATATATATATATATAATAAGAGTAAGAATTTCCTATACATAAACAGTATACATATTAATAAAATTAAATACTAAAATAATAAAATAAAACATTGAGTAAGTAAAAATAAATAAATAATAAAAATAAAAATAAAGATAAATTAAATTAAAAGTTAAAACTACATTCATACTTTATTTACAATACACACTCATCCTAGGGATCTCCCAACCAACCCTGTCTCTCCACTCATGGAAGGAAAGGCCCGGTACAGAGAGGTCCCTTCTCTTCTCTCTCAGCTGCGTCACTGGTGTTAAAGAAAACCCAGTGGAGACTGAGTGAGAGCGCAATATACTATCACTCAGGGCATGATAGGAGAAGCTGGCCAGTGCCACAACTCCAACATAAATACATTTTTACGATAGATTTCGTTTTAATCTTCGAGAGGGGTTATCAGGGTGTGTTAAACTGGATAGTTACTGAGCCAGAGGGTTAGGATGGAAAGAAAGGTTGCGATGGAATTTTTAAAATTTAGGAGGTATGAGGTCGAGGACGTATGGTATGTTGAGATCATTGTGGAGGGTTTTATTGGATACATAGTAAGGAGCATTCACTATAGTTCGGAGGACTTTGGATTGGAAGGATTGAATGTGTTTGATATTCGAGTTTTTAGCTGTGCCCCACAGTTCAAGTCCATAAGTCCAAATAGGTTTAATAATGGTTTTGTATATGAGAAGTTTGTTTTCAAAGTAAAGATGAGATGTCCTGTTTAATAGTCTATACAGTTTGTTAGATACCGAACTGTGTCAGCTTTAGGTAGTGGAATACCATTGAAATTGATAGGAAGGAGATTATAGGAAGCTATTAAAGGATCTGAATGGGACGAAAAGATGGCAGTGTCATCAGCAAATGTTGCAAGGAAAGTATCAGGAGTGGTAGGGATATCTGCAGCATAAAGGATAAATAGAACTGGACCAAGAACGCTACCTTGTGGAACGCCTGCCCCTATTGGGTAGCAGTTAGAGTATTCCATTCCGCAGCGAACTGGAAAGGAACGGTTAGAGAGGTTGGATCGAAGAACTAGGAATAGCGATTGCGGTAGCTGGGGTTTGAGTTTGAAGAGCAAACCGTCATGCCATACCCGGTCAATAGCTTGCGCTATGTCCAGAAATGCGACGGAGCAATATTGCTTGCTTTCAAGGGCTGAAGATATATGGTCAACAACTCTCAGGCCTTGTTGGATAGTGGAGTTGCTAGAGCGGAATCCAAACTGGGTGAAGGAATATTTTGAGATTCAAGGATGGGTAGGATTCGTTAAAGAAGGAGCTTTCCAAACATTTTTGACAGGATTGGGAGAAGGCTAATTGGTCTATATGATGAAGGGTTGTTAGGAGGTTTGCCCGGTTTCAGGAAAAGGATAATAATGGAGTGCTTCCATAGCAAAGGGAAATGGGTTGTCCAGAGGATGCAATTTTATAGGTAGGTAAGGAATATGATTGCTTTATGAGGAAGTTGCCTAAGGATCTGTGAGCGAAGGGGATCATATCGAGGGGATTTTCGGGATTTTAATTTTTTTAGAAGGAATTTTACCCCAGAGAGGTATCGGTGAATAAAGGAATTCATGAACCATTCTTGTGTGGGTGGGATTGGATTCAGGATGGGGAAGAAATATGCTGGATAGGGTGCTGGGCGAATTCTTCGGATCTGTTCTCGTCAGAAGCCGCCCATGAACCATCTTCGCGTTGGACGGGATGGGAGGTAGGTTGATATTTTAGGATTTTTTAGTAGTAGTCCAGAGTGAGTTATCTGAAGAGGACAGTGAAGAAAATTGAGAATTATAGGATTTGGATCTGAAGGTATCCATATTTCTTTTTAAAGAGTTTGGTAAGGTAATTATAGGATTTCCGATCATTTGGATGCCTGGTTCTTTACCAAATGGCTCTGGCGTGGCGTTTAGATTGGATAAGGTCCAGTAGATCTTTAGGTAAAGGATTTTCTTTTCGTACTTTGGGTGGGGAACGAGATGAGGATGCAGCCCAGGCTGCATGCTGGATTATGTTTGTGAAGGAATTAGTTGCATTGTCAAGGTCTTGGGAGGTTTTTAGGGATACTCTGAGGTCTATAGTGCCGGATATTATTTGATGGAAGAGGTTCCAGTCTACTGGCCCTCTTATAAATGATGGGGAAAGAGGTTTTGGGATTGGAGTGACAGAAGGTTAGAATTAAAGGACTATGATCTGAGGAAAGGTCATCCAGGCGTTAAAAATATTAAAAAAAAAAAAAAAAAAAAAAAAAAATGAAAGGTGGTTTTCTTTTACTACAAACGTTGGATGGAAAACAATCCAACAAATTATTAACCTATAAAAATTTTGGAGGGCAATATTCAGTTGAGATAACGCCTCATAATAATTTGAACTACAGTAAAGGGGTTATCCGACATTATGACCTCCAACATTTACAGATAAATCAAATTAAAATAGCATTAAATCCAACTGTAAAAGACGTCGTCGGAGAAGAACCGCTCTTGTCCAGCGTTCACAATACAAAAAGAAATCAAAGCGATACAAATTAGTAATACAATTTCAATATTTGAAGCAAGAAAAATGTATAGAGAAAAAAAATCCTACCAAATTAAACAATAAATTTGCTCAAAATCACCTGAAATCAAAATAAAACAATTTAAAACGCCACGTTTCTAGCTACCGTCCAATATTTTTGACCAGCTGTCGTTGTAAAATAATTAAACGCATGGTTAACAAGCGTCTGATTTTGATAATTGAAAAAAATAGTAGCCTCTTTTAACTGTTACGTTAGTTAGATTTTTCCTTTGGAGGCTACGAGATAGGTAGCGACCTTCGGCTACTAATAATGGAAATGGTCCTCAACAACTCAAGCAACAAAACCATACAGACAAGACAGACACCCAGATTTAAAATAAAATATTATAAACTTAGGGAGGCAGAGGTGTCTAAAGCATACCAGGACTTAATTGAAGCAAAGGCCAATAGTGACAGATACAACTGGGACAGTGATGATATAGAAGAATCTTGGACAGGAATCAAGAGAATAATCCTGGAAGCGGCGGAGACGACCTGTGGAAAGAGTAAGCTGGGACAGAGAACATTGAAAACTGCTTGGTGGAACGACAAAATAAATGAAGAAGTCAAACAGAAGAAATCCTTATGGAAAAGATTCTTGCAAAATAAGTCCAATGAGCCATACTTAACATACAAAGAACAAAGGAAAAATGTGAAAGAAGCAGTGATGAAAGGAAAGAAAAAGTCCTGGGAAGAGTTAGGGAAAAAGCTGGAAAACAACTTCAAAGAAAAACAGAAGCTTTTCTACCGAAGCATGAGGAAACAAAAAGAGCCAGTACTGAAGCACATCAAAGATAAAGAGGGAGTCATCCTGAGTAAGCCGGAGAACATTATGGATAGATGGGCAGAATATTATAAAGAACTGCTGGCATATAAAGGGCGGGTATTAGAGTCAAACCAACAAGCTAGAAGCACAGATGACATCTGGGAAGAGGATGACTACATTAATGAAGAGGAAGTAGCTGAGGCTATAAGCTCACTACAGCTGGGGAAAGCGGCTGGCATTGATGGCATCTCCCCAGAAATGTTGAAATATATAGGCATGAAGGGACATGAAATGCTCCAACACCTCCTCAATGTGGCTTGGAAAAAGAAAGTGATCCCAAAGGATTGGGAAGTATCAGCCATCATTCCAATTTTTAAAAAGGGGGACAATTGTGAATGCCAGAATCATCGAGGCATATCCCTACTCAGCATTCCCTACAAAGTATATTCCAAGGTGCTTGAAAAATGATTAAGGACTCTTGTTGAACAAAAGCTAGGGGAAGAACAATATGGATTCCGGCCTAATAGAAGCACACAGGACCTGATATTCGCCATGAGACAAATATCCGAGGAGGTTATAGAAAAAGACAAAGAGCTAATTACTTGCTTCGTAGACCTAAACAAAGCATTCGACAGGGTACAGAAAGGAGACATCTCAAGAGCTCTGGAAGAATATGGCGTTAACACAGGACTGAAGAAGGCCATACTAAGCCTGTTCGAAATGCAAAGGAATGTTGTCAGGATGTGCAACCACACTTCGGGAGAATTCACGACAAGTCAGGGGATCAGACAGGGCTGCAGCCTAAGCCCTCTGTTGTTAATCCTAGTGTAGGACTCTGCCCTTAAGCAAGCAAAAAACAGGATGAGGCCATACCATCTTAGATATAGGAATCTTCAGAATGTCCAGTATACGGTACTAGCGTTTGCCGACGATATGGTTGCACTGGGAAATAACTGCCGTACTTTGCAGTTTAACCTAAGGATCCTCCAAACTGGACTGGAGATAATAAATATGGAAATAAATATTTCCAAAACAATATATATGAGGATCGGGAGAAGAAGAGACCGTGGGGACCGAATCGTTAGGCTGGCAGGAAACCGTATGGAGCAGGTGACAGATTTTAAATACCTGGGAGCCCATCTCAACAAGTATGGAAGGGTAGATGGGGACATCAAGGAAAGAATAAAGACAGCTGGAAGATGCTTTTATTCCCTCAAGACGGGCTTCCTAGACAAGAGAGGAGTCTCAAAGGCAACAAAGAATACTCAAAGGTGGTCTTCAAGAATACTTTCCTCCCAATTATAACTTATCCAAGCGAGTCTTGGACCCTCACTTCCAAACATAAAAGCCAAATCCAAGCCATGGAAATGCGCTATTTAAGAAAAATTAAGGGGAAAAGAAGAAGAGATCGTATGAGGAACTCTACAATAAGAACAAACTTAGACCCGAGGCCGGCAGAAGAAATTATCCAAGAAAACCAACTCAGGTGGTTTGGGCACGTCTCGCGAATGGCTGAAAACAAAATTGCCAGAGTTACCCACGAAGCTAAAGTAGAGGGAAGACGACCACAAGGAAGAGCAAGGAAGACCTGGGAGGAAGGAATCAAAGAGGCCTTTAACAGAAGAGGAATGGACTGGAGGAGGAAAAGGCAGCTGGTGCAAGACAGGGCTTCTTGGGTCAGGCTCTATGAGAAGGAACCTCACACTGCTCAGTGGTAAAAGAGGGTCGGATTATGTAAGTAAGAAAAAAATAGTATCTTACAAAACTTCCAGTGTGGTCGGCAGTAGAGTAGTCTTGCTCATCAGGACTCTACTTTTCTAAAGAAAAAAAAACAAAATGTGTTCATTTTAGCTGAAAAAGAAGAACACCTCCATCCCTAGAACTCATCCTTGGAGAGACAGCTCTACTTTATGCAGATACTTTCCGATTTTAAGGTGTAATATTCACAGGCAATTAACATGGTGTAATCATATGAACACATTAAAAGACAAATATCTGAATAAAATAAAAATGCTATAAGTCCTTAGTAAAACTACCTAGGAAGCAGATAGGTCAATTATACTGATAATACATAAAGCCTTAATCTGTCCCAAGTTAGACTATGCAAGCTTTGTGTTTCGGTCCGCTCGCTCTAAGGTGCTAGCAAAACTAGATATAATACACAACACCGGAATATAAATATTTATTGAATTTGAAATTTTCTAGACAGTTCCAATTAAAACAAAGATCAACACCGCCACTTGCCGAAAGATTATAAAAAGTTACCCATGAAATAAAGTCACTCCAAGTTAATATTCCAAAAAAAAAGAAAAAAGACCTAAAACTACACCTAGACTTAACGAAAGAATAACAACAGATTCCGAATACCATGAGAAGTTTCTACAACAGATCCAAACACTACAAAACCATTTAACAATATATACAGATGGATCTTCCCTTCGTAACACTATATTCAACTCGCAAGAGAAAACTTCACCACCTATGTGTACCTATACAGCTGAGTTAAATGTCATCGCCTCAGCACTTCACTTTTGTTTGTCGCGTATAGGCGCGAGAAATATAGCAAATATAAATTGTATCAGATTCTATTAGTGCTCTTCAAGGACTGGATTATATGTATTCATATCATCGCGTCATCCTTCGAATTCATAATTGTTTAAAACTACTGGAAGAAAAAGAAAAATTCGTCCACTTTATCTGGGTGCCCGGTCATGTGGGTAATCCAGGAAATGAGTTTGCAGATCGAGCTGCTAGAGAAGCATTATCACTCCCAAGAAGAGAAACAGCGGATCTAACAGCATCTGAACTTGACCAGCCTTTAAAATAAATAATAGCAACATAATAGCAATCCATGTTAGATCAGAGCCCACCCAGTAAACTGAAGGCGATAAAAAAATCAGTAAAACCATGGCTTACCTCCAGCCGCAGTACCCGCCAAGAAGAGGTAATAATCACCCGCCTGAGAATAGGGCACAGCAAGCTTACCCATCTACATCTGATTTCAAAATAAATAGCACCAATGTGTCACCATTGCGGTTTCAGACTGACCATTCTGCATATTTTTGAAGAGTGTCAATGATACTAGGGGACTATCAGGAGGCTATTGACTTAGTGATAAACTGTATTTCAAAATGTAAACTTTTCTACTGTATGTAATACTAGCTGAAAGTACCCCGCTTCGCTACGGTTTAATATCATTAGGATGAAGACAACTTAAATTAGTAAAAGTTAAGCTTAACGTTGATAATTATTATTACTTAAATAAACTTAAAGAATTCAATTCTTAGAATCATTTCAAGAAGTAAAATTGGCAATTTGCAAAAGTTAATTATATATTATTTTGATAGTCCTCCAGTGAAGGTTCGCAGCAGCACTACCATCTTACCCAGCTCTGATAACAGACCATCAGCTTTTCTTATGGCATACTTTAAGTGAATATAGTCTTAACTTCTCAACTTTTTTGAAGAAAGTTTAGTCTTTCTGTTTCTATTTTTGCGTACATATCAAGCATAAATTGGTTGAGGAGATAACGAAATTAAAGTAAATAAGGTTCTTCACCTCCTCGCTCCACTAACATTTAGGCGTAAAAATCAGCTGCAGACACAGTTTTCTTAAGTGATGTATTGGAGTTTGGGTCACGCTGAGGGATGTTAATACTGTAACTTTCTTCTCTATGGTAGAACATGATACAATACTAAAGAGAATCATACACTTGATAGAACTCACTGATTCTTATCTGTTTTTCGTCCCTACATCAAACTGGCCTTACATGTCATCACCAGAGAACATAAGTCTTTTAACCTCCTCTTTAACATAAGTCTTTTAATAGCTTCTCTTCACGAAACAACTCAAACTTGTAAGTTGTAAATAACCTCTGTAGCTACCATGAGTTCACAGAAAGTACCAATATTATAAGGTTTCGACATCGATAAAGAACTTAAACGGTGGTCAAAGTTTGCGGCTTAAAGATCTAACCTATTTTTTAACTTAGCTTATATCCAAATACCATATGATAATTAATCTTTTATTATTCACCCAATAAAAATTGAAATCGCATTTTTCGCAAATTAGCCGCGAACCAGGCCGATTTTTTAAAATTCCTTTCTTAGCGAGCACCTACGGCCCTAGAGGAATCTACATATCGAATTTCATTCCAATCCGTTCGGTGGTTTCTGAGATTTCGTGTTAAGTGAGTGAGTGGTATTTGACAAATATATAATAGATTTGTTAACGTAAATAAAATAGAGCGTTGCTACCCAAGTAGTTTTACGCTCTAAAACACAATAAATAAATAAAATAAAATAAAATTAATGAATGAGAATAATCAAAGATTATCCTCGATAAAATATCTACAAAGCTACACGACCTAAACCTTCTCCCAACCGAACACTAATTATTCCAACAAACCTTGATTTGCAAAATCTACAAATCCAGAACAGTTATTACTTATTGCACCAGTTGATATATCTACACATATTCATAAATTTTATTACACAGAGTGGCTTCGAAATATACACATAACAGATTAAAAACTATTCAGAAAAGATAAAATAACAACACTGTTAATCCCCCTTAGTTCAGCTATCCCCTCCCCCTAGTTTCGATTTTAAATGATCAATTTCATGTGGACTATAATTTTATTTTTCTAATTGTAGTATGTACTGAAATAAAGTACACTTTTTATACCATCAGATGGCTCTACAAAACAATAAGTGGACTACTGCGGTTCCTCTCCCTGGCCCTTCATTATGTAACATTAATTATTTATGTGAGCTAAAAAAAAAATAACTCTTTTCAAAAATTGGCTTTATTGTGATAGTTTTTGTATATAACCATCCAAACCGCACCTGCTGATTCTACTACTCGGTTTTTTTTTCGACTTTCTAGATACCCGGGGTGTTCTTGATCTTGATCTCCTTCGAGATACTGGCTCCTCGCCTTTTCCAAAGACGTGAACAAACATGCGAAAGCAATAAAAGAAAGATAAAAGGGAAAGTAACCCTGCCAATTCCTTCGGAACCTCTGGAAGATCCTGATTTTTGTATATTTTGTGCGAAAGTATAACGAGTCCGATGACTCTGACGAAGATAAATACCGTAGGATAGAGAATGTCCAGTAGAAAACGTCCTGGTGTCTGAAATTGAACTGCACACAAACGGACTTGGTACAACAGATTGGCCACCTCAACCAAGAATGCAAAGGTTACACCTACATTAGCACCCTTTCCTTCTGGTAGAAACACTAGGATAGCGCCTATGCTTATTACGTGGTGCAATATATCCAATATAGATCTAAAGGCTAGTAAATCCAGAACATAATATCCTGCGGTCAGCATTAGAGGTATCTCGCTGGAAGGGGTATTTCCAATAGCCTGTCCGTCGTGGGGGTTACAGAGACTCCAAGAATACAGGTATGCAGCTGAAAATTTCCAAAATAGCTATTGAACAAAAAATATCTTAAATCGAACAATACTTATCTGTAATTAGTAACTATTCATTATAAAATTGAAAAGGCATAATGTAGTAGTCAAATATTTTTTTAGAGTAATATTCTGCATAAAATCTTCGGATCTATGAATGTGGCCCAGGTAACAAGACGCCGATTTAATAAAAATTTCTAATATTGTTAAATGTAATAGTAAAAGCAATAGTATAGAATTGTAAATAGAAAATTAATGATTTTACAAGTTGAAGATGGAGCAATTGAGCTCTGAAAAATGTAGTAAGGAATAAAGAAAAATGAGGAGTTATGCCTTTTAAAAAATGAAAAACTTGTTTTTTAACATTTTATTTGAATAAACATAGATTAAAGAAATGCAAAGCCTTTAAAGAAAACCAAAAACTTATAAAATTATAAATAACTGCACAATAGGATGTTGCGACTTGATAGAACTATTTTTTTTAAACTTTACTTATTTATTCACACGTATCTTGAAACTGAAGACAATCAACAAATGTGCTGATAGAAAAAAAAATTAATATAATATAAATAAGACTTGTAAAACATGAGGGAGGCCAGTGCCCATCGGTGCCTTCTCTTGACATTATTTTAGGTTGTTTAAAGTCTACTGAAGTAAAATCTATGAAGGTACACCAGGTGGAAAGAGAATTAGGGGGAGACCCAAGGGCCGCTGAAGAGACACTGCACTCCAAGACTTACGGCAAATGAGAATAAATGGAATGTATGCAATGAACGGAGAGAAATGGTAGGCAGAAGTTGAAAAATCCACGGGCCGCTATATACGCCTGTTAAGCTATAAGAAAAAGAAGAAGTCTACTGATTTAATTTAACTTGTATAATTCTGTATAATCTGATAATTATACGCAGTCGTAAAGATCTACAAAGCAAGCCAAATCGCCGGCTTTCAATTAAAAGTTATTTAGATTAACCTTCTATTAGTCGCGTGATTCTGTGGGGTGAAAGATGGAATTGTTTTGGCCGTATCTTGACTATGTAGCGAGCGACTGGGATGTAAGACTCCAGGTATGCCTTTATTGGCATTTCCTTTAGCACCTAATCCGATTATGCCCTAAACTTTTCTTGTCCACAGCATATCAAAACACCTGGGAGGTGCAAGGCGACTAAACACATAAATTATTTCTTTTTTTTGTTTGTTATTGTCTCATCCTATTTTAGTACTCAGATACAGAGTTTCGTAAATCTTTTCAACCGAAATATATTGCAAATAGTCTTTACAAATTTACAAACACCTGTCAGGTGCACGCAACTGCTACAGTATTAGTATGGTTCTAGAATTCAGCATGGCCTCACTGGAAGATTAATATTCATTGCAGAATTAATACATATATTTTTTATACCCTTTAAAACAGAAATAAAATACATTTTGAGTTTTTTTTATCTACATAAAAAGTGTATAATTTTTTTATAGTATTAATAGGAGTAAAATAAAAAAAAGAACCCTCCGATAGTATAATTAGGTTTCGAGCTGTCGGCATATAACCAGAGTTCTGTACTTGTAATGTTGCTGAAGGGGTGGGGGTCGGGACTTTGTGTTTTTTTAGTGTGTACTTTATGTACTAATACCCTGCAAAAATACAGCTTTCCCCTAATTAGTTGCGACACGAAACCTTTATTGAGTGGGCTACTAGTATTCCCCACCACTACGCTACCCACAGCTAACCCAGTTCCCAACTCACCAACATTGTTTTAGACTGCTGCTGATGCAGATATAGGTAATAAAATTACTTCAAACGCAATGTATCATTTTTTACTTAAACTTTGTTAATATGAATGATTTTTATTGAATATCAAAGCTATAATTACTAATAAAAATTCAAATATTTCAAAGTATTGAGATACTTTTGTCGTAGAGTTTATTATAAAAAAGTAATTGCATTTAACACCATCCCGAACTAAATTTGACTAGGTACAAGAAAGAATGAAAGAATTTTGCGTTAGGTACTAACCTATGAAAGCTAAGCTGCTTACCATTTTTAACCCTAGTCTTGTTGTTCTTACATCCAATTGCAGCACAAAAAGACATACTTAATGTGGAATGGATTTATAAACAAAATAAAAACTCAACGAGAATAGGTTTACGAAAAAATTAAAAGCAATCACTTGTAACTTTAGTTGTAACTTTTGAGGTTAGGGTAGCATAGTAGAGGGGGGACGAATCCCATCTCCACTCCACTCGTGACTGCTCTATTGTATATCTCCTCGCTGAGGGCACGCGACTAATGGAATGTTAAAAATATTTCCTATGAATGTTGATCTATGGCATTGCCATGTTTTCCGGACAATAATCAAAGCTCCAACCACACTTAATTCAACCGCTAAACCGCCAGGTTTTGGTGCCGATTAAGAGTGCCAAGTTTATTAAGGTTGGATATGCCCCAGGCGAGTCTCCCGATACCGTATTCGTCCACAGATGAACTATGAGAAAATAACTTTCCTAGTGCCAAAACATTAAAAAAAAATATTTCATATTTTAGTTCACATTAATCTTATAATAGTAAATCATTAATATGATGTTAATTTAAAAACTAAATTTTGATCCTCACTTGTTAAAACCAAGGAGTTCAGGACGGATATAGCTTGTCTTCTTGCTTGCGGACTCTTTCTGCAGCATGGTAGGGGCAATATAACCATGCCAAGGAAATAATAACATACAGCTGCAATAGCGACACCGATGCTTTTAGAGAGTGCGGACGACCCAGGCTGTAATAAGATATCTGTTAATTAAGTACACGCTAAAATAAAACTATGATTTTTTATTGCTTGCGATTGAATAAATCACTAAGTAAAAAATAATTATTAAGATTCAGTGACAAGTAAAAATACAAAGTTAAATTATTTGCTTATCCAAATGGTATACTTCAATTTGAGAAATTTTTCTATTGTTTTTCACTATAGGCTATACATATTATAAAAACGTTTACAATCTCCAGTACATACCGTCAAAATACCATTGAATGCTTCTGTAACACTATCCATAGTTCCGATTGGAAATAGTTATAATAATTGGCTTTTCATTTTCTTTGACAAGAGTTCAATACACAAGATTTGGAGATTTTTTTTTTTTTTTCAATTTAATTTTGTTTACATGTAATAGCACATGGCTAGCATCAAGCAGA
The DNA here is from genome assembly GCA_003667255.2 of Euschistus heros. Lineage (NCBI taxonomy): Eukaryota > Metazoa > Arthropoda > Insecta > Hemiptera > Pentatomidae > Euschistus > Euschistus heros. The sequence goes on along the minus strand of RCWM02000051.1, from coordinate 2,321,525 downwards.
TCGTTATGTGCCGAGCCAACATCGTCGTTTCCTTGGAAACATAATGTTTAAAAAATTTGATTTATTTTATCAAAATAGGTGTAACCTCTGCTAAAACTCAAACATGAAATGATTTTGTTTCTTTTATTTATTATATTTTAACGTCCTTATGTGACCTAACTAGGGAGAAATGACGGGTTTCCTTACAGTTAACCAAACTATTCAAACTAATAATATTGAGTGTGGGAAGGACCAGATTAATAGAAATATATATTGTACAAATGTAAATATATATAAAAAAACTCTATTTCTTCCTGACTGGGAGAAACAATATAATGGGGTGTATAAAAAAAAATGACCGTTTTTTAAACACATATTTGTATTATTATTTCTTTGATATAAAATACAATTAATACTCATTAATTGTTATCTACCGTCATTACCCATCTGCTAGCGAATTGCTTGATGCCACGCTGATACCATCTCTTGGGAAGGCTGTCAAAGAACTCTTGGACAGCATTTTCAACTTGAAAAAAATGGGCTATGGATGGAAACAAGTATTAATCCGTAAAGTAGTAATTGTGGATGAGGCAGGAGTTCAAACCCATGAAGTTCTGTAAACTTTTCTTTGGTTCGACGAGAAGTGTGTGAACGAGCATTATCATGTTGGAATAAAACTCCTTTTCGGTTGATCAGAGCAGGATAACGCTCTGACAATCTTTCCAGTTGTTCGCAATAGAGTTCAGAATTCATAGAGCATCCATCAGGAACAAATTCGTGATGAATAACACCTTCAAAATTCCAAAAACGCAAAGCATAGATTTTTTTTTGGAATTGCCCTCTTGCAGCAACCGGTAAAACAGTTTGACCGCGATCTATCCATTTCTTATAACAATACTCCGATAAAATCTCATATCAGAAGGGTTTTCTAATAAATTTTAACAACAGTTTTTTGATTTCCCAGATCATTTGAGACAGAATATTATTAAGGTATATATATCGTTTTACACTTATCCCCTGCTTCACCCACATTTCCAGTAATGTCTTAAAATTACGAGAATTTCGTAGGACACTGTTATATTTCTTCATTGAAATAAATAACTGAACTGAGACTTTTTTTTAAAAAAGTCTAGTGTTAGTAAACAAGCTTAGATAATGCTCTAAAGGGATTATTAAATATTGGTAAATAGTAAATAGCATTAACATATTTACAGAATTTTGAACTCTGGAATTTCATAAAACGGTCATTTTTTTTTTTATATGCCCTATTATTATGGATATGTCTATGTATTTATAATCTACTGCTTTTTCAAATTCACTTTGACTCAACTTTCTGACAAGGAAACTCGCCAAATTTCCGATCTGAGAGACATCAACACTTCTTGAGCGTGTAAAAATGTTACAGTTTTGAAGGTGAAAAAAACTATATTTGATGGAGGAAAAACGTGAAAAATGTGACTGTTTTCATTCGAATCAATATAGCTCCTAAACGGTAAGTTCTAACGACAATTGTTATAAAACAAAAAGTTTTTTCGATTAAATTTCTGGCAACGATATGGTCAAATTTTCTATTAGAGCAACACCGACAAAGCTAGAGTGTGTCATAAAAGTCCCAATATTTAAAACTCTAAAGGCAAACGTGACTTTTTCAATTAAAGCAATATAGTTCAAGAGTCTGTAAATATCTTAATGCTATTTATTATTTACCAATACTTAATGATCCCTTTATAGCATTCTCTAAGCTTGTTTCTAGCACTGGACTTCTAAAAAAAAAAAAGCCTCAGTTCAATTATTTATTTCAAAGAAGAATCATGACAGTGTCCTACCAAATTCTCGTAATTTTAAGATATTACTGGAAAAAAAAAAAAAAATTCACAGCCGCTGAAGCAACTCGTGAAATTATTAAATATGAAGGGGAAGGTGTCCTTGAAGAGCGTACTGCGCGGCGTTGGTTTGAAAAATTTATTTTGTATTGCAAAAGGTGGAGTGGTTTTGATTTTTTTTGTTTAGTTGTTAGTTTTGTTTTTGTGTAGGAAAATCTAAGTTTTGAATCTTAAAGTGCCAACACTTACTAACTGTTAGTGTCAAAGTTTCAAATATTTTCTACATTAAAATATCTGCTGCACGGTTAGTTTTAAAGAAAACCTTGTTTTATTCAGAATTGTTCCGGACTAAATTGAATACAGTTTGAGCAGAAAATAAGCTTTATAGCTTAAACGGGGGCTGAGTATACAGGCTTTAAAATTTTCATAATTATCTCAAAAAGTGGTGGAAATGTTCTTTTTTTTTTTTAAATTTTTTTTAGCTATAAACCAAATAATGAACCAAAATTTCCGGTTAATCCGATAATGCTGACTCTTGAGGCAGCCCAATCGATTTAAATCAAACATGAGACTTGTTTCTTTGAAATTGTTTATAATTCGTCACAGGCACTAATTAAAATCATATTTACTTTTAACATTTTCTTTTTCAGTGTTTATAATTCAGGGAAGAATACTTTTATAATTAAAAATCTTTTTTTTTTATTTCCAATCCTTACAATCCAAAATCCTTCGAAAAATCCTAAATGCACCTTACTTTGTCACTAATAAACTTATCCATTAAGACCTTAATGTTCTATATGTTGCTGAGTTAGCCTAAATCAGATACCTATTATTTCATCGTAAGCTCCATAACCACTCAAATCCATTAGTTTCTCAACTTGCTTCCCACTCCATTCCCGATAATCCTCCGAAGCGTCTACTGATGAGTAGTTCTTTTCAAGTTTTGACATGTTATTGTAATCATTAACAACACATTTACCCACTTTATATACTTGTACAGTTGTAAATTTTAATAAATAAGAAAAAAAGAAAAAAGAAACTTTTTTCATGAATCCTAAATTTATCTACTAATCCAAAATATACTCATAATCTCTTAATCCGTTTAATAACTATTGAGTTAAGATCCAGTTTCAATCAATGGGCTTTGAGACGATCAGATATTATTCGATCGAGATCGGCCATGTTCCCTATACCTTTTAGAATTTCCTAGTATATTGTATTTTTACTTTTTAAAAATAATTATGAGCTTGTAACCCTTGCACTTTTATGTATATAAAATTAAAAAATACTGAGTCTTTTTTTCTGTTAACTTCTTACCTTTAACTATTCGTTAATTATAGTTCACTTTCAACAGTGACGTGTTTATTTTCGTTATTAATAGAAATGAAAAACAAATTTTTAAATATTATTTATTAAAATACATATTTACTCTAACGACCAGTTCTCCTCTGCCTTGATCTACTACATAACATTTTAGACCTTTTTCTGGAACACACACAACTATAAAAGTCCTCTGATTCACACCTCAATTCATTCACCTGATCAATAATGTCAAGAAACTGGAACGCCATTTGAAGTAAGAAGGTGAGCTTGACGACTGCATGCAGCTTCTCATTTACAAGAACATGATGGCCAAGATTGCATATGTCTATATTGCTCAAGAAATAAATTATAACACTTAATCGTTTAAGGATCCACGTAAGAGCCATCAAATGGAGATTTTCAAAGAAGGCACATAGCATAAGAAACACATTGGGAGCCTCCACCAAAAACAAGTACGTGTTTGTGATTGCAGCAATCTCACCCTGGACTATGCTCAGTACGATCATAAAGATGGTTAGAAGATCATGGATAGTTCGCCTACAGCTGTCCCGGTCGGGATGGACTAGGAAGTATCCTCCGGCTAATAGAAGAGGAAGCTCGTCGGAGAAGTTGTTTTCTTTTACTTCGGCGTCGTGAGGGTTGATGCCCTGGGTCCACATATAAACGTAAGCACCTACACAGGAAGTCTTATTAGGGCAGTCAAAGTATAATTATTACTTAATAAAGGTAAATAATCCATATCCAGGAAACTGTCAATAGTTATATAAAATATTACACTTTGTAGTTATATAAAATATAAACAGCGTATATACATGAAATTTTATTGTTTTCGTAAAAACTGAATCTATATTTTCTTTTACTTTTTATAAATATGTATATATATATATATATATATATATATATATATATATATATATATATATATTTTTTTTTTTTTTTTTTTTTTTTTTTTTTTTTTAACATGGAAGATGTTTTACCGGTGGCCTTGGTCAAAAGCGATACATTTTGGGGAAAACGCGAGGGTGTTACACGTAGTTTGATTGTTTGATATTAGGAGAATATAAGTAGTAAAAAGCTCAACTCTCGTAATACTAAATAACACTATCATTAGAAGACTCTAATGAGTGAGTTCTATTTGACTTCATTTATCATAATGAATTAGCATAAAATCTTAGAATTAAAGATAAAACAAAAAGTAGAATATCTCAAATGAAATTAATATCATTTAACTGAAAGAAAATAAAGAATTTAATTATTCAAATTTTATTTCTTTTTATTCGTTATTTTGTATGCAAAATTACAGATAATATGAAAAAATGAAGAATATAAGGGTATAGACGGTCAGCAGTTTTAAGCTGTTCAATTTGAAAATTTATCTCCTCTAGAAAACTGAATCACAGGTAAGTGAAACAAAAATAGAAAACATGAGCATTTACAGTCAAGAGGGCAACCTCTAAAACATATTCCATGTTATTCTTCCTGCAGCCGGCAGGCCTAAATGGACCAGATTTTATTATTATTTGTTACTTTATTCTAAAAAATATTTTATTTCATATTAAGACTCCGAAGGCCCTTGACTTTACACTATATTTTATTCTTAATAGACTTAAGGTCCCAGAATAAATAAAGGAATTTTTTATTTGTTTAAATTTAATACATGGTGAGACTCACAATGGTAGAAGTGAGATGCATGGTGCAGACTGGAGGAGTAAGATCTGAAGAATCAACATGTAGAAAGGACTGAGACAAAGAGATGCATAGGCATGTCTCCTATTTAATATTGCATTAGAAATGAATATTATAGACTGATGTATCCAAGCAGGGGGAACAGTTTTCAGCATATCAGTGCAACTTCCTGCTTATGCTGATGGTATCGACATCACTGGACCCCCATTCCAGGCTGTCTACGGTGCATTCTTAAAAGTAGCAGAAGCTGCAAGAAACATAGGGCTGAAAGTTATGGCATCAAAGACCAAATAAATGGTCACAGAGGAAATCCACAGGTCTGGTGAGGAAATCACAATAGGAGAATTCTCTATTGAAAAATTCTCCGGGTTTGTCTATCTCGGATCCCTCGTAACACATGTCAAAGCAATAAAATCAGAAATAAAACGGAGAGTTTAAGCCGCAAATCGATGTTATTATAGTCATATTTGAGGAGCCGTGCTTTGTTTTAGGGCATCGAAATTCTTCTACTCAAAGCATCAAAAGCAAATCAAAGCAAAATTCTCTTATATAGATCAGGAACGCGGACTGGCTCTAAAGGCGACAAGCTAAGTTTGAAAGGTTTTAAGCGGGAAATTATGCTTAAAATCTTTGGAGCAGTAAAAGTGGACCATATATGAAGACACAGGAAAAACGAAGAGCTCAAAAATTTATCTTAGGATTTAGACTTGGTCCAGTTTATAAAGCTCGGTCTGTAAGTTAAGATGGGCCGGACACGTTATTCGGATGGCTGAGTGTGACCTGCCGCAGAAAATAATGACGGAGGTGATATATGGAAAGAGGCGCAGAGGAAGACCTCCGCTACGATGGAGTAGTGGTGTGGTTAGAGATGCTAGGTCCTCGTTGGGTGTGAGAATTGGATGACAGCAGCTCAAGATTGATACAATTCGTGGAAGCTGGTACAAGATGTCATACTCGACAGTTGTATTGCTAATCGAATGAATGGACGAATACTATTATAGTATGTTATATTACTTAAAATAGTTTCAACATAATTGATAGAGTATTTGGTACAATTAATTATTAAAAAATAACCACCTTTTTATTTATCACCATCACTTTCGACTCCGTCATGTATGTTATATTACTTAAAATAGTTTCAACATAATTGATAGAGTATTTGGTACAATTAATTATTAAAAAATAACCACCTTTTTATTTATCACCATCACTTTCGACTCCGTATTGAAAAATATGTTTTTTATTATTTTTAAAAAATGCATTACTCCCCATTGTTCATTTTGTAGTCATTTACTACTACATGTTTCAGAGCTTGTCTATTGCTTCATCCTCAGGTTTCAGGTCTCTTATAATAGATTGTTTCACCTGCCAGCCAGTGGAAATTGCAGAACTCATCTCAAGGTTCATCCTATTCTGATTTGTCCTAATTTTTCCTTTTTCTTTAAAAATGCGGTTTTTGTTGCCATCCACCAATTTACTTTAACTGTTTCATTTAAGGAGATTAATATAAGTTATTATTTTTGAAAAAGGCATAACTGGCAGGTGAAACAATCAATTATAAGAGACCTGAAACCTGAGGATAGAGCAACAGACAAGCTCTGAAACATTTAGCAGTAAATGAATAAAAAATGAACAATGGGGAGTTATGCCTTTTTTAAAAATAATAACATATATTAATCTCCTTAAATGAAACAATTAAAGTAAATGTTTTTTATTCTATATGATATCGAAAAAAATGTCGATGATGCTTTTTGCACAAGCAATCAACTGCAAAATAAGGAGAGGACGACCATGACTGAGATGATCTGATCCAGAAAGTAGAGTATTCTGGGAGTTATGGGCTCCATGAGACCCACGCAAACAAAGGACAGAAGCTGGAGGTCAATAGTAAAAGACTTTTAGAGACTGGCTTGATGTCCAAGCTAAAAGAAGAAGCTTGTAGAAGAGCACTTTGAAATCTCAACTTATTTAGTCACATAGACAGTAAAATGTATAAACATAGAAAAAAAAAATTCACAATTTACCTATAAATATAAATGCGAGTAATGTTCTCCTCAGGTGTTTGGCATCTAAATAAGCGATCCTATCTGTGATTTTCTTTAGAATTATCCAAGGAATCGAGCAAATTATAACCCCGATCGCTCCATATTGTGGTGTTTTTCGATATGGCTCCTAGATAAAAAATATATAAATTATTATATAATAAATTATACATATAAGGCAGGAATTAGTTTTCTTTTACATTTATACAAGGTGTTTTGCCAGAAGAAAAATCCAACATTTCATACAAGTTAATCGATTTTATAAATCGGTATTAGGTTTGACTTCCTCATAACAAAAGTTAAATATTTCCTAATTTTATCAAATATTTGTCATAAAGATAACATGAATAATTAATGATGTTTTATGCATCAACTATTATTCATTACAATGTTTTCACTTTTAAATCTTTGGATTCATTAATATTAAAATTATTGTCTACAGTTTCCAGATCAATCAGAAATATAAAATTTTGAGTACATAGGCTCATCATCTTTATTTTCAAGTTCAGTACTTATCATGAGCAAATACTATTAAAAAATTAATTAGCACTCGAGAGAGCAAAACTTCCCAACGAGAATACAGTGAGGTGATGAGAGTTTTCACTGAACAGAAACTTTTCAGTCCAATTTATTAAATTTTAAATAATAGTGACTGTTTATTGAAATTTTATTGTAGTCAACTTTTATGATGTCCTGTGATAATATTAAATTTTTTTGGACGCATTTCCCAACACAATAAAATCAGAGAAATTCAAAGGAAAAAAGCAAAATGGATTTCATTTCTGATTTCATTCAATTATTGATAAACATTTATAAGAAGGAGATTATCATGGATGCAGCCAGTTAGAAACAAATAAACACTTCTAAGTAAACAACTATTTATAGAAGGCCGAGGTTTCGTCCTGCCTTGCAGTTCTTCTACAGGGCTACCGAACTACACATGACAGGAGACAATCCACTGCCACAGTGATCGATTGCCTCCACAATTAGGTGGTTCGGAATAAAGAACTATTCTGAAATCAGTTTACGTACCAATGCTTGTTTGAGGGAATCCATTCTTAATCACTTTATGAATCCTTTCAATGTTCATCGAATACCTAAAATATGAACACTAATATTAGGTTTGGATTATAATTTAATACAACTTTATTGTTTGTGTGTGTTTTTACATAGATAGCAATGCCTCTTCACCAAACTTTTCAGAATATGAGATAAAAACAGCAAATGTTCCAAAATTAAATTATTTTGAAATACTTAACATAATTAATTAATTAAAATAATTAAATAACTTATTTTTGTTCATAATTTAGATTTAGTCACCATGGAGAAATGTGTTTATAGTGGAAGGTTACGTAACAGTGATTTCTTTTTTTTTTTATCTTACTTATTTTGGCTTTGTGTATATCCACATATGCCAACAGTGATTTCTTAATTGTTGTTTTTTTTTTCTAAAAATTGGTTTCAATAAAATGTTTATGGGACCACCTCTAAAGTATGGCTTACCGATTAAAGAAATAATCATCAAAATAAGTATATAATTAACAATGTAATCGAGTAACGAAAAAAAAAAAAAAAAAAAAAAAAAAAAAGAGCTGATTATATCTGTTCTTTGTTTTAAATCGGTAGTTTCAGATTCACTTCCAGATCGGAATGTAAAAAAAAAAAAAAAAAAAAAAAAAAAAAAAAATATCATCGTTTTTTGCGGACAATTATTGCGGACAGTTTAATTTTCAGATGTGGGCTTTATAATTTTAACTTAGGTTTAGAAAATTGAGTTAATTTGTTACGATCAGCAGGTGTTCAATTTTGCACTATAAAACTTTTTCAATCTAACGCACCGTTTTCGAGTTATAAGCGAAAAACTCAAAAACGGAACGAAGACCCCCCTCTCCACAGCGGCACCGGGATTTGATGGGACTTTATTTGTCCTTCTAAACATTCCTGGAATAATTGGAACTAGTCTTTTTAGTTCCTCTGATTTTCCTATTTTGACTGGACTATTTCCCCAAGTAACTAAATTAGTAGTTCAACCTTATAAATTACGCGTTTCATCCAGGACGGATGTTATTTGAAAATGTTATATTCTTTAATTTCTTACCTCTTATTAAAAATTCCTTTTGCTTGATAATAATGTCAGCTTGATTGAAGGAAAGAGGCTGTCAATTAAAAACCGCAAATAAGTTATCTCACAGATTTCGCCACCGATTAAAAATAAATTTTAAGGGGCCCTGATATGTTTAGTCCAAATGCGCAAGTCGCAGCAATTCTACTTATTAAGATCTCAAGTTATAGTTGACCTCGGAAATTTTTATTCACATTAGTTTATGCCCACTAACATCTGGAGTAAACCCACAGTTATATGCATGGATAAAAAACAATGTACACTGATTCCTGTAATGCTATTACTATTGTAATCGGTTGAACACAGCAAGTGTTATGTTTTATGAACGTTAGAAGTTGTTGATAAAATCTCAACTTCAACATGTTAGCGTTCTCGAAAGGGGTAAAAAAAAATACACATATATATATATATATATATATATATATATATATATATATATATATATATATATATATGTGTGTGTGTGTGTGTGTGTGTGTGTGTGTCATATTACCGTCATAATAACTATAAAATTAGTTCTTTTTTAATGCCTCTCTCTAGAAATACAGATATTTTTATGCCAATAAACCCCTAATATTACTTACACACATACCTTTAAAACGTTTTCTTCAAATTATAAGTGGTTCACAGTTTGTTTATTCGGTGGTCAATACTTTTAATTCGTGTACCGCAATATAAATAAGTACAGTCAGGTCGCAAATTTACCTATTGTCTTAGCCGAATTCGCACATTCAATTTAGATTTTTATTTACGAACTAAATTTTCTTTAGGTTATGACATATGTTAAATTCCAAAATGCTTATATTAATACCCTACATCTAAAACAAATTTAGTTTAGATTAAAAAAAAGCGTTCGTTTTCTAAACTTTATTAATATTTCAAAATGTATTGATTAAATTGATTAGAAAAAAAAAAAATAAAAATAAGTTCATATTCAAAAGTATGTGTTGATTCTCGACTCCATTGATTCGTTTTCCAAAAAAAAAATTTGTTTCCAAAACCAATGGTTTAAAGTCGATTCATAGGAACCTATCGCTATCAGCAACTGTAACAAACAGTTACATGTCTATTTTTTCATATTTAAATACAGGCCAATCTTTCATCGTTCTGCTCAAAGGGGATCTTTTTGTCTCCAGAATTATGATCATGAACTCAAATATAATTAAAAACTCAAATAAGAATTTTTAAAGTAAATTAGTGTTTGTATATTGTCTGGAATGGTACGTTAACTTACAAGTAAAAAATGATAAATGCAAAATTCTGTTTACTTATTTATTTCTTGAATATATATTTTTTTTTCAATATGGCTGGCTGGCTTTCTCGTATTACTCGCATTATGCTTTGTGTTGTGACCCCGACTATTATGAGACTTAAAATTATATGGGTATTAGGTAGATGAAATGGAAAATAACATTAAATTTAGAACCATATTAGAACAAATGTATTTTTTTTTTTAACAGTAACAAAAAAGGTTACACAGAGATTTTTTTTATTTTGTAATTTCTTTTCCATATATAGTGCCTCCATATAAGGACTGTTTATAAATATATTTACATGTTCCATGCCTTATAGGCATACTACATGTATTACAAAGTTGTTATAATGTTTAGCACAATTATTGAAACAAGTTATTAAACCATAACGTGATACGATAACAAAACATATTTAAACAAAATCCAGAAAAAAAAAGAAAAGAGAAAAACAGAAGAAAAAAAAACAAACAAGTAACTACCTCTGCTGCCCATCATTAATCAGTTTTTCCAAGTCAATGAAAAACAATTTTGCTCTGTCTCTGGCCATGTTCCATGTTTGAGAATCATACTTTTTATCAGCTCATATAATTTACATTCGTAAAGTACATGTCTAAACTTTTTAATCTGTCCGTCTTCATTACATATGTCAGATCGATTAACGTTAAATCGTTTAAGATATTGTTTAGAGTCCCCGGGTCTGTCATTAGCTGTGTTAGTTTGTAGTTGTTACTTTATATGTATTCGTAATTTTTGTGTATAATGTGAGGTATGAATCTGTGTAAACTTGCTGACTTAGATGAGGCCACCCACAATTGGTTCCATTTTTCAACCATATCTGAGCATATGTTCCGCTTAATATAAGGGAACTTTGTTATATGAAGGTAGCAAATCACTTTTAGCCGCTTCTTTGGCAAGTTAATCGGCCCTTTCTTCACACTCAATTCCAGAATGCGCCTTAAACCATTTTATAGAGACCATTTTTCCTTTGTTTTTAATGATTATGAAATTTCGTCTGATTAGGTCAATCAAATAGTCATGAATGTCTGTGTTATTAGTTGAGTCTATTAAAATTTTACTGTCTGTATGTATTCTAATATGTGCGTTAGTATTTTGAGGTTCGTTAATTATGTATTCCATAACTTTCAAAACAGCAAATCTCTCGGCTTGGTTATTCGAACAGTAAGATTCTAGTTTATACTGAAGTTCTATGAGTCTGCTATCTTGAGCTTTCAATAAACACAGAGCTTTATAAACAGCAAAGAGAAATGAGCACTGCATTAAATATTACATAGAAATAATAAACTAGTTCACTATGGTAACGTCACAACACTTTGCAATAGTTTTTTTTTTTTGAACCTACCCTATTTAAAATTAATAAATACATATAATTTCCCGGATTCATAAACTTTTATCATATGTTATCAAACCATACTAAAGACATAATCTTATTAATATTTAAAAAAATTCCAACACGTAACATCCTTCTTCATTGTACATTTGAAACGAGTAGTATACTCCATTCACATAGAGCAACATTATATATTATATTATAGGTTTTTAACTCTATTATTAAGTAAATTTTAAGTACGAATCTGAGATTTAGTTTGCTAATTTATGTTACATAGGAACAGCTAATCTGTCTTATTAAAAAGATATAAAAATGTGCAATTAATATTTAGATATTCAGTATCAAGGGATCACTAAATATCAAAAACTTAGTTCAACCTAAAATCTCTGTTAGTTTTACCTAAAATCTCTTTAGATACAAAAATATTACAATGACTTTTTAATGAAAAGTCGAGTATTTGTTTATGAAATGTGATGATTCATGGACCGAAATAACGTGAAAGATATCTCAACTCAGATAGGCTCTACTTAATTTCGGAATTAATTCTACATAGAATTTTTATTGAGTCCTTGATATCACATGTACTACATGTTCCAGATAATCTCTTTTATCCTAGAAGGATAGAATATTCATTGATCTTGATCCGTTTGTTCCGTTGTGTATTTTAACAATTCGAGTATTTCCAGTAATTAATTTTACTGTTATGTTGAAAATACAGAGTTCCTCTTGTTAGTGTAAAAAAAAAAGAAGAAAAAAAGAAGAAATTGAGTGAAAGTAGATCAAAAAAAAGAAATCACTTGAGGTACGCATGATGATATAGAAGGATCAATACAATTAGGATTGATGAATTAAATGCCACTTCTATTGAGATTATTTTATTTGAAAACTAGTTTCGAATGCTAAACATTCATCTTCAGTTCTAAAACATACAATAAAATTTTCAACACATCAGTACTATGTTACATAGCATTTCATAGCATGATATACCGGCTTTTAAATATACCGCTAAATGAACGAAATTTTAACAAAGAAATACAAACGATTCACACTATAGCTAACAACAACGGATACAGTAAAACCACAATCGATAATATTTTAAGAAAACAAATACATAAAAAAAACTATGAATAATATATACAAAACACCCCCAGAGGATAAAGCTACCCCTAAAAAATATATTTTGATACCATACTACGGCCCAATATCCGTTAAAGTCGGGAAAGAATTAAAAAAATTAGGTTTAAACCCTGCATTTAAAATAGATAAGCCATTGTCTTCATACTTCCCTTCACCGAAAGACAAAATAGACCCTTTCCAAAAAAGCGGCGTATACGAATTAAAATGTAATGACTGTGAAGCAAAATACACGGGAAAAACCGGACGATCAGTAAATCAAAGAGTAAATGAACATATAAGAGCATACACTAATAAGACCCAAAATTCCAATTTCGCTATCCATCTAAATGAAAATAACCACAAATTTAATAAAGACTCGGGAGTAAAAATATTACATCAAGTAGAAAATAGCCTAAAATTAAATACTTTTGAATCACTAGAAATAATAAAATCGTTTAAAAACCGATCCAGATTTTTGTTTAAATGATCAGATTAACATATCCAATAGCCCCATTTTAAATTTGTTTCCCATAAGAACGAAAAAAAACCAATGAGTCATAAGGGAAACCCCGTTGTAAATCTAAAACTTAACCTACCTGCCCCCCCCCCCTTTTACTTCTCACAAATTCAGTGTTTTAGTTACCTCGAAGGTGAGTGCCTGTGCTTGATTTCTTGTCTTATCTTTTTAAAAACCTTAGTATATTTAATTTATGTAACATAGTACTGATGTGTTGAAAATTTTATTGTATGTTTTAGAACTGAAGATGAATGTTTAGCATTCGAAACTAGTTTTCAAATAAAATAATCTCAATAGAAGTGGCATTTAATTCATCAATCCTAAAAAAAAGAAACACGCCGCAGAACTTACCTTCATTTATTTTAGTACTGCTTTCGAATAATGTGGAGAAGCACTATGATTTTGGAAAATCATATTTTGCCGAACTTCAGGTATAATATCGTGATGAAGTTGTGGTAGGATATTAAGTAACAAATCTTAGTAATTCTGATCATTCATTTTGTTAGGCTAACTATGATTTACCATCAATATGTGACAGCAGTAAAAAGAAATAATAAACCAACGTTGCCCCACATGAATAGGTAGAAATGCCTTCCCTTATAAAAACAGACTTATCTGTTCATAAACTTCACCTCATTCTTCAATATAATCTGCAGAAGCCAGCGGAAAAATTTAGGTCTGCGTTCAATATGATTTGGTTTTAAACCTTACATTAAAAATCTAATAAAATAAATCCTAAATAAATGTAATAACATAAAATCCTTTGATCTGGCGTCGCTTTATTCCCAATTTTCCTTATTTTATATTAAACAATAAATTTTTTCTTTGTTTTTTTCGAACGAAGAGTTTATTTTGTTTAAAATACATACTTCTATTAAGCGATTATCATAATGTGTTACTTACACAAGTAACTGAGTTGTATGCCAAATGAAAACACCATGTTTTCCGGTTTTAAAAGTAAATTTCTCTATGAAATCGATACGGAGTCATTAATTTAATCATATCAGATGAAAACTGGTTAAATTTTTTATCTAGTTTTACGCATTTTATTATTTATTTTTTTTTTTACACTAAGAGGAACTCACCCTGTTTTAATAAGGTTTTAGATTTTTTTTTCGATATTGCAGTCGTTGGTAAAGATAAATGAACGTAGATTAATACTTTATCAAATATTTCATCAGTCTGTATTTAATCTTGAAAATAAACTTTGCATTGTCACAATGTCAAAGATCGTAATGCCGAGCTGTCATACTTACTGTATAAAAGGTAGGGTGCCCTAACGTTAGAGAGAGGGTGTCTATTATGGCCGAGCTAAGGTTTAAAGAACTGTAACTCGGAAGATATCAAAGCAATTTGCATCAAATTTGCCCACAGCACAGATCAATGTATCTTCTTTTATAATGGCACAAAAAATTGTTGTATAAGTTCATAATTTTGCCTTCTTGTGAAAAGCTGCCTTTAGGCCATATTTGGCCCCAGTTTCCAAATATGGCCTATGCTGTATTTATAAAGAATAAATTTATTTTTTGTTACAAAGGAAAACACAGAATTGGAAATCAAACATGATTCTAATGAAAAACCTTTTTCAAGTATAAATTATCAAAGTTCAATGACAAAAAAATATCAATGAAATAACAACATAAGTATTATAGGATCTAAATACATTCATTTAATAATGATTCGTCACTATAAAAGTCTTTTAACTTAAAATAGATCCAAATTTTTCAACCGACTTCAAAAAAGAGGGAACCTCCTCTCTTACTTGTCTGTATTTTTTTTTTGTGCGAGTGTTTGTTAACTTCATCAATTACGAATCGATTTTGATAGTTCTTTTTTTGATCGGCAGGTCAGTCTTCCGAGGTGGTCCCATAAAACGTTTATTGGAATTAACGCAGCGATTTTTAAGAAAAATCAGAAAACCTATGAATAAGAAATCATTGAATAACTAATTTTAAATTATTAACCAAAATAATTTACATATACATTTAACTCTCGATGTGTCGAACTTTGATAAGCCGAATTTTTAAATAAGTCGAACAAAATCTACGGTCCTATTTGGGATGATTACCATAATGCCTATTTAGAAAAATCAACGAGAAGTTCGGCTACAAATTGTGCTCTGATAAATAGTTGTGATTCATTTTTAACTATCATTTAATGACGGTTTTCTAAACTTGAAAGTAACTGCAGTTTGTGAATGAGTGTATCGAGTGGTTTTGTTTTTAAATGTACAGTTTATTTTTTTGTTAGAACGCGTTTTAATAGTATTCATATTATTTTAATAGTTCTAGTTGTTCATTAATTATTATTAATTTTAAAATTATTTAAAACATTTTTTTAAAGATCATTTTGTCACATGAACATAACTAGTCTTGGCTATGACCATTACCGGTACAACATGCTCATAACTGGTATTTTTAGCTCTTTGTAAAAAAAATATTAAAATTATTTGAATGAAAGCTTTAGTATGTTTGTCTTACTTTGTTAAAAGCGTCATTAAACCTAATTGATAAGACGAATTTTTAAATGAGTCGAACAAATGCTACGGTTCCAAGTACATTACACATAAATTTCACTCCAATAAGTCGAGTTCAGGCGAGGAAACGTGTAAATAAGTCTCACTGAAAATAGGGGACTTCCATCTCTATGAATCGAACTATAGATAGTGATCGCCTCTATAACTCCAACTCATATAGAAATAATTTCATGGGTAATTAGTTTTTCGGTTTTCTGAGATTGTTTACCATTTTAGTTCATAGGTACTTCAGTCACTTATTGGTTGATTGTTCGAATTATGTTACCATGTCTCCGCGAAAATTGAAATTTTTTTCAATTAACGAAAAGTTAAAACTGATTCGCGAAGTGGAGAAAGGATACAGAAGTTGGGCAGTCATTGCTAGTGGATTTTAAAATCCGCACAGTTCTCTTTCAACCATCCTAAAGAATAAGGAAAAGATCGCCACTGGTGAAAGACGGTAAGTCTGCTTTTAGAAAAAAGCGCAATTCAGTGGTATTTAAAGTTTTATCATTAAGTGGTTCCGGGTATTTCATTTTTTTTCAATGATTTTATAAATATCTACAAACAACATACATTTAACTACTTGTATAAATATACGTAATGATTTCAACTCCAATTATGTGTTTATTTTCCCCATTGACATAAAGATAATGGGAATCATAACCTTGATAAATCGTTGTTCAGAAAGTAGAACTGTAGTTAAGTCGAACGATTTTTTAGAGTCCCTTGAAGATCAACATATCGAGAGATGACTGTATAAACCAAATTACAATCACCACTAAAAATAAAAATAATTTTTAGAAAAAAAAACATTTAGATTAAATCTTCATGTACAAACTTGAACTAAAAAGTAAAAAATAATATTTAGATCTCTTTGAAACAAAACAAAGTGAATCATTAATTCACAATTTATGATCATTTATTTTTGGAGTCGGTGCCAACCAAAACAAACAAAATTCAAAAAAAACAAAAATGGTAATTGAAAAGATCTCCACACTATTTCATCACCGCCACTCCACATTCTCCTGTCATTCGAATGTTTCTTGCAAAGGCAGGATTAAACTGCCCTTTTTGTTTGGTACCGACTCCAAAAATAACTTATCATAAATTGTGAATAGGTATAGTAGTAAGTATCGATAATTTCGTTGGTTGTCCTTCAATGCTCGTTCTTTCGAAGCAATTAAAATATCATTTTTCACTTTTGGCTTCAAGTTTTCAAATGAAGGTTTAATCTTGAAATTGGTTTTTTTTTCATAAAAATTATTTTTATTAAATCATAATTATCAGGGGCGAGGGGCCGAGCGAGGTGGGGCAAAGGCTCAGTACGCTTGGTACTAACGGTCGTGGGTTCGATTCCCTTTTGAGCGGGTTAAAATTTATTTCATAGATATAGATCAACAGAGTTTATTTTAGATTTAAAGTTGAGAACGTTTTGGATAACTGAATGAAAAACATTTATTTATCGAAAATAATATACCAAACACAAGTAGGTCAAAACTATACTATTATTCGCAACACCTTGATCGTCGGGGCTTCGATCTGGATGGTGACCTTGAGGGGCTGCATTTTGAACGGGACCTGGATTTCTCTGGCGATGCTGCTTTCTCATCTCCCTTAATTGCTAAATAACCGATTTCGATGACAAACGCGAAAGAAAACAATACCAAAATGACCGTCAAAACTTTTATATAGGCAGGCGCTTCTTGGTCTATGATCAGATAGGTATGGTAGCTGAGAGCTGCAAACTTCGCCAAAATGAATATCAATGGATAGATAACGTTTAGAATAAAGTCGAGGGCGTAAAACCGGAGTTTAGCAATACACCCCCTGAGGGCGAAAAACACATTAGGAGCTTCAACGAGGAAGCCAAACGTGTTGCCTGCTGCAGCTCCTTTTTGTTCATTTACGACGCCGATGATGGCAATGACACTGAATAAGTGATGGGCCGAAGTGCTTGGAAATCTCTGAGGGTAGAGGTGCAGTATGTAGTACCCGCCGGCCAGAAGCAGAGGAATTTCATCCGCCAGGGTGTTCTCTTTTATTTCGGCGTCGTGCGGGTTCGATCCCTGGGACCATGTGAAAATGTAAGCACCTGTTCAAAATCTATGTATTAATCAGAGTAATAAATGTATTTATACTTATAATTATAAATCTAATTTCAAAACTTTATAATATGCATTTATAAATAATCAATTACAAATGGTTAGAAACACAAGCAAGAGTAAGGTCCTGCATGATGAACTGGTCTGGAAAATTAGACTCAGAAATTTCCAGTAAAATAAGTAACCAAACCATGTCAACTACCAGATTGGCAACACTGGCATTTGAAACATGAAGCTCCAATCTTCCAATTGGTATAGCTGACTTTGCTCTTGTATAGCGCTGAGAGCTAGATCCTCAGAGAAAGGTAGAAGAGTCACAGCGGCAGAGATAAAGATCCTTTGCAAGATTGCTGCAAAGACTAGGAGGGAGTGCATCTGAAATTCATTGATAAGAGAGGAGCTGAGGGTCATTCCAGTCATGGAAGTCGCCGAGATCCGGCAACTTAACTGGTTCGGCCATGTTGTGCGAATGGACGAACATTGAGATCCGCTAAAACGTTGGACTACGCTCCTAATGGTTGTAGACAACAAGGCCAACCGAGAATATCCTACCTCGATTATGTAGAAAGGCTTTGCCGGTAGAATATTATTCGCCTGATCAGGATTCTAGCAAGAATCAGAGAAGAATGGCAATCCTGGCTGAACGCTTTCCTAAGCTGAGATGGAAATTATAAAAGAAGAAGATGAAGATTACAAATCTGTTGTTTCAAATCTCCATAGGCATTGATGAATTATTTGCTACTAATGCGAATATACCAGAAATACGATAAAAATAGATATACAGATTATCTATCTACATATTAATTTACTTTCTGCAGGCCCTATATTACTAGTTTAGACGAAGATAACAGGAGTTTGTTCCATACTTTGGGGATTCTAGAAAAAAGGTGTACTGTTTAGATATTTCATCATTGGCTCAAAGATTTGGCCTTAACTACAACCTTGAAGAGTGGAGACTATTTGTTGATTCCCCTGAAACCGTTTGAAAGCAGTGCAGTTGCACATTAAAAATCAGTACGAATCCTTGCTCGTACTCAACTCTTCTGAAAGTGACATACAAAAACTTGGTCATAATCCTGAAAAATATAAAATATGAAGAATATAGATGGACCGTATGGGGTATCTGAAGGTATTATGTATGCTCTTAGACCAGCAAGGTGGGCACGCAATAACTTCGGCGTTCTCTAAATCCTGGATCCTGGATGCGAAAACATTCTTCAAAAGAGCCTAGTGGAGCCGTCCCAAGTGCTCTTCACCCTCTGAACATCAAGCTAGGAATGACGAAATAGCATGTAAAGGATTTGCTCAGAATTTGCAACTATCTCCGATTCCAAAATTAAAGATGTTTTTGTTGGTCCAGATAAAAGAAAGCTTATGTTGGACGACCTGTTTTCATGCTCTTATGAACGATGTTGGGAGTGATCCATGGTTGGCTTTCAAGAATGTGATCACCAAGAGATTACAAACGACATAAAAGTATGGCTTAATTATGGAGGTAAGTATGGTAAGTAAAAGATATTAAGCTGCTCATTAGCATTAATGTTCATATTTTGGATTCATTCTTTGCAGCAAAGAGCTGGGTGAAAGGGTTCACTAATATATCAAACAAAGGAAACCACGCTATCAGCGTTGCTAAAGTGTAAATACAATTGTAGGACTACTTTTGCTTTCTTAACCGGGAAAACTCCAGAAGCTGGTCATTAACAGAAATCCTCAAAGTGCACCTTTTATAAAAATAGAGAAAGGCAATAAGAAAGTTATTTGTCCTTTAATAGAATTGGTTGGTTTAGTAAGTTACTCCTCATTTTTCGCAATATCCATTTGAATATACATTTTATGTATAATATCATCCGTTCTTTATTTCCATGAGAACTCTAAAAAACAACTTCATCGTTCTTTTCAGTTGCAGTCAATTGCAAGAAAATGATACTCGATAGAGAGATGCGAAAGCCACTTTCGGTTTCCGCGCAACGGGAAACAAGAAATGAGTTTAACCGGGGAGAACAGTCCGAATTGAGCCAAAACTTTCACAAAGATTAATTTTGTAGGGCTGTGTTATTTGATGAAGTTGATTTGGAATTATTGCAGTCCTCAAATATGGCACCATTTCGCAAGGTTTGTGGTAGGAGATTAGAGTTTGTTTGTTTGTTTGTTGTGGTTTATAGGCATAAAACCCAAGGGTCATCTATGCCTGTGTAGTTCTATATATATATATATATATATATATATATATATATATATATATATATATATATATATATATATATATATATAACATAAGTTCTGATAACATAAGTTTTATCAGGATACGTGATAGGGATGGTGTTAACATTATTTGGGATATCAGATAGAGCATAGAGAATCGGACTAGCATACTAATTTAAGAAACCTCGGCAAGGTAGAAATGAAAAAGGATCATTTACTGTGAAACTTATATTACAGAGATAAGTACATACAATAAGGAAATATGTAGCAGCAAGTTTGTAAAGCTATTTCGTATAAGGAGCAGAGTCAAAAGGCTGTTTTACATTTTGAAAGGATTTCTTGTATATAATGTGCTCCAATGCGAAGTAGACGACGTCCACGACAAGATAATATAACTGGAATTTGGAATGTAATGTTAGGGATCTAGCTTGTGATTTGGGATTATGTGGTCGGAATCTAGGAGGAGGTACAAGCTTTCTTTGAGTTTTCCCTTGATTTTACCATTTCTTGGTAAAAGATAAATATAACAGTATGAGAATGGAAACCTCAGATGGATAGGTTGGAGTATAGCATTATACAAAAATGTTTTCTCAGGAAAATGTTTT
The DNA here is from genome assembly GCA_003667255.2 of Euschistus heros. Lineage (NCBI taxonomy): Eukaryota > Metazoa > Arthropoda > Insecta > Hemiptera > Pentatomidae > Euschistus > Euschistus heros. The sequence goes on along the minus strand of RCWM02000051.1, from coordinate 2,300,886 downwards.
AGGTCATAAGATGCTATTAATTCGTGCCCAGAGGCTTTATTTGCAATTTGTGAATGGTGCTCCTTATTTCTGAAGGATGCAATTCTATAAAAGAAGGTATTTGGTGTTAAATATCTAGTTTGTCTTAAATATGTAATAGGTTAAGAGTATGTATGAAAAGATTATATCTGAGTTATTAACATGCTGTAACTAAATAAAGTCTTTCGTCTAATACTCTTTCTCTGTAATATTTGTATTCTTGCTGATTTGTATCAGTAATAGACAGCACTGATTTTGTTAATTACTGTAAACCCCGAATAGATAAGGAGCTGAAATCCAACATATCACTCATTTCATGAATCTAAAATAATGCACGCCAATTATATGCATAGCTTAGATTTTCATGATTTTATTCAATATAGTAAACATTCAAGGTGGATCACTTTAAATCTGAAACTGAACAATTTAAAAAACACACGTTATTAATACTTCCAATTCACCAAAGGCAATGAGCTACTAATAGTGACCACAACCTCATCAATTCTGATTCTGATTCTGATTTGACTTCGCTAGAGTACAAAATGTTCTTGTAATATTATTGATAATTGAGCTATTTTCTCATAAAACGATACCGACTCCTCGTAAAAACTCTTGAAATCCTTTAAGGGTACCTAAGAGGTAATATGGAGGGTCGATTGACGAACGCGTTGGCTGAGATTCGAATCCCACCTTGGTTGGTTTAAATTTTTTTATCTTCGACACTTCTGTTAAATATGAACAACATTTTTTTTTTTTAAATAGTTCATCATCAGAATAATTGTTACTCTGGCTTTAGTCACCTTTACTTTAATAATTAATAAAATCGACTGTTTTAATTTTATGGTTGTTTTTATTAGCAAGCTACTTGCTAATATAGATTTTGTAGCTATAGGTAGAACATGAAAGGAGGAACTGTTACTGAAACACTCTTTTCCCTCATCACTAAGAGACGAGGTATTTTCGATTGTTTGAACCTTCATTATTTGTTCCTGCTTCATTAGGAGGCTTGGAAAACAAATTTAAGAAAAAATAAATGAATAACAACCATAAAAAATATATATATCAATCAGGATCTTAGGATTATTGATAGTACTTCGCACATAATTAAGCCTCCCGCACATCTGGAAAGTATGCATATATCAGAAATATACAGAATATACGTCATCCTAGGACGTTCTTTGCGTTTTAACAATCAAAGAAAACTCAAACAAAAATTTAATTTCAAGAAAATTTTTTATTGTAATAAACAAACTCATGAAAACTACAACTATGTAATCATAAGCTGGCATTTTTTTCTAGCCTTGTTTTAGGTGACCGAATAAGTTCATTGGGTTGATCGAACATAGTTTGTTGTAATACAGCAACGGTTTATTCATTTTGACAGAAAATATGTGCTTCCAGCGGGTTTAGAGCTAATCCAGCAAGATAGTAAATTTGCTCTTGAACTTAACACGTATTTTGCTTCTTACTGCCCAAATTATTCATGCGAACGTACCTCCGCAGTGAGTAATCGAATCACAGCCAGCTTTTGTTCCCATAATTCCCTGTATTAGACAAATCAAACTCAGCAATGGTTACTCGGACGGTTTGTCGTCGTGCTTTCTGATGATCTTTTGATTCATTTGAATGAACTTCAAGTGAGTACTCAGAAGGTTTTCAATTTTTCTTCCCATTCCCAGGTCGACTCATTTCTTCTCGTTAATATACAAAATTTTCTAGATCTTCGTGAAAATGAAATACTTTTGTTCGGTTTCTTCTGAAATGAACTTTCACAGTTTACGATATTTCCAAAGAGAAACACAAATACTTAAATAGGTATATAGATAGAAACTAATACAAACAAATTTTTTTTTTTATTGAATTTGTACCACAGCCTTAATGAATCCATTATAGCATTATGCAATATAAAAATAAATAAAACAATGACTTTTAACTACAATAGCAACAAACATTGTACCTTGGATTCTTTTACGATCCCCCTCCATTTATCTCGATCCTCATCCGTTCTCCATCGATTCCTCACACCAGAGATCTTTAGGTCCGTCTCAACGTCAACCCTCCGCAATATGGATCTTCCTTTCTCTCTATTTCCTCCTTCCGTGTGAACATTCATCATTATTTTTGTCATTCTACAGGATTTCCTTATTCTTTGTTGCGTTACTATAGCCCAGAATCTGCAGGTTTGTACTGGTTGGATTGCAGTACTTAATGCGTGCCATCATCCTTTCCTTGATTTCTTCATTTCCTTTATTTTTCACCCTGTATCCTTCCTTCGCCGTCATCAAACACTTGTTTTTTTGTCATTAATGTGGACAATAACTTCTCAGTCATTTCTGTCGCACTCCACAAATACTCCTAGTAGGCAGTGTTTTTGTTTTTCCCGCGATAATGATTCATAAGAGGCATTAAACACTTTCAGGGTTTGCCTTATTGTTTTTATGACTTATTCTAGTACTAACATCTAGCTTTAAATGACATAAAATAAATCAGAAACAATAATAATAAATTTATATAAAAAAAGAAGCGAATACATTCATACTATGTATACAAAACAATCGAAAACTCAGCTTGGACTCCAAAGCCTTTTCATCCAGGGAAGGAAAAGCCAGCTCAAAAGAGATCCCACAGTTGTTTTCTCAGCTGCACCACCATTGAACCAGAGAAAATTGAGTAAGAGCGCTTCTCTGGATTTGAGAGGAGAAGCTGTCCTTTTTCAGAACTTTTACAGAGATATATATTTAGAAAAGGCCTCTGGTAAACTTTTTTTCATCTCCAAAGAGAGTTATAGGGATGTATAGAGCTGGAGCATGATTCAACAACTCCATGAAAAGGTTTTTATGGAATATCGATGATTAGGCCAAGAACGAAAACCTTATACTTATTTAAATCATTCGGTCGTGGGGGGGGGGGAGTAAAATAGATATAATGGCTGTCATTGTGGTTTGGATAGGAATTACAATCTTGCTATTCGTTGTAGCAAACCACAATCAGGGATACGTGTCGCTGGATTCCATATCAGGCTTAGTAGGGGACTATAGGATGGCTGTATTATAAGTAATGGTTGCTAGGAAAGTATCAAAGCGTTTGGAGTGCCTATAGTGTAGTGTATATAGAGAAATGGGTTCAGAAAGATGTCAAATTACTGGACTCAATTTGTTAATAATTTAAACTTCTGTTCCAAAGTGAACTTGAAAGATGCGGTTTAAAAGGAAGTATTAAAGTATAAAGGGACTTTAACTGGGTTTCGTGCTTAAAACGTCTTATTTGGTTTAGGACATTCTCAAGGTGTTTTAACTTCTTGTAGGAAAAATGATTTTGATCGAATGAAAATCCAGTGCAAAAATAGAGTTAAAAAAAGAATATCCTGAAAAAAAAAACTTGGATATATTTGGAATAATTATAAAATCAGAATGTTTCTGCCAAACCTAATAGTTATCAACTGGAGAACTATCTAATGGATTAATTGTTATAATGCGATATAAAAGTTAGACAGAATAGTGTGAAACTAGCGGAAATTCCATCTCCATTAGATGATTGGTCTAGCCTGACCATTTTAGAAATATACAATACAAATATGCCCTGGTTAATTGCTCTATTTATTTCTTTGACGTGTTAAGATTAAATTTTGTTATATGTAGTCTTATACCATCCCTTAATCCTTTATAGGATAGGTTTACTATGTCAGAACTCTCGTTGGTGTGTGCAGTTTTTCAGTTTCATCGCAATTTGATGAATTATATAAAATCGCAAAAGGAAAAACCAATTACACATAGAGATGTACACAGAAAATGAAGTAATGTAGCCTACCCAAACATATTTGTGTTTTTATTACTGGTTATGGTTCATGAAGAACAACTTTATGTATTTCTTTTAAATTTGCAACAGATTATACACATTTATTTTTCATATGTGATGATTATGGAGTGTTATTCTTTAAATGCGTCAAGATAAAATTAAACAATGTTAATTTTTTTTTTTTTTCTTTTTGTTGGAGTTTCTAAATTTATTTCATAGAGAATGACACAAAATCCAGAAAAATCAAATTTAGAACTTTTACAAATATAATTTTCCAAATAAATTGTGTTAAATATTTTATTAGGGGCTATTCTTATTTATGTGTTTTCACCTATGGTTTTTTGGACGCATAAATAAGTAGTTTTAATAAGTTTATCCTTGTTTTTTCCCGTTCCCTATAAAGTTTGATTCTGCAGTAACTAACATGAATTTCTTTTTTTCAAAAAAGAACACCTATTTTTTATATGATAGAATATTTAATTCCGTGAAAAAAAAGAAAAAAAAAAAGGATGAACCATTTATTTATTTTTAGCAAGACAGCCTACTAAATGGAGAAAAAAAAAATTGGAAAACGTGGTATTTCACACATGATCAATAGTATTTGGAAACATTGGCTGTGGATTAAATTTTGGTTTCGGATCGTGTTCTGTACTCAACTGACTTCATTCAAGAAATAAACAGGCGGCTTGTAAGGTAAAAGGCTAGCACCCACTGGGACTTTTTTATCGACTTATGCTGCGACTCAGTTATGACGTATTTTCATGTATGGACTCTGCCTTAATGTTGAGTTCCGGACTATGCCTCGACTTGAAAGAACTGTGTCCACACCAAGACTGCTTTATGTGAGAAATTCCTTGCCCAACAATGGTGGATCAACTTTCCTTGTCCTGGTTCCCTGTTTTCTTTATTTGTTTAATCAAAATAAGTAGTTATTTAAAAAGAAAACGATCAAAACTGTGGTGGGTCCGAAAATGATTCAATTGCGGGAATCTTTACACTCACGAATATTTGGACACATTGAAAATGGATGATGAGATGGGATTCAGAAATTTTTTGAATTCTGCCATCTGAATTTAAAATTATTTTAAAGAAAGCTAGAGAACAAAGTTGAAGACGAAATTTGAATTTTTTAAAAATCTTACATCGGTCAACAGCAACTGCGACTCTTATTATTCCATTGTTATGTTTATTGCGTAAACCATAAAGCATTGATTGGAATGAATAATATATTAAAATTGGAGCAATAATTTTGAAAAAAAATAAAATAAAACCACAAGTGCCCAGAAAAAGTTTCATGAGGAAACAAATCAAGAAAAGAACTCCTTCAACACAACGATTCAAGACCGCACTGGCTATGTTACACAACTTGAGTCAAAAAATCCCCTTTTAGTTGGGACACAGAAGAATCGGAAAATATTAACCCACCGAAAACCAGGTTCATAGACACAAAAGCCTATTCAGCTCGGACCCAAGGAGGACTCAAAACTGACGCAAACTGTAAACGCAGAAGAGTCCCAGTGTCAACTGAGCTTAAGAGCGTGGTAAGTAACGCTTATTAATATAACCGAAATTCCACAAACTAATAATTACTATGTTCACAAACGTAGACTAATTGGTAGTTAAGAGAATTTCTTCTATTTCTTTTAATAATAACATAAATGTATTATATGAAGCGTGAAGTAAAATATATATGTTTTATTTAAATAGGAGGGACGAAAAACCAATTTTTTATTAATCCATAGTCGATAGTTTAACTTCCCGTTTTTTCAGAATAGTATTGTTGCATAAAACACAATATATTCATTACACAAAAATTAACTTTCATCAGATGATAAAACAAATTTCAAACTAAACTACAGGAAGCCTTATTACCATAGATTTCAAATATAACAATTACACCCAATGATATTTTTAACATAACAGTGAAAAGATAAATGTTTATTTAGGAACGAACCTCAATATTGGTCAGCCTGTATCCTTCGGAACGCCGCACAGTCAGTAGTGTGAGGGTGGACAAAATTCGCAAATCCTCAAAATTTTATAGAAAATTACACGCTGTATAAAAATGTTCCTATAAATATGGGTCTGAAAATGCACCATTAAAAAGACATTTTTTAATGGCAGCGTAAATTATGCGTTTCGTGCAACATTAGGATGTGTTTGAGTTAATAAAGAAGATATATTAGTGATATATATATATATATATATACTTGTAATTTGTACTTAGATCAGCCCATACTATCATTATATTATTGCTCAGATTAGAGGCAATATGGCTCATCATCAGCTGGGTGGTTTTTAATATTCGTCTCTTTTGGGGTAGCCCAGCAAATGAAACACATATACATGACGTTTGTTCCAGATAAAATGTTAGTAACACTACCATCCAGCATTGTGAACATTTCAAAACTAACAGTGTAAATTTGATCGCTTTCAAATTTAATTTAAAAGGTTTGGTCTTTTCGATTTCTTACTTCTACCAATGTCAGTGTCACCATAGCTATTGGAAAAAGATATTCATCAGTGCTTGATGCATTTTTAAACATTTGTTAATAATGGTTATGACCGAAACTGTTATCGAATCCCCATTTACATTTAAGCTTCAACTCTTTTACCTTCTTTAAACTTGCAATTTTAAATACACTCTGGACAGTTAGTTGCAGTTCTTTTAAATTTACCTAAGCACTAACTTAACTAGCAATAATATTATCAGAAAGTAGGGAAGTTTATGTCAAATTTAATAAATAGAGGCTGGGAAAGCAGTTCATATGCAAACCATATACCGCTGTATTTCAATTTTTAATTGAATTAGAAGCAAAATGACCGACTAATTGCAGATATTTATCTTCCCTATTGGTAGAAATACTCTTCCACTTCCTTAAAAGAATGCAGATTATCAGTGACTACTAGTGACTACTTTGTGGGAAAAACATATTTCTGCATTGGTCATTTTGACGCTTTCTTAAAAACAAAAAAATAATAAAACTGTCAGGGCGCAAGCAGGCACACTTAAAATTCACGGCAGATAAAAGCCTATATACAAAGCAACAAGTATATGGAGAAACTTCAGAAGGATAATTCAGAATTTTTTTAAAAGCCTCTTAAAAGTTTGAATATGTTTCAAACTGGTCATCGAAACTTAACGTGCAAGCAATGAATATAATAAGTGTTCAGCTTACCAATTAAAGTAGTTTATTTTAAAATAGATACCTTGTCCTGTATATTGCATCGTCGACAATAGGTATTTTCTCTTCAATGAGATGTAAATGGACCAAAATATAATTTGCAGCTAATACCATATAAATCGCAAAACAAAAATACTCCCTGAGTTTTTCGACTGTGTTGACTTAAACGAATATATAAACAATGGGATAATCATACCAAACAGTTGTCTAAGGTATATTTAAGAATACCAAAAGGTAAGCAGCTCGATAAAAATACTTCGATTTTTGCCCATTGACGAAGCACTGTGCGTTTAGCACACGCTTAATACCGCCTGAAATAGCAAAAAATAATTTGAAAGGCATGTTATTGAGTTTGGTCTCATTGTTTAGTGTATCCTTTTCTAAACACGAATCAAGTAGTCTGGCAGCCAAAAACCGTCGAAAACATGCTGCCAGAGTGGGTTTTATATCGCGGGAAACTGACCCGAAAAGTGAAAAAAAAAAATTATCTACAATTTTTTAATATGTTATTAGGACTTATAAGAGTAGTTGAAATTCAAGTTTGCAACCCTCAAATATATGAAAATTTGATTAAATCCCACGAAAAAACCACGCCAGCCCACTGAACATGTCAAAATCGTCATATTTTGCCAAAACAAACACATTTAGCGTGCTGGCATGTGTGTTTTCCTGAATTTAATCAACATTTTATGTATAGAAAAAATGTTAACAAACAAAAAACAAATTTGGATTTCACAAAGTTAGCGGTGTACAGCGTGCTGACATGAGTATTTCACGGCATTTAATCAACATTTTAGATATGTATATATATATATATATATATATATATATATATATATATATATATATATATATATATATATATATATATATGATCTGATAGCAAATTTAACCAGCTTCCAGGTAAAAAAAATTAAATTTTGGATCGGACAAATAGTTTTGGAGTTATAGCCAATAGAGTACCTACAAACGCGTTTACAGGGAGAACTTTCCTCGAACTTTCCCCGAAATTCCTCGTACTAATACATCTTTTTAAATACAAAATAGGTACTTATATATGTATATTAGTAAATTAAAACTGAAATAGGTCGATTCCTACCTACTCACACACTTGTCAAACCAGTCTATATGATATTCTCTCCAAATCCGATTTTCCGATTTTCCAATTTTTTACTCTTGTTTTTAAAAACTTTTAAACTAACGGGTTTGTTTTAGATTTCCAATAAAAGCTTATTAAATTTACCTTAAATTATTTCCTGAAGGTGTTTTTGTAAAACCAGTAATTTCATCAGTATGCGGCCGATAACTTTACTCATGACAGAAAATTTAAAAATTTTGTGAAAAATCACAATTTTTCGAGAGCTCTATCTCCGCAATCAATTGATTTACAGAGATGCATTTAGACTTTATTTAACAACAATTTAGTGCTATTTATTATTGAAAATATGCTATGTCCAGCAAATTTTCATATTTTAAGAGATATAAACGAAAAAAATGAAAATAGTGCTAAAATTTCACGGTTTTTCCAGACCTACAAAAATAGATTTTGGCTTTGAGGGTTGCAAACTTGGATTTTAACTACTCTTATGAGTCCTAATAACATATTAAAAAAAGGTAGTTAAATTTTTTTTTACTTTACAAACGCGTTTACGTGGAGAACTTTCCTCGAACTTTCCCCGAAATTTTAGTACTCTAAAAAAAGGAGACCAAACTCAAAAACAAACCTTTCCAATTATTTTTTGCTATTTTGGGCGGTTTTAAGCGTGCACCACACCGCGTTTCGATGGATACAGGCTGCCAAACCACAATATCATTTCAAGGCGGATGCTACTATGAAATGGGTTAGGAAAAAAATTCATGCTTTTCCAATGAAATTTACATGTGGTGGGCTCCTGGACTACAAGCTTTTCCATGTTTTCAAAAGCTCGGGCTTTCATGATTTGTATTTAGCAAGTAATAAGACGAAAATTGAAATTGTTTTATTAAAATGATATAGAAATAAACTTATAGCTAACGATTTAATTATAATGGCATTTTGATTTCCTGAGATTGGACTTCGATCTTGATCTTGTCTTGGACTTTCCTCTGTCTCTTCCTCTCCTACACTCTTTAGGTTCCTCTACTTCATCTTTATCGTCTAAAAAGGCTAAGTACGCAAAAGCAAAAGAAAACAATGCGAGAATAACTGTCAAGGATTTTAAATACCACTCAGCATCAGTTTGTATAATTTTATAGGTGTGAAAGGCAACCGCTGCAAACTTTGCCAAGATAATTACCAATATATAGAGAAAATTTAAAACGTTGTCAACTTCAGGATTTTCCAATTTTTCGAGACATCCCTTAATGGAACATACGACAGTGGCGGCTTCAACAAGAAACCCAAACGTATTGGCGGCAGAAGCTCCTTTTTTAGTGGCAATGACAGCTATGACAGCGATGACGCTGATCATATGGTGGGCCGAAAAGCTAGGACATCTCTGAGGGTAGATGTGAAGGAGGTAGTAACCTCCAGCCAGTAGCAATGGAATTTCATCCGGCAAGGTGTTTTCTTTGACTTCGCCGTCGTGGGGGTTCTGTCCCTGGGTCCATAAGTATATGTAAGCACCTGTTCAAAAACTAATGGATTTAATTACGCGCCACAATATTACACATACATACAAGCTAGTATCATGTAGCCAGAACAAGAATATTACAGCTTCATGAAGAAATATGTTATAACAAATAGCATAATATGTTATAAAACATAACACAATTAATAATTAACTGTTATTAACATTAATAATATTAATAATTAGTAGGGTATTTGAAGAACATATTTGTAAAACACATAAGCCAACATCGATTCTAGATAGACTCACGTACATATATAATTATGTATGATATTATAAATACATATATATATATATATATATATATATATATATATATAAATATAGATGTATTATGTATATAGAATATATAGATATATCATAGAAAAATATATGGTATTATCATGTATTCTATTCTATTCTATAGTATCATAATATTCCATGATAGATCTTAGACTTCAGGCCTGGTGAACAATTTCTTCTCAAGTTCATGAGACACCGTTTTTAAACTGGCTAAGAAGAAAAATCTGGATATATAGAAATGCAATTGGGATTCACATGTGACGTCATCTACCTAACACTATGCAATGTTGCTAAAGTTGAAGCAGGTTGTAATTGAAAAATCGTCCCACAAACTTCTGAAGTGTATTCATCGGACCTTAGCTAACAACAAAATATAATTTAAATAAATGTAATGCACGTAATTAAAAAGATTGACCATACCTTAGTTAAGTAACAAAAGTAATTAATTTTATAATTATTAGAATTACGTTTTTTCTTTCGGATTTATATATTTTATAATTTATTGATGATAGATAATTTATTTAAAAAATTCAGGAAAGACTTTTTCTAATTTTCCAACTGTATTTTTTTTTTCTTTTTTAGAAAAATCAATTCTGTACCTATCAATGCAGCATTTAATAACTGTTTAGGTTTAAACTTTACCTTCTATCTATTGATTCTCTCTCTCTCTCTCTCTCTCTCTCTCTCTCTCTCTCTCTCTCTCTCTCTCTCTCTCTCTCTCTCTCTCTCTCTCTCTCTCTCTCTCTCTCTCTCTCTCTCTCTCTCTCTCTCTCTCTCTCTCTCTCTCTCTCTCTCTCTCTCTCTCTCTCTCTCTCTCTCTCTCTCTCTCTCTCTCTCTCTCTCTCTCTCTCTCTCTCTCTCTCTCTCTCTCTCTCTCTCTCTCTCTCTCTCTCTCTCTCTCTCTCTCCCCCCCTCCCTCCCTCTTCCTCTCTCTCGATGACAGTCACAAAAAAAACATCTTATCCTACCATCTCAAATCACTGCTTAAAGCCAGAAACAATAGCCCATAACCATAGCGTTAAGCTTAGGACCCTTATATGGAATATGATATCTAGTTTAACTTGAAGATTTTCAAATTCAGTTAGTACATGATTCTAAAAAATCGAATACTATACAAAAATCATAATGAATAGAAAAAGGTCTATTTTCAATTTTTTTAAATAAATAAATAAATAAATTGACACTTATTGCAACTGATGCAATTTCTCAAATATACAGATACTCAAAAATACATACAAAAGATACAAATTTTTAAGCCAAACATGGCATCTTCTGCAACTGTTCGTGTCATCAGCATATTTATTGATCAATTCTATTTAAAGGTATAAATGAATATATACGAGTATAAAGGTGAAGTAAAAATTATATAATGAATAAAAAAAATATCATTCGATTATATAATTCGTCGCTTCAATTAGGTTCAATTTCAATCGATATCGCAGATTTCTTTAAATCAGAGTTTTTAAATTTGCTCAAAATGGTGAGCTAATCCTTTTATCAACATAATCAAAGGAATAGACAAGGTTACTTATCCAAAGTGCTCTTCCAAAGTCAAACCTTACTTCCAAGTGCTTTGGCTTTGCGCAGTGGTTGCGCCCGCATTCTCCAGCAGTGTCTATTGGACAGCTGATGGACGTCGTGCCGCGCAGACCACTTGTCCAACCAGCGATTACATCGTTAACTCTTCAGCGACCTCAATGTTCTTGTCCCGGAGCCTTCAGGAGCGATTGGAAGAATTAATGGATGGTTACTTAGCTAAGAATCTAGTCGGGGCCTTCGGACTAATTGCCATCAGAGATAGTGCGGAAGCAGTAATAAAAAAAAGATATTTTCAATAATCGAAATGAAAATATTTTGGATATTATTAAAGGTATAAGACAGTGTGGCCACCCAAAATTGTACATTTAAATTTTTATATTGTAACTTTGATTATTGATGATGATATTAAAATTTGGTACAGATTGGTTCGGTATTTCAACCATTGTAAACTCAATTGCAGAATGGTTGCAACCACATCAACAATATCGGTCGAATTTAAAACTATACTGGGATAAACATTGCTTGTTCTTTTATATAATAGTATAGATTACAAATAGTAATACTACAATACTACCGCAATTTTTTGTAAGGTTGTTTTATTCTTAAGGGACATATAAACATAAGTCAAAAGTCCCAGAATAAAGATTGCTTTTTATTTATACAGTAAAACTTCAATTATCTGACCTGTAAGGGCAAGGGTTTGGCGGAACGGCCAAAAGGTCGGATTAACCGGAGATTTCAGTGAAACTCATGTTTATTATACCTAAATATGTATTATAATTATATAAAAAGTTACATTTTAATTTTTTTTTTTTTAAATGAGTGAAATTGGAACGTACTTTATATACTATAATAGACTAATATCTTTGTAAAGATATGTTTTAGCTAGCTATTTAAATATAGAAGTATTGGCCGTTGTAAAACTATATTGGTGTTTTATTTGTAGAAAACTAACTCTCCTTTAAAATCTTTCAGAATGAAGTATGGTCGAAACATCATTTTGTTGGACGTATAGAGCAAAACCGAAAAAAAATCTCGAACAGAATGGGCCTCTCACCGCTCTCGCGCATTCATTTTTGTTGTTATCGCTTATCTGTTGGTAATGTGGACCACAGATTCAATTTTGCACTTAATAGGGGATTTGCATTTGGATGTGCAGACTTCAGGAACAAATTCGGTTATTATCTGCTTCGAAATTTTAAAAGTATACATGAAGCTTGTATATGAATCTCCACTTGCGAGGAACCGGAGAGTACTAAACTAACATTATCTAATTAAATCAAAACTACCAGACCTTTTTTACACAAAAATATACAATTTGACTTGAGTATTAGGGACTCTGCAAAAATATCCCCCCCCCCCTCTCCACGGAGATTCGGACTAGTGAGGTTCTACTGTAATATCAAACTAAATGATATAGTGAAAATAATGTAATTTAAGAGAAAAGGCAATAAATTAGAAAATGACCAGTTTTTTTAAAATTAAGATTTACCATATTTTATAAGTTGTTTTAAATCATTTGATATGACATTTCTTCAAAAACATTTATGCTATACAATTAAAAAAAAAAAGAAATCGAAATAAGAAAAATGTTGTTTAAAAACGAAGATAGAAAAATACACTTTTTAAATTATAAAAAAAAGAATTTCAACACGTTGCTGAAGTCATACTAACATTAAATCAGGAAACACTTAATCGCAAAGGGCGCTCACATAGTATAGATAATTTTGAACATTTGGTGAAAGAATTGCACTGTAGTCAACCATTGGAACTGTTTCAACTTTATCAACTTTACCTTCTATCTATTGATTCTCTCTCTCTCTCAATCTCTCTTCTCTAGATCTCTCTCTCTCTAAATCTCTCTTCATTGCTCTCTCTCTCTCTCTCTCTCTCTCTCTCTCTCTCTCTCTCTCTCTCTCTCTCTCTCTCTCTCTCTCTCTCTCTCTCTCTCTCTCTCTCTCTCTCTCTCTCTCTCTCTCTCTCTCTCTCTCTCTCTCTCTCTCTCTCTCTCTCTCTCTCTCTCTCTCTCTCTCTCTCTCTCTCTCTCTCTCTCTCTCTCTCTCTCTCTCTCTCTCTCTCACTCTCTCTCTCTCTCTGTCTCTCTCTCTCTCTCGATATATATATATATACATTGATAATACATTGATTTTTCCGATTTTGTTAGAGCTTTTTCAACATAACATAACATTTAAGATAGTGCTGAATTGAAGTTGAGGTATATGATTACCCTGATTCGTTGATTTTTAGTGTGATATGATTTTGTAATAATTTTATTAATTTTAACTTAAAGAGGAAAACACTTCTCAAAACACGTAGTATATTTATGTAATATAAATAGACATTAAAGCGGGTCATTGCAATTGATTGTCACTATTATCTTTCTGTATTTGTGATTGTTTAAAAGATACATTTATATAGATAGATTTAATCTAGTATATGTTCAAAGTATACAGGTTAAATCATATAGTTATTTTTTATTTTTTTAAATATTTTTTTTAGTGTTTTTTTTCTTCTCTGATGTTACATTCATCCAGGACTTTATTTTATTTTAATTTTTTTAATACAGTATTTAAATGTTAATGATAACTCATTAAATTCTACTATGAATGCTATTATGTTCATCAGAGCGGACAAACAGTTCATATTTCCTTTATTGTTTACATTGTATCCCCATATTGGGACCGTTTATTTATTCACTTCCTTGCCCAATTACATTAAAGGCATAAAATATGAATTATAACAAGAGTAAAAAAATTAACAATATCAGTTTGGAATTGTTGATCAGTTATACTTTAATTTTTGTCATTCTAAGTATTTTTCATTTGATAACTTTTTTTTATATCTATTACCAATTGTCCTAGGAAAAAAATTCAAAAGTTACACTAACGAATTGAGACAAAAGTTAGACAAATTTAATATTTGTAAATATTAAAGCGAGTAATGTTTTTTTTAGTTGTGCTGCGTCCACAAATGGAGTGTGCTCCGAAATTTTTTTAAAGCGAACCGAGCAAGGGTTTTTTTTTTTTTTCATTGAATAATTATTACAATCTGCCACAAATGTGGGCAATAAGTAATATAGCTGGCTTCATGAATAATATCACACATTATGTGCAATCAAAGAATGAAAGAAAAAAATAAATAAAATAAAATAAAGAAATGAATAAAATAATAATAATTGAGAGAAAAAAAAATCAGAAAGAACTATGCTATTCATAAATAATAAACAATATAGAATATATATATATATATATATATATATATATATATATATATATATATATATATATATATATATATATATATAATATATATAAAAAACTGAAATATATGAATAAAAAATATATATATATATATATATATATATATATATATATTTATACATAAAACAAATTAATAATAAAATTAAATAAAGGAAAAATAAATAATATTAATAGTAAAAATAAAACTAAATTAAATTAAATGTTAAAATTACCATCATACTATATTTACATTTCACACTCATCCTAGGGATCTCCAAACCAAAACTGTCCCTCCACTCATGGAAGGACAGGTCCGGCACATAGAGGTCCCAGCTCTTCTCTCTCAGTTGCGTCACTGGTGCTAACCAAGCAAGTAGAATGGAGTAATAAATTAATTCAATTTTTTTTTTTATTGTGTTTCATCAAACATTTTTACATCAAGGCCATTATGATAAATATATTCGAGCTTTAATAAGTAAAAACAGAAAAAAAAATCCTATGACAACTTTTATGAAGCCTTGCCCTTCTTTCATATGACCGCTCCTTTTCTTTTTTTTTTGTTCCTGTCTTAAACAATGTAAATAGGGTTAATAACAATATTATCCAAAGATTCCTGGAAAATGTGATTACCTGAAAATATTAAAGCCAGTAATGTTTTTCTTAGTTGTGCTGCATCCACACATGGTATGTGCTCCGAGATTTTTTTTAAGGCGAACCAAGCAAAAGCACCCAGCAACAATCCAACTGGTGCATATGCTGGGCTCTGTCGGAGGGACTCCTAAAGCAAAGAATATGTGATTAGAAAATGGTAACAAAATGATGAATCTGAGAATAGAGATACAATATTTATAATTCTATTTAAATAAAATTAGTATAAATAATTATTGATATTTATTACAATTATAATGTTATATTAAAATTATAAATTGTAAATAATAATATTTAACCTGAAAAGTAGTTTAATTGAATCCCGAATGACGAATAATATACATATAGTAAATAATAATTATAGTAATTCAGTTTTTTAAATAAAAATAAATAATAGTTTTTAACTACAGATATCATTTCAAATATAAACTTTCAGACTTATCACTATCACTATTAAGCTATTAATTTGAATGTAGTATGTAACTATTAATATCTATAAGTAGATTTAGTCGAGTCAATGAGTGCCACTGAGGGGAGTAGAGTGCATGAAATATAGTGGGGGGGAAGAGGCGAAGGTCCCAATTTTGTGTTTTTCGTTTATATCTCGAAAACAGTGGACTCTAAAAAAATATGCTACATATCAAAATTAAAGCTATTTAAATTTCCTATAATATTAATTATATACATATGTGTCGAAATTCCCTCGATTTTCGAGGTATACGCTATTAAAACACGATAATTTCATAAATAAATAAAAAATGTTTACCTCACTTTTTGTCAAACATTTATTTCAAATACCAGAAACGTATTTATAAAATTAAAGTAAATTTAACTTTATACAATTTTAGTTCTGACATTTTTCCTGAGAAACGATCGTAGAAGGTACTAGAAGCAAAAGTTTGACAAAAAGTGAGCTAACATTTGCTTTTTCCCGTAAATCACCGGTTTTCAATAACGAATAACTCGAAAACAGTTAGAATTACAACAAATGTATATAGATTTAATTTCATAGGAAATTTAATTAGATTTAAAGTTTATTTGCAACATATTTTTCTAGAGTCAACCGTTTCTGATATATAATCGAAAAACCAAAAAACTTTTAATTTCTCCCCCCCCCCCACACCGTTAGCTCACCCCCCTGGGGCGGGGAACTTTTAGTATGTTTGCCTCATTACTATTCCTAACAAAGCTATGAAGTAAAAAAATATCGCATATTTCATGCACTCTACAATGTGTTTATTGACTGGACTAATGTGTGTGTTGGTGTGCTTATGTGTATGTGTTCATTAATTACATAATTTTTTCCAATATGTAATAAGCTCATAAAGTTTACAAATAAAAATTTTATCATTTAGTTCTAACTTAAATGACTTCACCTGAACAAATTAATTTTAGAATAAAATGTCTAAAAATAAATAAAGAGTTTGGTGGATGGAGGGATTGTGTGACAAATCACTGAGGAATGTATGTTTAAAGGTTTTCAGATTTTGCTACCGAACACTTCTGCACTTAAGTACTTTTACCAATGAACTAGATCGTATCATAAAAATAATGTGACATAACCCCTTCTTCAACTAAACCCTTCAAATCTTAAATGAGTTCATTATAGTTCTTAGAATGTCACATCATGCTATTAATAACTAGTAAAGATCCTTCAGAATATTACCATTTGGATTTCGATTGATAAAGTATTTCCAGAATCCTAGAGTCAGTCCATAATTTGTCCAATACATAAAAAGGGTAATAAAATAGTCTGCAGCAATTATAGAGGTTAGAGGGCTATTTGAGAATCTGATATCCAAGTTGGTGGAACTGTTTTCAGCCGAACAGCGCAACTTCTTGATTACGCTGATGACATCGACACTGCAGGACTCTCACTCTAGGCTGTCTCCAATGGATTCCTACAACTGACAAAAGCCGCTAAAAATGTAGGGCTGAAAGTAAATGCAGCGAGGACCAAGTATATGGTCACAGAGGAAATCCCCAGGCCTGGTGAGGAAAACACATTAGGAGAATACTCTATTGAGAAAGTCTCTGAATTTGTATATCTCGGATCCCTCGTAGCCCATGATAACGTAATAGACGCTGGAATGAGACGAAGAGTCTCAACCACTAATCGCCGTTATAACGGCCTCAGTTCATATTTAAGGAGAGGTGATTTGTTTAAGGACACCAAAATCCTTCTGTACAAAGCAATTATCCGGTCAATTCTCTTATATGGATCAGAAACGTAGACTGTTTCTAAAGCAGGTGAGCAGAATTTAAAAATTTATGAGAAAAAAAAATGAGGAAGATTCTGCGTAGAATCTTTGGAGCCGTGGAGGTGGATCAGGTAAGAAGACGCCGAACAAACGAGGATCTCAAAGATTTATTTAAATAATTAGGTGTGGTCCAGTTTATGAAACTTGGTAAGCTGAGATGGGCCGGGCACGTTGCTCGGATGGCTAAGAGCGACCTGCCAAGAGGATAATGATAGAGGTGATGTATAGAACAAAGCGAGGAAGACCTCGGTATCGATAGAGTGATGGTGTGGCTGGTGATGTTAGATCCATGTTGGGTGTGAGGAACTGGATGGCGGCGGCACAGGATCGAGACAATTGGTGGAAGCTGGTACAGGGGGCCAAGACTCGACATCGAGTTGTAGGGCTGAATAAATGACTGAATATATCATTATTCTAAGATAATATCAATATTTGTTTTTGTTTGCGTAGTAAAACAGACCATCTTAAAAAGATTCCATCATCAAATAACTATAATACTAGATTTTTTTTTTGTAAGGTTTTACTTTGATTCTGGTTATTAACATACATTAATATTAAATGCTTAAACTTTGTTAATCTTTCGTGTTTGAAGGTTTATTTCATATGGAAGAATACATAATGGATGTTGCAGAAACAAAAAATAGTAATTATTTATTTTTTTTTTTTTACAATTTCAAAGGAAGTTGTGAAAAAAAACATATTCAATAATATAGTTTTCTAGTGTTTTGTACATTTGCACAAAACATAACACGAACGAACAAATTGCATTATTCAAACAGAAACTTAAGAAAGGATTTTTTAGGCGACTGACTTTTGGTCAGTCTTAGCTTTATTTTAGATCGATCGAACATTACATTAAAACAACGAAAAAATATCTGAAAGTGATTGTTAAAATCCATCGTTTGGAAAGCCCCTTATTAAGAACATTGAACTACAGAAAAATGTTGGATGATATGGTATTGAGTTGAAAAATAGTAGTAGAACCCTTCTTAACCGATCTGGTTGGTACCAAAATTATTAGTTCCCGTAAAAAATAGGTTTTATTTTTAAAAAATCATATTTATTTGCTTCTTATGAATACACAGGTAAATGAGACTTTATTGCAGCTCTTTTTATCTTAAGTAAATGCTTGTAGAAAATAAAAATAATTGAACGGTAGGAAATATAATAAATTTTAAAGAATTTAACAGTCGGATAAACATTTATGAAAGCAATTTATTTTATTTTTGTTCTTGCAAATTTTTTAATGTTAAGTAATCATGTTGCATTAAAATTTCTGCATTTTTGTCTTTACCTTCTCATTCACAGTTATGTGAATCAATAATTTCCTATACCACAATTTGCAGCATCTTCGCTAATCGCTAATATCATCCGTTTTTCTATTTCATTTGGTTTCTAAGTAAAGTCTGTAAATCTTGTAAAATGGCTTTATTCGAGAATTATTCATTATCTTAATCGTCATTTCCGGACAGATTTGCTATGTAAAGTGAAATAATTTACCACGATTAAAATGACAGAAAAGAGCATTACCTGAAAAGCACATACATAAAAATGATCACGTTTTCCATAATAGGCAAGTTTTCTTTCCCACTACCATAGTGGCTCCACAACACGCCCAACATTCTTTTCATATTATTATTATACTAAACACAATTCCGTATTACTAACTATTAACGTTTTAGTCACCTGGTCATTATTATCAATGTACTGAATAAGATAGAAAAAACTTGTTTATATCATGGCATGACTTGTTTATGTGAGGCCGGTTAAAAGGGGTTCTACTGTAAATAATTCATATAATTATCATATAATTCATATAATAATTCATTGCTTAAAAAATTCATAATCTTTTGAGCAAAATATTGTAATGAATTGTAATCTTACTGGTTATAACTATATAATTATGAATTATAAAATTAGATCACCATGTACCTGATTTTTTATAATCAAAAGTTTTCCATCAATTTAAAATTATTTTTTTTAGATCATGAGTTCACTTACCAGTTAGGTTCCTTATCCTAATAACAGGTCACCTTATGCTGAAGACTTGAATTCATTCCAAATAATAGTTCTTACTAATAGTTGAAGTCAAGACAATCAATTAATTAGATAAAATTAAATTATCCTGTAAATAAACTTAAGGAAACTATAGTTAAAACTTAGACATAATCGATCCCACGGTAACAGCTTATGAAAAATAATCATCTAATTAATATACACTTTCAGGAGAGAAGATATGAATTTCTTAAGTTTATTTTTCTGTTAAGTTATCGTTATACTATCTAATAAATAAATAAGTAAGTTTATAAAAACGATTCTATTTGTTATATCATGTAGTTCAATTACCCAACACTCCACATATTATGAATCAAATAACTAACACAATAATGTTTTTAATTCATTGGTATTGAAATTACTGGTTGCTTAGCTGGTAAATCAAAAGCCAATGAATATATATTAAATTTTCGAATAATAGTAATAGCATATCAAGATCACCCGTTTTATTCTCAATATTTAATAATATATAATGTTTATTTATTTTTAATATTTTAATATTTATGTAGTATATAATATATAATATTTATCTATATGATATTAATTAATACAATAATATTAGTTTTTGAATTTACAGATATAAAAATATCCTTCAAAAAATTAACCACTAGGGCATTTGATGATAACAGCTGTTACTTGCTAAGGCATATCATATATAGAGCTGCATCATTCCATATTTAATTAAATATTTACATAATTCATTATGTCATAATTTATTACATTAAAGTTATTTGAAACCTGACTCAGATCAAATAAAATGAGTAGAAAATCAATTTTACCTATGAACTTGAAAGTTTTATAACAATTAATGACTAATATTAATTACTAAAAATACGACTAAGCTAGAAGTCCCTTAACTTACCACTGCATTTTTGATTGACTCCATTATTTAATTCTTCTTAACATGTAATTATGCACAAATACTCAATTTCAATGATGATCAGATATCTATAATGAAGAATAGAATAACTAGTAGACTGTATCTTTTGTAATTGAATTATAATAAACATGGCTTTTATACTTATCAAACGATCCAAAAAGGAGACATAAAAATGAAATTTAACCAGTTTGAGATCCAGCCAGAAGATGTGTGGTTTTAGGGCACAATTGAAACTGAATCTTCTTATTTATTTATGCTGATAAAATATTGGAAGTGCCCGGATATTTTATTCGCATATCCATTTAAATTATTACCAAAACCTTTCATACCCTCTAGCTCGATCCATACCTAGTTCCACTCACCTCAATAATCCTACTCGAAGGTCAAAACAGCAGTGGAATGGAAGTATTTTGTGGAATCAATAATTGAGGTCTAGTGATGAGCTTCCTCCCAAATTCAGAGTTCTAGCGGCTAAAGCTCTAAGAGTTCGGAAATTGAGGTTAACTTGAATAAGAAAAATAAAGAAATTTAATGGTACAGTAGAACCCCGATTAAATGGCTTCGGTTCAACCTTTATCAGCCAAAGATAGGCCTATCCTGTGTAACAAAGTATAATGATTTTTTTCAATACACACTTTCAGTAAGTTTATGTGAGCTGACTTTAACAATAACTGTTTGACAGGTCTTTCCTGAATGTCGTGGGTTGTTTTTGTGTTGTGGATGAAAAATCGGAAAAGGATGGAATTCGCGGGTTCGATTGCCCTATAAAATTCAACTTGTGTGTGAGGATGAAAACCTGCCACTTCTAGTAAAACATAAAGAAGAAATAATCTATAAGGCCATCTTTAAAATGGTCAACTTTTCAGAAGATGTCTTTTTTATCTTTGTTAAATCACATAGAAATGTTTTGCATGAAATGGTTTATCTGGTATCAACGATTCAGAGAATGAAGAAATTGATCATCCGAGAACCGTTTTAAATGAAGATCATAAGCCTTCAGCAATTCAGAACGTAATACAAGATGTGGAGGAAACTCAGAACTGTGGAATGGAAACCGAATTTTTAATATACTTATAATCTCCAATAAACATTTGCCATGAAAGAGAAGATATTGCCTAATGAAAAAAAAAAAAAAAAAAAAAAAAAAATATATATATATATATATATATATATATATATATATATATATATATATATATATATATTAGGGCTGTGTCGATTCTCGGTCCCATCGATTTTGAGAAAAGAATATGTATCGATAATCGATTATTCAAAGTCGATTCCTAGGAACCGATCGATTCCGCTGACGTTGGCAATAATTTTGTGATATCTAATTATATTATTACTATACATTAATTCTTCTTCTAATGATCAAGCCCCCTATGTACAGAATTAAAAACAAATTACATGCAGTTTCAAGCTGAATACAAAATTCAATCTGTTGAAGATTGTATTTTGAGTTGGAAAATTAAGAAAGAAGATTACAAACAACGAAATAATATTTTTTTTAAATTTTTTTTTTCGAAATAGAAGTTTATTTTCAAACCGAGGCATTGGTACCGAGAATCGAGAATCGATTTCTTGGTATCGTTGGCGGTATCGAAAATCGAAAAATTTTGGTACCGACACATAACTGATTTATATGCTTCATAAAATAACCTTTTTAAAACATAATCGATTATTACTGCTACCTAGGATTATATTTTGCCAAGGATATGGGATTATATTTGAACCTCTAACTGTGGCTTACTATTTCTAACGAGCGATAGTATGCATCCTTATTTATAATAAAAAATCCTTTGGACAACCAATCAGTTGTTATGGGAACTAGTGGGGAGAGAGAGTTCCTTGTCACAGCCCATGTAGACGACCTAATAGTCATCATGGCTGCGGAGAACAAAGCCAGGTTGAAAGCTGAAGTAGAGAGGTGTGACAACCTAGTGGCTGAGTGGTGAGTGAGGAAGATGAGTATGGTCTCAGCCAAGACACACACTGTAGTTCTGAGAGGCTTTATGGACAAGTCTACCCTATCAACATCGAGATCCAACATATTATGGATATCGTCCAACATATTTATGGATTTTTTTTCATGACTGAATATATATTTTTATACTTTATAAATATCTCTAAGAATTTTTTTTTTTTTTTTTTTTTTTTTTTTTTTTTTTTTTTTTTTTTTTTTTTTTTTTTTTTTTTTTTTTTTTTTTTTTTTTTTTTTTTTTTTTTTTTTTTTTTTTTTTTTTTTTTTTTTGCAGTAGCAGCATAGTGAAAAGCATATGTTGGACCCGCTGCTGCCGAAAATCCCGTATACCAGGTATTCAAAAGAAAAAAAATATATACAACTAAAGTATGATAACCAATTCTTGCAAATCAAAAAGTAAAAATAAGAATTTTATTCGGAAGACATATTTGTAATCTAAATTGAATAAAAGTGTCGCTTTTCTTTAAAGCATATAATTAAGAAACCGTTAATGAATGTGGTATCCATTTAAGTGCATTTGTTTATCTTAATAATTCATGCATTTTTTAAATCGTATCTGCTACATCTAATCGTGAAGTGTTTCTAATATGAATGGATAAACATAGATTTAATTGATAGAAACCTCACATAAATTTTGAGTTTGATAGACAAATATGGGCTAAAAAAATAATTGATTGAACACTAAGCAACAATATTCATCAAGATCATTGTTAATTTTCTAATTGATTCTAATAATGTCTCCTAACTTACCGTTTTAATTATAACGTTTAGAACATCAAACTGTTAACCGCACCCTACCAATTTCAATATGTGTATTTTAAAATACGCTTCTTATCTATTTTATTAACAAACGCGATTAGATTTTTTTTTTTTTTTTTTTTTTAATTGAGAAACTCTTTAAATTTTGGAAATCGGTTAAAAAAAAATCAAATTTATTTATCAATCAAAATTTAGCATATTTGTTGCGTTCGCATATTCTAAATCATTATGAAACTTTTTAACTGCGTCATAATTTATTTTTATTCGCTTATCAGTTTTGTTTACAGTGTTAGTTAAAGAAATTCTACAAAAAAAAAAAAAAAAAAAAAAAAGAATATAAAGACCTATCTTATGGTAATATTAACTGAAATATATTGAATTGAACTTGATTTTAAATTATACAAACTCTCCAGTCAAAAACTGTGATTATTTTATTTATTAAAATTCAAAATAATGTTAAATAACCTATAGTTGTAAAACTAAGGTTAATAAAAAAAAAATCCTCACATCACAAGAAAAAAAACACTTATATCAAAATTTCCTCATTTCTTTGCGATATGATTCTTGTACATACTGCTCCAAACCTGACTAAAAATTTTTCCAGAAACTAACAGTCAAAATATAATTAAATACTTACAAAGTCCATGTTCAAAGTGACCACAAGTGACAGCGACGTGATGGCAGTTTATATGAACATACTAAAAAAAAAAATTATATTTTCGAAGAAGCCTTATAAAGCCCCATTACAAAAATTTTGAAACTTAATTGAATTTACACATTTTTATGAACAGTTTCACTACAAATTTTGATGTGATTAAAAAGAAACAAATGTTTTATATTTTTTAATATCACATGATCTGATAACTTAATCATTAATTTTTTTTTTTTTTAAATAACGATTTTCTAAAGTATCTTGTTTAGGAAAAGAAAAAAGGCGGAATTTCATATTTATAAATATATGTATTAAGGCAGTGGTAAATGTAAATTCTGATTTTATTCTTCATTTCAACAATTTTAACTATTCACTGCATGGTGATTGATCGTCTGCACACATTCCACACAAGAAAATTTAATGTAGTTTCTCGTATAAGTCTGCAATGCTTTAAATTGATTGGGAGAAGCGGCAGCTCAGTGGGTAAAGTACTAGTCTAAAGGCTCCTGCACTTAAGTTCGAGTCGGGCTGAGACTGAATAATAATTATTCTAATTAATTAGCGAAAGGTTGACCTTCTATCATAAAAGTTGGTCATGAAACATAATACTTTCTACCAAAAGTAATGAACCCAAGGCATTTCATAAGGTTTATAGTAAAGTTTTTTTCTTTTTAAAATTAATTTAGCTTAAAATTAGCATTCATTCTATTGTATGCGCTCAAAGTTTTTCACAGTAAGGTGCTACTAACTATTCAAACCTAAATTTTCCAGTCGTGGTGGCCGAACTTGTTGCTTTTTCTTTTTCAAGTATGAGTTTGACCCCTTTTGATCAGGTTTGGTTCAAGCATAGTTTGATAACAGATAGATGGAATGAATCTCAGCCTTCTAATTCTGACTGGAATAGATTACTAACCTGCAAACCGTCTTCCCTTCCCTAGGATGAGTAAGCATGGCCCTTAAACCACAATAAGCAATGTTTATAGCAGTTATAGTGCAATACATACCCAAAAATAAAGTAGTTGATAATACGAGGGTAAATCGATTGCAAACGATACTTGGTATATTCTTTTTAAAATGCTATTTCTGGATATATGATATTGTGTGGAGTAGATGTTTGGTTTATGAGGTGTGGGATAACCGGCTTGGTTTCTCTCAAAACAATGGCTTTGTCAGTAAAGCCATTACCGAGCAAGCAGCACCTTCGCTAAAGCGCCCAAAATTTTATCTCGTTTAAAGGCACAGTTTGAGGGCATCATAATCTCTCAGAATCGTGTGTTTATGTGAGCGAGAGAATTTAAGGGCTGACCAGAATGGGTTGAAAACGAATGTCATGATCGACTTTCAAGGACCAGCCTTCCATAAGATAATATTAGTGTCGTTCGAGAGCTTATTGAACATGATCAATACTTGAACTGAACGGCTTGCATTGAACAAGCCGTGGAAAAAAATCATCTAAAGGTTTCAGAAAAACTAGGGCTCGATGGGTTCCGAGGTTGTTGACGGTAAAACAAAAAACAAATCGCTAGAAGGCCCCTCGATCGGAGAAGGGGGGGGGGCTTTTTAAAGCGCATTGTGATATGCGATAAGACGTGGGTACATCATTACACCCCCGAGTCAAAAATGGTAAGTGAGTAGTGGCCAAAAAAAAAATGAAGATTGCGCGGTGAATGCCAACACTTGTCTGCTGTCCTTACATCGTTTTGTTTTTTACTCTAGGGGAATTTTACTTTTGGACTTTTTTAACCATCACAGTGAATGCGGGTTTTTACTGCCAGTTGTTGCAATCAGTAAAACTGCCTATCGGAACCAAAGACGAGAGATGCCCCTCCTCGATGACAACACAAAACCTCACAACGCGGCTAAGAAAAGAGATACACTAGATGAAATGGGATGGGAAACCCTCAAGCACCCTCCTTATTGCACTGGCTTGTCCTCCTGTGGCTATTCTTCGTTTACGCCTACGAAGGAATCACTAGGAGAAAAACGATTTAGACGACCACGTGCGCGATCGGCTTATAACGCCCTCGAACTTTCTATGTCCAGGGAATACTGAAACTTACAAATCTGTGGAAAAAGTGTGGAGATCACTCAGAAGACCATATTAATTTTTTTTTTTTTTAATAACAATTTATTGAATTACAATATTGAAATTTACAACTGTACAAAATTTATACATCAAGTAAATGTGCTGTTAACTATTACAATAACGTTACAAAACTACTCATCAGTATCTCTTTAATAAGAAATCTACACTAGAAGGTCTCTGGCCAACTCTTTTCAGACGCCTCGGAGGATTATCAGGAATGGTGTGGGAAGCAAATTGAGAAATTAGGTGATTTGAGTGGTTATGGAACTTACTATGAAAGGATAGATATCTGGTTTGGGCTAAATCTGCAACATATGGAACATTAAGATCTTTATGGATAAGTTTATTGGTGACAAAGTAAGGTGATTTTCCGAAGGATTTTGGATTGTAAGGATTGGATACGAGATGAATTGGATGGTTTAGTTGAGTCCCAAAGCTCAACTTCGTACGTCCAGATAGGTCTAATCACAGTCATGTATATTAGTATTTTGTAATTGATTGGGAGCTTTGAAAAAAATGTTATAACAAAGAAGTGTGTATAGAGGATTTGATGGCCGAGCGAGTTGGGGCAAGGGTCTCAGCGCGCTCGGTACGCATAGTCGTGGGTTCGAATCTCACCTGGGAGGGTTAAAATTTATTTTGTGGGTACCCTGACTCCCCCACCATGGTTAGAAAAGGTTAGTAACTTGTACGATATCCCGTCCTTCCTGCCCTAGTTGGAGTAAATAAAAACGTTAAGCCAAAATTAAAAAAAATAAAAAAAAAGATTATTCAATGAACTCATAAAAAAAAAAAAAAAATTACTGTATGTAATTTATTAATCTTCGTAAATATGTAAGCTGTAAATACTACATTCATATGTAATTCATTGCCTCAGTGTTGAAGGAAATAAGGTTTTTTTAAAGATCGAAAATAGAGACTTGAATGTAATTGCCAATGATAAAACGCCTTAAGTAATATAGTTTCTTTTTTTAATCTAAGAGTTTACAATACTAACGAGTTTCATACGATCCTGTTATATATTTAAATGACCAAACATATATTAACCATTAACCAAAGAACAGAAAAAAGGCCATATTTTTGCTCGCTCATTAGTGTAAATTGAAACTACTGACTATGTAAATATTTTATTAAAACAGTGTTAACGGCGCCGGCCACGAGAATAACTCCTACGTCTGGGAATCTTAGCGGGTTCAGGTTCCAATTTTCTTCTGCTGAGCTGAGGTAACCCGGTCATGGGGTTGTCTAACTTAGCATTGTAGACTGATAATAACAACGCTGGCAGACAGATCACACAGTAGAGGTATATTATAAACATGTTCATTTTTATATCTTCAGAAACTTTATCATTCATGATCGATTTATAAAGAAGATGGCCAAGAAGGAAAATCTTCAAGAAAATATAGAAAACAGTGTAGATAATGTCGTAGCAGGCCTCAGATTTCAAAAATGGTACAAAATAGACGCTTAAAAAATCTGGTGCTTCGATGAGAAACAATAAATACAGGGTAGTATCACCTCCTTTCTTGAAAGAAACTATGTCCAAAATAGTGATGAAAACCATGAGATTGTATGAGATGTCCGTCTTGGTATCCGAAACGAAAGCTGTCTTGAGGTAGTAGGATGCTGAGAAGAGAAGAGTTATTTCAGTGGACAAGGGAGTCGGAATAAACTGTGCTTCGTAAGGTGACATCCTCTGAAGAGAAGCCAGGTGGACGAATGTAATGACTATTTCGTTGATTAACCGGTCTGAAAGGCCGAGGATGCAGTGAGATAGCTTCCCTACGGCGTACTTCCACAGCAGCAGGAAGAGGAACACGGTCACGAAAGGGAAGATGATGGCGATCTCCACGTCTTCCTGACAGCAGAATAACATGTCAAGTTAAATAATAGAGAAATTCTTAATGTCAATTTATATATAAAGTAATTTAACTTAATTATTGTACATTGTTTAATGGGTTTCAATATTCCGAGCCATTGAAAATATGCATAGTGGAAATATATTTTATGAAAAAGAACCATTAGTTTTTCAAGTGAAATATTCTTATAAAGTTATTTTAAATGATTCCATTCGTATAAAGTGCTGTGTTTGCAAAGACAAAAGATATATTCTGTTTGATAAAAAACAATTTTAAAAATCTAGTAACAATTTCAGTTTCATAAACATTTCATAATTGAATGTATGGCGGGAATAACGTTATTGCATTGGAAATTTTACAGGGGAGGAGAAAAACAAATATAGCATTACTGCGGTGCCTAAATGGATCACTGAGTGCAACATTTAAAGTTTTTCTACAACTTTACTTTGAGCTCTCACTAAATTAAACGGAGTAGGTTATTCCCCTAACTTACTTCATTATTCAATAGTTAAAACATCAGAATTAGGATGTATTTTGTTAGCTAGCGCATTTAATGGAAGGATAATTTGTCTAAATAAACGTAGGTATGATATTCCGAGAGTAACATACAAATTTATTCCCGCCATCTATTTTTTTTAATAACAATAATTATATAAAATAACTGTTTCATTCATAAATATAAACGCTTACAATGTATGCACTCATAATCACAACAAATCAAATGTATTATCAAGTACCTATTTCAAATAGTTGCTGAAAAAAAGGTTACCTTGGGGCTGCCCATTTTATTTCGACTAGAGATTATCTAAAACCTTCCCTCAGTTTCGTTTCTGGTTCATTAAGATCTGACGTCCTTTGGAAGGTAGATTATTAGGCTTGCATTGAAAACCATCAATTTAGAACTCTGTAAACAATTCAGAATACAGGGTAAAAGGGGCATCCTCCATATGGCACTAGATTTTATTGACTTGTGAAAACTGATTCTATAACCTTACCTTAAGAACTCTTTTGCTGAAATGTTGTTGCTTTTTTTTTTTTTTTTTTTTTTTTTTTTTTTTTATTATTCCTTATTGGATTATATTACTAGTATTTAGAGTCAGTAAGACTTTTACGATTTTACGTTTATATTTATATTTCATGTTATGCAATATATAAATTTTGCTCGTAACTCTTAAAATCATAATAGCAGGGATGTAAAAAAAAGGGTTTTGTGCGTCTAAATAAAGTAGGAACATTCACATATTTTAGTGTGCCTCTGCTTGTTAACTTCAATTCTCACCATTTAAAATTAGGAAATCAACATTGGCAATAATCATACAAAAGAAGGTTATT
Organism: Euschistus heros; assembly: GCA_003667255.2. NCBI lineage: Eukaryota > Metazoa > Arthropoda > Insecta > Hemiptera > Pentatomidae > Euschistus > Euschistus heros. The sequence continues at coordinate 2,271,706 of RCWM02000051.1, read as the reverse complement.
TTGTTAGTTTTTAAACCTGATCAATAAAAAAAAACGTTGTAACAAAAAAAAAAGGTAATTTAACCTAATCAAAAGGTGTAGAAGCAATATTTCTTTATCATCGCTGCGGAAACGAAGTACCTCCTTACTAGTTTGGCGTACAAGGTTCGACAACACCAAAAATGACTGCATTAGAGCGAGACATGGGGTAGAATCACTAGTTGAAAAATTACAAAAGATTAAAAAAGTGTTTCGGACACGTTTCTAGAACGAATGAAGTTCAAGAAACCGGATAATTCCTGGAAGCAAGACCATCACGGAAAAGGCCAAAGTTTTAAACAAAGAAGTAACTGATAAGGCTCGTGCGCAATACCGACAGACCGGAGTGCAAAGTACTTGAGCGGATTATTTGAAAACGATAGGTTACGTTGGTTGGATTGGAGCAACGCAAACTATTTTGGAACAAAATTTAAAAAAAACTTTAAAATAAAAAAACTTTTAGTATCCAATCCTTACAATCCGAAATCCTTTGTCAAATCTTCAAGGCTCCGTATGATGCCATAAACAAACTTCTTCTTCTTCTTCTACTGGCTCAACAGGCGCTAATGCTGCCCTTGGCCTGCTCAACGATTGCCGTCTATTTCCCTCGATCAGCCGCTTCTGAGATAGGGATCCTCAGCTGCCGCAGATCCTTTCCTACGCCATCCTTCCATCGGCCCTTTGGCCTACCGCGTGGGCACTGGCCATCCGGCACATTTCTGTAGACCCTACTGGTCACTCTATTGCCATTCATCCTCCTCACGTGGCCCAACCATTTTAGCCTCTTTATCTTGATGTGAGAGGAGATAAATGTTTTGGTAGATCTGGAGCAGTTCACTATTTTAGTCCACGATAGGTTACGTTGGTTGGATTGGAACAACGCAAACTATATTGGAACACAATTTAAAATAAACTTTAAAATAAAAAAACTTTTAGTATCCAATCCTTAAAATCCGAAATCCTTCGTCAAATCTTCCAGGCTCCGTATGATGCCATAAACAAACATAGCCATAAAGATTGTAATGTTCTATATGTTGCTGATTTGGCTCAAACCACCTACACCTTCATCAGAAAATATTGAATTTAGGTTTTGGATTGCCCATTGATTTCTGTCCTATATTTATTATTGATTAATTCTGAAAAGGAAGTACATTATTTTCAGTCTTATATTCAATGAAACCCGCTTCTTCTAATTATCTTGGACCCATTACATTCACCTATTGGATATACTCGTAAATCCTAGATATTGTATTCTGTCCGTTTGAGGAATTGGAAAATTGTTAATAATAAAGGAAGGGCACGTTTCGTGTTTACAGTAAACGCAATATGTTGGGAATTGATATTGCCAACCAACCTAACCTATCGTTTCCAAAAAATCCGCTCAAGTACTTTTCACTCCAAACTGTCGGTAGTGCGCACGAGACGTTAGTACACTTTATTATTATAAACCTTCCTAGAACTATGAAGATGTTGTACTTAAAATTAGATGCAGTTGGGTTTAATAGTTTTGCCATTGCAAATTCTGTTGCAGAATTACTACAATTTTTTTAACTGCACTGGGATCCACATCGCTCCATACATTTAAATTGTTTGTTTTTAATAATCATTGAATTGAAAATAAGCAAATTTTATCATAAATGTTTAGCTCTTTATAACACCGTACCTTTGTAACCTCTCTGGAATGGTGCTCGCTACCAATCGGTAGACTATCAAACCTCACTGCGCACCACATATTTATCCCTTTCTTTATGACAATTTAATTACAAATCTGTAAATTTTATGATTGCTAAACCTTTATTGATCTACGAAGATGATGGGGTTAAAATTTGGTTCAGATTGGTTCTGTAAGTTTTGATCATAGTAATTACAAACGAAAAATGGCTTGTACTTTTGTATTATAACTAGCATTCCACGCCACGGCTTCGCTCTCATAAGTTATATACAATATATACATAAATATCATTTTTTCCATGGTATTTGAAGATAAAATTATAGATCTTTCGTACAAACAAGAGTACGGTTTATTTAAGAAGTCTGAATCATCTGAATAAATTTCAAAAATAAAATCCTTGACCAAACTCAATATCTTACCGACTTCATCATTTATAGTTATATCTTCTGCTTGGTTACCAATTTTTAGTAAATGAATTGGAAATTCAGAGTCTCCTCCAGCGAGATAAACTATCATATTTTATTTCAAACTATTCATATTTACGAAAAATGGCTTTTCCTTTTCTATAATAGTATATATATATATATATACATTATAGAGCACGTTAATAATAACAGAGCTTAGTTTTAACTCATTTTTTTTGTCCTTGCCCTGTCTTGGAATACGTGCGATAAAATTGCATAAGATGTATCCTATTAGGTACTTAATATTTTCATGGTAAGAATAAAATCTCACTAATGGTATTAGTGATTGAGAATAATCTTAATTGCAGAATGATCATTATTTTTTTTTTTTTTTTGCATAAGCAATAGACTAAGATAAGAAGTGTTCGTATACTATCTACAATGTCTTTCCCACGGTTAGCCAGTTTTATAACTATTAGCCGCCGCTACTATGGTAAGATTAAATTATAGAAATAATTAATTGATTCCCTTCATCAATATTATTTTTTTCTTTGTGGAATAAGCCAACATAAGGGGGTAAGTGCCATAAATTAATTATATATGCCAGCTTTAATGGTCGAGAATATTCCAATGGGAGGCGACCATGTAGAGACGAGGTGTTGGACTTAATTGACACCGGAGGCCCCCAGAGGACTTGGAGGACAGCCCATATCGACAAGAGGAGGAAGTACTCCAGATCGGGCTAGTTCCACTCGTATCCCTCCATCCTGGCCTCTTTCTCACACTTTCTAGAGCCCCGACTTGTTCTGAGAGTAAATTATAAAAACGGCAACCCAATGCTCTCACAGTCATCAATGGGCAAAATATGTCGCAAAACGGTCCGGTTTTATTTACATATGGTGATTTTACACTTTTTATATTTGAGTTGTTCTATTTTTTTTTTTTTATTAGTCAATTAATTTTCAGTTTTTTTTTATTCAAGGCGAGAGTCTAATAGATAAAATTTTAGGTTCCATTAAATTTAAGTTACTTTTTGTACAGACGAAAAGTTTGGAATTGACCTATAAAAAATGAAATATCAATTAATCTCAACTTGTTTCAGAAGTCCAAAATGAATCCAAGGTGTAAAAATAACTTAAACCATAATCGAACGAACATGTAGGGGAAGGTGCTGTACCTGTGGACAATTTTCACTTCTAATTTTTTCTAATTTTCGGTGCTTTATTTATCTGAGTGGTTATTGTACCATTAGATAAGAAATTTAAGGGGCTATCGAACCCTGGTGTCTTTATTTTGAAAAGTAACTGTATTTTTACAGAAAATAATGTTTTGTAACTTACTGATTAGTGTACATAGGTACATTCCTCCTTTGTACCTATGGACACTAGTGGTTGTACCAATGGACAATCATTTCTTCTTAGGTTTATAGGGATACTTAAAATGATATTTAGGTAAACATATCAGCAATAATTTTTATAAAATGTACTAAACAAAATAAAATATTTCAACAAGAAAATTTAACTTGATTAACTTTAATAGAAATAGAAACTAAAATAAACTTATTAAATAGTAAATAGAAACTTAACTTATTTTTAAAGCTTTTAACAGAAACAAATCTTTTATGTAACTACCAGGTATGCAAGTTTAAAATGTCGTTTTAATTCCAATAGAATGCGCTCTTAGCCTATTGAAGGATTTGCTTATCTCTAAACGCTATTTCGTTTGTTAGTCATTTGTTTACAAAAGTCAGTTGTTTTTAAGTCGTTTACGTGGACGTATCATACCTTTCTTTGGTGTTAAAAATGTCTAATTTTAAGCCAAATAAAGAGCATTTGCGGCATGTCACGATTTTCTTATTTAATCAAAAGAAAAAGGCATCTGAATGTCATCGAATTCTTGTTGAGACTTATGGCGATGTTGCTCCAACCGTCAGGACATGTGAACGTTGGTTTCAAAGTTTCAAACGTGGTGATTTTGATGTTACTGATCAAAAACGAGAAAATCGACCAAAAAAGTTTGAGGACTTCGAATTGCAATCTTTATTAGACGAAGACAATACCCAAACCCAACAAATGATGGCAGAACAGTTGAATGTCACTAGGCAAGCCATTTCCGATCGCCTGAGAGCTATGGGAAAGATTCAAAAGGTTGGAAAATGGGTTCCACATGAATTGGACGAACGACAGATGGAAAAACGAAAAACTGTGTGCGAAATGCTGCTTTTACGCCACGAAAGAAATGGTTTTTTGTTTTTGCATCGAGTTGTAACTGGCGATGAAAAATGGATTTATTTTCAGAATCCCAAACGAAAAAAAATCATGGGTAACGCCAGGACAACCATCCACATCGAGTGCAAGACCGGATCGTTTTGGGAAGAAGACAATGCTGTGTGTGTGGTGGGATCAGAAGGGAGTAGTCTACTACGAGCTTCTCAAACCCGGCGAAACAGTCAATACCGAGCGCTACTGACAACAAATGATCAATTTGAGTCACGCATTGATCGAAAAAACGCCCAGAATGGGCTCACAAAGTCATTCTTCAGCATGATAACGCTCCTGCACATTCAGCCAGATTGACTAAGGAAACGATTTCTTCGCTTGGTTGGGAACTCCTACCCCACCCGCCGTATTCACCTGACCTGGCGCCTTCTGATTATCACCTCTTCTCATCGATGGGACACTCATTGGCGGAGCAACACTTCAACAATTTCGAAAACGTACGAAAATGGCTCGATGAATGGATTTCAAATAAAGATGAAGCATTCTTTTGGAATGGTATCCATATATTGCCCGAGAGATGGACAAAATGTGTAGAAAGCGAGGGTCAGTACTTTGAATAAAATATATTATACTTTTTTTTAAATTACTGTGTATATATTTTAAGAAATAAACGACATTTTTAACTTGCATACCTGGTATAATTATTATTAACGAGCGTCAGAGACTTTTTTTTATGGAAAAAATCGAATCATTAGAGATTGTATCCATGAAAAGATGTAGGAAAATGTAATTGTTTACATAATCTCCCAGTGCCAGTAATAAAAGAAGGCGGTGGTAATTTTCTTTTGATATCTCTTATTTCAATTTCATAATCAGTAGCGATGTCCGGAAAAATAAATTTTGTGGAGTTCTATTGTTTTATGAAATTTTCTTCAAGTAGCAAATGTTAAACGTGAACGAGTCTACTTTTTCTTTGATCAAAATTATAAAATGCTTTACAACACAAAACATAGCTACCAACATATATTTCTTCATCTTCAAATTCTTTGCCTTGTTCACAATCATCCATCAATTAATCCAAAAAATTACAATCTTCGCTTGATGGATCAGCCAAGATCACATTTGTGAAATTACTATCTTCAATAGTTGAATAGTTTTTTATAAATAGTGAGTGGCGAGTTTTCTCCTCTTAAAAAAAAAAGGTTATACGAATAGTAGGTATCCAAATTTAGGCATGTTGTATCACACGGAATGCCTACAAACTTTTCCGCAATATTTATAATTGAAATAATGAATTAATAAACAAAAAGAAAAATCTGTTGCTGACACTTTAACTATCTGTCCACAGGTTCAGCTGGCAATGGTATCCAAAGATACAACTGAACGCCATGTTGTCCGGAAAGCTTTGTTTTACAAAACCCGTAAGTGATAACTGATATGAAAACATATGAAGTTATGATATATTTATCGGATAACCCAATGGAATTTTACTGCCTAGAAAAGTTCTAGGTGTAGGTCTTAAAAAATTTAAAATCATTGGTTGGATTGATCAGGATTTGGAAGAACAAAATTAAAAATAATAATTTATACTAAACTGTTCATCTGACAATCTTGAAAACACACGTGCAACTGCAGGGAGATGCTTGCAGCACTACCAATCTAACGATTTAAATTTCCCTCCTCCCACACTCTCTTAATTAAAAAAGTCCACTGGTACAACTGTGCTTTAGGTACAGCAAACAATGGTACCATTGTCATCATACTTCCCTTCACCTAATGACAAAATAGGTCCTTTCCAAAAAAACGGTTTGTACTAACTAAAATGTAATGACTGTTAAGTTAAATATATGGGAAAAACTGGATGATCGGTAAATCAAAGAGTAAAAGAGCATAGAATAAAAAGACCCATAATTCTAATTTGCTATCCATCTAAATGAAAATAACCATAAATTTAATAATGACTCGGGAGTAAAAATAGTACATCAAGTAGAAAAAAGCTTAAAATAAAATATTTATGAATCATTGGAAATAATAAAACCGTTTAAAAATGATCCAGATTTTTTTATTAAATTACCAGATAAACATTTCTAATAGCCCCTTTTTAAATTTGTTTCCAATAGAAACGGAAAATTTCGATGAGTCTTGTAGGGAAATCCCAAAGTAAACCCCAAACGTTTAACCTGCCCTCTCCCCCTTGCCATAATGGATATATTTCAGATGTCTCTTAGAACTCACTTATTGGTTATTCACTAGAGTGGTTTTACAATGGCTCCGCGAAAATTAAAAGTCCCCCATTAACGAAAACTTAAAACTGATTCGTGAAGTGGAGGAAGGAGAAAGAAGTTGGTATGGAAATTCGGGTAATATTGTAACACACTATTAACGAAAATGATCCTCAGAATTAATTAAATTCGATATATTCATACTCTTGGGCGTATGTAAATATTTTATTTTTATTTTTCTCAATATTTTTTGATCGAAAACTCTTTTGAATCCATTAATATTAAACGTAAAGAGAAAGTAATTTGCACTAACCATCGTCCGCAGACACGCTGCCAAGCGCCTGATATACATATATAGATGAAGAGGATGTTCCATTACAGCGGAATATATTAAAATGTATTTAGTAAACATGGAGGGGTTATTAAGTGTCTCATCGGAGGGATTATGAATATGGATAGCATATGTAGTTCGCAACAGATGAATTCTAATGCACACCGTTTGATGGAATTTTATTACAGAAACAATCCTTTCCAATTTTGAGTAAGTTTGTTTAGGCTTTACTTTCTTATGTACTCCAACTAGGGCAATAGGGACGATTTATCCTATAGGTTACCATCCTATTTTAGGCAGTGTGGAAGATCAAAATTCATTCCGTGGATCACTAAAGTAAACAAACTTCAAGATAAAATTCGATACCTTTTGTACCAAGTACACCCTAAATTGCTTTGCCATCGAGGCCAACTTTTAAGTAAGTTGGTTAAACTTTTAAAGGGACTAACAAGATTGAAAATTATTATAAATAAAAAACAAAACAAAAACAGGTGAACATAAATTTACAGGAACGACTAGATCGTGAAACATAATTACAAATTAATGAGAATTTCGTATATATAGATAATATATACAATGGTTGATTCATCTTATTACAAAACACATGCTAGTTAAAAATGGGATTTATTTGAATAATGCAATATTCAATTGCAACTATATTCAAGCTCTTCAAAGTAAAGAACTAGGTTATAGTTATGACCTGGACATGATTAGGTTGTTGTCAAACACTACTATAGAAAGTGTTGTTAAAGAGGTTTCTACCCACTACGAATAAATACGTTTTTGGGAGACAGTCAAATTATTCTGGGCAAACAAAGCTGTCAGATATAATTTTTTTTATACAAAAAACTCAAATTAAACTTACAACGTTAAAATACAGCTAATCTCCTAAATCACAAGCTTTTAACCGAGTCTGACACCCAGGACTGCTTTTCAAGCTTCCTTCAAGATACTTCCTAATTAGCTGTACCTATCTCAGTAATAGAACTTTCAGTGTAAACCAAAAATTTTCTCTTCCCTATTCTTCCCTCTTTACGCCATCTGCCGGTATTCCTCAAGGTAGTTACAAGACCTAGGGTCTTATCCTCCACACGGTGTATACAGCTGACTTCCCACCACTATCCTCACCTCATGTTTATGACACATGTGTCTTATCAGTAATCATTGATACCTTCATTGCCTTCCAAACAATCCAATCCCGCATCTTAAACCTTCAAGAATGGAGAATCAAAATAAATCCAAACAAATCTCACCAAATAACTTTTACCCTATGTCGTATACCTACAACTTCCAGTCTTCCAGTATCCTTTAATGATATTGATATTTCATTAATTCCTGTTGAACACATCCACTACCAAGGACTCCACTTGGACAAACGTCTAACTCGGAATCCACATACCAGGTATGCAAGTTTAAAATGTCGTTTATTTCTTAAAATAAATACACAGTAATTTAAAAAAAAGTATAATATATTTTATTCAAAGTACTGACCCTCGCTTTCTACACATTTTGCCCATCTCTCGGGCAATATATGGATACCATTCCAAAAGAATGCTTTATCTTTATTTGAAATCCATTCATCGAGCCATTTTCGTACGTTTTCGAAATTGTTGAAGTGTTGCTCCGCCAATGAGTGTCCCATCGATGAGAAGAGGTGATAATCAGAAGGCGCCAGGTCAGGTGAATACGGCGGGTGGGGTAGGAGTTCCCAACCAAGCGAAGAAATCGTTTCCTTAGTCAATCTGGCTGAATGTGCAGGAGCGTTATCATGCTGAAGAATGACTTTGGCGTGCCTGTGAGCCCATTCTGGGCGTTTTTTTTTCGATCAATGCGTGACTCAAATTGATCATTTGTTGTCGGTAGCGCTCGGTATTGACTGTTTCGCCGGGTTTGAGAAGCTCGTAGTAGACTACTCCCTTCTGATCCCACCACACACACAGCATTGTCTTCTTCCCAAAACGATCCGGTCTTGCACTCGATGTGGATGGTTGTCCTGGCGTTACCCATGATTTTTTTCGTTTGGGATTCATGCATTTCGCACACAGTTTTTCGTTTTTCCATCTGTCGTTCGTCCAATTCATGTGGAACCCATTTTCCAACCTTTTGAATCTTTCCCATAGCTCTCAGGCGATCGGAAATGGCTTGCCTAGTGACATTCAACTGTTCTGCCATCATTTGTTGGGTTTGGGTATTGTCTTCGTCTAATAAAGATTGCAATTCGAAGTCCGCAAACTTTTTTGGTCGATTTTCTCGTTTTTTTGATCAGTAACATCAAAATCACCACGTTTGAAACTTTGAAACCAACGTTCACATGTCCTGACGGTTGGAGCAACATCGCCATAAGTCTCAACAAGAATTCGATGACATTCAGATGCCTTTTTCTTTTGATTAAATAAGAAAATCATGACATGCCGCAAATGCTCTTTATTTGGCTTAAAATTAGACATTTTTAACACCAAAGAAAGGTATGATACGTCCACGTAAACGACTTAAAAACAACTGACTTTTGTAAACAAATGACTAACAAACAAAATAGCGTTTAGAGATAAGCAAATCCTTCAATAGGCTAAGAGCGCATTCTATTGGAATTAAAACGACATTTTAAACTTGCACACCTGGTACAAGACTAAAACATCTTGAAACTACCCGTCGTTACAGACTTCATCAACATTTACTAGACAAACGTTCAAAGCTCCCAATTCATTACAAAAGAGTATGTACGAGTATATACATGACTGTGATTCGACTATTTGAACGTTGAGCTTTGGGGCTCCACTAAACCATCCAATTCACCTCGTTTTCAATCTAAAATCCTCAATGCTCCTTACTTTGTCACCAATAAACGTATCCATAAAGATCTTAATGTTTAAAATGCTGCTGATTTAGCCCAAATCAAATACCTATCCCTTCATTGTAAGCCTCGTAACCACTCAAATCCACTAGTTTCTTAACTTGCTTCCCACTCCATTCCCGATAATCCTCCGAGGCGTCTGAAACGAAGAGACTTTCTGGTGTAGAATTTAAAAGTGCTACTGATGAGTAGTTCTTTTCAAGTTTTGACATGTTATTGTAATCGTTATGAACACTTTTACTTGATGTACAGTTGTAAATTTCAATAAATTGATATTAAAAAAAATAAAATAATAATCTCATAAATCAACAAACTAAACCCATCGTGCAGTAAGGTCCATAAGGATAGTCCTAGCATAAGGCTCTGTTTTATTTTAGCTACTTAAAGTAGTTAAAGGAGCATTATTATGAAGCGAAAGATCCTTCGAAACAGTTTTGTAAGAAACCTACGAAGCGTAATCAGTCTTTAAAGTGTTGACGAAATTTGTATTATTTTAACAAAATTATTAGTCCTTAAATTTAGCATGCATGAGCCCAGCCAGGTCAGGGATTCTTTAGTGCTTACTGAATCCAAAACTCTCTAGGAGGTGCTCTAAAATAGATTTTTGTAATTTGATTTCCGTCAATAGTCTTTATGATGAGCATTACATTCATTTTCATAACGTTAGATATTTTTGTTTCTGTCTGAACTCAAGATTATTTAATTATATTATTCTAGTCACAGTGTGCAAAATATATGGTGCATATTTTAGAGCAGTATCATATTCTTTCTAAAATTATTAAACCTTTTTTACTACTCAGCTCGGTATCCAATCCATCTTGAACCTGTAAAGAGCTGATATCCAGATCCAATCTAATTGTAGCCGATCCCTCTATATCCTTCACCATTTAATTGTTACTTCCCTAATAAGGTAGCGACCATCTGCAGATGGCAAATTATAAAAAGAATTACTAATGGAATCCTTCTCTAATAACAGGTTCCTTATATATTATATATATATCTATCCTAGTTCGGAAGGGGTTGGTATTTCCCAGGCCCAGTTACTCAGCATTGTCAGCGGCCAACTGACGGGTGATAATTAGCGGGGGTTCGCCATCTAGGGTCTGCCGAAGGATTGCGAAGAAGTGGAGGCTCCTTAAGGATATTGGTTCTTAGCAACGCTTCCATGGGAATGTGATTCAGATATGCCTTTAAAAGACTATCATATAGCAACTTAAATTTACGTGATTCTGATAAATATTGTAACATATTAAAAAAAAAAAAAAATCGTATGTACATTTGATCTTATCGTCTAATTACAGTACAGTTGAACCTCGCTTATCTGCCTTCCTCTAGTCCGACTATCGGGCTAATCCGTTAAATAGTCTCTTTAGTGGTGACTATCAGCTACAGACCTTCTTTTATATATCTTAATATTTAACAGTCCAATAGTAAATAAGTTGGCTCAACAGTATTGTCACAATATGTGATCCCTGATTATTACGGCAATTTTATTATTTAAACAATAGTAATAATAACAATAATAAATTATATCAGTGGAATAGAACAGTATATTTTTTGATTTTTAATATTTGCAGAAATGATGATAATTAGATGTAATACAATTGACAAGACTATTTAGTCGTTAAAATTATGTTCATTAGACAGACCCAAATGTATGTAATATGACACAGTATATAATTCATTCATTATATATAATGTTCATTAGATGAATATTAGTTCACATTGTCCATACTTTTTTCATATTTATCGTCCATATATGTTTTTACATGTTTTAAGGCTTGAAAATGTGGCAATAGCCATAAAACGTCGCCTATTTAAGAATCATGTAACATTACATGCTTTTAAATAAAATAATGATGAGAAATATGATTTTAATACAAATTGCTATTAATATTATAAGTGTATATATATATATATATATATATATATATATATATATAAAGTTAAGGGCCGAAGCATAGCAGTATCAGCCTTAATCCTATTTCTAATCTTGTAAACACAGCAAATACTATAAATGTAGCATTACTGAGCCAATAAAGGCAGTTGATATTCAGTCTATTTAGCGTGCGTTTCTTACTACCTTTTCTTTTTTTTTAAGTTTTATTTGTGACAGTTGCTAACTGGTGCCGAAACGCGGGACAGCGCGCGGTGGCCTGTTTTTTTTCCTCTCAAGACAAAACACAATCAGGTGAGGAAAATAGTTAATGGCGGAAACACAATCAGAGATGCCACCATTACCGGAAGGAACTTTAGCAGCGGCCCACGCTAACGTCCTGGAATGGATGAAGATCAGAACGGCCACGTCACAGGACCTCCGAAAGGCCATTTCGGACCTGGAAAAATCCACAGGATAGGTAGGCGAATTAAACCATTTTCTAAAGGGAGGGGATCGCCTGATGGCGAGAATAGAGGCAAAGACCGCAGAGAACCTATTAGATTCTGGAGATGCCGAGTCACTGAAGGCAGCTCTGGTGTGCAGAGTGAAAAGGAGTGTGCTCAATCAGATCCAGGCGGACGAAGAAACCCCATGGCTAATAGTAAAAGAGAGGTTGGAGAAGGCATTTGGAGTGGGTAGGTGGACCCCAGAAGAAGATATTTTCCAAATGTTTAGAGAAGCGAGACAACCTAGGCAGACCACTGGTCAGTATGCAGCGGCGCGGATTTAATCGTATCACTGAGAAATTAAGAGAGACGATCAGTGTAGTGGAGGCAGAAGCTAGAATGGCCTTTTTGGCTACGATACTAAAAATCCAACTTGCCAGAGAAACCGGGAAGAAGGAAGGTTTGCCGAAGGACCGCACATTCGTTGAATGCGCTCAAGAAATGGTGGACTCCAGCGCGAGGGAAGAGGAAACCCGCATGGAAGTGGAGGAAACGGGCTGGGACAGGGTGACCTATAGTCGATCAGGATTTGGGCCCGCAGGAACCAGGAGAAAGGAGTTTGAATACAAGGCAAAGGATGGTGGCGAGAGAAGATCTGGCCGACCAAGACCAAGAGGCACCGGCAAGAAGGAAGACAGGAGATGCCACGGTTGTGGAAAAGCCGGGCATCTAGTAGCCCAATGCCCTCGCACGAAATGCTTCGAGTGCGGGGTAGAAGGACACATAGCGAGACAATGCCCGTAAATGTACCGCAGGAGAGAGGCGTCTAGAGGCGAGCCAATGGAGGTTAATACCCAGAAGGTGAGAACCAGGAGGACGCCGGAATCAGTAGGAGCATCCGAAACCTCGGACACCGAAAGGGAAGAGGAAGAATCGGTAAGCAGCGGGAGTGAAGGAGAGGGAATCAGCAGAGGAGTTAGACGAGGACGAGTGACTGTAAGGAGAAAGGATCGAGTGGAGGCCTGAGGAGGGTGCCAGCAGAGTGGCAGCCGCTTCCTAACTAACTGCAGCATACGGAAGGAACGTGGCGGTCTGCCGATCATCAGGGTGGAGCGAGGAGTACGCTGCCTTGTGGACACGGGGAGCTCTAACACCATCCTGAGCCGGGAAGCAGCGGAGAGGCTATGCAGCGGCAAAGGGGCACTCCAGACAGAGGTATGTAACTGTAAGCTAATCACTCTGGGTGGCCCTTGTGAAGTAGAGGGGGGAGCAAAATTAGGATTAGAGAGGTGGTCAAATTCGGGAGGGAATTTAAGAGTCCACATCATAGGTGAGGTAATGCGAGGGTATGATGGAATCCTGGGTTGCGACTTATTCGAGAAAGTAGGGGCGAGTATAAGGAGCAAACAGGGGCGCTGGACTATCCGAATAGGATGTAAGAAGTACCGATGGCATGGGAGCTCACGGGGAAAACGAAGTTCGAATAGGGGCGGTGAATAAAGCAGAGGACTGGAAAGTAAGGTTACGTAGGGATTACCGAGATATCTTTCACAGGGAGGGTGAGAAATTAGGGGAAACTGTACACGAAATTCCACTCAAAGAGGAACGCATAACGTACGTGAAAGAGAGAAGATACACGCAGGCATTAAGGGATCATATTAGGAAGGAAATAGAGAATCTGAGGAAGCAAGGGATCATAATAGACAGCACGTCACCGTACAATAGTCCCCTCTGGGCCGTGAAAAAGAAGAGCGCGCCAGGTGAAAAAAAATATCGAGTAGTCATCGATTATCGGAAACTAAACGATAATACCAAGGATGAAAAGTATCCGATCCCCAGATTTGAAGACATCCTTGATAGACTAAGTGGGGCGACAGTGTTCAGCACGCTCGATTTAAAAGCAGGGTATCATCAAATCAAAATGCATCCCAGAGATCAACCGAAAACGGCCTTCACTTTCGAAAGAGGGCATTATGAATTTACTAGGATGCCCTTCGGACTAAAGAATGCGCCCATCACATTTCAAAGGTTGATGGACGAATTTTTAAGAGGCATAGATGAAGATGTGTGTCAAATATACATCGATGATTTGCTGGTATTCAGTAAGACGGAAGAGCAGCATGTAGGACATTTAAGGAGCGTGTTTGACAGGATCAGGGAATTCGGCCTAAAATTATCAGACGAAAAGTCGCGGTTAGGTCAAAACGAAATAAGTTTTTTGGGTCACACCATTTCAAAAGACGGAGTCAAGCCGGACAAGTCGAAAGTAGAAGCAATTGCGAGAATGGCCGTACCTAAGGATGTAAAAGGGATAAGACGGTTACTGGGGTCGTTGAATTATTACCGCAGATTCGTTCCAGAAATGGCGGAATATTTGGTGCCCCTCAATAATCTGCTGAAAAAAGGAAGGAAAATTTTCGTAACCCCCGAAATGGAGAACAATATCCGCAGGTGTATGGCTCGGTTACAGGAAGAGCCAGTGCTGGCGTTTCCGGACTTCGGGAAACAGTTTTCTATCACCACAGACGCAAGCGAATACGCTTTGGGAGCAGTGTTGTCCCAGGAAGGAGATGGTGGGGATAGACCCGTTGCGTATGCAAGCAGGCGTTTATCGGACGCCGAGACACGGTATAGCGCGCTCGAGAGGGAACTGTTAGGGATCGTTTGGGCGGTAGACCACTTTAGACCCTATGTGTTTGGGAGAAAGTTTAAAGTCCACACAGACCATCGACCTCTGCCGTGGATCGGGAAATTGAAGGAGTCTTCCGCTCGAGTTACTCGGTGGAAGGAACTGTTGTCCCAGTATAATCTGGAAATTGTTTATAAGCCGGGGAAGGAGAATATAGTAGCGGATTGGTTATCCAGGGCAATCATGGTAAATGCAGTGGAAGAAAACAGGGCAGGACCATCCGGGGATATCCGGCAATTCTTGTAAGAATGGACACCGAGAGAAGACGGGGAAAGTATACCAAGTGGAGACCAGCGAGGGGAGTCTCAAGAGGAGGATAGTTCCGCCGACGACCGGCCTGTGGAAATGGAGGAAGTAGAGGAGATTATAAATGATAAACAACGGCAGATTATTTGGAAAACGAGAACAGAGGGGCTGCTAAAAATAGAATATTCACGGTACGGAAGGAGCGACATAACGACTATACTGTCTCAACCGGGAGTTAGCGAAGAGGTCATTTGTAGGGCTCTGAAAGATGCGTCCAAACCGGGCAGAACTTACCATCTATATGTAGGTAATTCTACGGTCCGGGAAAAGATCAAGCGACTATGGCGATCAGAGAAATTAGGGATGGACCGTACATTCATCAGATGCACCCGTTCAGTAGAAACGGTGCAAGATGTGGGGAAGCAGAAGGAAATAACTCTTGCGTACCATCAAGGCAAGATAAATCACCGGGGTGTTCAGGAAACGGTACAAGCATTGAAACGGTGGTATTTTTGGTGGGGGATGAAACGGACGGTCCGCGAAGTGATAGGGACATGTGAAATTTGTCTCACCACAAAATACGATAGACACCCCCCGGGATGGGTCCAAGAAGAAACACCCACGGCTGCGACACCTTTAACGGATCTACAAATCGATACATTTACATGGCGGGGTTATAAATGGGTGACCATGGTAGATACGTTCAGTAAATTAGGTCAGGCACATTTGGTAAAGGAAAAATCAGCAGAGGCAGTATTAGGGGCCCTACGAACATGGTTCCGTTTCTACGGAGTACCAGAGCGAATTTCCTCCGATGGAGGGTTAGAATTCGATAACTCGCAAATTAGGGCAGAAGCTAAAGAACTTGATATCCATTGGCATATCAACACCCCGGGACATCCCAAGAGTAGAGGCGGGATCGAAAGACTCCATGGGACTCTGAGTGACCACCTCAGAATATATCAGACGGAAAAAGGCTTGGAACCCGATGTAGAGATGGAAAAAGCGATTGCCGCATATAATAGTTCTATTCACGCGGTAACCGGATTCTCGCCCTTTGAGATCATTTTTGGGCTCCAGGAGCGACGCAGAAATATTAGGGACACAGCGAACGAGGAGGAGGTGAATTTGGTACTGGCCAGGCGGGCGGCACTGGGAAAGTTGTGGGATAAATCTCGGGGACGAATCGCTAAGGAAAAGAAGCAAAGGGTGGAAAGAGATAATTTAAAAGTCCGCGAGGTCACGGGGAAATTAAAAATCGGGGCGGTAGTATACCGCAAGAAAAGTTCTAACCGAGGCAAAGAGTTACTCCGATACGAGGGTCCATTTAGAGTGATTGTCATACGCGAGCATAATATAATCACCATTTAGAGTGTGAAGGAACCGAGGAAGAGACGTTATGTTCATATTGAACAATTGCGACTCCCTATTGAGGAGCAGATTATCTCTTGAGTTCTGGAGTGGCCCGTTGCAGAAAAGTTTTATTTTTATATGTAAGTGGATGTACTTTTATTCGTTTTTTTTATATTTTTGAGGAATGCCCTTCATAGAGTCAGTTTTATTTTTAAGTGGAGAAATGTGCAGTAGCAGTAATGGTAGATGCTGTACATATAGAGAATAATTATGTTGGTTTCGAGGATTTTTTTTTTTTTTTTTTTTTTTTTTTTTTTTTGTTAGTGATATTTTGTATATATAAGTTATAGATTTAGTTAGCTTATTATAAATGTGTGTGTGGTTTTAATGAAAAAGTGTTTGTTTTATTTTTGTATTTGTGAATACCTAGTATAAGTTAGATTTAAGATTTGAGTTAATTGTAAATAAATATTTATTTCTATTTTTGTTAAACTTAGGAATTATGATGCCAGAGGTATTGTGTAATATTAGGAGTACCTAAGTTTGTTGTCTGTGTGCTTCGGCCGTTAACCAAGTTAGGATTAATAAGAAAACCCCGTAATACCTTTCTGGTATTAAGTGACTAAATTATATAGTTTATGTGGAATGTCCATAAACTGGTAGGGGGGAGTTAAGGGCCGAAGCATAGCAGTATCAGCCTTAATCCTATTTCTAATCTTGTAAACACAGCAAATACTATAAATGTAGCATTACTGAGCCAATAAAGTCAGTTGATATTCAGTCTATTTAGCGTGCGTTTCTTACTACCTTTTCTTTTTTTTTAAGTTTTATTTGTGACAGTTGCTAACTTATATATAAATAAATATATATATATATATATATATATATATATATATATATATATATATATATATATACATATATATAATATAATATAATATAACATTAAACTATTAATACAATAATAAAACCAATAGCAAGTGGCGCGACATCCATCCTGTCATGAAGGGTGGGGAAACAATATATCCGCGGAATCCCGAATAGTCTAGAAAAATTTTACAGTTTGTTGTGCAAATAAGTGGTGTAGTTTTAATTTATTTATATATTGTTAATGTTATGGTTTTGTGCTAGAATCCAAGTTTTTGACCTGGATTCGCCACAACTAGCTAATTGGTAGCGTCAAAGCGCCAAAACTTTCGATAATTTTCAAGTTTCACCACAATATAAATAAAATGATATACGAATAATATATTGTTTCTGAATAATATATTTATATTCAAAATTTCAAAACTTAACTAAACTTTTATTGGTTAATAGCTGGCTAAAACATACCCATGGAAATATTATATTAGTGTATATGACTATCTATTTCCTTAATTTTGGTTTAAATTTTAAAGAATAACTTTTAAAATAAAAAGTGTTTTATTGAAATTTCTAGTTAACCTAACCTTTTGGCCGTTTTTCTCTACTCTTTGTTCTCGTATGAGTCGGATTAGTGAGCATCTTCTATAATCAGTATGTATACAACGAACGAAAATCATGCTCAACGATTTCGTCTCCAACACCTACTTGACTAACCTTCCGACCCCTTCAACACTAAAAAACACCCGTCTACATGACCTTAATAAAACTCATTAGGCCTACGGCATAATGATGTGGGTTTATTAAAAGGATCAACGTATTTTCCACCAATCCGAAGTACTTCGTTATATTCTTAATGCTCCTTATAATGCCACTTATCACTTAATAAATAATGACTGTTATATAATATATTGCTGTTGGGACAAAAATTGTTACCTATCCTTTCCTAGCCCTCTAAAATCACCCGTTGATAATTTACAAAATTGATTTTTTTGGTATCTAACGAAAATTATATTTGGTTAGTTTCACTCCCTAGTCTTTATTGGATTTAAAGTTTTTTTTTTTGTTTAAATGAATAGTGGAGTTGGATATCTGGGTATTATTATTGTATGCTCATATATATTCATTTAATCTTTGATTTATCGATCTCCAGTTTTCCCGTGTATTTTGTTTCGCTATCAACTATACAGAATAAAACTAATACATCAAGTCAGTAGCCTAAAATTAAATATTTATGATCCATTAGAAATGATTAATTGTTCAAAACCAATCCAGATTTTTCTTTAACTGGTCAGATGAATATTTCCAATAAACCTATTTTAAATTTGTTTCCCATAGGAACAGAAAAAAAAAAAAAAACTATAGTCGCAGGAAAAACCCAAGGATTTAAACCTACCTGAATTTTTTCACCCTCTTCTACTGTTGATATCTTTCAGAAGTCACTTTAGCCTCCATAGGTGAGTACCAATATATTTTATTTCAAGTCATATATTTAAAAAAATTTAATATACATTATTGATGTTCCGTCAAAAGGGCTTAAGTCATCATTTTTATGAAAACAAAAATTAATAAACAAATAAAATTTCGTTCATGTTTGTAGTTTACTGTAATAAATATATATATATATATATATATATATATATATATATATATATATATATATATATATATATATATATATATATATGTATGTAAGATTGTTTTAGCGTGATTTTATTCTTTATTACAAATGAATTAAAGTACCGGTAAGTCAGGGTTACTTGGACCCACTTTTAGCAGTATTTCAGATCAATACTTATTTATATTTATACATATAGAATAATTTCGTTACTTCATACTTATAATTTATAAAGAATACCTGTAAATTAAGAATTTAACCTTTAATTTTGATTTATTTGATTTTTAAAATATTAAAAAAAAAAATTTTTAATGGGTTCAAGTAGACCTTGGATTGGGTTACTTGGACCCATGTTTAGTTTTCATATAATAAAGCATTATAAATGTGTGATGGGTTCATGTAGGACATAGGATCTGAAAAAATACAATTTAATCAATGAAGAAATATATTTTCTAGAAAATTATAAATACAAAAACGGAAGATAACATATTAATTAATTTATCTGGACATTTTATTTGATTGACTGGACAGAAAATATCCCCCTTTTTAGCATTTTAGGAGGATCAATCTTTTTTTTAATATCACTCCACTTATAATGCAGAACTTCTTTCACCTCTGGCCATTTCCAACCTTTTAGAGTCGGTTGCATGCACTCAACAACCGCTCCTTTTTCATCAATATTTGTGATGATGCCGGGAAATTCCTTTTTCCCCCCACAACACTAGGACGATATTGCCTTCGACTAATGTTTCTTCAAGTCCATTTTTAACTAAGTTTTCATCTTCCTCATCCTCGATGATGTTTTCACCTTGATTTACGAGTCTTCACTTTATCTTCACTAGCGCCACTAGTTGACGGCAAATCAACAAGCTCCAAAGGATCAAATTCGCTGTTTAAAAAACTGAACTCACTTCCTCCCGACGATTGAAGGCTGAAATCATCTGTATCTTCAAACGATGATTCCCTGCCTGCTTGCATTTGCTTTTTCTTGCAGTTTGATGTGAGCTTCTTATTAGATTTTTTTATTTGTCCTTTCCTCTTATTCGATTGATTGGTTTTTTTATCCTCAATTGGATCATTGACATCAGCGGCACTAATGCTTTTCCCGGCTGGGACTTGCAGTTTCCTCTTTTTGGTGGGACGAGTCTTAACAAAATCCTGACGTTTGCTTTCAAGGTGTGCGATAAAAGCGTCTGATATTAGCTCGAGGTTCAAATTAGTCTCTCCATTTGGGAGACGATCCAGTATTTCCTGCCGGTTAAGCGGGCAAATCCCAGCTTTCTTAAACCCTGCTTGCAGATTGCTAACCATTGTAGGTTCCAACTCTCGCAACGATGTTTTAAGCAATAGGGGGAATTGGTCTTTAGGGAGTGCTGGAACTTTTTTACCGGCATCAGATTCTTTCCAATTTGAAAGAATTTCCCTCCACTTTGACTTAAGTGGCCGGAAATAGGCTATGTCCAAAGGCTGTGTAAGATGAGTGGAATTTGGAGGCAAACAAACAAATGTTATACCATTGTCTTCGCACAGCTTAAGAACGTTTACATTCAGATGAGAAGTCAAGTTGTCACCAATTACAACCTTTTTTCCATCTTGTTTTTTTTAAAATGGGCAACAGATGACTTGAAAACCAATCCTCAAATATGCCCAAATCAATCCAGCCATTTTTACTTCGATTGTAAGTACCTAGCACCTGGAGGTCCATTTTCTGTCCAGGTTGACGAAAGATGTTCGGCCTTATAGATTATATAAGGAGGAATCGAAGCCCCGGCTGCATTACCGCATAACCGCATGACCGATATATTACTTTTAGTAGAATTGATTACCCTTTCGGGATACTTGCAGCCTCTGCGACAAATAATCTTTTTTCTTCCTGGGTCGTCAGACATAGCTGTTTCATCGTAGTTGTATACGTTTTGCGGTGGAATACCTTTAATTGTCTGACTTAAATTGTCCATTTTTCGTTGAGGATGTCTTGATCGATAGAAGCTCGAACTCTTTTTGTGTTGCTAGCTAATCGAACAGATAGTTGAGGATGTCGAATCAAAAATGACTTTACCCAATCCCTTCCTGGGAGGTTGTTATTAAACACGTTAACAGATCTACCATGCAGTTCTAAATACGATTTTACAATAACTCTGAGGTCGAGTTCATCGACAGGAAATCCAAATTCACAAATTTTATCCAAATGACTTGCAAATGCTCTCTCCTCTACCTCTGTGAAAACTTTAGGATGGCCGGGACTGTTTGCTGTTCCACTTTTTAGTCTACGTTTTATAGTTGATCTACTAATTTTGAAATAAACTTCTGCATCCCTTTGTGACATTTCACCAGATCTGATTGCGTTTAGGCATTCCTCCAATCGTTCACAAGAGAAGTCTTTGTACTTACGGCTTCCAGGAAGTCTTTTGTACTTGGATGGCATGGTTAGTCAAACCTGAAGAAAAGGAAATAGTTTAATATAATGCCTATATTCCTTAAAAAACGTAATAAACTATAAAAGTTTGTAATTCCTTGTTTTAGAGTTAATAAATGAAGGGAAAAAGTTTTGTAAGGGTTACTTGGTCCCACTCCAATGATGGGTTCATGTAACCCTAGAATTTGGACACCAGCTTACTGTCACTGATTATGTTATAAATAACTTAAATAACTATTGATGATGACAATATTTGGCTGAAATTACATTAGTACGGAATTTGACAATAAAAAAAATGCACTTACCTGATTTCAATAGTGAATTGTATCCTTCGACAGCATAAAAGTTGTCAGGTGGAAAATTCTGTGCACCTTGCTAGGCAACAACATAACCTCAAGTAAACAAATGAAGTGGCTAAGATAACCATATGGATAAAGCTAGAGTCTTCAGAGCGCTTCTCCCTAGCGGGGAAAAAAGGAACTACGTGCATCTCCTCAACAAATAAGTACCCGAACCAGATTTTATCATTTTATCGTAATGTGCTCAAGTTACCCCCTAGGGTCCAAAAAACCCTGAGTAACGGTACACGTTCTTTCTAACTAGTAATTATAACATAAAACACTTTAAACAATATAACATTAAACTAACCGAAGTTATTCACACTCTGTCTCTCACATATGTTTTAATTAAAAGTCTCACACACATTGAAGGTTGCAGCAGTGATGTTATCACATGGTAGCAAACACACACACACTTTTATATATATATATATATATAAAAGAGCTTTATTTTACGAAATTTAACAATTTACAATTTGGTAACATATTTGTATAATACATGTTTTAGAAATAAAACAGTTCACAATGCGGTTTCGATTCAGTAATAATAAATTACAAGGTAGAATACATTTTTTAAACTGTAGGAAAAAGTGATAAAAAAAACCTACTAAAAAAAAAAAAAATAATAATAAATATATAAAAATAAACAAAAGTTTTGAGCGTTAAAATTGATCAAAATTAAAGAATAAATTTACTTATACAATACTTCGGTTTGTTAAATTAAAATATAACTAAAACTAGTAAATTCTAAGAATGTCTTATTTAATAAATTTTTTATCCCAGTAGAATGTGTCTAGTACGTTTGTGTACGTATCTTCTTAAGGTTAGTTTGTTATAATTTCCTATTGCTTGTATTTTGGAATTCTCTGGGTTTATTTTTGAGTTAAAAAAGGTCTGGGTCTGGGTGTAAAGAAACTGTTTAATTGTTTGAAAATCTAGGTCGAGCAGCTTGTCAGTTATATTTGTGTACCTTGGGTAGTCGTTAATGATCCTCAAGCATAGGTTTTGAACTTTTTTTAGTTTTTTTTGTAGTTGAAGTCACATGTGTAGCTCCATACAGGAGAGGCGTATGTTAAAAATGGTAGAATGACTGACTTATATAAAGTAATTTTATATTTTACTGCACTCTTTACACTACTGCTGCTACAGCGAGACTGATGAGTTACACTATTTGTTTTCAAACTAAAAACATGAATTTCACTAAAAAATAATACTTTTTAAAGAGATTTAGGTTATCACCATATGGCTGTAATAAATAGTCCCTTATGATATAATAGAGAGATTCATGAATAAATTAGTACTTAGGCAGGATTAAAAATGAGTTTTCAAACCTTTGGAAAATCGTCTTGTAAATTGCACATTCCAAGACTTAAACTCTTTTGACCGAACATCAATGATACAATCTATTTAACAAAGTGCTGATGTTTTGAAAATTTCGAATGTTTTGGAACTAATAATGAATGTTTGACATTCGAAACTAGTTTTTAAATAAAATAATTTCCAACAGGAGTGGCAATTAATTCATCAATCCTAAGAAGCACTAATACAATGTACATTAATGCTTATGGGCCAAGTCACACCATCGCTATATTTTTAATAGTTCATACTTTCAGGCAAACCTATGTTTTTACGCTACAAACAACCGGACCTACTGTGCTTCAATGCACTGGTGAACTATTTTCTGGATCAGTATTAAATGAATGTAACCATCCAACCAACTCAAGAAAAACGCTTTAAATACAACAAAATGAAATATTTGGAACTAATATTGACTTCTGACAGTGAATGAACCAGAATTTGAGCAGAAAGGAGGATGCAGATAAAGCAACGTTCACAGATGAAAAGGGATTTTTATGGTTCATAAGTAAACTATAGCCGATGGGCGCATGTACCCAATTTTACACGCGGCATGAAAGAATAAAATACAAATTTAACTCCGCTATTATTCATGCTTTTGACTTTGTTGTAATAATATTATAAATAAACAAAATCAAAAAGAGTTTTAGCTTTAAAATAAGATTATCAAAAAAGGTGATGATAACCCAGCAGCAACTCATGCTTCCCTGTAGAGCTAAGTTCAAACAGTATTTTTCCTGTAGCCTCTAGTAACAGGTATGCTAACAGTGTTGCCATGTCTAATTGAATTTTATCTATTTCATTGCAAGTTAACACAAACTGTCATGTGACCTTGAATCATATAACCTGTTGTCAGTAATTTTTATACATATATTCTTACAAATTACAAATCGTAGCTCCAACATGACTAAATCATATAAAGCCATTGATGAAAGTTCAGACCTTTCATAATAGAGGAAACAAATATGTCCACAGTTCTTATATAAAAAAAGCTAACACTGAAACTATCGAAATGCAGGTATTTAAAAAAATTCCAAATTCTATTGAAGTTGGAATAGCTGAATATTTAAATATTAAAAAGACCGGCTTGTTAGCAATAGTGCGAAACTGGAATTTTATAATTAAAAAACCTCACTGATTGTGAATTCATAAATAAACTGGAGCAACCACATAGTTGCAAGTTCCGTTTTTAGAACGAACAACTATATTTCTGTGGGAACCGAAAAACCTGATCGGAAGTTAGACCCACGTTATGACATAAGCTTGACCCCTTTTGATGACTTTTTTGCAGGAATCACCAAATACATCTCTTTAAACTTCCAGAAAGATTGGTAAAATCTCAAATTTCCAATATCCTGCAAGTTTTATACCTGCTCAATCTTTTTCTATTAAGTTTTACAAATCACCAATTAAAAATCACCAACCTACATTAATAAAAATCACTAGTAATAACCATTTGATAGAAAAAAAAAAAAAAAAACTGACCGTTCTGATACTCCTAGATTCTTTAGATCATTCTACACTTTTATTCCAAATTAAAAGGTTTAAAATTTTACAATAGTTAATAGTCCATAGGTCCAATTCTTTCCGCTCTACTCGTGTTCAAGCAGTATCTATACATCAATCCTTATCAGTCTTCCTAGCTCTATTCACTGGAGTAACCAAGAGTTCTGGCACATTGTTTTTTTGTTTTTTTTTACGGGACCCCGAGGTGTTCCTATATTTCATACCTCTACACCGCCTTCAGAGTCAGAGTGGCTCTAACCCATTCACCAGTTGACAATATTTCCTGAGTTTCGACATACTGGGGTTTGACAACATTTCATTACCATTTCATTAGTAACTAATGCCCATTTTAATTTTTGTTTCTATTAAAATTAAAGTCATTCTCTCAACTCAGATGATCTTGTCTCTCTGACATATATACTCCTTGCCATCGAAGAGCATTAGACTGACGTTCCTTCCTAGCCCTATCCACTACTCTCCGGAGCCCTTCTGAAATCAAGTGGTAATGCCACCATCCTTGAGCTAATTTAAAACTCTCCTATTCCAATGTCTCTTTATATCCCAGTATGTACTATATATAACTAGTATTCCCGTCGCGGCTTCGCCCGCCCTCATAAGTAAAAATAATTTCAACTAAAAATTAAAGTTTTATTTGTTTATCGATAAGATTCTTGTATTTTAGCATGTGGTTGAGCATTATTTCTTCAATGATTTTTTTCTCGCATAGCAGTAATTATAAATCTAGTTATAATTGCACTGATTAGGTGGTTGATGATACGTAAAAGCACCATTAGACATAAAATTTTTTATTTTAATGTATGAATTGGTAATCAAGATGGATAAAGACTATTAAGAAACTCTTGCGGAAAATAAACTTTATTATCAGTGCTTACGACCTAAGGCCCGTGGATTATATTCTTACACACAATATAAAAAAGAAAAGGATCGACATTTTGATTTAGTAATAATTTGTATTCGACAGAAATAACTTTATTAATTTCATCTGTTCGGATGTTGATCTTGAACTATAAAAGTATATGACAGTGTGGCAAACCTCGGTCCTGCCTCTCAACATAGTACATTTAAATTTTAGTTTGTGCTGGCCCTCACGCAACTGAAACATGTCAGAAATCAAAGGATACACCTGCGATATGCGCACTGTGTGGTCTAGACCATCCAGCAAGTTACAGAGGCTGCTTAGTATATAAAAGTTTGCACAGTCAGAGAACCTCAAAGGCGACCTTCACACAAACAAGACAAGAACCTGAAATCGACAATCCACAACAATTACATAGAATTCCAGAAACCCAATCCAAGAGAATCGAACAGCTACAATCAACCTCAGCACCCAACCATCAGCAACGACAGGAAGCATCATACTCGGATAAAATCAGGTATCAACTCGAATCTCCCAATCACATCCTCAGACCTCCCAATCCCATCCTCAACCCCCAAAACAGAACGCACCTGTCCATAATTTACCTTTAGTAGTCAAATTACCGCCTCAGAAGCAACATCCAATTCCAATTCATCCACCTATTCAGACCAACTCTTCATCCCAAATACCATTACAGGTTGATTTTGCTCCTACTATCCTACGAGGCGTCCAGCCCCTAACCACTACTTCTATTCAAACATATAATCCATACCAAGCTCCAGATTCATTTCCTCTTCCCCATCCAAATACCAATGATATAAACGCCATCCTTTGAACTAAAAGAAACTATCAAGCCCCTCATCACCCTTCTTACTAGAGCCCTTAAAGAAATTCCATTTAATACCGCTAGATGAGCGCTTAGCCTCTGGCTGTCATTTTATTGAATGCAAACGGACTACAAAACCACCGAGACGAACTAGACATTTTTCTCCATGACAATGAAATAGATATTGCCCTGCTGACTGAAACTCACTTTACTCAACGTACATATTTTTACATACGGAACTATATCACTTAAAGATCAGACCACCCAGACAACACCTCCCATGGCGGATCCTGCATCCTTATCCATAAATCAATACCTCATTCTGTTATCCCTTCCACTTTAATCGACACCATTCAATCCACCTCAGTATCCATTTCAGCTCGTCCTTTCCATGTAATATTTTCAGCTGTATACTGCCCTCCTGGTAATTCTCTTTCTCATAATCTCCTTGATTCCTTATTCCGATCCCTCGGACAGTGCTTTATAGCTGGACTATAACTATAACTATAACTATAACGGGACTACAACGCCTAACACCAGCGATGGGGTTGTCGAACAACCAACACCCGTTTCTTATCCCGTATTTCATCCTACAACTGTTACTCTGTCTTCTCACCCTTGAACCCGACCTATTCGACTACATCCCTCAAAAAACGCCCTGATATCCTGGATATATTCATATCTTCCCAAATTTCATCCTCCCAAACCATTTTTAAATCCCTAGATGACCTTTCTTCTGATCATAGAACTGTTCTGCTTCTCCAACATTCAAATCCCGTTCCAAAACCCTTTCTTCCTAGACTGATTACAGGACGAGTAGACTGGGACGGATTTCGATATGATATTGAAAACAAATCGGACTTAAAAATTCCCCTTAAAACAAAAGAAGACATAAACTCAGCAGTTGACAAACTTACAACATCAATACGAATTAGTATACATGAAAATACCTCACACCGGAAAAATCATAGAACTCAACAGAATAACCTGCCACAGCATATACGCACCTTATTAAGTGAAAAACGCAGAGCAAGGGCGAAGTGGCACCGGACCAGATACCCGTCCGACAAAAAAAATTACAACAATTTAACTAACAAACTTAAGATAGAAATAAGAAAATTCAAAATTCAAAACCTGCAAAACCACACTGAAAGACTTAATACTTGTGACAAATCATTATGGATGGCTACGAAAAAACTTCTAAAGTACAAAAACTTTAATCACCCTCTTCTTACAGGTTCTCGAACCTGGACAAGATCTGACGAAGAAAAATCCCAAATTTTCGGACAACACCTCTTTAAATCATTTAGCCCACATCCTCGCATCTTCAATCCTAATCACCTTGAATGTATTGAAGCAGAACTAAATATTCCACTCCAACTGTCTCCTCCTCCTAAAGCATTTCATCCTTCCGAGATATCAAACATAATCCACCGATTAACTTCAAACAAAGCCCCAGGACCCGACCTAATCACATCCCATATCCTAAAACTTCTTCCTCGAAAAGCCTAACATACATATATGATGCTGTGCTGCGTACTACACATTTTCCTGACTCCTGGAAATTATATATAGTTAAAATGATTCCAAAACCCAGAAAGCCACCTGAGCTCCCATCCTCATACCGTCCTATTTCCCTTCTCCCGATCATGGGTAAAATCCTTGAAAAACTAATTTTAAAACGCTTGTATCCTATCCTAGATTCCCATCATGTAATCCCAGATTATCAGTTTGGATTCCGAACATCACACTCCACAATCCAGCAATGTCATCGTGTGGTGGAAGTTGTCTCCTCTGCATTGGAGCGCGGAATGTACTGCACCGGAGCCTTTCTCGATGTGGAACAGGCGTTTGACCGAGTTTGGCACCTGGGACTGCTTTACAAACTCCGTAAATTCCTACCTTCTACATATTTCCTTATTATTCGATCCTTTCTCACTGATAGAACCTTCAAAGCAAACCATAAGTTTTCTTATTCGTCTCTCTTCACCCAATCCGCTGGCGTTCCTCAAGTGAGTATCCTTAGTCCCATCCCCTATACGGTGTATACAGCTGATATCCCGACTCATCCTACCACTGTCCTCACCACTTCCGCTGATGACACATGCGTGTTATTAGTAAATAACTATCCTTTCATTGCATCACATCACTACAATCTCATATTACTAATATTCAAGAATGGTGTCGAAATTGGAGAATAAAAATAAATCCCAACAAATAACCTTTACCCTTCGTCGTAACCTTACGACTTCCTGTCCAACAGTATCCTTTAATGATATTCCATTAATCCCTGTTGAACAGATCCGCTACCTTGGACTCCACTTGGACAAACGTCTTACTTGGAATCCACATACAAGACTAAAACGACAAGAAAATGCTCGTCGTTACAGACTACTTCAACATTTACTAGACAAACGATCAAAGCTCCCAATTAATTACAAAAAACTCATTTACATGACTGTGATTAGACCTATTTGGACGTACGGAGTTGAGCTTTGGGGCTCTACTAAACCATCCAATTCATCTCGTATCCAATCCTTACAATCCAAAATCCTTCGAAAAATCCTCAATGCTCCTTACTTTGTGACGAATAAACTTATCCATAAAGATCTTAATGTTCCTTATGTTGCTGATATAGCCCACAGGAGATACCTATCCTTCCATAGTAAGCTCCATAACAACTCCAATCCACAAGTCTCCCAACTTGCTTCCCACTCCATTCCCGAGAATCCTCCGAGGCGTCTGAAAAGAAGATGGCCTAGAGACCTTTAAGTGTAGATTTTTATTGAAGTGCTACTACTGAGTTGTTCTTCACAAGTTATATACATGCCATTGTATTCTCTATCAACACATTTACTTGATGTATATGTTTTTGTACAGTTGTAAATATCAATAAACGAGAAAAAAAAAATTAGTTATTGTAAATTTTACCATTGCAAAACCTTCCTGGAATTATAAAAATTATTTACTTAGATGTCGGTACAGACAGGTTCAGTTTACCATTGCAAACTCTATTTTGGGATGGCGCTATACACAGTCGGTCGATTTTCAAGCTTCACTGGAATCCACATATCGCACACCATATTTAAATCTTTCTTAATAATTTTCTTGATAGTTTAATAAGTAAATTTTATCATTGATTTCAATCTCTTTTGTAACCTCTCGTGTAGAATGGCACTCGCCACCTATCGGTCAATTTCCAAACTTCACTGTTGTCCACATATTATCTTTTTTTTTTATAAAAAATAAATTAAAAATCAGTAGATTTTAATATTGCTAAACCTTCTTGGAACTATGAAGATGATTTAGTTATTATTAAGTACAGATTGGTTCAGTAGTATTCGCGGTTAGTGATCAAAAACGAAAAATGGCTTGTCCTTTTATAGAATAGTATAAATTATTATTATATTAAATTTTATAATTGTAAATCCTTCAAGAACTATGAAGGTGATGTAGTCAAAATTTGGATCAGATAGGTTCATTAGTTTTACTAAAACGCTATTGTCGCTTGCAACATATCCGATTTTTAAATTTCACTAGAATCCATACGTCACACCAAATATTTATAGCTTTTTGGATAACAAATTAATTTTATTTAGTAATTTTATTATCAATTTCTAGCTATATTTAACACCGGATCATTGTAACCTCTCTTGAATGGCGCTCAATTTAATACACACCACATATTTATCTCTTTTTAAACAGTAATTTAATAGAAAATATATAAATTTTATTATTGCCAAACCTTCCTTGAACTATGAAGATGATGTAGTTATATTTGGTACAGAATAGTTCTATAGTTTTCGCGGTTAGTGATCACGAACGGAAATGGCTTGTCCTTTTATATATAACTTCATCATCCCCCGTCGAGGCTTCGCCCTCTCTCATAAGTGAAGATCTTAGATAATTTTAACTAATAATTGATTTTTTTGTTTATTGATAAAAATCTTGTATTAAAATGAACAATTGAAAATTATATTTTTGATGATATTATCACGCATAGCAGCCATTATTAACTTGGTTAAATTTAGATTGATTAGGTGTTTGAAGATAGCATAAAGCATAATTAGACATCCAATTTTCAATTTTATTATATGATATGGTAATCCAGATGGACAGAGAATATTAAGAAACTGCATTATCAGTGCTTACAACTAAAGTTTCAAAGTTCATATTTTTACAAACAATATTAAACAGCTGAGGATCGGCATTTTGATTTTTAATAATTTTCATTCAACAGAAATAATTTTATTGATTTGATCTGGTTGGTTTTTAATTTCTAACCATAAAAGTATGTGGTAGTGTGGCAAAACCCGTTTCTAACACTCAACATTGTACATTTAAATTTTTATTGTTGCTAAACCTAGAACTATGAACAAATAGTAGTTAAAATTTGGTATATTTCACTCCATATAGCTGTTTATATAACAATTTAATTGAAAATAAGTAAATTTTATTATCAATGTTCACCTCTATGTAACACTGTACCTTTTAACCTTTCATGTAGATGGCGATTGCCGCCATTTTTGAACTGTTATCCACTTATTATTCATTTTTCAATAAAGAATTAGTTGAAAATCATTAGATTTTACTATTGCTAAACCATCCTATAAAGATGATGTAGTCAACGTTTGGTAGAGATTGGTTCAGTAGTTTTTGGCGGTTAGTGAACACAAACGAAAAATTGCTTGTCCTTTTATATAATAGTATAACCTTATACCGCCGTATGTTAGAATCGTATAGAACTAACAGATAATTGTGACTTACAGATAATCTACAAATAAGATTGCGACTATAAATTAAGATATAAGGTATTCTATCTTTTTTGTTGGATCAAACTGCACACGTTGTGCAAATTTGATTAAAATCGGTTCAAAAGTTTAGGTGTCAGTCTGCCCCAAGGAAGCGACAGGTAATTTATATATATTAAGATATGTACTATATATAGTATGCCCTATACATAATACTAGCATCCCCAGTCGCGGCTTCGTCCGACCATGTATAAGTAAAAAACATAGATAATTTGAACTGATAACTGAAGTTTTATTTGTTTGCCGATAAAAATGTTGTAATGATTAATACAATTGAGCAATATTTTCACGCATATCTGTAATTTTTAACCGTGTAGAAATTGTACTGACTGGGTATTGGAAGATTACGGAAAAGCATAACTGTACATCCAACTTTTAATTTTAATGTATCAGCTGGTAACCCAGATGGACAGAGATTATTAAGAAATACTTGCAGATAATGGACTGCGTTATCATTGCTTACACCTAAAGGCCCATGAATCATATTTTGAATGGCGCTCGCTACTTATCGGTCGATTTTTAAGCCACTTCTCACCACATATTTATTACTTTATTAACAAAAATTTAATTTATTTAATACGTACAAAAGTATTAAATAAGATAATAAAATATATACAAAAATAAAATGAAATCGGGCTTTTTAAATTAAAGATATAAGTAATTAGACTTTTGAATGCTATTATGAGGAGCATGGAATCGAAAAGTTTACAACGAATCCAGCTGTAAGTCAAATAAGTCCAATAGGTCATTATATCTCAATTTCTGAATTACAGCTTTTCTCCTTGGCAGGGCAGTACAATTCCTTAGCTGGTTATATTTCTATATGGACAGGAGCAAAAAAATAATAATGATAATAATGTTTTGTGATATTAAATATAACCACGAGCATTTATTTATTTTAAATACGCTTTTATTAACATCATCTGTATATAACGGAATCTTGCATCGTAATTTTCACCAATTTCCAGCTATCTGATTATCCTGAAAATTTGCACACCTGTCAATGACCAATGCCAATACAATATTTGCATAACTTCGTTTTAATATTTTTACTTAGTCCAGTCGAAATACCCCCAAAAGAGGGTCTGCCTTGCAAAAGGTGGAGTAGTAGGTTTTATTATTCAGTATGGTCCAGATGGGCCCAGAGAATAAAATATCAAAAATGTGACTACATTAGAAAATTTTTGGGGGGGCAAAAAAAAACCCAACATTTTAGATTTTGGAAAAAAAAAAACATATACAATTTTTTTTTTTTGTCGGGATGTCAGCTGTATACACTGTGTAAAGGATGGGACCTAGGATACTACCTTGAGGAACTCCGGCAGATTGGGTAAAAATACTTTAAATTGAAAAATGTTTATAATAATTTACAAAATTAAATTTTATTAAATCGTGCGTCTAAAGACATACCTTAAGTTGAATTTGATTTAGACGCTTAGCCATTATTGATTGTAAAAATCGCCAAATTTCGCCAGCTTTCTTAAAAAGGTAGTTTAGGTCATCTTTAACAGTCTAAAGCCACAAATGGCTAATCCAATCAAAAAATGTTTTATACTAATAGTTGTAGATCATTAGATTTTGTCTAAGATAGGTTTAGTTCGTTTTGCTGTTAAAGCGTGTTTTTTTTAGTTTTTTAAACTATAATTTTAATTATTTTTTAATATCAATTACCATGATTTCTCTCATATATTACTGTTTGGTGCCCAAACTTAGTACTGTTGAGAACAAATTTTAACTCAGGCCAATGAACTTATGTACCGATATCAATTGAACAAAATATAATAGCCGGTAATAAAAATATGGTGAACACTACCGCCAGGGATAATGGAGATGCAGCCAATAATAGGAGCAGCTAGCTATCGGGCCTGCTATAAAGTATAACTATTAGGCCGGGCTACACCTACAGGCGATTCGTGATCTCACCATCAGCTGTTAAACGAAAGGCGTTTAACACGAGCGTCAATGACCCCGCCATAAAGATCCATCGGCAACCATTTGAGCAATTACTGCCAGGATTTGTGTTAGGGGTGGGAGGTCTCAATGGGGCGGTTGACAATTACAAGGGACATCTAATAGAGCCAACATAGGAAGGTACAAGGAGTGGTACAAGAGAAACAGACTTTTCCAATGACATCCATGTTCAACACAGTTTCAGCAAGCCCACCTTCCTGCCAGAGTCAGTTTGCAACACTAAATTAATTAGCATTCACTTGAAGGGAGCACACTATTTGGAGTTAGGGATAGAAAGGTAAGTGTCCTAAGATAATGGTACTTTCATCTCTGCTTGATAATAATCTGCAGCCGTTCTTCCTTTTAAACATATACATCTCGCAGCATTTGAAATAGCTTCCTTATGTACTATTTACACGTGTTTAGTGAGCAAGTCTTTAGTCAAGAGTTTACTCTGTTAGTTGTTAGTAATGCTATCATTAAAATGTGTTAAGTGTTTAGTTATATATGCTTAATACACAACGAAATAAAAAATAATATAATAAGTACTTGACTAAAGACTTCCTCACAAAACTGGTGTAAACGGGTTTTGATGGAGCTTATACGAACTTTTTATATTCATTTCCACTAAAGCTAAGCTAGTCTGCTTGTATTATCTAATACAGTAACCTTAGCTTCATAAGTATCTCATTCACTTTATTCGCAACATCCCATTTGAGGAGTTTGCTGCAAGAAGGGTGCAGCTCCATATTTCGTAATAGTTGGGAAATTGAAAAAAACTGTCCGGAGCTGCACTCTTCTTGAGAAGGCAGATCCAGAAAGACATATAATTCCTTTATTTATTATCGGATCTGCATTTTTCTTGCACCAGTCAATCCGCCAATTTTTTTTTTTTTTTAATATGGCATACATTTGCACCCAAAATGGTCTAAATATGGAACTGCTTCCTTCTTGCAGCAAACTCCTTAATTTTATTTCTTTAAGGTATACTGTGAAATTGAAGTACACTGTTTTGTAATCAAAAGTAACCAACTGAGATAAACGATGGTAAATATCAAAGAACTAATAGGTCTTACTTCATAATAATAGATTAATCATGAGTTATCGATAACTTTATAACCTTTAGCTTTCATTTTCTTTCTTAAATTTTAGAAACCTGGAATGCCCAAGAAGTGAAAAAAAAAATTATAATAAATAAAATAAAGCAACTGTCCCTTAAATAAATAACTTACTTCTCTTAACATACCCGTCACCAGATTATCAATGTGCCTTAATTTTAATTTATTTTTTATTGTATTAAATTTATTTATTTAATTA